>CM039675.1:209673148-210299588 GCA_022496015.1 Hordeum marinum | reverse complement strand
CCCGCTTTTATACAAGTTTAACATGCCAAAAGTAAATACCATGGCATTCTACTCAAGAAAGGCTACCACTTTCATGTTGACACAATTACCATGGCATGCATGGATTAAATATAACTAAAATGACAAAATGACACTTTGAGACAAAATGCCATTTTTTAAACTTACTCCAGTGACCAAACAAGTTACACCAATGAATTCCTTGGGTGATTCTACCCGAAAATCATATATCACACTCATATGCTTGTATGGAGCATCATGACAAAACACCAGATAGAAAAATGTCACTCCTTCGTATAAGTGAAAACTTACCTAATATGCTCATGATCAAATATGCACATAACCATATTTGGAATTATACCAGAAATAGTAATATCTATCTATATCACAATAAAAACACAAAACACACTAAAAAAACAACTAATAGGAGGGGCACCCATCTGGCATACTCACCAGGGTCCCCTAGTGGATGACAAGTGGGCCTGGGCCCACTTGTCATGCACACACAACACCACACACTCACAACAATGGATCCAACCACCACAGTAGATCCACACACGCAAGGACACACGCAGGAACACACACTCCTATGCGCACGACCACACCAGATCTGGCAGGCAACACCAAATTCGAACACACGCACCACACCACACGGGATCCTGCGTTGGCACACCAGATCCGCACAGCACAAACGGGCACCATCTAATCCATAAAAAGAAGCAAAGGGGGGAGCTGGGATCAAACCCGTGACTTCGCGGTCATTCCCCGAGCGCAACACCACTGCGCTACTGCATTGACGCTTAACAAAAGGAGGGCCTATCGCCTCTAGTACTAACAGGCCATCGCTGACTGACGAAAACTGAATATTAATGGCACCGACGATAGGTGGCGGCAACACTACGGCGACGGAGGGTCTCTCCTACGACGCGGACTGGCAGAGGAGAAGCGGGGACCTACGGGAAGCTCATTCCCCTGCTCGTCTTGTGACGAGGGGGAATGGAGGCGACGTCCCTCAAGGCCACGCCTTGCACTATGCGGCGGCAGCGGCGAGCACTACGTCGACGAAGTGAGGCGGGGCTATGGCGAAACGAGAGGGCTCCGGAGAGGAGGAGCTCACCAAGGCTGCTCGGAGATGCGGGAACGCGGCTACGGCGAGGAAGAAGAAGAAGAAGACGGCAGGCGACGGGCTCTGCTTGCGGACGACGGCGATGACGGGGCGGCGCTACGGGGGTGCTCCTCACCTCCTAGCCCCGAGAATAGAACACGGACGGCAACCGCGAGCTTCATGTCATCCCCGACGGCGACGAGTGGCACCGGAGGCGGCGACGACGAGCTGATGCGTCGGCGCTCTGCTACTCTGAACCTCTCCTCTCTGAATCCTTACCTAACGGAGAAGAAAAGGAGATGGGAGAGGAGGAAGGAGAGGGAGATGGGAGCAATGGCGGCAGGAGGGGTAACGCGAAACCCTAGGCAAGGTGCACGCATGTCGAGGAGGGTTTAAAAGCCCCAGAGCAGACGGTGCTCGACGACGAAAGATCACGGCGGAGCTGCTCGCTCTCTCTGCTTCGCAATGACTGACGGAAAGGGGGGACGACGGGGCAGGTCTCTGCTTACTCTGCGGGCTGGTCCGAGGCAAAGGGAAAAGGCCCAGTCCTAGATCCACTCTCTCTCTCTGAAAAACAAACATAGTTTCTATTTATAAATAAAAGAAACCAAAACAAAAGCCTCAAAGTAAAAGAAAAGGAATTTTGACAAAACAAAAATACTTTTACATAAAAGGAAATATGTCCTATTTAATAAAATTAGCAAGTTGAGTTTTAGAGCAATTAAATTAAATACTTTTTAAAATAACAGCCCCTCTTTTATTGCAAACCCCAAGAGCCCAAAGCTCAAACACCAAAGATAGTAACACATATAATCTCAAAACAATATTATCTACACCATGAACATTTTTAAAAGATTTATTTAGCAAGTTAAAATAATTAAAGAAAAACAAAAGGAATAAAAGGCTTAGGTTTAGTTTTGAAAATAAGGGAGAGGGGAGGAGTTGATGCCCACACATCCACACATCCACAAACACCAGGTCCTACTAACACCTCAAATAAAGTCACATGGAAGCACACCACAAATATATTATGCATGACATGATGATGAGATCACATGATGCATGATGCATGAGACAATGAGCAAATGGCAAGAAGCAAACTCAATTCATCCAACACATGACACATAGGTTCACATAGGTTACATGACCAAAATGGCAAGGACAACACCTGGGCTGTCAGAACTCTCCCACACTACAAGAGGATCTCGACCCGAGATCTAGGAACGAAATAACTCTGGATACTCGGAATGGAGAAGATCCTCCCATTCCCAAGTAGCTTCTTTGTCAGAATAATGAGACCACTTCACCTTGAGAAACTTGATTTATTTGTTGCGAGTCTTACACTCAGTTTCTTCGAGAATAGCCAGTGGGTGCTCATGATAAGAGAGGTCTACCTGGAGATCAATGTCTTGGAGGTCAATGGTACGCTCGGGAGTCTTGAAGCACCTCCGGAGCTGAGAGACATGGAAGACATCATGCACATTTGCGAAGTTTGGAGGAAGCTTTAGTTGATACGCAAGTTCACCTCTCTTGCCAACAACTCTGAAAGGACCAACAAAGCGAGGAGCTAGCTTCCCTTTAATTCCAAACCGCTGAGTGCCCTTCATGGGAGAGACTCTGAGATAGACTAGATCATCAACTTCAAAGGAGACATCCCGATGTTTGTTATCATAATAACTCTTCTGTCGGGATTGAGCTGCTTTGAGGTTCTCACGAATTCAGCGTATGGAAGGCAGTCTTCCCATTTCATGCCGAACGAAATCACACAGGCTCTGAGCATGTATTCAAGGATTTGATTGACTCTCTCAACTTGATCACTTGTCTATGGATGGAATCCAGTGCTGAAATGGATCTTGGTACCCATAGCAGTGTGCAAGGACTCCCAAAACTTGGAAGTAAAGAGGCTTCCACGGTCAGATGGGATGAGCTGAGGAATACCGTGCAAAGAAACTATCCTTGACGTATACAACACTGCAAGTTGAGCTGCCGAGATAGATTCTTTGACCGGAAGGAAATGAGAAACTTTGGTCAGCTTGTCGATAACCACAAAGATGACATGGTTGCCTCTCTTGGACTTGGGAAACCGAGTGATGAAATCCATCTCCACATGATCGAATTTCCACTCTGGGATAGGCAAAGGCTGAAGGATACCTTCTGGACGTTGATGTTCCGCCTTCACTCTGCGACAAACATCACACTTGTTCACGAGTTGAGAAATTTCACGTTTCATGCGAGTCCACCAAATGGTTTGCTTAAGATCCTGATACATCTTGGAACTGCCTGGTTGAATGGATAGAAGAGAATTGTGTGCTTCGTCCATGATAACCTTCGTGAGATCACCTTTTGGAACCACCGGACGGTCCTAAAAGAACAAGGTATCTTTGTCATCAACGCGAAAGCACTTATACTTTGGAATGCCCTTGGCCACACCTTTCTTCACTTTCTTCACCATCGCATCAAGAAGTTGAGCTTGGGGAACCTGATCTTCCAGAGTCGGAGAGACTTGAAGATTGGCAAGAAATCCTTGCGGAATCATTTGAAGGTTGAGCTTGCGGAAGGCTTCACAAATCTCAGGTAGGAGAGGCTTCAGAATGAGACTGTTGCAGTATGCCTTTCGGCTGAGCGCGTCTGCAATGACATTTGCTTTTCCAGGAGTATACTCAATGCTTGGATTGAAGTCCTCAAGCATTTCCACCCAACGAGACTGCCAAAGATTGAGATTGGGTTGAGTGAAAATGTACTTCAAGCTCTTGTGATCGGTGTACACCTCAACTGGTCTACCCAACAAAAAATGCCTCCAAGTCATCAGAGCATGCACAACTGCCGCCAACTCAAGATCATGAATGAGGTAGTTCTTCTCGGCAGGCTTCAACTGACACGAGGTATAAGCAACTATCTTCTTATCTTGCATGAGAACACCACCAAGACCTTGGAGAGAACCATCATAGAAAACTTGGAAAGGCTTTGACTGCTCGGGGGGGGGGACAAGAACTGGAGCTGAATTCAGTTTCTGCTTGAACGTATTGAACGACATATCACACTCAGGAGACCAAACATACTTGACATTCTTCTGGAGGAAATTATACAGAGGCTTAGCAATTTGAGAGAAGTTCTCCAGGGATTTTCTGCAATAACTAGCAAGCCCAAGGAAACTACGAAGCTGCTTCACATTCTGAGGAGGCTCCTACTTCAAGATTGCCTCAACTTTCTCAGGGTGCACTTTAATGCACTCGGGAGAGATCACATGCCCAATTTACACCACTTCATTGATCCAAAACTCACACTTGGAAAACTTGGCATTGAATCGAAGCTCTCTTAGCATGTCAAGCACAAGCCAAAGATGCTTTGCATGCTCTTCTTCTGTCTCCGAGAACAAAAGGATATCATCTAGATAGACCAAGATGAATTCATTCTTGAAAGGAGAGAATATGAACTTCATCATTCTTGAGAAGGTTGGATGAGCATTGGCAAGACCAAACGACATGACGGTGTACTCATAAGAGCCAAAACTCGTCCTGAAAGCAGTCTTTGGAATATCTTCTTCGCGAATGCAAATCTGATGATAGCCCATGCGAAGATCAAGATTTGAGAAAACCTTGGCACCTTTCAGTTGGTCAAACAACTCATTGATCTTGGGAAGTGGGTACTTCTTTCTGATTGTCTTCTTCTTCAATGGACGGTAACCGACACACAGTCGGTCCATGCCATCCTTCTTCTTGACAAACAAAACACCACAACCCCATGGAGAAGAACTTGGTCTGATCAGACCTAGACGTTTGTTCATCTAGCTGCTTCTTCAACTCTTTCAGCTCTTCGGGGCCAAGTTTATAAGGGTGCTTGCAAACCGGTTCAGTATCGGGCTTGAGGTCAATCACGAACTCCACTGGCCGTTGCGGAAGCATTCCTGGCAATTCTTTTGGAAAGACATCTTCATACTCACAAACCACCGGAATTTGTGAAATAGTCGAGATTTCACCCTTCTCATTAAGAGCAAAGAGACGGATTGTGCCATCGTGAGCCGCGGAAATAATCACAACTTCTGAAGGATGAGTCAACTTGACGTCCTTTGCTTGAAAATCAACATATGCCTTGTTCATAGCCAGGAAGTCCATGCCCAGAATGGGATCAATATCAGAATTTCTGAGAACAATTGGAGAAGCGAGAAAAGAATAATTGCCCATCTTGATAGAGACATCCAGAACCAAGCAATTGGAATTCATTAACTTCCCAAGAGACACCACTGACACAGGTCTAAGAAGATCTTGACATTCAAACTCATGCATTTCAAAGAATGAACGGGACATGAAACAATGCGATGCACCAATATCAAACAAAACTTTTGCAAGAATAAAATTAACTAAGAGATTACCCATGATCACTTGAGAAGACTCCTCTACCTCTTCTGCGTTCACCATGTTTACCCTTGCTGACTTGGGATTATGCTTCACCATTGCATTGCCTGGAGGCCTGACTAGAGGAGGAGGCGGAAGACGCTACTGGTTGCACTTGTTTGAGTAGTGACCCTTCTAACCACTCTTGTGACAAGTAACCTCAGATAGCAGATGAAAGTTGTCTGGAGGAGGAACATTTGCTGACTTGGGAGCCTGGGGTCTCTGCTGATATCCTGGGTTGGGTGGGTGGGAAGAACCACGGCCACCAAACTGCTTCTGCTGTTGAGGGCGAAACGTAGGAGGATTAGGCACCCAATATTTCTGCTGCTTAGGGACCATCTGAGAGCTGGAAGAAGAAGAATATCAATCCCCTGAACGCTTCCTTGAGTTCTCCAACTTGAGCTGAGTTGCCTCGACCTTCAAAACCATGTTGTAGAACTAATCAAACTCACGAGGCTCTTAAAGGACTAGACCCGTCAGAAGCTCATCCTTGAGACCACCTCTAAACTGTTAGATCATGGCCTTGTCATCTGGAACATCTTGCTTAGAATACCGGGCCAAATTCTGGAACTCGATGTTGTACTGATAGACAGACTTGCTTCCCTGCTTCAGGTGCTTGAACTTCTCACGCATCTCCTCGACAAAGCTTGTCGGAATGTAATGGGCCCTGAAGTCATGACAGAAATCGTCCCAAGTAACAACACAATCGCCCTGGAGTCCTTGTACTACTGCCACCAGTCAGCTGCCTGACCCTTGAGTTGGAATGACGCAAATCTGACAAAGTCCTCTGGTTAGACGTTACCGCACTCAAAATGGTTACTCATGTCACGGAGCCAATCATATGCATTGAAAGTCTGCTCACAACAGGTGAAAGACTTGGGCTGGTTGGCAAGGAACTGGTTAAGCGTCGCAAACTGAAGTTGATTCTAAAAATTCCCTTGAAAGCCTTACTGACCCTGATCTCTTTCTTGCAACAGCCTGAGCAACATCTGAGTATTCACATTGGTTGTGGGCATCATAGCTTGCCAAGCTTCTGGAGGAGGAGGCAGTGGCGGGGGTGGTGGAACATCAACCTGCTCCTCAGAACGACCCGGGTTCCTGCGAGTTGGTGGAGCCATCCTGAAGATGGACAAAAACATCAACACCTCATTGACAAAGATGAATTCAAAAGCTGAATCAAATTCTAGACAGAAATTGAACGAATAACATAACGGCTTTCCTACTGAAAAATCAGTAAGAATTCCTTCTTCGGTGCGCGATAACATCATCAGATATTAGAAGCCACTTGCAATAATACAAAAGTATTGAGCTAATGTTGATCGAAACAAATGTATATTCCCTTATACATCTGAAGAAGATGATCCTAGATAACTACATGAGTTCCCACCTAAGAACTTCCGAAAATTTTCTGGTTATGCAATCTGATGTGGGGGATACAAGGAGGAAATATCTCATGCAACTAGCAAACCTACACCCCAACTGTATCCATCCTTCAACACATAACTAGAGGCTTTCGCAAATCCATCTAACTCGAATCTTGGAAAGCATAACAATACTAACCATGGTGCTACCCTGGACGCCTCCCAAGTACTGGGTGACTCCGAGCTTATCTCACCACAACAAGTATTGAAGTAATTCTGAACACTCTCCATCCTGAGGTACTAAGGAAGCTGAATGATAACGATGTGCCAAGAATTCCCTGAGCTCAACTCCCCGGAAGAAATCAAGTCAGACAGGAGGCACCAAGACAGAACCCCGTCACATCGGTATCATATAGACTCCAAAATACCCGCGTGATCCTAAGTATTTTTGAGCAAGAAGAGGAGTAGAATCAAAATTCCTAAGTCAAATACCTCACTAGAGCGTAGACGAGGAGTAAAAGGAAACCTACTCTCCGCAATTCTCCGCTATAACTAGACTCAAAATAGTTTTACTAGACTCAACTCGGTCAAGTTCGATCAAGCAAAGGGCTCCTATGGTCGTATGTCTCTGAATACCAACTTGTCATGCCCAAGATGCGCGCCTATCCATATTAAGGCACGAGAGCCTCGACAGGGATAGAGGCGCATCTTGCCATTCGCAAGTATAGTATCATTACATACATTTATGAAGAGAAGAGTATATGAGTTGGCTTACACTCGCAACATGCTAAATTATAATTGCACACAATTTATTCAAACATCAATCCAAAGGCAGGGTTAGGCTACAGACGAAAACAAACAATAAAATGATGCAATGACACTGGCTTGCTAGCCCCGAAGATCACGACCACGGCCACTCTACTCGTCTGGATAAGTGAAGTACATCCTGCCACGCTCCTCGTCATACTCTCACTAGAGCCGCGTCAGATCATCTGGCACGATCTCATCTGTACCTGCACCTGTATTGTTGTAGTAATCTGTGAGCCATGGGGACTCAGCAATCTGGCGCCCGGGTACCAAGACTATTCAAGCTTATAGGTTGGAAGGGGGTATGTGTTTAGTCTGCAGCAGCACTAAGCATTCATGCTGGATAATCTTACGTGAACATGAAAGTAAATATGTGGTCTACGATAACGATCGAGAACTAGAATGACCTCTAAGAGATCCTGAACACCTACTTACGTCAAACATAACCCCACCGTGTTCTCTCTCGGTTCATGTTCACGAGCAGAGACGATCACGGTTACTCACACAGTTCGTGCATTGCTATAACCGGGTGTTAAACAAATATCCAAGTTGCCACATAACCACAGGCATGGCTTTCCGAAAGTTTTAACCCTGCAGGGGTGCTCCAACTAGTCCATCATAAATTAACCACACTCCGCGGGAATAACCTCGACCACAGATCTCGTGATCATCCTAGGCAACTCAAAAGGAATTCCGACACCTCGAGATAGCCCGAAGAAAATCAGAGTCCCTGCCGCAAGCCACTCGAGAAAGGTAAAACAAGTCCAGCAGGACCACCCGACGTGTCGACGAATCCAATAACAACCGCGTATCTCGTTCTCAGGACATGATAGATAAGCACATCGTACAGTGGCCTGATAGAAATCTCCCAAGTTGCCCCGAGTTGGCCCTGCACACAGCTCTAGTTTGGACCAACACTCATGAGGAGCACTAGCCCGGTGGTTGATTAATTATCCACGGGGTTGCAAGGCCCTATGCAATTTTATCAAGTTGTTTAAGCAAATAGTACCAATGTTGGGTCTTGCCAGACAAGTTTTAATCTCAACCGAATAATCAATGGGGTCCCCATAACAACCCCGAGCATTTTAGGAGCGGAAAATATGGAAACATAACACCGGTAACAAGAAACTATGGCGGTAAAAGTGGAACAAAACACCGAGCAAAAGGCCAAGACTTCCACCATACCAAGATATATATGTGCATTAAATTAAATAGCAGATAATATTGTGATATGCTAGATATCCATATTATCACATGGAAACAACCTGCACCTACAACTAAGAACGCTATAAGAGGGGCTGAGCATCAGTAACTTAGCCAAACAAGGTTTGCTAGGATGTGGATGGGTTAGAGGCTATCACGGCAATGTAGGAGGTTTGACATTCAAGTGGTAGGTAGCGCATATGTAACGATAAGAATGAGACATCTAGCAAAGCAAAAATAGTGTCGGGATCCGGGTACGATCATCTTGCCTGTTGGTTCTTTAGAGGGACAAAGAGCGGGGTCCTCGTAGTGGTACTCTCCTGGATCGTCGTACTCAGGTTCAACACTCGTGTCTACCCAAGAGAACAAAAACAATGAACAACCAACCAAGGTGCAATGCACAAACAAGATGATACATGATTCATTTGAAGTATTTAACATGGTAATCCTAAACTAGTCATGTTTCACATGCAATAGTTAAGTTATTTACAATTCTGGATAGAACCTCATGTTAAGTTGTTTTAGCATGCATGATCATGGCAAATATGGATGCTTCATGCAAAATCTATGCAAATGCATATGTGGAACGTAGGAAATGGAGTTACGATTCTCATGCTATGCTCACAGCAAGTTACGAAGGCAAAACACAACACAATGAAGTCCATGGGATATTCCTTGGCATTCCAAGGTATCCACTAGTTAGGGAAGGAAAAACCAACCACAATAGAGTCAAATATCAAGCAATTTCATGGAGCATAGCTCCCACAAGTCACAAAACACTAAAACAAACAATCTGCCACAAAACGACAACATGGCAACTTTCAGATCAACTAACTAGAGCTACAGGAAGTTTCCAACCACAAACAAGGCATTTACATAAACTACATAGCATGCTTATCAAATCATCCAACTACACAAACTAGAAAGGAAGCACATATCTATAAGCATGAAGCTCACAAGATGACATGATGAAACATATTCTAGGGACTTCGAGAAAATCATAGTTTTCTAGAATCTGAGTTAAGCTGATAGCAAGTTGACAGCAACAACTAATGGTGATAGAGACCACCTCATGGCATGAAAATTAATAGGATGATATAGGACAAGATCTACTTCAAAACACTAGCACTGAGCTTGAGCTAAATCACAACATATCTATTGGTAGCATCCAGTCTTCATGGCATATAAATATTAATAGATGCTCAGACTTAGAAATATTTAGGATGTTTGAAAACAACAACATTTTAGTTGACACTTTATAGCATGGTTCCCACTTTTATACAAGTTTAACATGCCAAAAGTAAATACCATGGCATTCTACTCAAGAAAGGCTACCACTTTCATGTTGACACAATTATCATGGCATGCATGGATTAAATATAACTGAAATGACAAAATGACACTTTGAGACAAAATGACATTTTTTAAACTTGCTCCAATGGCCAAACAAGTTACACCAATGAATTCCTTGGGTGATTCTACCCCAAAATCATATATCACACTCATATGTTTGTATGGAGCATCATGACAAAACACTAGATAGAAAAATGCCACTCCTTCCTATAAGTGAAAACTTACCTAATATTCTCATGATCAGATATGCACATAACCATATTTTGAATTATACCATAAATAGTAATATCTATCTATATCACGATAAAAACACAATACTCAATAAAAGAAAAAAACAACTAATAGGAGGGGGACCCACCTGGCATACTCACCAGGGTCCCCTAGTGGATAACAAGTGGGGCCTAGGCCCACTTGTCATGCACACACAACACCACACACTCATAGCAATGGATCCTGCCACCACAGCAGATCCACACACGCAGGGACACACGCAGGCACACACACTCCTACGCGCACGGCCACACCAGATCTGGCAGGCCGCACTAGATCCGAACACACGCAACACATCACACGGGATCTAGCGTTGGCACACTGGATCCACACAACACACACGTGCACCATCCAATCAATAAAAAGAAGCAACGGGGGGAGCTGGGATCGAACCCGCGACCTCACGGTCGTTCCCCGAGCGCAACACCACTGCGCTACTGCATCGACGCTTAACAGAAGGAGGGCCTAACACCTCTAGTACTAACAGGCCATCGCTGACTGACAAAACTGAATATTAACGACACTGGCGACAGGCGGCGGTGACACTATGGCGACGGAGGGGCTCTCCTATGGCGTGGACTGGCAGAGGAGAAGCGGGGACCTACGGGGAGCTCGTTCCCCTGCTCGTCTTGCGACGAGGGGGGACGGAGGCGACGACCCTCAAGGCCACGCCTTGCACTACGCGGCGGCGACAGCGAGCACTACAGCGTTGAAGCGAGTGGGGCTACGGCAAAACAAGAGGGATTCAGAGAGGACGAGCTCACCAAGGCTGCTCGGAGACGCGGGAACGCGGCGACATCAGGTAAGAAGAAGAAGACGGCTGGCGATGGGCTCTGCTTGCGGACGACGGTGATGATGGAGCGGCGTTGCGGGGGCGCTCCACACCCCCTAGTCCCACGAACGGAACACGGACGGTAACCGCGAGCTTCACATCATCCCCGACGGAGATGAGCGGCACCGGAGGCGGTGACAACAAGCTGACGCACCGACGCTCTGCTACTCTGAACCTCTCCTGTCCAAATCCCTACCTGACGGAGAAGAAAAGGAGAAGGGAGAGGAGGAACGAGAGGGAGATGGGAGCGGCAACAGCAGGAGGGGGAACGCGGAACCCTAGGCATGGTGCACGCATAGCGAGAGGGTTTAAAAGCCCCAGAGCAGACGACGCTCGACGGCGGAAGTTCACAGCGGAGCTGCTCGCTCTCTCTGCTTCGCACAGACTGACGGAAAAGGGAGGACGACGAGGCATGTCTCCGCTTACTCTACGGGTTGGGCCGGGGCGAAGGGAAAAGGCCCAGTCCCAGATCCACTCTCTCTCTCTAAGAAAAACAAATGGACTTTCTACTTATAAATAAAAGAAACCAAAACAAAAGCCCTAGAGTAAAAGAAAAGGAATTTTGACAAAACAAAAATACTTCTACATAAAAGGAAATATGTCCTATTTAATAAAATTAGCAATTTCATTTTTAGATCAATTAAATTAAATACTTTTTAAAATAACAGCCCCCTGTTTTATTGCAAACCCCAAGAGCCCAAAGCTCAAACACCAAAGATAGCAACACATATAATCTTAAAACAATATTATCTACACCATGAACATTTTTAACAGATTTAATTAGCAAGTTAATTCTGTTAAAGTAAAACAAAAGCAATAAAAGGCTTGGGTTTAGTTTTGAAAATAAGGGAGAGTGGAGGAGTTGATGCCCACACATGCACGCATCCACAAACACCAAGTCCTACTAACACCTCACAACAAAGTCACATGGAAGCACACCACAAAAATATTATGCATGACATGATGATGAGATGATATGATGCATGATGCATGAGACAATGAGCAAATGGCAAGAAGCAAACTCATTTCATACAACACATGACACATAGGTTCACATAGGTTACATGACCAAAATGGCAAGGACAGCACCTGGGCTGTCACACGGTTCATTCGAACATCACAAACCATTGGGGGCTAGTAATCAGCCCCCACATTCCTTTTTCACGCTCCTACGGCTAAGTGAAAGTAATAAAGCATTATGGTCTGATTTCCTTGTCCCCCTCACACTACCGCCTCCGGGTACCGATAGCTTGACTAAGGGTCACATTGCGTAGTATCTACGTGGGGCTGAAACCGGCGACTCGCAACTATTAGTTTAAACGTCCACACGGGAGTTATAGCGAATGCGAAACATAAAATATATGATAAACCTTGCATCACAACCATAAAAGCGTTCAAAGGTTTCCGGACATATTACAAGGCGTTTACTCATAAATGTTATCTTTCGAGCATTGAGCCTCTATTGCCCAAGCACCCTCCATCACTATGGAGAAGTATCACTCAGGGCACCTATGGTCCTTTCTAGGGGGCGGATGAGTGGTGGCTATCTTCGTCGGATCAAGCCCCGGCCAGTGCACCTTGGCCCT
This sequence comes from Hordeum marinum, assembly GCA_022496015.1. NCBI lineage: Eukaryota > Viridiplantae > Streptophyta > Magnoliopsida > Poales > Poaceae > Hordeum > Hordeum marinum. The sequence continues at coordinate 210,286,683 of CM039675.1, read as the reverse complement.
TGCAAAGGCCATCCGAGCTCCCTCGATAAAGGAAGAACGCCTTAACACGTCGATCTGAGGCGAGGTGTCACTCAGCTTCCGCACCAGGCCGAAGTAGCTGCTCGGTAACGGCTCGTCGGGCCATAGCCAGATACAAAGATCCTTCATGTCCAGCTCCGCCATCCTGGGTAGCTCCATGAGCTGCTTCATTTCCTCGATGTGAGGAGCAGAGTGCTCGGGGGCTTCAAACTACGCCCAAAAAAAGCAAAGCCTCATCTCCTTCTCGCGAGGTGTAGAACTGGTTCGCATCCGCTACACTCTTCTGGAGGTCCGAACAGGCGCCCGAGGAATGCCACACCTGGGTGAGCAATGCGAACTTGCTATCACCGAAGTCACACTATAGTAAATATAGCTTACCATCTTTGACAACCTTGAATTGGAGGATATGTTCTTCAAAGAACCGTCTATCCATACGCTCCTTTAGGAGATCGGATTTTATCGTGGATAGCTCGGTGGCTTGCTCCTTGCCCTTCTTCCCAAGGCCCTCGCACTTCAAGCTGGCATCCTTGAGTTCCTGCTAAACCTCCTCCACCTGAGCCTCATGCTTGGCACTTGTGGTTTTTAAGGCGGACATCACGACAACTGCTTGTTCGGCCGTTGCCTTCTCGTCCACGGCCTCTTGCTTCATCTTCTGTAGCTCGGCCTTGAGCTTCTCAATTCCCTTTGCCAAGGCTATGTAAGCAATAAACATATAACCGTACTGAGTCGATAGTGTGAATCACTAATGATGAAAAATTCGGATATTACAATCCGGCTTACCTTGAGCCTTGTCGAATCTCTTGTTTAGAGCGTCAAGCACATCTTCGGAGCTCTTGAGATTCCGATTTAGCTCGTCAATCTCGATGGCATTAATGACCTCCACCGATGACGAAGCCTGCAAATAGCATATATCTATCAGTTTATATGATTTCAAACACCCAAACTGTTAAAGACCACGACCCTATGTTCGGTCCTCTTAAGTACGGTTAGAACATTATAGGATGAATATTGTCTTGTACATTGTTTGGTCATTTCTTTGTATTTGACCCCCCAGGTGAGTTTTTCTAAACTCACCTAGGGCTCGGGGGCTTCTATATATAACGATAGCATAAACCTAATACATTAAAATTTTAGGAAAAGAACATTATGTGGCTCACCTAGAAGCCCGTCAGGAGACCGTTGACGGCCTCCTTCAGTCCGCTATCAACGGACTAAATGCTTTGCAAAACCACACCCATAAGGGTGCAGTGATCGTTGGAGATGGAGGCACTTGATATAGCCTCCTCCATGACCAGCCATCCAGTCATCGGTGGTGCCGGTGGTGATCGGTTAGCCCGATCTCCAACCGAGGATTGAACCGGTGGCTCCGGAGGCGTAGAGCGCTCTAGAGATGACCTTAGAGGGGACTGGACATCCCTTCGTCCAGTCTCCTCAGTGTCCGAGAGGGGCTCCTCCTCTCGGTCCTCGGTAGCCGAGGTGTTAACCTTGACCATTACATCGTCGCCCTCACCACATGTGTTCGGCTCCAAAGGAGCCTAGTGGGATGACACCTCCGCGACATCCTCTGCAACGCCCGAAGGTGTGGGATGCGACGTGGTCCCACTCTCCCTTATCTCGGTAGGTGGGTTCACCACATCTGAAACTTGGTCAGTGGGGAGAATGCGTGGTGGGCTACAGATCAAAGGCGCTCACACGTTAATAACATAAAAACTTGGCATAAATTACTCGGGGAGTCTTCGGATTCTTATCTTCGAGTTGGGGGCTTTACCCTTAGGTTCCTTTGAGTAACTTTCTCAAAGTCCTCGGACTCGGTGTCCGAGTCCAAACTTTCGTCGGGCAGGATCAACCTTGCCCGACGTGCCCTTTTCGGGGCAGGAGGAGGTATCTCCTCCACGGTATCCGATGACACGATCCTCTTCCTTCGGAGGGGGGAATCTCCCTCCTCCTCGTCTTCATGCTATTCCTCATGGTTAGGCAAGGCATGGGTTTCCTCGGCCATGGCGTCCGGCTGGTCCTTTATGCGGGGACCTCCTCTGCCCTTCTTCTTCTCTTTCTTTTTTGGCGCCTGGTAAGGCACCATGACGAGCATCTCCGACAATAGCTTTGACCTGGTGTCTTCGGTTTGCGGTATTGGGCAGTTGATTCTCGTGGCTTTACTCAACCACTTCTGCGAAGATGAGGGGAAAGGTGTTTAGATCTTTTATCAGACAATAAAGCCGATCAGTTGAAATTATATTATACCTGGGTAGGAGGGTTATCGACGTGTAGGCCCCGATCCTCCTCCTCGGCTTGTCAGCTCTTCCGACGCTTGAACAGCGTCTTCCACAGTTTCTCCCGAGTGGTGCGGAAGAGCTGACGAACTGTAGGCTCATCATCAAGCTGTTAAGCCCACATGGGGGAGTTCTGGCGCTGGCAGGGAAGGATGCGGCGTCGAAGCATGATATGGATCATGTTAACCAACTCGATCTTGGCCTTGATCATCGGGGTGATGCGCTTTTGCAGCGTGTCCTCCTCCGCATGTGACCCCCAGTTGAGGCCCTTTCGGAGCCATGAGGTCAATCTTGTGGGAGGTCCGGATCTGAATTTGGCCGGAGCAGCCTGACCTTCTTCTCTTGGCTCGATGATATAAAACCACTCCTTTTGCCAGATCTTGATGGTGTCAATGAAGGTGCCTGTCGGCCATCCGATGCGGGGGAGCTTGCTAATGACCGCCCCTCCGCAGTCCGCGTGCTCGCTCACAATGGTGTTCGGCTTGACATTGAAGACCTTGAGCCACAGGCCAAAGTGCGGTTCGACCCACAAGAAGGCCTCATATACGATGATAAAAGCTGATATGTGCATAAAAGAGTTCTGGGGGAGGTCGTGGAAGTCTAGTCCATAAAAGAACATGAGCCCCGGACAAAGGGATGGAGTGGAAAGCTTAGTCCCCGGATGAAGTGGGGGACGAATACCACCCTCTCGCCTGGCTTGGGGGTGGTAACCACCTGGTTCTTCGCCGGAGCACGATGGTAGATGTTGGCGGGGAGCTAACCGACATCCTTCAGGTCCCGAATGTCTTGGTCGGTGACCGTGGAGGCCTGCCACTTGCCATTGGAGCCTGAACCCGCCATGGCAAAAGATCGGAGGATAAGTTGAGGAAGAACTAGATCTGATCTCTTGGAGCTTAGGGAGATTGTGGAAGCAGAGGATGTGAATGGGGGAGCGTGAATAGGCCTTGAGGGTTTTCTCACTATCATGAGGCGTGATGACGAGTAACCTCCCTTTACTACGCCACAAATCCCTCCGCTTCCCAAGGCGTGCGTGCCATTATACGCGCGTGAAGAAACTTGATATGATTAATCATATCCCGTGTGAAGCTTACTACGCTGCATATTTTCTGTTAAACTGAAGCAAACTTCGGTATCGCTGAAGAAACGACGAGTAAAACTAGAAGCAAAAAGTGGTAATTCATAACTTTTTTTGTTTGGCTAAAAGCAGAATAATTTTCTGAATTGGATATAAAAGTTTAGTTAGATCGAATCAAGTTTAATATGTAGTTAAAGCAAATTTTAGTAGTACTAGAAGTTTTCCTCTAGTAAGAAACATGAGACTATAGGAAGTAGAATGTAAAAATATATTAAATTTGTAGTTTTATTCCTACTATATTTTCGGGTGGGATTAGTTTTACCATGAAAATTGTACCTGGATACTATGGTGGACCCACATGATTTATTATGGTTGGTTTTATTCCACCTAATTTTCGAGGCAAGCAGTTAGCAGGAAGCACTTAATTTACGAACCAGCTTCCTAGCAAACCACGCGCGGGGCCAAAGCACCACCAGATCAGACATCTTTTTGTTAGGCTACTCATAGTGGGGAGTATCATATAGTAGTACCATACATATGATACTAGTGTATGATACTACCTCCATAGTGCATAGTATCATAGAGTAGTATCATGTATGGTGATATTTATTGTCACGCATGACACAAAATAGCATAGCATTTAACATGTTGCAGTATCTACGTATGTTACTCTAACCCTCTTTTTTTTTAATTCTTTGCCACATCAGCATGTTTGCTATTCCCAAGTGCATGATACCACATATGTTACCCCACTATAGCCAGCCTTATCAGTTGAAAGCTACAATAGATGCACTTCCAGTAGATTTGTGGTTGGCATTAAAGCTAAACTTTACATTTAACTAGCATATATCATCTTAATGATCCAACTTGGAATGCTCACTGCTCCATGACAACTTCAACTTCGTATTCTTTAGATTGTAGGTGGATTTGAATTAATTTGGTTGTCTATGCTCATAGGGAGTAGAAACAAAAAAGTGATATTATTGCACCATTTCAATCTTTATGTTTGTTGATTTTATCTTTTCATGTATTATTTTTCTTTCCGGTGGTCACGCGCCAAAGCCACATGATCTTCTCTAATTTGCAAGTGCCATTTCAGCTTTTGTGTACTACTCCCGCATCTTGTAATATAAGATCATTCTCCTAGTAGTTTTAGCTTGCAAACCGAACTTATTTTAGGGGATGAAGGGATTAACAAATATAAAAAAATGAGAGGCTACGAAATAATTGATGTCCTAGCCGCGATGGCACACACATGGAGAGGAAGGCATAATCCCACCATGGTGTCGTGCGCAAGGAGGGTAAGAAGGGTGCTTGCTATATATAAAAATGCAAGTAGTGTATGCCCATTTAAATGTCAATGATGTGTATACAAGTTTAAAAATCATGATTAAACCCTTATGAAATATGTTGTTCTATGATTGCTGGCTGACCGAATAGTCTATTGTCATATATTGTGAAGGCAAATCTCGTCATTGAGTAGATCAAAGTTAGCCCTCTCCAACTCAGGTGTTTAATGTGTAATTGTACCAAATGTTGTATTTCTTATTTTTCATTATTCGTATTAAAGTGGGGTTTTCATCGATGGGAAACTAGCAATTTTATACTAAAACTTGTGGCAAAAACGAGGAGGCATGTTGCAAGGATGAAGAGAAGGTGGATTTACTCCATTGCGCCCTTGCGTTTTTGCATCATAAATTATACCATTGGAAACATTTTTTTGTGAATTTGATGGTAATATTTTTTGTGCATAGAACCCACGTTTAGGGTATCAAACTGATAGTCAAATTTATTTTTAAAATGTTTGTGTGCCATGAAAATTAGGATGAGCGAGAGTGGTATTTATTTCACCATGTTGGGTGAAGAAGAAACCTAATGAGAGGTGCCTTGAAGGTAAGTCGATTATCACACCTTTGTCATCGTTAGATGTGTAGAAGATCGTTGCGATGATGAATATGTATTTTTGAAAAAGATTTAGATCTATTATAAAAGTACATAAAAAGTACAAAACACCTCAAATATAATAAAAAAATACATCGAGGTCTATAGAACACCGAATGACCATTACCACCGCCACAACGCGCCGCTGTTGCCACTCCTCTACGGGAGTCAACTTGACATTGTCGATGACAACCTAGAAGTCTTCATCCACATGCCCCTAAGAAACAGTGACTTGGATCTGCAGTCATCATTGTTGAACCATTGAATAGATCTAAAGCAACTGACACACCAAGTCTCGCCATCGCCCGCACATGATGAGAAACCATAAGCTTGTCACTCCAAGGAGCTGAGATGAATCTACATCGCAACTCCGTTGCCTACGCCTAGATGGAAGAAATCGAGGAGGACGGGAGCCCAAAGGACAAACTCAAAGAATGCACGTCCCATTCCTTGAGCGTCTGCGAGGACTAAAACCTTAACCAAAACTACTAGCTAGAGAAAAGTTATCAGGATTCTGTCCCCACCACTATTCACCAAAGCAGATGATATATTGAGGCGAATCCATGGGCATGCCGATGAAGCCTTCAGGGGAGAGTTTTCCATCGGGAGGGAAGAGGAGGAACACTTCAATGTTGTAATGTTTTGTAACAACTCGAGACCGACGCTAAAAATGCCTTCTATATATTTCATTATCGTCTGTGATTTATTTATTTGTCACATTTATCATCGCATAATTCGCATTGCATTGGCACTCCGTTGTCGTCATTTTTCAAAACTTGCATCCGTTGGTAGTTGTCGGATCTCCGCGTTCTCATCGTTGACCATTTCAGACCAAACACACTTGCACACACCTGCTGCATCATTAAAATATTATTTTACAAGTGGGAATAAAAGAATCTCGTAATGGGACAAAAGTTGGCATGCATTCTTAGTATGTTGGAGGCAGACCGCTTGCCAAATTTCGTCACATTTGGAAGTCATTTGATATGCCAACGTTAAGCTACAACGACACCATCGCAAGATAATATGTGGGACATTTTGGTGTAATCAAACTATCGTCGGGCTGCATGTATTGCCCCTCTTCTCTAAACGTAGCCCATCTACACAGTGCATTAGACCCACCTACCCTCAAACCAAACCACCCTTCGATCGGAATCGTCCGATCGCAATCGAAATGTCTGAAATCCCCTAACCCTAGCTCCCTTCCTATTTAAGGAAACCTAGCCCCCGCCTCATTTTCCAGCCACCACCTAGCCGCATCCTCACTCCTTCCATCGTATTGGCCCGCCGAGCCCATCGTGGGCCCGCACGGGCCCGAACCCCGTCACCGCTCGCCCGCACCTCCCGAACCCTCATCGCCGCCATGGGCCCGAGGAGCTCCCGGAGCCAGCCTTCTTGCGCCCCGGTGGCCTCCTCCTCCCGCGCTGCCCATGTCCGCCCATCACTGACAACCCAGGAGAGCGTGGCCCTCACATGACCTCTCCTCCTTTCCTTTCTTCCCCTCCCCACATAACTCTCTCTCTCTGTCTGTCTCTCTCTCTAGCAACAAGAGCAACAACACCATGGAGCTCTGATGCGGATCCGTCAGTAACAGCCCAAGGGCAATCCTTGCCATCCTTGTGATATTCCATGTGTGACCTTCCATGTTTTGCCCTCACGTGGTTTGGTTTATTAAGGATTGATTCATGTCATTCTTGTGTTGCATCATGGCATCATATCATCATCTCATAGTTGTGCATCATGCTTTGTTATGTGATGTTGTGGGAGTGTGTGTGTGGTGATGTGCTTTGCATGAGGTGGAGTGCTCTAGTAGACTGCCTTCACCTGAATTAATTTGATTGCTAGACACATCTCTTTTAATTCAATCCTATGATATGTGAGCATTTTACTTGCCCTATTTAATTTAAATAAATGTAGCTAAGATCTCAAATATCATGTTTTTTTTTAAACAACTAGGTGTTGCACTCCCTGCCCTTGCAATAGAAGCAATATATGGGTTTATAAATAAGGGGCATTTTATTTTGTTCCCTCTAAAATTTCCAAACCAATTATATTAAATAATACTTGTTTTTGTGAGTTCAAACATATTTTGTTAAATCCTTTAAACTCTCTCTTTGTCTGGTATTATTTTTCTTGCTTCATTTGTTTCAAAACAAAAGAGAGAAAATTTGGTGCTGAGAGGGAGAGAGAGCAGCCCGTTCCTATCGAACCCCACGTGGGCCTTGCCCTGTTTGGCCCAGCTAGCCCCGATGGATACCCGCCCTTCTTGACGCCGTCTTCCTCCTGCGCAGAGAGAGAGAGAGCATGCCTAAGTTGTGAGTGTCACGGACACTGAGGCCGACACCATTCCCCACTCCTGCTATAAATTCCCTTGATGTCTGCACCCCTTCCTAGGGTTTGCCGTCTCCGCCGCCACCCAGGGGCTTCTCCCTCAGCTTGTTTTCCTAACCTCGAGAGAGAGCAAGCGGAGCAGAGCCGCGCCCCATGTCGTCGGCAGCCATCGAGACGGAGCCAGTCGTCGTCGTCATGTTCGTCTGTGTCCGCATCGTCCTTTGCTTCCTCTATGTTGACGAGGGATCGTCAAGTTTGAGTTGTCTCTATTGCGTTGGGCTTTCTCTACTTTGGATCCGTTTCATCCCGAGTAGAGCCGGAGTTCAGAGGGTCACCGCTATCGAGCCTGCCCGCGTATGGCCTAATATTCGTGTCTAGTGGGCAATGAGTGAGCAACTCTTCCATCCCGGTCTTTCCCCCCGCCGCTAGCTCCCTGTAGACAAGGCCACAGCCATGACACCACCGTGTTCCCCGTACTCCAGACAGAATTCTGAAGGAGTCCTTCAGAGGGAAAGGCTCGGGCTTTCCCGCTCCTGTTCAGCAGCTCCCCCGTCCCAGCGCTCACTGCCACACCTGTGCACGCCACATAGTCACCCTGCAGCTCCGCAACGCTCGTGCGTTAGGCCCGTTGTGCCTTTGCCTCGCCATGGCCCAAGCTGAGCAGAGCTCGATATTGAGCCCCCCCCGCATCTGCGCGTGTAGGTCCTGGTAGCCCCAGGAACCGAACCCCCTAGGGATCCCGCACCCCCGCCGGTAGCCCACAACCACCGTCATCGCTACCTTACTCGCCAGCGATTCCGTCGCACTTCCTATCTTAGGGAGGGAGAAGCAGGCGACTTTAGTGTGTTGTTTAGGACCAGAGCCCCTCTTCTAGCACAAGCCGCGCCCTAGCCAGTTGGTCCGACCGAGAGGTTGCGGGTTTGAACACCCCCCACCCCCCATGGCATTTGTTGTATGCATCATAGTGTGCCCAAGGACTCACTTGCCATACTCTCAGGGCTTAGAGCCACTGCTAATGGGACTATTTATCTCAATATGCCATGTTGGGAGGATGATAGCGAGTGATTTGTGAATATTTTGATGTTGATATAATGGAGTGAATTGAAGTGCATGTTGTCCTCTATAACCCTGTTATATTTCATGCCATGAAAGTATTTGTAGCATGTTATTTTTAGCTATAAAAATGCCATCCTGTTAACTCAGATTGTGAAAACTGGTAATTTTCTCTAAGTCCTTAAATGCTGATTCAAGATGCCATCTTGTGAGTTCATTTGCTATTGATCCTTGCTTCCATTCATGTTTCTACAGTTAGATGATTTGTTAAGCATCTTGTATAATTCATGTACATGCCCTTGTTGTGCTTTGTAGATTGATGTAGTTCTTGTTGTGTGTGTTGCAAAATGGCATGTTGCTGTCTGTGGACAGATTGTGTGTATGGTTGTTTTCTGTCTTGTGAGAGTTCTACCCAATTGTTTTGCATGATCTTTAGGTCCATTTCACCTAGAATTTCATTTCTAATTCAGTGGTACACTTGGGATACCAAGGAATTGCCCATGGCCTTCCTCATCTTTGTTTATGTATCTGTTACCGCTAGAACATTGTCGTGAGTGTTTCCAGAGTTCCATGACCCCGTTTGCGACGTTCTCCCTATGCATTTGCATCGTTTTTACGAGGAGCATTCACATTTTCCTTGTTAGTGCATGTCCAAATAAAAATATTGAGGTTCTATCTAGAATATTAAAGAACATAATAATTGCATGAGAAAGATGACTAGCATAGGGTTGCCATGATAAATGCATCTAACTGGTCATGCATCATCTTTGGTTGTGCATTGCATCTTGCTTGTATGTTTATTTGGTGTTGTTTTATATTTGGGTTGACCCAACTATCGATGCTGAGTACGAGGATCCCAGAGAGAACTCCTACGAGGACCCATCTCTTTATCCCTATGAAGACCCTATACGCAAGATGACTCTTACCCGGATCCTGATACTATTTTTGCTATGCTAGATGTATCGCTTCTTCCGTTATGTTTTGTTACCTACCACTTAAATGTCATGCATCCTAAATTGCCATGAAAGCCTCTAACCCCTCCACTACCTAGCAAACCATTGTTTGGCTAAGTTACCGCTGCTCAGCCCATCTTATAGCTTTCTTAGTTGCAGGTGCAGGTTGTTTCCATGTGAACATGGATATCTGGCGATATCACAATATTTATTGCTATTTAATTTAATGCACCCTTATAGTTGGTAAAGGTGGAAGGGTTGGCCTTTTGCCCTGTGTTTTGTTCCACTCTTTCCGCCCTAGTTACTTGGTTACCGGTGTTATGTTCCATATTGAGCGCTCCTAACATGCTCGGGGTTGTTATGGGGACCCCCTTGACTATTTGTTTTGGGATAAAACTTGTCTGGCAAGACCCAACTTTGGTAGTACATTTGCTTAACAATCTAGGGCTTAGCTACCCCATGGATAATTAATCAACCCCCGTGTCAGTGCTCCTCATGAGTGTTGGTACAAACTATAACACCGTGCGGGGCCAACCCGGGGCAACTCTGCAGATTTCTATCAGGTCATCATACTCTTTGCTTAACCATTGTGTCCTGCGAACGAGATACGCGGCTCCTATCGGGTTCGTCGACACGTCAGGGCGGTCTTGCTAGACTTGTTTTACCTTTTTCCGAATGTCTTGTGCGCGGGACTCCAAGGATGCCTTGGGCTATATCGAGGTTGAGGTTTTCCACTGAAATTTCCAGGGAGACGATGGGTTACGTGATCGAGGTTATTCCATGCGACGTGTGGTTAGTTGGAGCACCCCTGCAGGGTTAATTCTTTTTGAGAAGCCGTACCCGCGGTTATGTGGCAACTTGGAAATTTGTTTAACACTTGGTTGTAGGAAAGTTGAATTAAATTCAAATAAAATACACCAACCGTGTGCGTACCCGTGACTGTCTCTTCTCGTGAGTTTGAATCGAGAGAGAACATGGTGGGGTTATATTTGACACAAGTAGGTGTTTAGGATCACTTAGTGATCATTCTAGTTCATGTTCGTTACGCGTAGACCACCATACTTGTTATTTCTCTAGTAAGTTAGCCACTCAAGTAAATGCTTATTGCTTGCTGCAGCCCCACCACTTAACCATATCTCACCCATTGGCTTACCTAGTATCGGTACCCGGGTTAGTGAGATTGTTGGGTCCCCGTGGCTCACATATTACTACAATACTACATGTACATGTACTGATGAGAACAGTCCAGTTGATGCGCCCCAGCTCTAGTGGGAGTATGATGAAGAAGGTGGGCACATGTACGTGATTTATTTGGACCAGTAGGGGAGCTACTTGGTCGTCTTCCTGGGCTTAGCAAGATAATTATCATTGCTTTTATCGTTTGATTTCCTCCGTACTCAGACCCTGCATTTTTGGATGATGTATGAATGATTGTATGGATTTTTAATCTAGTTTATGGCGAGTATAAGCCGACTCATATACTCGTCTCCTCTTTTACATGTATTGCAATGACTTCTATACTTGCAAAATTCCAAGATGCGCTTCTATCCTCATCGAAAGCCCCGAGCTTTAACATGGATAGTACCACATCTTAGACATTACAAGTTGGTAATCAGATCCATACTGACCAAAGGATCCCCTTGCTTGATCGAACTTGGCCGAGTCGAGTCTAGTGAAATACTATTTTGAGTCTAGTTATATCGGAGAGTGGGATTCTTTTACTCCTCTTCTATACTCGGGTGAGGAATTACTACTTTGGAATTTTAATTCTATCCTCTTCTCACTCAAAATTGTTTTAGGATCGCGCGGGTATTTTGGAAACTATATGATGCCGATGTGAAGGATTTTTGTTCTTAGTGCCTCTTGTTTCCAAGGAGTAGAGCTCCAAGGAATTCTGGCCACATCGTTATCATTTAGTTTCCTTAGTATCTCAGGACACAGGATGTTCAAAATTGCTTCAATACTACTTGTGGCAAGAGGAGTTTTGCATCACGCAGTACCGGGGAGAACGTCCAGATGTACTGCCATTCTTGGTATCGTTGCGGTTACGAGGGTCTGAGGTAGATGATTTTTCGAGGCCTCTGGTTGTGTGTTGACGGATGTGATACATTGGAGAGTAGTATTACTACTAGGAGTTGAGTGATGGATTTAACTCTGTGTATCCATGGACCCGACTGCATAACCAAAGATTTTGGAAGTTCTTAGGTGGGAATTCTAGTAGTTACCTAGGATCATCTTCTGTCAGATGTATGATTGTTTATATATTTGATCGGAGTGACTCTTAGATAAATGCCTTGTTGTGTTATTCAAGTGGCTTCATGATCTAATGATGTTATCACGATCCTGTAGAAGGTGTTCTTACTATTTCTTTAGTTTGAATTCAATTAATGATATTCCCATTGCAATTACTTTCAAACCATTTGATTCAGCTTATTTCAATCATATTTGTCAATGGTGTGTTGATATTCATGTCCATCTTCAGGATGGCCCCAACAACTTGTGGGAATCCGGGTCGTGAAGGGCAGTAGTCTGACCCTCCACCACCCTCATCGCCACCTCAACCTCCACCTCCGAAACCATGTCAGGCGGTGATCGACGCAACCAATGCCAATACTTGCTCGGTTAGTTGCAAGGTTTTTAGAATGAGAGTCATTAGGGCCATCAAGGTAATTTCAATAATAAGTTGCACTTTGCAACATTAAACCAGTTCCTCGCAAACCAACCCAAGTCCTTCACTTTCTGTGATCAGCCTCTTGATGCGGATGATTCACTCCATGACATGAACAAGCATTTCAAGTGCAACAATATCAGGCCTGAGGACTATGTCAAGTTTTCGACCTTCCATCTTAAGGATCAGGCAGCAGATTGGTGGCAGCAGTACAATGATTCCAGGGGTGACCGTGGAGTCAGCTGGGATGATTTCTGCCATGACTTCAGAGCTCATCATATACCGGCGAGCTTTGTCGAGGGTATGCATGAGAAGTTCAGGAACTTGAAGCAGGGAAACTCATCTGTGTATCAGTATAACATCGAGTTCCGGAATCTGGCCCGCTATGCTAAGCACGATGATCCTGATGACAAGTCCAAGCATTATAAGTTCAAAGGTGGCTTCAGGGAAGACCTTCAGCTCGCTCTCATCCTTCAAGAGCCTCGTGAGTTTGATCAGTTCTATAACTTGGCTGTAAAGCTGGAAGCAGTCCAGCTCAAGGTAGAGAATTCGAGGAAGCGGTTTAGAGACTCTCACCCTTCTTCGTACAACTTTCATATTGTTCCTAAGCAGCAGAAGTATTGGGTTCCTCCTCCACCTACGTTTCGTCCTCCTTAGCAGCAGAAGCAACACGATGGTCGTGGTCCTTCCCAGCCACCCAGCCTAGGATTTCAGCAAAGGCCTCAGGCTCCCAAGTTAGCAAATGTTCCTCCTCTAGGCAACTTATATCCTCTCTTAGAGGTTACGTGTCACAAGTGTGGTCAGAAGGGGCACTGCTCAAACAAGTGCACTAACCAGCGGTGCCTTCCGCCTCCTCCTCCAGTCAGACCTGCAGGCAATGCTATGGTGAAGCACAACCCCAAGTCAGCAAGAGTGAACATGGTCAATGTAGCTGAAGCATAGGAGTCTTCTCAAGTGACAATGGGTAATCTCTTGGTTAATTCTATTCCTACAAAAGTGTTGTTCGATTCAGGTGCATCACATTGTTTCATGTCAAGGCCATTTTTCATCGAGCATGATTTTCCTTCGACAGCATTGAATAGACCATTGGGTATTGTTTCTCCAGGTTCAACTATGCAAACAAATTCGGTGGTTCCAGATGTATCTATCAAGATTGGCTATTATTCCTTCATGGCTTCTCACATGTTCACGACAATTCCGATATTGATATAATTCTTGGCACGGATTTTCTAGAGATGAACAAGGCGTACATCTATTATGCGGCAAAAGAAGTCTATTTTACCCATACTTCTGAAGACGTGATCATTTTTGCTGCTCATGATGGCACAATTCGTCTCTTTTCTCTAAATGAGAGGGGTGAAATTTCAGCCATATCTCAAATTCCCATCGTTTGTGAGTTTGAAGGTGTCTTTCTAGAAGAATTAGCAGGAATGCCTCCTTACTGGCCAGTAGAGTTTGTGATTGAACTCGTGCATGTAACTAAACCAGTATGCAAGCATCCTTATAAGCTTTGCCCCGAAGAGGTGAAAGAATTGAAGAAGAAACTAGATGAACAAGAGAGTTTGTGTTTGATCAGAACATGTTCCTCACCATGGGGTTGTGATGTTCTATTTGTCAAGAAGAAGGATGGCATAGAACAACTTTGTATCGATTACCGCTCATTGAATAAAAAGACAATCAAGAACAAATATTCACTTCCCAACATCAATGAGTTGTTTGAGCAATTGAAAGGGGCCAAGGTTTTCTTGAAGTTAGATCTTCGGATGGGCTATCATCAGATCCGCATCCGTGAAGAAGATATTCCAAAGACTACTTTTAGGACGAGTTTTGGCTCTTATGAGTACACCGTCATGTCCTTTGGTCTCGCAAATGCACCTACGACTTTCTCCAAAGTGATGAACTTCATCTTGTATCCCTATAGAAATGAGTTCGTCTTGGTGTATTTGGATGACATTCTGGTATTCTCTGAGAACGAACAAGAGCATGCAGGGCATCGCCGGCTTGTGCTTGGCAAGTTAAGAGAGCATGGGTCCTATTCTAAGTTCTCTAAGTGTGAGTTTTGGCTCAATGAAGTGGTTTTCCTTCGGCACATCATCTATACCGAGGGCATCAAGGTGCATCCTGTGAAAGTTGAGGCCATCGTGAAGTGGGAGCCTCCTCAGAATGTCAAACAGGTTCGGAGCTTCCTCAGGCTTGCAAGCTACTATAGAAGATTCATGGAGAACTTCTCACAAATTGCTAAGCCTTTGTCTAACCTCCTCCAGAAGAGTGACAAATATGTGAGGACTCCTGAGTGTGATGTGGCGTTCAATACACTCAAGGAAAAGCTGACTTCAGCTTCAGTTCTCACTCCTCGAGATGAATCCAAGCCTTTCCAAGTGTTTTGTGATGCTTCCCTCCAAGGTCTTGGTGGTGTTCTCATGCAATATAAGAAGGTTGTAGCTTATACCTCACGCTAGTTGAATCCAAGCGAGAAGAACTAACCCACTCATGATCTTGAGCTGGCGGTAGTTGTTCATTCTCTGATGACCTAGAGGCATCTACTGTTTGGAAGACCACTTGAGGTGTTCACTGACCACAAGAGCTTGAAGTATATTTTTACTCAACCGAATCACAATCTTGGGCAAACATGTTGGGTGGAAATGATCTAGGAGTACAATCCGAGAATTGAATATACTCTGGGTAAAGCAAATGTCACAGCAGACGCTTTGAGCAGAAATGCGTATTGCAACAGTCTCTTTCTCAAGCCTCTCCAACCCGAGCTTTGTGAAGCTTTCCGCAAGCTCCATCTCCAAGTTGTTCCTCAAGGGTTTCTTGCCAACCTTCAAGTCTCTCCAACTCCGGAAGATCAGATTTGCCAAGCTCAGCTTCTCGATGCTATGGTGAAGAAAGTGAAGATAGGTGTGGCCAAGAGCATTCCAAAGTATAAGTGCTTCCGTGTTGATGACAAGGACACCTTGTTTTTCGAGGATTGTCTAATGGTTACAAAAGGGGAGCTTAGGAAAGTTATCATGGATGAAGCACATAATTCTCTCCTCTCCATTCATCCAGGTAGTTCCAAAATGTATCAGGATCTCGACCAAACCTTCTAGTGGACTCGGATGGAACATGAGGTTGCTCAGTTCGTGAATGAGTGTGATGTTTTTCACAGAGTGAAGGCAGAACATCAACGTCCACTAGGTCTCCTTCAGCCTTTGCCTATCCCAGAGTGGAAATTTAATCATGTTGAGATGGATTTCGTCACTCCGTTTCCTAAGTTCTAGAGAGGTAATGATGCCATCTTTGTGGTCATTGACAAGCTCACCAAAGTTTGTCACTTCCTTCCGGTCAAAGAATCTATCTTGGCAGCTCAACAGGTAGAGTTGTACACATAAATGATAGTTTCTTTGCACGATATTCCTCAGCTCATATCTTTAGATTGTGGAAGCATATTCACTTACAAGTTCCGTGATTCCTTCCAGACTACAATGGTTACCAAGATCCGTTTCAGTACACCTTTCCATCGTCAGACTAGTGGTCAAGTTGGGAGAGCCAATCAAATCCTTGAATATATGCTCAGAGCTTGTGTAATTTATTTTGGCATGAAGTGGGAAGACTGCCTACTGTTTGCCCAGTTCTCATACAACAACAATTTCCAAGCAAGTTCGAGCAAGGCCCCATTAGAGTTTCTCTATGGTAGGAAATATCGCACCCCACTCAATTAGTCTGAAACCAGTGAGTGCCAAATCCTTGGTAATGACATGATCACTGAAGCAGAAGAAATGTGCCGTGTCATTTGTGAAAATCTCAAAGTAGGTCAATCCTGTCAGAAGAGCTATTATGATAGCAAGCATCATGACATGACCTTTCAGATCGATGACTTTCTCTATCTTCGAGTGTCTCCCATGAAGGGCACTCAACACTTTGGCATCAAAGGAAAGCTTGCTCCATGCTTTGTGGGTCCTTTCAAGATTGTGGGCAAGAGAGGAGATCTTGCCTACCAACTCGAGCTTCCTTCCAATTTCTCAAATTGGCATGTTGTGTTTCACATCTCTCAGCTCTAGAAGTGTTTCAAGACTCCCGAGCGCACCATTGATCTCCAAGACATTGATCTCCAAGCAGACCTATCCTATCATGAGCATCCAGTTGCTATCTGTGAAGAGACTGAGCGTAAGACTTGCAACAAGTAAATCAAGTTTCTAAAGGTGAAGTGGTCACATCACTTCGATAAAGAAGCCACTTGGGAACGAAAGGACCTTCTCCGTTCCGAATATCCCAAATTCTTCCATACCTAGATCTCGGGACGAGATCCTCTTGTAGTGGGGGAGAGTTGTAACAGCCCAAGTGCAATCCTTGCCATCCTTGTAATATTCCATGTGTGACCTTCCATGTTTTGCCCTCATGTGGTTTGGTTAAATAAAGATTGCTTCATGTCATTCTTGTGTTGGATCATGGCATCATATCATCATCTCATAGTTGTGAATCATGCTTTATTATCTGATGTTGTGGGAGTGTGTGTGGTGATCTGCTTTGCATGAGGTGGAGTGATCTAGTAGATTGCCTTCATAGGAATTCATTTGATTGCTACCCACATCTCTCTTTAATTCAATCTGATGATATGTGGGTATTTTACTTGCCCTATTCAATTCAAATAAATATTGCTAAGATCTCAAATATCATGAGTGTTTTTAAGCAACCATGTGCTGCACTCCCTGCACTTGCAATAGCAGCAATATATGGTTGTATAAATAAGGGGCATTTTTTTTATAAAATGCTCAAACCAATTATATTAAATAGTACTTGTTTTTGAGAGTTCAAACATATTTGGTTTAATCCTTTAAACCTCTCTTTCTCTAGTATTTTTTCTGGCTTCATTTGTTTCAAAACAAAGAGAGAAAATCTGGTGTTGAGAGGGAGAGAGAGCAGCCCGTTCCTACGGAACCCCACCTAGGCCTCGCCCCGTTTGGCGTAGCTAGCCCCGATGGCTACCTACCCTTCTTGATGTCGTCTTCCTCCTGCATAGAGAGAGAGAGAGTGTGCATGCCCGTGCCATGAGTGTCATGGACATCAAGGTCGGTGTCGTTCCCCACTCCTCCCATAAATTCCCTCGATGTCTGCACCCCTTCCTAGGGTTTTCTGTCTCCTCCACCGCCCATGGGTTTCCCGCTCTCCTTGTTTTCCTCCCACCGAGAGAGAGAGAGAGAGAGAGAGCAAGTGGAGCAGAGCCGCGCCCCACGTCACTGGTGGCCATCGAGCTAGAGCCAGTTGTCTTCATTGTGTCCGTCTGCGTCCGCATCGCCCTCTGCTTTCACTACACCAGCGAGGGACAGTCAAGTCCGAGCCGTCTCTGCTGCGTTGGGCTTGCTCTGCTTCGGATCTGCTTCGTCCTGAGTAGCGTCAGAGTTCATGGGGTCGCCGCCGTAGAACCTGCCCGCGTCCAGCCTTGTCTTTGTGTCTAGTAGGGAACTAGGCGAGCAACTTTTCCATCCCCGTATTTTCCCCTGACGCTAGCTCTCCATAGACGTCGCTGCAGTCATGACACTGCCGTGTTCCCCATGCTTCGGGCATAACATTGAAGGAGTTCTTTAGAGGGAAGTCTCAGGCTTTCCTACTCCTATTCAGCAACTCTCCTGTACCATCGCTCGTTTGTGACACCCGTGCGTGCTCAGTAGTCACCTTGCAGCCCCGCAACGCTCGCGTGCTAGCCCCATTGTGCCTTTGCCTTGCCGTGGGCCGAGATGAGCGGAGCTCGAGCTCGAGCCCCCATATCCGCGCGCGTAGGTCCTGGTAGCCCCAGGAACCAAACCCCTTAGGATCCCACACACCAACTAGTAGCCCACAACCGCTATCATTGCCACCTTGCTCGACGGGGACACCATCGCACTTCTTGTCCCTGGGAGGGAGAAGCGGGCGGATTTAGTATGTTCGTTAGGCCCAGAGCCCCTCTTCTAGCACAAGCCACACCCTAGACAGTTTGTCCAACTAAGCCCGTTCAACCAAGAGGTTGCCGGTTCGAATCGTCCCGCGGCATAAACCCCTCCTTTTAATTAGATTTGTTGTATGCATGTCAGTGGGCCCGAGGACCCACTTGCCATACTCCCAGGGCTTAGAGCCACTACCAGTGGGCACTTGTGTTTTTTTTATTTTGTTTATTTGTTCTACTTCTCTATTTTCTGCTAGTTGCCATTTAGGGAATTTTTCCAGATTATGCTATATCAATTTCTAGTAGTTTCTTGTTTAGGCATATACTATGTTATGCCTAGTTCATGTAAATTTCGAATTGGATTTGTGTGATCTTTTCTACAAGAACATAGGCTTATGATAGATGAATTTGGGTAAAAAAACCCAAGGAATCCATTTGTGGCATTAGTTTTATCATTTGAGAAAGTTTTTGTGAATGCTATGCTGTGATAATATGTCATTTTGTTATTTTTGCGTGATTTAATGCTTGCACTATTTGCTAAACTTGTCAACATGACAATTTCCCTTTGGCATGTGTACTAGCCACTGGTATTTTTGCATGCCATGTTAAACCTTATTTAGGTGTGGAATTCTTGCTATCAACATGCTACCAAAATGCTACTGTTTTCACATGCTCTAATTTTCTAAGTCATAGAATCTGGTTTATTTTGTTGCCATGTTTTCATGATGATTGCCATGAATCTGTAGCTCCTTTGGGGTCGGCCCAATGTAATGCATTGTTTAGCATGTTGTCCTCCATTAGCATGTACCAATTGTTTGCAAGTAGAGGTATTGCATCTTGGTTAAATTTGATGTCAAACATGTCATCCTGATAAAAAACTGCCCTGCTTGCCACTTGTTTTCTAAGTCTGGTGGTGTATTTACCTCAATATGCCATGTTGGGAGGATGATAGCCAGTGATCTATGCATAATTTAATGTTGATATAATGGAGGGAACTGAAGTGCATGTTGGCCTCTATAGCATGTGTATTTGTAGCATGTGTATTTGTCCTCTGTAGCATGTTGTCCTGTTAAATTTCATGCCATGAAAGTCGCTGTAGCATGTGTATTTGTAGCTGTAAAGATGCCATCCTATTAACTCAGTTTGTTAAATCTGGTAATTTTCACTAAGTCCTTAAATGCTGATGCAAGATGCCATCTTGTGAGTTCATTTGCTACTGATCCTTTCTTCCATTCATGTTCCTGCAGTTAGATGATTTGTTAAGAATCTTGTATAATTCATGTACATGCCCTTGTTGTGCTTTCTAGATTTCTGCATCTCTTGTTGTGTGTGTTGCAAAATGGCATGTTCCTGTTTGTGGACAGATTGTGTGTGTACGGTTGTTTTGTGTCTTGTGAGAGTTCTACCCAATTGTTTTGCATGGTCTTTAGGTCTATTTCAACTAGAATTTCATTTCCAATTAAGATTCACCCTTGGGATACCAAGGAACTGCCCACGGCCTTCCTCATCTTTGTTTTTGTCTCTGTTACCACTAGAACATTGTCGCGAGTGTTTAGAGTTCCATTACTCCGTTTGCAACGTTCTCCATATGCATTTGAATCGTTTTTACGAGGATAATTCATATGTTCCATGTCTATGCATGTCCAAATAACTAATCTTGAGGTTATGTCCAGAATATTAAAGAACTTAATAATTGTATGAGAAAGATGACTATCATAGGGTTGCCATGATAAATGCATCTAATTGGTCATGCATCATCTTAGGTTGCGCGTTGCATCTTGCTTGTATGTTTATTTGATGTTGTTTTCTCTTTGGGTACAGCCGAGTGTCGAGCCTGTGTACAAGGATCCCGAAGAGAACACCTACATGGACCCAACTCCTTATCCCTTTGAAGACCCTATATGTAAGATGACCGTTACCCGGATCCCGATAATATTTTCGTTATGCTAGATGTATCTCTTATTCCATTATGTTTCGTTACCTACCACTTAAATGTCATGCCTGCTAAATTGCCCTGAAAGCCTCTAACCCCTCCACTACCTAGCAAACCATTGTTTGGCTAAGTTACCGCTGCTCAGACCCTCTTATAGCATTCTTAGTTGTAGGTGCAAGTTGTTTCCATGTGATAACGATATCTAGAGATATCAAAATATTTATTGCTATTTAATTTAATGCACCTGTATACTTGGTAAAGGTGGAAGGCTTGGCCTTTTGCCCAGTATTTTGTTCCACTTTTGCTGCCCTAGTTACTTGGTGACCGGTGTAATGTTCCATACTGAACGCTCCTAACATGCTCGGGGTTGTTATGGGGACCCCCTTGACTATTCGTTTTGGGATAAAACTTTTCTCGCAATACCCAACTTGGTACTACTACATTTTCTTAACAACCTAATTAAAATGCATAGGGCTTAGCTACCCCGTGGATAATTAATCAACCCCCGGGCCAATGCTCCTCATGAGTGTTGGTCCAAAATAGAGCATCGTCTCGGACCAACCCGGGGCAACATGGGAGATTTCTATCAGGTCACCGTATGCTTCACTTATACATCGTGTCCTGAGAACGAGATACATGGCTCCTATCGGGTTCGTCGACACGTCGGGCGGTCTTGCTGGACATTTTTACCTTTCTCGAATGTCTTGTGCGCGTGAGTCCAAGGATGCCTTGGGCTATCTCGAGGTTGAGGTTTTCCACCGGAAGTTCCAGGGATACCATGGGTTTTCTGTGGTCGAGGTTATTCCATGCGGCGTGTGGTTAGTTTGTGATGGATGAGTTGGAGCACCCCTATAGGGTGAAATCTTTTCGAGAAACCGTACCCGGGGTTTTGTGGCAACTTGGAAATTTGTTTAACACCCAGTTATAGCAAACTTGAAGTAAACTCAAATAAAATACACCAACCGTGTGCATAACCGTGACTATCTTTGCTCGTGAGTTTGAACCAAGAGAAAACATTGTGGGGTTATGTTTGACGTAAGTAGGTGTGTAGGATCACTTAGTGATCATTCTTGTTCAAGTTCGTTATGCGTAGATCACCATACTTATTATTGCTATCACAAGTTAGCCACTCAAATAAATGATTAGTGCTTGCCGCAACCTCACCACTTAACCATACCTCACCCATTGACTTAAATAGTTTTGGTACCCGGGTTAATGAGATTGCTGAGTCCCCGTGGCTCACAGATTACTACAACACTACCGGTACAGGTACCGATGAGATCGATCAAGTTGATGCACCCCAGCTCCAGAGGGAGTACGATGAAGAACATGGGCGTATGTACGTGACTTCTCTGGATGAGTAGGGGAGCTACTTGGTCGTCTTCCTGGGCTTAGCAAGATAGTTATCATTGCTTTTATCATTTGGTTTCGTCCATAGTCGGACCTTGCATTTCTGGATGATGTATGAACGATTGTATGGATTTGTAATCTAGTTTGTGGAGAGTGTAAGGCAAGTCATATACTCATCTCCTCTTTTACATGTATTACAATGATTTCTATACTTGCGAAACACCGAGATGCGCTTCTATCCCCATTGAGGCCCCGAGCCTTAACAGGGATAGTATCGTATCTTGGACGTTACACCATCGTTGCCCTTCGCACCAAGCTTTGCCAACCCCCGGATCCCGCTGATCTCCGCCGGATCTTCTCGTTCCCGGCCTCCCCATGCTTCGTCGTCGCTCGCAAGCCCTCCGCTGTTGCCATCGATCGTCGCCGCTCCTGCCTCTATTCATTCAAGTGCACGAGGACAACACTTGCTCGCATCTAGCGCTGGCCCACGTGTGGGCCGCAACCATACGTCGATCTAGCCAGCTGCCGATCGGCCCAGTCCTGCGCGTGGCCCAAGCCACCTCAACCCCAGCACCTTCGCTTCCGGCCCAAGTGGCCAAGTGAGCGATGCAGCTCTATTCCCCGCGTGTGCATAGTGTAAAACCATGGAACGGAAGCTACCAAATAGAGATTGGGTAAGATGTGTCATGCGACATTAATGTGATTGAGTGACACATGGTAATGTTAATTATTAATTTTGATGATGCATGGAAAGATTAGTTAAGATGATTGACCGACTTATGGAAATGTTAATTAATTTATATTTGATCCTTAAGGATTCATTAAGGATTAACCATGATTGATTCTTTTACATAAAGATATTACTCAATAACTTATGACCGGATGGACATTTTGGATCCGTTCAGATTTGTTTTCCATTGTGTGGGAGGTAAAGCAAAAAAAAACAGCAAAAGAGTGTGGTGGAAAGTGATGCGAAAAACCTATTTGAAATAGATGATGGTGGAAGGAGGGACAACAAACCCAGACGAAGGTGGGAAGAGAGATGAAAAAACCCATGGAGCGCCGGCTACCAACTCCTCTAGGAGTAGAGATACATGCATATGGAGAGGGTTCTAACTTTGTGCATGTTTGTCCGAAGAAAATGATCTTTATACGTAAAATTATCCACACTTTGTGCTGTAACTGATATTGTCATTTGCATCCATGTTAGGATTCATCTACATGTCATAATATTTGTTGCAAAAGTGCATCATGATACAACTAAATGAATCTGTTAAAATATTAAAAATTTCGTTGATCATTGCCACTAATCTATAGCACGTATGCATATTATTCCTTTATGTGGTTTGGCCTATGTAATGTGTACTACAATGACATGCCATTCGTTTCCATGCAAAACTTGTCCAATATGTTAATTTCAGACACTTACTATGCTATCATGTTAAAACTGTTTTCTAGTAACATAAAGTTCCATTTTGTAAAAATCATAGTAACTAATCCACGCATCCTATGTATTCGTGACAATAGAGTACTTTGACCAATGCAATGTCTACATCCAAGGTATATAATTTTTATAAATATTAAACTTGCCATACATACTGTTTTGTGGATTTTAAAACAACATCATGATGTAACTGTTTTGCCAACACCAGATTTTCACTAAGTCTATAAAATTTAACATGAAGTTGCATTGTGCGTTAATCAGTGTAAATTACCCTTAATGCCTAAGAACCTGAACCCATTGCAAAAAATCTAGTAGTGTAAATCTACTTTTAAGTGAATATCTTTTTCATTCATGTTAGCATCCTGTAGCATTATGTTTTATTGCTCCCAAGTATGCATCATGTTGTTTTGATAGATTGTAACTAAAACTTGTGTTGTTTGCAACTTGCGAACCGTGGATCCGTTTTGAGCATGTAATACATGAAGATTGCTTAGAAATGATTTAAATGTTTGTGGTTGTTGTTTGCATGCATTTTGCATTCATGACATGCTAATCTTGTGTTGGTCAAGCTCTGAATTAAATGATATATATATATATATATCGCCTAGAATGATGTGTAGAATGACATGGTGTATTTTTTCCTATTTAATAAATATAAAATATGTTTATGTTAGATTTGTATGAATTTTGAAATCTGCATATGGGGTCATTTCGAAAATGCTACATTTTGTTTTCCGCCTCATTTATATTGCCTAGATAGCTAGTTTCATTATGCTTCACCTTTTACCATGATAAATAACATTTAAACTTGTTGTGTACCTACGAGAGTGAACTAAATAATTCAATTGTGGAGTTTTGTTAATATGTAACTTGTTGCATATTGAACTTCACTTATTGTGTAGTAGTTGGTTGTTTTGCTTCCCATGACATGCATAATTGAATGGACATGCATTATACTTGCTTGATATGATGAATATGTTGTGGTGTTTACCATGTCATTTTTGTGTTTCTGGATTGCTTCTCCTCGCTAGAGTTCTGATAACTTTTTGGAGTGTGAGGATTCATTCGTCTACACCCGTTTGTCTACTTCATGAATTGAGTCTTCTTCCAAGCTGGATTCCAGGCAAGATGACCATTACCTTGCATATCACTACTATCTTTACTAAGCTAGTTGTCTCATTGATATCTCTATGTCTTGTCACCTACCTCCTATTTGTCAAGACTCCCAACTTGCCATGATCAGCCTCTGTCCTTCCACCATCCTAGCAAACCATTGTTGGGCTAAGTTACCGCTTGCTCAACCCATCTTATAGCGTTGTTAGTTGCAGGTGCAATTTGTTTCAATGTTGGAACATGGATGTCATGGGATATAACAATATCTTTCTTATTTTAATTAATGCATCTATACACTTGGTAAAGAGTGGAAGTATCAGCCTTTTGCGTGGTGTTCTGTTCCACTCTTGCCGCCCTAGTTTCCATTATACTAGTGTTATGTTCCTTGATGAGCGCTTCTAACACATGTGGGGTATTGTGGGCCCCCCTGATCATTTTTCTTAGGATAAAAAACTTCCAACAAGGCCCAACATTGGTACTAAAATTTGCCTAGATAATAATGCTGAAATGAACTAACGCATAGGGAGTGATCAACCCGCGGATTCTTAATTCCACATAAGTAGGTGGGCCAATGCTAATGGTGTTGGTCCAAAATAGAGCACCTTGTGGAGATCCCATAGCAACTTGGTTCTTAGGAAACCGTAAGCTTCACTCATCTGGTCGTGTCCACTGAACGAGATACATGGCTCCTGTCGGGTTCATCGACACATTGGGAGGTCTTGCTGGTTTAGTTTTACCTTTGACAAGTGGCTTGTCTACTTAGATTCCTTATAGTAAGCATTGTGTTGACATGGTGCGAGGTTTTCCATCATATGAGTGTGCTAATTTAAAATGGAATACTTGGAGCACTTCTGCAGGGTTAAATCTTTCGGAAAGCTGTGCTTGCGGTTATGTGGCAATTTGGAAATTTATAATATCCAGTTCTAGAGAACTTGACACTAAACCTAATTAAAATACACCACCGTGTGCGTAACCGTGATCATCTCTTCTTGTGAGGTTTGAACCAAGAAGTGAACACGGTGGGGTTATGAAGGACTCATAAGTACGTGTTGAGGATTAGTTCTTGATCATTACTAGTTCACGTCTGTTTATGCGTAGATCACTCTCCTTATTCTCGTACTCGTATTAGTGAGATAAAATGCTTAGTCCCTGTTGTAACCTAACTATTTAACCATTCTTTACCCATTAAGCTTTGCTAGTCTTGATACACTTGGTAATGATATTGCCGAGTCCTCGTGTCTCACATATTACCGCAAAATAGGTGCAGGTACAGGTAAGATGATGCGTTGACATGAGAGCGATGCTTGATTCTACTCGGAGTTCTTCTTCTTCTTTGTTGATCAAGATGATGTGTTCCGGGTTGGCAACCTGGGATTAGCAGGGTGGACGTCATCTTATTTTTGTTTGATTTCATCCATAGTTACATCCTGCTCTTCTGTATGATGATTGCTATGTATTGTTGTATGAGATATTCATAATGTAGCTTGTGACGAGTGTAAGCTGATATCTTGTGTTCTATTCTCTTCAATACATGTATTTGTGAAGATATCCACCTTGTTAAAGCGTCTCTGATATGCGCTTCTATCCTTGATGAGACATCCAAGTTTCCTCAAGGACAGGACCACACTTTGGGTGTTAGAAGTTGGTATCAAAGCAGTACCGACCTAGGAGCCCCCTTGATTGATAGAACTTGGCCATTGTCCAGTCTAGAAGAAAATATTCTATGTCTGTTATATATCGAAGAGTAGGAATTATTTGTACTACTCATCCCCATCGTCGCTCTCATGAGGATTTGTGACATAGGATTTTTGATTCTATATCTTCTCACTCAAAAAATTAGGATCACACGGATATTTTGGAATCGTTGCGATATCAGTGTGACCAAAATTCTTTTCTTGATGCCTCTTATCTATGGGTGGTGTCTGGGGGAGTTGAGCTCCAAGGTTTCCTTGCCGCATTCACTATCATTTTAGTTCTAGAATACGAGAGGACGTCATCATCGAAACACTTCTATACTTTGCTTGGTGGAAAATAGTGTCGTCACTTCTCCCTAGTATTGGAGGAGATAGCTCGGATGATCTACCAGGTCTAGTAGCAAAGGTCTAAGGTACACGAGTTTTTGACGTTTTGTGGTTATTTGTTGATGGAGGCTGTACATTTGGAGCTTAGTATTATGTTAGGATTTGTGTGAGGTTTTGCGCCTTGTACTCGTTGGGCCGGATTGCATAACCAGAATTTTTGAGAGTTCTTAGGTGGGCATTCAAGTAGTTATCTAGGCTATCCTTCCAACAAATGCACAATGGGTTATGTATTTGCTTCTGGTTTAATCTGTAATCCCCATCCTTTTTTTGTTTTATTATGGTAATTCGAGTTGCTTCGATGTCAAGTGTCCATTTCATATCTTCCCTAAATGGTGTTCTCATAATTCTATGAGAGTGCTAACCCTTTTGATCAATCAAAATTTCATGTGAAGTCTTTTCCCAACCAGTGTGTGTGTCTCTACAAGATAATTCAATCCTTTCAACGCGTGCAAGATCAACCTTTGTGTCATAATTGAAGTTCTTTCCATATGTACTAAGTTGTATTTGTTGTCCCCACACTCCCACCCTTGTTTTTCCGGAGCCAGACATCTCGAATCAAGTGACCATTCATGTGATGCCTCCCCCTTTTTTTTCTTCCATATTGTATCAGGTGATTCATTGTGAAGATGCTCTGGTGTTAAGTTCATAATTCATCATTCTTACTTTCTTGCCCCGTGGATTCGATTCAACCTCACGGTGTTCATCATATCATTTTTATTTGTCAAGTGTGTTCCCATGTTAAAATTCTTAGTGAAGCCTCTCTTTTTTATTCACTTCAATCTATTCATCTCCAGAGTATAGAAGATATCTCTGAAATTTTATTTTCTCGTTCGAAATTCGTTCAAGTCATTTCAAGATTGTCTTTGTACTGGTGCAATCTCTCTTTCTAAGCAATTGTTTCAATGCTATTTTCTTTCAGTGGCCCATAAACCACATGTTCTTCTCCAGGATCCTACATGGCCTTTCTAATATTTTCTTGGAGTTTCTTCTCAAATCCTTCTTAAGGTCTACGAGAATGTATCCCATCGGCCATATGCTCTCTCTAACATCGCTTTAAATCATTTTAATCATTGTCTCAACCTTTCTTGTTTCACTGTTCTGGAGTATCTCGAATTCTTGATGGTGTTTCTCGTCAACATTCTTAGCTTTGAAGACCGAAGAAGAGTCTCTCTTAAATCTTATTCGCCCTCTCAGATATTCATGGTTTCAAGCTTGATGCTATCTTCTTAAATTGTTTTTGATTGTGATAATTCTTTTCCATATCCATCCGAAGGTTTTCGTGAGTTGTTTTTGTTTCTCGATCATCCGAAGGCCATCATTTCAGAAGAATTCTTCGTTCCCAGCTATAAGCTTTCGTTCTCAAATTCTTGTCAATTGTTGTCTCTTCGTTCTCGTGTATCCCCATTTGTGCAAAGTTTCCTCACTCATTTTGCAATTTTTACCGGTGTTGCATTGAAGACTTCTTCACGTTCATGTTATCTCTTCTCAATCTTTTTAAGAAGAATAAGTAGTATACCAAATGTGTTGCTTGTCATCAATTTAACTTGATGAAGGATAAACATGTCATAAATTCTTATTCTTGTTTCTTCAAGGTGATTGCAATCCTTCTTCTCGAGTTATTCATGATATCAAATTTTCGATTCTAAGTTGCTCAACTTTTGTTTCCAGAGTTCCAAGTTTTCTCAAGTATATCATTGCAAAGCTCCATCTAAATCCTTGCAAGGCTCCAGTCTTGTTCTTTTGCATCCTTGAATTTTGTCTATCCTCCTTTCATTTTCATAGTTATTCCAAAAGGTTCTTCATGGTGGTTCGTTAAGAATTTAATTCTTTGTTAAAGTGCTCTTCAAGATTCTTGTTAGAGGAGGTCAATTATTCTTTGTCTTGCATTCCAAAGTGCAGACCATTCCTCCATTATCCTTTGAAATGGTATTATAGCATCCTTGGTTCATGAGGAGTCTCGAAGATATTTGGCAAGAACAAGATATTTTAATCCCGTCAATTTCTTCAATCATGAGATCTTTCAACCGATCTTTAATCTTATTTTTTCGAAGCTATGTGGGTTTAGAGTGCACCTAAACATATCCTAAGGATTGTTGCTAATATGGTTCTCATCAATGGTGCAAGTATCCTTTTATCTTCTCGATGAAGAAGTTTTCATCTCTTTGTTGATCTCGACCAATCAATTGTTTCCGTCAGTGCCCAGTTGTCACCTCATAATTTTGAGATGTTCTCCATATGCCCACACAAATTTATTCTTTTTTTTGTTGATTTTCCAAATACTTCGTTTAATCCTTCTTTGTTAAGATGCTTTTGAAATTCAGTTGTGCTACAAGTTGTCATTTTCTTCTCCATTCTTTACTTTCCAAGTATCAAGCTTATATTCCTTTGTTCCAGAGGCATTGTGGTGTTTATTTATTTTGCCAAGATCATGGTCTTCTCCATGCTTATCCATGTAACCAGAGTGTTGTGTCCTATTTTCAAGTTCTTTTCATCTTATCAAATTTTGCTTCTCCTTTCAACCGAAGTGTTGTCCAAATTGTTCATTCTCATTCGTTGTCATTCTTATTTCAACCGCAATGGTTTCAAATTCTTGATTGTTACTCGTGCCATTCTACGTCTGTTTGCAACCTAAATTTCCTTGGTTTCACTCGTTTGTCAGAGAAGCAAGTTAGTTTTACCTCTTCCACTTTATCTTCCTCTTCTCATTCTAAGATCTCGGGTCGAGATCTCGTGTAAGTGGGGGAGAGTTTTAACAGCCCGAGACCGACACTCCAGATGCCTTTGATATATGTTGTTATCACCGTCTGATGTATTTGTTTGTTGCATTCATCATTGCATCATTCGCATTGCAAGAACACTCCGTTGCCATCATTTTTCAAAACTTGTATCTGTTAGTTGTTGCCGGATCTCCCCTTTCTCGTCGTTGGCTGTTTCAAGACCAAACACACTCACACGCACCCGTGACATCGTTAAAATATTACATTATAAGTGGGAATAAAACATTCTTGAAATGGGGCGAAAGTTGGTGCATGGTCTTAATATATTGTAGTTGATTTTGGAGTTCGTTTGATACCCCAACCATTAGACTATAGCGCCACTATCACCGGATAAGATGTTGGCCATTTCAGTGTAATAAATCTATCATCGGGTTTCCTGTATGCCCCCCTCTTCTCTAAACCTAGACCATCTACATAGCCCACTAAACCCACCTATGCTCTAACCAAATCCTCCCTCCAACCAGAACCGTCCGATCTCAATCGAACGGTCCGAACCCCCCTAACCCCTGACCTTAGGTCCCTGCCTATATATGGAAGGGTAGCCCCTCCAACTCGGGAAACCCTATCCCCTGCCTCACTTTCCGCATGCCCAATCACTAGCCTCCAACCAGCCACCTCCTCGCTCCTCCCATATGTTAGAATATAAATGTGTTTAAATGGAGATAAGGAGATAGATATAAAATAGGTTAAACCTACTACGACTTGTCTTGTACTCCAAGTCTCTCTCCCCTCATGGGTACTCCTATATATATCCCTGCAAGGGTTAGATCAATATAACACACAACAAAACAATATTCAGCCATCTTATATTTTTCCACATGGTATTAGAGAGGTTAGTATCATGATGTCGATCCTAGGTTTGTTCACCACTTCTGCAGGGCGCAGCCCCCGGGGAGATTAATCTTCTCTTCCCGGGGGCGCGACATCCGATCATCAAAGATAGATCAGTTTTGTAGATAGATTAGATCCAATTAAATTGTCATATATTTTCAATTTCGAGTTTTCCAAAATCCATGCACCAGATCGATCCAAGTAGCCACCAAATAAATCCTGCTATCCTCAAATTCTAGCAACCATTGGTGCTTCTAACGGTGGCCAATCCCACATACCTATCGACGTACACGGAGGTGATCACCTATGGCATCGGTCTACATGTCTTGTGGCTTTGGGAGGCTACCTCGGGTCCTCGGCTGTAATAGCCCAAGACCGACGCTCCAAAAGATTCCCCTTTTATTCCATTCTCGTCATGTGTTTCGTCTGTGTGTCACATTCATCATAGCATCATTCACATCATCTGCATAGCATCATCACTCATTTTCGAAAACATGCATCCATTTGTAGTTGTCGGTTCTCTCCGTTTGTTGTTGACCGTTTCGAGACCAACCACACACGCCCGCGCCCGTGACATCGTTATAAAAAACCATTTTTAAGGCGCGCGAAAATTATTCTCGGATTGGGTCGAAACCTGGCGTGCGGTCTTATTATAGTGTAGGTAGTCCGCCTACCAAATTTCATTGCATTCCGAGTTCATTTGATACCCCATCGGTCAACCGTAGCAGTGTGGTCATCGGTTATTCGTCGGACGTTTTTCGGTGTTTAAAACCTCGTGTCATGGGCCGCAAACCTCTCTCTCTTCTTGTCCCACAAGACCTCTCCATAGACCACATAGCCTTGCTAGCCTCCTCCGCTTACGGACCGTCAAATCGAGATCCGATGGTCCGAAAAACGGAGCAAAACCCCCTTCTATTGTCTCCCTGCTATAAATATGGACAACCCTAGAATTTAGGGGAGATGTCCCATCATTCCCCTTCAGTCGCCGCCATCCCCTTCCTTGGGATCTCATCCCGATCCAGCCACCTGACACCTCTCCTCGTTTTCAGCCATCGACCAAGCAACCTCCCCTGCCCGATCCAACACCACCTAGCCTCCCGCTCGCGCATGGAAGCGTCCGTCTCTGCCAGTGCCCGCAGACCGTGTCCGTCGCCCGCATGCCGCGCTAGCAGGAGCTCGACCCCAAGCTGCCCGAGCTCGTCTGGTCATGAGGCAACACCCGACCCTGTGCGCCCCTTGCAGCCGCGTCCTGCGTGTCGGCCACCTTGTCCAGGCCAGCGTCCGAGACCTCTCCTTCCCCTCGTGTCTCTTTTTTCTCCCAGCTCTCCCTCTCAGTTTGCTTCTTCTCTTCGTCTGTTCTTATAGGTGGTGACATGGCTGCTGAAGGACCTCTGCCCGCGGTGTTCATCACCCATCCGCGTCGCCTCAAGGCCCCAAGACACCGGGAACCGCTCTGCCATGACAGGATTTGCCGCTTCCCGCTGCTCCTCGCCCGTTCTGCATCGCTGGAGTGCGTCAAGCCGTTGGAGTTTGAACCGCCACCGCTGCTTTGTTCCTGTCATGTAGAGGAGCATGAGAGCCTTAATTTCTCTACATCTCTAGCACCAACCGGGAGTGTTGACCAAGCCGAGCCCCAGCTCCAGCGCTCGTGTGGGTCACGAGTGCCCAAGCCCAGCCATCCCCACGCTGGCCTGCCCTTCGCAGCCCACGAACCGGCCCGATCTGGCCTGAGGTGAGCCTCCGCCCCGCCCGTCATCCCTTTAGTACTCGAAGCCACATTATGCCATAACCTCCTTCCTAGTCCGGTTGGCAGCCGAGCAAGATGCTCATCTAGGGGGTCTGTGGTTTGAATCCCAGATGCCCTTGTTTTTCTGTTTTGTTATGTTTTGGTTCAGTTCAGCTCGAAGTGATGTGCCTTATTGTGCCACGCCCACCTATTAACGTTGTTCAATTGTAGTCCAGCTGGTTAGCCATGTTTGCACTCAGCTGTGAGGTGCAGGGTTTGAAACCCACTCCTCATTTTTTTGCTGGGGTTTAATTTTGTCAAAGATAACACATATTTTCAGCATCATATGGCATTTGTAAAATTCATATAAATTCAACTGTGCATCATATGAGGACATGCTATATATGAATTTTGCTCAGTTTTAGGTCTAGTTTCTCAATATCCAAGTTTCAACCATGGTTAAAATGTTTAAAACTGTTGTTTGATAAAAAATTTATAAATGCCATGTCGAAAAGGGTTATTTCATAACTACAATAACCGTAACTCCGATGCTAATGTTTTACATATGTAACTTGACCGGAAAATGTGTAGAATCCCATGGTCACATTTATTTTGCTGTTTAACAACTCTAAAATGGTGTTAGGACAGATCTGGACCTAAGTCATAATATGCTTATGGGGATGTTTCGGTAATGCTACATGTTCCTTCCGGACCCATTTAAAATGCCTAGATGATATAGTTGTTCATGTTTCACCTATTGCCATGTCTAACAACATTTAATATTGATGAGTATCTAAACGGGAGTGAACTAAATAATTCGAGCGTGGAGTTTCGTCAATATGCAACTCATTGCATATTGAGCTTCACTTTAATGTGTAGTAGTTGTTTGATGTGTTTTGCCATGCGTTGCGTATTAAACCGGACATGCATCATATTTGTTTGTGCATCATGTCATGCATATGTTGTGGCGTATCTTGTGTTGATTGTTTGTCTCGTATTGCTTCTTCTCGATAGAGTTCCGAAAGCATTCGAAGTGTGAGGATTCTTTCGACTACATTGTCCCGTCTTCTTCATGGACTCGTTCTTCTTCCATGCGGGATCTCAGGCAAAATGACATAGTTCCCTAGATACCAATACTATCATTGCCATGCTAGTTGTCTCGTTTTTATCGTTATGCCTCGCTACCTATCACTTGTTTGTCAAGCCTCCCAACATTGCCATGAAAAGCCTCTAACCCTCCACCTTCCTAGCGAACCATTGTTTGGCTATGTTACCGCTTGCTCAACACTTCTTATAGCGTTTCTAGCTGCAGGTGCAATTGCTTCAATGTGACAACATGGACATTTTGATATCACAATATTGCTGCTATTTAATTTAATGCACTTATACACTTGGTAAAGGGTGGAAGGCTTGGCCTTTTTCTCGGTGTTTTATTCCACTCTTGCCACCATAGTTACTTGTGAACCGGTGTTATGTTCCATGATTGAGCGCTCCTAACATGCTTGGGGTTGTTATGGGGACCCCCTTGATTTTCGTTTTGGGATAAAACTCGTCTGGTAAGGCCCAACATTGGTACTACATTTGCATAATAACTAATAAAATTGCATAGGGACCCGCCTGCTCCCGCGGATAATTTAATCAACCCTCGGGCGAGTGCTCCTCATGAGTGTTGGTCCAAACCAGAGTCGTGTGTGAGGCCAACCCGAGGAAACTTGGGAGATTTCTATCAGGCCACTGTACGCTATGCTCATCTGGTCGTGTCCTAAGAACGAGATACGCGGCTCCTATCGGGTTCGTCGACACGTCGGGCGGCCTTGCTGGATTTGTTTTACCTTTCTCGAACGTCTTGAGTGAGGAACTCCGATCTTCTTCGGGCTATCTCGAGGTGTCGGATTTCCTTTGGAATTGCCTAGGAAGATCGCAAGATCCGTGGTCGAGGTTATTCCCGCTGCGGGGTTAAATCTTTCGGAAAGCCGTGCCCGCGGTTATGTGGCAAACTTGGATATTTTTTAACACCTGGTCATAGCAAACTTGAAGTAAACTCTAATAAAATACACCAACTATGTGCGTAACGGTGACTGTGTCTTCTTGAGAGTCCTTATCCGAGAGAGAACACGGTGGGGTTATGTTTGATGTAAGTAGGTGTTCAGGATCAATTAGTGATCATTACTAGCTCACGTCTGTTATGCGTAGACCACCATACTTTACTTTCTATACTCGTAAGTTAGCCACTCAAATAAATGCTTAGTCGCTTGCTGCAGCCTCACCACTTAACCATACCTCACCTATTAAGATTTAATAGTCTTGATACCCTTGGAAATGAGATTGCTGAGTCCTTGTGGCTCACAGATTACTACAACAACAGTTGCAGGTACAGGTGATGCGATGATTGACGTGAGCGAGATTCTTGTTTTGATTTGGAGTTATTCTTCTTGTTCGTCTTCATCAATCTAGGATGGGTTCCAGGCGGCAGCCTGGGATAGCAAGGATGGATGTCATTTTGTCGTTTGTTTTCGTCCGTAGTCGGACCCTGCTCTTATGTATGATGTTTGAATATGTTATTGTATTGATGTGATCTTGTTGTAGCTTGTGCAGAGTGTAAGCCAATTCCATATACTCATCTGTTCTGTACATGTACTTGTAATGATATCCTTGCTTGCAACATGACGAGATGCGCTTCTATCCCTGTCGAGGCCCTTGTGCCAAAATAAGGATAGGATCGTATCTTGGCCGTGACATCGGCTCCATGCACGCGACACCATGGATTCGACAGGCCGCACCAGCCGGGGCATCCTCGCATCGCTTTGTGCAAGATGAGAGCTCCAAGGGCAACGACGACTACATTCCCCCATGTAGCAGGGAGGCCACACGAGAGGGCCGACCACAAGCATGCGCGACAGGCATCGTGCAAGCGCGATTCAAAACAGCGGTCACCGGCTCCTCCAACATGCATGCGACCCGATTTACCATAGTTCCATCCAGCCATGCGTAGGTAAGCCCATGAAAAGCAAGCTTGCATGCTAACTTATTCATCCATGAATCATGCATCAGGCCACGCAAATCAATCTCCTACGAGGAGATGCATGCAGCAATAGTTGAACTTCGACCGACACGTCTGCCACGTATGTCCATATCCACTTCGACCGGCGAGACGGGAGCGAAGCCGCACCCACACCCCGCACAAGCCATCGCCTACCGCCAGGGTCACCTCTGTTCGCGCATACTAGGGCATAAAACCCGGGAGGGCCGCTCGACGTGACTGAGCGATCGACACACCAGCCACCAACCGCGCCAACCGTGAGCGATCTACGTCGAGCATCTACACTGAGCTGTACGACTACATCACACCAAAACACACACAAAAATCATCGTCGAGCACACTACGAGAAGCATCATCGAGATGCATCACCACACGCCATGCCGATGTGAAAGAGATAATTCTTCATCGACTTATCCGGCACGACACGGCATCGACTGTTCGTCATCATAGGGACGCCTTCAAGTGATGCATCATAGTCGACAACACCAATACAACACCATCGCCGATACTTCAGTGCCAAGGTTTTCATCAACGTGGTCTTCATAACCATCATCGTCAACACACCAGCGCCACCTCGTCCACAAGATAGACACCTAGCGTCCTCTGACAGACTTTTCTGCAAGACACGACCATGACGACGGCACTGACTGCATCATGATGACGGCATCGACCGTGTCATCCACGATGGCACGACTACATCGACACGGCGTCACTTCAGTGATGACCCTACATGGCCACACGGTCCTGGCAAAACCGATGTGTGCTCGAGGGCTTCCTTCGGTCTTGGAAAAACTGGCAGACTCATCGCCGACGGCACCCTCTGACATTCGCAAGGTGCATCGTCCACGTCTGCAGCTCCTTCATAGCGCACTTTTTGCACCTCCGGCTTTGTGCGGCTTCATCATCCACGACAATCACACATCGACCATGACCACCTCGACACGTATACATCACCATGATTGGCTACCTCGACATCGACGTTAATGGCTATGCCTACAACAACTCATCAGCAACAACTCTAGTCAATAGCGTTTGTGTCGTCACTAGTGTCCACGCCACTCGCGCTGTGACCACAGGAGGGAATAGAGGAGATGGCATGAAGGCACCAGAAGGGGACACAGTCACCGCCCTATGTGCCGACCCATCAGAGACATAGTTGATGATGACGCAACGAAGAGGACGATAGAAGCATAAGACTTCAAATTCAATCTCAATCGTCCGCTTCACTCTAGCTATGACTGAGGTGAATGTTAGAATATAAATGTGTTTAAATGGAGATAAGGAGATAGAGATAAAATAGGTTAAACCTACTATGACTTGTCTTGTACTCCAAGTCTCTCTGCCCTCATATGTACTCCTATATATATATATATATCCCTACAAGGGTTAGATCAATATAACACACAACAATACAATATTCAGCCATCTTATATTTTTTCCACACTATCACGTCGGTGCACCAAGACAATCATGGGCCCGCCCCGGCCCGAACCCTGCCGCCGCTTGTCCGTACCTCCCAAACCCTTGTTGTAGCCATTCGCCTGAGGAGCTCCCTGAGCCAGTCCTCGCGTGCCCCGATGGCCTCCTTCACCCACGTCGCCCCGTGTCTGGCTGCCGCTGACAACCCAGGTGAGTTTCCCTCTTGCGCCTCTCTCCGTTTACTTATTCTCGTCCCTCCCATCACTCACCTCTCTCTCTCTCTCGCAACAGGAGTAGCAATGCCATGGAGCTCCGAAGCGGATCCGTTGCATCTGTCGTGATGCGGTTTGCCAACCCCCAGATCTGGCCGATCCCCGTCGGATCTGCCTGTGCCCAGCTGCCACGCACCTCGCCGTCGCGTGCAAGCCCGCTGCCATCACCATTGACCTCTGCCACATCGTCTCCTCTTTGTGCGGGCTCACGAGGAAGACCCTCGCTCGCCTCCAGCTCACGCCCACGCATGGGCCGCAACTAGGCGTTGGAGCAGCCAGCTCCCCGCGGGCCTAGTCCAGCGCGCTGACCAAGCCAACTCAGCCCAATGCCTCTGCTTCCGAACGAAGTGGCCAGGTGAGCGACGTAGTTCTATTCCCCACATGTGTGTGATTGCGCTCACGTCCCGAACATAGTCAATTTTCGCTGTCATTTTGGTCCGTTGCAAAACATCACTAGTATAATGCCCGTGCGTTGCCACGGGTCATGAATATATTTTTACTAGTTGCAAACATAATCACAATGCAAGTTAAATTTTGCATGCATATAAATTATAGCATGTAACAATCAAGAAGTAATTGAAATCCACTTAAACTACGATGTCAGTTGATAAAAAATCGAATAGAATGATGTGTACATGGAGAGCAATGATCCAACTAATTATCTCTTGCAAACTAAGATCTAGTTGATGTGCTTAAGATTTTTTTGTACAATGTGAGGATTGTTGTGTTTAGCTTCATTTGCATGGCACAATGTGAGCCACATCCTAATTTTGTTGAGTTTTAAATCGTAGGCTACCGATAGATCATTTGGTTGTATTTTCCCTAGAAATACCTTGTTATGCTATGTGGCATTAATGTCAACGTATAGAAGCTCCTCCTTTATCCTCAACAAAAAAATAACCACTCCGCTCACTCACGCACCTCACAGCCACCTCCTACTCACCCCGCACAACCAATCAGTCATCGATTCTCATGGCATCACATTTCCTTGCCATAGCGTTGCTACCGCCATCTCTCCCAGGCACCTCCCATCCATGCCATGGTGAAGCCAGCCCGCTCCTCTCCCCACCACCTCCCCTATCATCCATGGCGTCGCCAGCCCCCTCCTAACCCTGCAACGATATGACCTGCCTCCTTCTCCCTCTAACAACCTCTTGCCCCGTCGCCTCAGCATCGAGCCAGCCCACCGGTCTAGAATTCTAGGTTGTTGGATATGCTCGGGAGGTACAAAAGGTGCAAAAGGCATCTTGCTATACATTTGCTGGAATAAATTATAGTCCATGCAGGTGTTTACTTTTTAATATTGTTCCGCTGTACCAAAGAATCACCCGCTTAGGTTGTAATTCAAGACCATGTTGGGAGTAGTGAGATATATACTTAATTAAAGACCATGTTTTGGAATGGCACCACTACATCTAAATATTTCCAAAGATATACTTTCTATATATCAATGGATTCAAGACACCAGAATCAATCCACAAAACTAGATATGCTTATGGAACAAACAACATTAAATTAGTAACTCACCGGTGGTTGAAGGATCAATTTTTACCTTTCACAAAATTAGTAACTATTAGCACACTTGTCACAAGATCAAATTTATAATAAATCTTTATATTGTCAAATGAATATATATCTAAACTCACATGTACAAGAACATTTTCCGTTGCACGGGAATAAGTTAAATTATTATGGAAGAAAATGTCACCATATAGGCAAATCACCAACGACCTGAATCTATTGCATGCTTTCATGTGCGAAGAACACCATCTATATATTCCCACCACTCAAATTCAACCTTGGGAGCTTGGGAAAGAATGCTTCTATGGCATTTATTTTGCCACGATCCTAAGAAAATAGGAACTCAAAATCAAGGGGGATGATCATTCCAAGACCAGTTAATTCATGGTATCGTTTGCCAAGGTCAGCCTATTAGAGCTTTATTTCCTTTTTCAACTTTTCCCTTTTAGCCACAGAGTGATGTAGTACCCAAATGGGTTATGCTTAAGCTCAGATATGGTAAACCATAAACAGAATACTTGGATTGTTTCTATGTAAACAAATCCAGTATGGATGTAGATGATCATAATGTGACATTGATGTTTTATACGTAAGTATAAGACATTGTGAGACATCACACAATATCGAGTTCATACAAATATCAGCCCGGTCCAAATTTAATTAAGATGCATAAATGCAAGTATAGAGTTCTAAAGTTTGTTTGCCATCTAACCTATACTTTGGTTCCATCATTACCAGTCAGCAGGAGATCAGTATGTTAAACATGCACCGATATCCAGTGTATCTGATAATGAATGAACCTCAAATTCTTTCAGGTTGTTATACGTTAGAGGACTAAGAAAAACCATGGACATGACGTACCTAAACCATAAGCATCATTAGACAGCTATGCTTTGGAGAAAATTCCCATGAAAAGAAGATCTAAAGATATTATAGGCAGGTTATGTACGCAAAAATGCCGTCTTTTATATAGCAATGATAGAATGATGTTTGTTGTGTACTTGCAACAACATCATGTTAGAATTGTGCATTTTAGTAACATATATAGAAACTTTCTAATTGTCATTTCCTATGTGTATCAACCATTTTTGACATGGTTTTTCCACTGAAAAAAGGCAAAATAAAAAAACTACAAAAAAGGTTAATTTATGTTCTTTACGAAAATTATTAGCTACATATGAATAAGAAGAACTATATGAAAATGTTCATTACTTTAGTCATTAGAAAATACAACAACTTTTCCACACCAAACGAGATGAAAGAGAATAGAAACAATATTAGCTAGATCACAATGCTGCTTCTGTAATTGCAGATAAATTTTAGCCATGAGACCCAAGCTAAGAAAAGAACTTATGATTGAGTTAACATTTATTGGAAGCTAAACATATATCTTGTATCTAAAAATGAAATAACACCATATTCCTAGACACGAAACATGGTTTTCGAGGAGGAACAACAGGCTAACCTGCACCCTGGCCCATTTAAGATGTACAAGTGTTCTATACTTGCATATGGTTTCATGCACTACAACAGTGCATATAATATATAGTTGTTTATTTGTCCCTAAAAGAGAAACAAGAACTAAGCTTATCTATGCTTTGTCTCGAGGAGTATATTTACACAATCCTATTATTTTCAAAAGATTGAATGTAAATGTTAAAAACTAATGAAAATAAATTAGGGGAAAGTGTAATACCAACCTGATGAGAGACTGCCTC
Source organism: Hordeum marinum (assembly GCA_022496015.1). NCBI lineage: Eukaryota > Viridiplantae > Streptophyta > Magnoliopsida > Poales > Poaceae > Hordeum > Hordeum marinum. The sequence continues at coordinate 210,247,247 of CM039675.1, read as the reverse complement.
AAGTTCATGAACATGCCATTTTCTCATACTATCAGAAGGGAGCATCAAAATAATAATTGCGTAGCTTTTAGTTTTTTGCAAAAAGTCCACGCAAAACATTTTTTTTGTATCGGGCATGGAGGGAAACCATTTATCTAGACGTTTGAAAGATGCAGCAACAAGACTCTCACTTCAGCCACTTTCGGTGGGATATACCACCCTTGAATAGGGTGGAGCCTTGCCAGCAAACACGTATGTAGCAAGATGATTGTCCGATTACTACTAAAGACTTGATTGACAATAGTATGGTACACTTCAAAGATGGTTTACAGATATTAATGCAATGGTGCAAAAATCCAAACCAACATTTACAGGGTGAGTTGCTGCAACACTAGATAGAGCCCATACTTAATTTTGTAAGTTAAGAATATATTAGACATATGAATGGTGTCTACAAACAAATAAGTGTAAATGACAATTGAATAGAAGATTGCCACTTATTATCCGTCAAAAAATATGAATTCCAAACTATATTTGCTTGTAAGACAAAACATGATGTAGAGAGATAACATAACCTGATATTTTGTAAGGAGATACTTATAAGCCTCATGATCAACCAGGAGCTCATTTCCCTCCTATAGTGCATTTACTCTTGGAGCACTAACACAATTTTGATCAAAACAACAACTCATCTCAACAACCACTTGTTGCATGGGAAACAAAAAATTTCCTACGTACACGCAAGATCTATCCATGGTGATGAGTATCTACGAGAGGGAGAGTGGATCTACATACCCTTGTAGATCGCTAAGGGGGAAGCGTTAAGAAACACAGTTGAGGTAGTCGAACAACTTCGCGGTCCAAATCGGTAGCCGTCCCGCGATCCGACCATGATCCGACCACGATCCGTTCCGATCTAGTGCCGAACGGACGACACCTCCACGTTTAGCACACGTACAGTTCGATGACAAATCTACGCCTTCTTGATCCAGCAAGAGGGAGTGGAGAGGTAGATGAGTTCTCCGATAGCACGATGGTGCGGCGACGGTGGTGCTAGAACTATTCCGGCAGGGCTTTGCCTAAGCACCGTCGGAATCTATTTGGTGTAGGAACTAGGGAATAGAGAACTAGCATGTGGACTTGTGTTTTGGGGATCTATTCGTCTAGTATATATAGGAGGGAGGGGGAGGAGGCAGTCTTAGGGTTTCCCCCTAGGGGCTTCGGCCGAAGTGTAGGAGGTGGAGATTTCCACCAATCCTACTCCAAGTAGGATTCCTTCTCCTACTTGGTTTTCCTTCCTCCCACCTTGGGGTTTCCTTCTCCCACTTCCTAGCCGCATGGGCCTCTTGGGGCTGGCTTGCCCATCCCACTAAGGGATGGTGCGCCACTCCTAAGGCCCATGTGACCTCCCAGCATGGGTGGCCCCTCCCAATGGACTCCCGGCACTCCCGGTACACTACCGGAAATACCTAAAACTTTTGGGTGACAAAAACGGGACTTACAATATATTAATCTTTACCTCCGGACCATTCCGGAGCTCCTCATGACGTCTGGGATCTCATCCGGGACTCCAAACAACCTTAAGCCACCACCATTCATAAATAAATACTAATGAAAGGTTTGTTGGTGTTCTAGGAATGGGAATACCGAGAACTGCCTGCGTATGGCCCATGGCATGGCCCACTTTGTCAGCCAGGCATGGCTTGGCAAGACTGTCGTCAAGACAAGACCCTCATGAGGGCCTGAGCTCAGGAGGGAAGGCGACACCAAGACCTGAGAGGGGAGGCCTCCTCAGGCCCCCTCCGGAGTAGCAGATATGTCTATGCAAAGCTCGGCCTCGGGAGGCCAAGGATGATGCTAGGTGGGACAGGCAGGCGCCAGCACGCCAGGCGGACAGTTTCCCCTTTGGTGCACAGGGGGCAAGGACGTATGCGGGTCCCCAAAGCATCCCCCAAAGGTTTCCATTCCGGTGCAACGATACCACGACCACGAGTCCGATAGGAAGGATTTCATCGTCGAGCCTAGCTCTTCATCATCAACAACTACTTTGTAGACAAAGACCACCTTTTGTCAAGATAAAGATGTACTCCCTATCCCCTTTGAATTTGGCTGTTGTGGGATCCCTTCCCACCATAGAGATAAGGGAAGAGGACCCGGGCCACTATAAATAGAGGATAGGCTGCAGCGTGGAGAGAGATAACGAAACAGTGAGGCAACAGAAGAGATGCAACACCGCCAGATTGCCCTCGTGAGGCAAGGCACCATTGTACTAGTACATACACCAACCTCCTTGTGAGGCAATCCACTAAATAAGGAGTAGGGTATTACGCTTCACAGCGGCCCGAACCTTGGTAAATAACCGTGTGCATCTGCTCCCTCGTCATAGAAATCATCGTGTAGCGAGCTACGTAGGGCGAGACCGCGGGGGATCTTCACCCACGCCCATGTGTTCGAACTTCTTAGGGTTTTGCGGAGCCCGAAATCTGACATTTGGCATGCCAGGTAGGGGGCATGTCGAAGCTCCCCACTCGTGGCGAGAATCGAGCCTCGGTTCGGCGATCCCATGGCGGACAAGATCCCCTATGATGGTCGGCCCTTGGCGTGCGGTGGCTCCATGGCGCACAGGGCCGGCCCCGTGGTCGCATGCATCCTTGGTGGATCACAGGCGCCCACTATCAACTGCCAGATCAAGCATTTCTTCCGCCGCGTAGGAGAGATTGATGACCCACAAGTATAGGGGGTCTATCATAGTGCTTTTGATAAGTAAGAGTGTCAAACCCAACAAGGAAAAGAAGGAAATGACAAGCGGTTTCCAGTAAGGTATTCTCTGCAAGCACTGAAATTGTCGGTAACAGATAGTTTTGTGATAAGATAATTCGTAACGAGTAACAAGTAACAAGTGTATAAAAGGTGCAGAAAGGTAGCCCAGTCCTTTTTGTAGCAAAGGACAAGCCTGGAAAAACTCTTATATAATACAAAGCTCTCCCAAGGACACATGGGCATTTCTTTCAAGCTAGTTTTCATCATTCTCATTTGATTAGCGTTCTTTACTTTGATAATTTGATATGTGGGTGGACCGGTGCTCGGGTGCTTCCCTTACTTGGACAAACCTCCCACTTATGATTAACCCCTATCGCAAGCATCCGCAACTATGAAAAAAGAGTTACGATAAAGCTAACCATAGCATGAAACATATGGATCCAAATCAGCCCCTTACGAAGAAACACATAAACTAGGATTTAAGCTTCTATCACTCTAGAAACCCATCATCTACTTATTACTTCCCAATGCCTTCCCCTAGGCCCAAATAACGGTGAAGAGTTATGTAGTCGACGTTCAAATAACACCACTAGAGGAGAGACAACATACATCTTATCAAAATATCAAACGAATACCAAATTCACATGATTACATATAAAATGACTTATCCCATGTCCTCAGGAACAAACGAAACTACTCACAAAACATGTTCATATTCAAGATCAGAGGAGTATTAATTATCATAAAGGATCTGAACATATGATCTTCCACCACGTAAACCAACTAGCATCAAGTACAAGGAGTAATCAACACTACTAGCAGCCCACATGTACCAATCTGAGGTTTGAGACAAAGATCGAATACAAGAGATGAACTAGGGTTTGGAGAGGAGATGGTGCTGGTGAAGATGTTGATAGAGATTGACCCCCTCTCGATGAGAGGATCATTTGTGATGACGATGGCTTCGATTTCTCCCTCCGGGAGGGAAGTTTCCCCGGCAGAACAGCCCTGCCGGAGCTTTAGATTGGTTCTGTCCTAGTTCTGCCTTGAGACGGCGGTGCTTCATCCTGAAAGCTCTCTTCTATTTTTTCCACGTAAAAATGCTTCATATAGCAGAAGATGGGCGTCGAAGGAGCCACAGGGACCCCACAAGCCTGCTAGGCGGCAAGGGGGGTGGCTACGCCTAGCAAGCTTGTGCCCTGCAAGTGCCCCCCCTCTGGTTGATTCTTGCACCAATATTTTTTATTAAATTCAATAATATTCTCCATAAATTTTCAAAACTTTTGGAGTTGTGCAGAATAGGTATCTTAGATTTTCTCCTTTTCTAGTCGAGAATTCCAGCTGCCGGGATTCTCCCTCTTCATGTAAACCTTGTAAAATAAGAGAGAAAAGCCATAAGTATTGTACCATAGCTTGTAATAATAGCCCATAATGCAATAAATATCAATATAAAATCATGGTGCAAAATGGACGTATCATCTCCCCCAAGCTTAGACCTCGCTTGCCCTCAAGCGAAAGCCGAGATCAATGAATATGTCCACATGTTTAGAGATAGAGGTGTCGATACTTATTGTATACGGACATGAGGGCATCATGATCAACTTTAGAATATCAATACTTATTGTATGTGATTATTTATACTAGAGTAACAATTCATTCACAAGATAAAGTATGAAACGAGAACTCTTTTGACAACTAACAAACTATGATCTTAGTCATTGAGGCAATTGACGATTTATCATAACATCGGGAAGGGTCAATATAAGATATTGTAAAGCAACTCCACATACCCAATCATGTTTTAGTCTTTCACAATTGCTAGCACTCACACGGTACCCACGACATCAAAGCTTCAATCAAACATAGAGAAAAATAGGGGCTTATAGTTTTGCCTCGCAACTATTCACCTCAAGGGTGATGTCAACTATAATAACTCATGATCACCCACATCCGAGTGGATATATAAGTCTAGATCATTCCCCAACACATAATGCTTGACAATAGGGATGGAATATATGAAGTGGTGAAGACCACCATGACTCTTGCATAAAGGTAAGTACTAAAAGGTAAAAGTAACAGATAGGCCCTTCACAGAGGGAAGTAGAGGTTGTCATGCGATTTTTGTTTTTGGATGCACAAACTCTTAGTGCATAGGAATGCCACGTTGTATTGCCCTTTGTGACAGCAATGTTTATTATGCAGCCTATCGCTTTTATTTCTTTACTATCACAAGTTCGTACAATGCTTATTTCCCTTACAATAAAAGATCACACATATTTAGGAGCAATTTTTATTACCTTTTGCACCAATCACAACTTACCTGAAGGATCTTATTCAATCCATAGGTAGGTATGGTGGACTCTCATGGCAAAACTGGGTTGACGTGTTTGGATGCACAAGTAATATCTCTACTTGGTGCAGAAGTTTTGGCTAATATGAGGTGGAACCAAGCACTACATGTTGGAGGATCTAAAACCATATAACTTCTATCCGGAGGTAAGCAAACATAACCTATTATGTTGTCTTCCTTCTCCAACATCAACTTCTTGGCATGTAATATTTTAATGAGTGGTCACAATCATAAAAGATGTCCAAGATAATATATTTATATGTGAATCTCTCTTTCTTTATCACTTCCTTTCAATTGCACCAATGACCAATTACTATGTTTGTTAACTCCCAACAATTTTCAATCACCATACTTTTTATATGTGAAGTCTTCACTCCCCATAAGATCACTATGTATTCTCTTTGCTTTTGTTCTATTATTCTTTATTCATTACTTTCAAGAGCATAGTAATCTAGCAAATCCCTCTCATCAAAACTACTTTTTATTATATAACTCTCGGACTTGCTTACATAAGGGGAGCAAAAGAAAAAATTAAAATGTGGATCATACTAAAACTTTTATTCTACTAGATCAAACCAAAATAAAAAGGATCGAACTAGGAAAGATAATAAAAAGAAAAAAGGAAAAAGGTGTGATGCAATACGATACCGGGGCACCTCCCGCAAGCTTGGCACAAGCCAAGGGGAGTGCCCGTACCCATGTGCTCAGGTGTCCTTCTTCGGAGGTGATGGTGGTGGAGTCGTTGATGAGGATGTAAGCTTGTTCACTTTCCTCTTAAGCATAAATTTTTGTTCCCTCAGGTCATCTACTTCCTGCTCCAGCTTCAATATCCTTTGACATAATTCTTCCTTGCCCTCCTGGAGAAAAAGAGAAGGGATAAATAGAACTTTGGGTTTTCTTCTTGTGTTTGGGAGGCCTGATTTCCTAAACTCCACGTGCATATCTCCCAGTTGAGGTATAGGAGTCTCCTCTTCATCTGAGCTTTCTTCTCTATACTTGTATTCTTGTTCCTCCTCCGAGAATAATCCATGAGGATTTAGGTCCCCATAGAGCTTGGGATTGGCAAGATAATGCGATATATAGCTCTCCCCATTAGACTCTTGAGACGACATCTTGTTCTAAATCTGCTGCACAAACAGCTCAAAACGAAAACATGAGGTATTGTCGTGATACGAAAGTCAAAACCTTCGGGAGGTTATATAATGAATTTTTGCCGACCTGAAGGGGTGTTCCACAAGAAAATGGAGTACAGGGGCATACGGGGTGCTGACAAGCCCCCTAGGCACGGCCAGAGGGGTGGCCGCGCCTAGCAGGCTTGTCACCTCCCCGTGTATCCTTTTGACTACTATTTATTTTCCTAATTTTTTAAATAATCCAAAACTTCATAAAATTTCCATTGGGGAAGTTTTGGAGTCGGTTTACTTACCATACCACGTACCTATTCCTTTTTTGGAGTCTGAAATGTTCCGGTAAGTCTCCCTAATATGCTCTTTGGGAGTTATGGTATTGATAACATTGGTTTCAACATTAATGGGAGTCACTTAAATATAGTGTTTGATTCTTTGCCCGTTTACCACCTTCGGATTTGTTCCTTCGGTGTTGTTGATCTTGATGGCACCGAAACGATATACCTCCTCGACGATGTATGGTCCTTCCCATTTAGAGAGAAGTTTTCCTGCAAAAAATCTTAATCGAGAATTGTATAGCAGGACATGATCACCTACATTAAATTCACGCTTTTGTATCCTTTTATCATGTCATTTCTTAACTTTTTTTGTAAACAACTAGGCATTATCATAGGCCTGAGTTCTCCATTCATCAAGTGAGCTAATGACAAATAACCTCTTCTCACCAGCAAGTTTGAAATCATAGTTGAGCCCTTTGATTACCCAAGAAGCTTTATGCTCTAGCTCTACAGGTAAGTGACATGCTTTACCACAAACCATTTTATACGGAGACATACCCATAGTATTCTTGTAAACAGTTCTATAAGCCCATAATGCATCGTCAATTTTCTTAGACCAATTCTTCCTAGATCTATTAACAGTCTTTTGAAAGATCAATTTAATTTATTTATTGCTTAATTCTACTTGACCACTATACTAAGGATGATAAGGAGATGCAATTCTATGATTAACATCATATTTATCAAGCAATTTACGAAAAGCACCATGAATAAAATGTGAACCACCATCAGTCATTAAATATCTGGGGACTCCAAATCTAGGGAAAATAACTTCTTTAAGCATCTTAATAGAGGTGTTATGATCATCACTACTAGTTGGAATAGCTTCTACCCACTTAGTAACATAATCAACAGCCACTAAAATATGAGTATACCCGTTGGACGTTTGAAAAGGTCCCATATAATCAAAACCCCAGACATCAAATGGTTCAATAACAAGAGATCAATTCATAGGCATTTCCTGATGTCTACTAATATTGTCAATTCTTTAAAATTCGTCGCATGACAAGACAAACTTACGAGCATCCTTGAAGAGAGTAGGTCAATAAAAAACAGATGGTAATAACTTATGTGCAGTTTTATCTCCAGCGTGGTGTCCTCCGTAGGCCTCGTAATGACACTTCCGTAGGATCTGTTCCTGTTCATGCTCGGGCACACAACGTCTAATAACACCATCTACTCCTTCTTTATAAAGGTGTGGGTCATGCCAGAAGTAATGTCTTAAATCATAGTTTATTTTTCTTTTGCTGGTATGTGAAACTAGGCAGTATAAATTTAGCGACAATGTAATTAGTATAATCAGCATACAAAGGAGTATTATGCGAAGCATTTATGACAGCTAATTGTTCATCAGGGAAGCTACCATCAATAGGTAGTGGGTCATCAAGAACATTCTCTAGCCTAGACAAGTTATCTACTACGGGGTTATCAGCACCCTTTCTATCAACAATATGCAAATTAAATTCTTGTAGAAGAAGAACCCACCTGATTAGTCTAGGTTTAGCATCTTTCTTTTCCATGAGATATTTAATAGAAGCATGATCAGTGTGGATAGTTACTTTAGAATCAGCAATATAAGGTCTAAACTTATCACAAGTGAACACAACTGCTAAACATTCTTTTTCAGTGCTAGCATAGTTTCTTTGAGCATTGTCTAGTGTTTTGCTAGCATAATGAATAACATTTCATTTCTTATCAACTCTTTATCCTAGGACATCACCAACAACATAATCACTAGTGTCACACATAATTTCAAAGGGTAGGTTCCAATCAGGTGGTTGAACAACAGGTGCAGAAATCAAAGCATTCTTGAGAATTTCAAAAGCTTCTACACAGTCATCATAAAAAATGAATGGAACATATTTTTGCAAGAAAATAGTGAGAGGCCTAGAAATCTTTCAGAAATCTTTAATAAATCTATCATAGAAACCAACATGATCAAGAAAACTTCTTATACCTCTGATATCCATAGGGCACGACATTTTTTCAGTAGCATCAACTTTCGCCTTATCAACTGCTATACCTCCTTCGGAAATTTTATGTCCCAAGACAATGCCTTCATTTACCATAAAGTGGCACTTCTCCCAATTCAAGACAAGATTAGTTTCTTTACATCTCTGCAAAACTCGATCAAGGTTGCTGAAACAATCATCAAAAGAAGTTCCGTAAACGGAAAAATCGTCCACGAAAACCTCAACAATCCTTTCACAAAAATCGGAGAATATAGCAGTCATGCATCTTTGAAAGGTAGCAGGTGCCTTGCATAAACTAAAAGGCATACATCTATAAGCTAAGGCACCAAAAGGGCAGGTAAAGGTGGTTTTCTCTTGGTCCTCTTTTGACACAAGTATTTGAGAGAAACCAGAATAACCATCTAGAAAGCAGAAATGTGTGTGTTTGGATAATATTTCTAGCATTTGATCAATGAAAGGAAGAGGGTAATGATCTTTTCTAGTAGCATTATTCAATTTTGTAAAATCAATTACCATTCTATAACCTGTAACAATTCTTTGCGAGATCAATTCATTTTTATCATTAGGAACTACGGTAATACCTCCTTTCTTAGGGACACAATGAACGGGACTAACCCATCTACTATCAGCAATAGGGTAAATGATATCTGCCTCCACAAGCTTTAATATTTCATTTCTTACCACTTCCTTCCTTTTAGGATTTAACCATCATTGGTGATCAACAACTGGTTTAGCATCAGGATCCATTTTAATTTTGTGCTCACATAGAGTGGGACTAATGCCCTTAAGATCATCAAGATTATATCCAATAGCACCATGGTGCTTCGTCAGAGTTTTCAATAATGTCTGTTCTTCGTGCTCTGAAAGGTTAGCACTAATAATAACAGGATATATCTTCTTTTCATCAAGATAAGCATATTTCAAAGTATCTGGTAATTGTTTAATCTCAAACAAGGGATCACCCTTGGGTGGAGGAGGATCTCCAAGTATTTCAACAGGCAAGTTGTGTTTCATAATAGTATTCTGATCAAAGAAAATCCTGTCTCTTTCATTCCTTTCATTGATATGCATATCATTTTCATGGTCTAGCAAATATTGCTCTAAAGGAGCAGTAGGTGGAATAACAATACAAGACCACTAATTTCATCCTTACTAGACAATTCTTTATCATGGGGCTGTCTACAAAATTTAGAGAAATTAAACTCATGAGTTGTATCCCCAAAACTTACGGTAACCGTTTCCTTCTCACAATCTATCCTGGCATTAACGGTATTCAAGAAGAGTCTACCAAATATAATGGGAAAAAATCATCTTGTGGGGAACCAAGAACAAGAAAATCAGTAGGATATTTTATTTTCCCACACAAGACTTCAACACCTCTAATAATCCCAACTGGTGATATAGTGTCTCTATTAGCAAGCTTAATTGTAACATCAATTTCCTCTAACTCAGCTAGTGCAATATCATTAATAATCTCTTTATATAAGGAAAAGGAAATTGCACTCACACTAGCACCCATATCACATAAGCCATGATAACAATGATCTCCTATTTTAATAGAAACAATAGGTGTGCCAACAATGGGTCTATGTTTATCTTTAGCATCGGTTTTAGCAATTCTAGTAGCTCCATCACAAAATTGAATAACATGCCCATCAATATTATCAATCAAGAGATCCTTAACCATAGCGATACTAGGCTCAACTTTAATTTGCTCAGGGGGTGTAGGTGTTCTAGGACAACTCTTACGAACCACAGTTGAAGCTTTAGCATGTTCCTTTATTCTAACTGGGAAAGGTGATTTCTCTATATAAGCAATGGGAATAACATGATCAACATTATAAGTAATAGTTTTCACTTCAACTTTAATAATTTCAAATACTTTCACTTCAATGGGAGGATGATATTTAAACCACTTCTCCTTGGGGAGATCATCATGAGCAGCAAAAGATTCATAAAAAGAAGATACTATCTCAGAGTCAAGTCCATATTAAGTGCTAAATTCACGCACGAAAGATTTAACACAATCAAACTTAAGGTTCATACCTAACTCCTTACCTTCGTCGAGTTCCCAATCTTCAGAGTTGCGTTTAATCTTTCCAATAAATCCCATTTGAACTAGATGCATAGGGTAGAACTTCTGATGAAATTCCATTTTCAATCGGTTGTAGCTCCATGATCCAATATCATCACATAGCCTATACCATGTCAATGCCTTCTCCTTCAAAGATAAAGGAAATACCATCTTCTTAAGATGATCCTCGGGCAGACCTGCAAGCTTAAATAATACACAAACTTCATACACATAGATTAGATGTAAATCAGGATGTAGTGTTCCATCTCCTGCATAAGGATTAGCCAGCAGTTTCTCTATCATACCGAAGGAATTTCATAATAAATGTTTTCAGTAGGTTCAGTAGGTTGAGGGACAACTCTTTGTGTTTCCGGTCAAGGTGAAGATATCCCGAACAAGCCCCTCAAAGGATTACTTTCCATAGTGACAAGTGACAGTAAATTTCAGCACACTATATAAATTTTTCCTTACCAAATTCCACTTACCAAAGGCGCTTCACTCCCCGACAACGACGCCAGAAAAGAGTCTTAATGACCCACAAGTATAGGGGATATATTGTAGTCCTTTAGATAAGTAAGAGTGTCGAACCCAGCAAGGAGCAGAAGGAAATGACAAGCGGTTTCCAGTAAGGTATTCTCTACAAGCACCGAAATTATCCATAACAGATAGTTTTCTGATAAGATAATTCATAACGAGTAACAAGTAAAAAGTGTAGCAAATGTGAATCAAGGTATCCCAATCCTTTTTGTAGCAAATGATATGCCTGGACAAACTCTTATATAAAGCAAAGCGGTCCCGAGGACACATGCGAATTTCTATCAAGTTAGTTTTCATCATGCTCATTTGATTCATGTTCGTTACTTTTATTATTTTATATGTGGGTGGACCGGTGCTTGGCTTCTACCCTTACTTGGACAAACCTCCCACTTATGATTAACCCCTATCGCAAGCATCTGCAACTACAAAAGAAGAATTAAGGTAAACCTAACCATAGTATGAAACATATGGATCCAAATCAGCCCCTTACGAAGCAACACATAGACTAGGGTTTAATCTTCTGTCACTCTAGCAACCCATCATCTACTAATTCCTTCCCAATGCCTTCCCCTAGGCCCAATTAATGGTGAAGTGTTATGTAGTCGACGTTCACATAAAATCACAATGAATACCAAACTCACATGATTACTTATAAAAAGACTTATTCCATGTCCTCAGGAACAAACGTACCTACTCACGAAACATGTTCATGGTTAAGATCAGAGGAGTATTAATTATCATAAAGGATCTGAACATATGATTTTCCACCAAGTAAACCAACTAGCATCAACTACAAGGAGTAATTAACACTACTAGCAACCCATAGGTACCAAACTGAGGTTTCGGACAAAGATCGGATACAAAAAATGAACTAGGGTTTGGAGAGGAGATGGTGCTGGTGAAGATGTTTGTGGATATTGAACCCCTCTCAATGAGAGGATGGTTGGTGACGACGATGGATTCGATTTCCACCTCTGGGAGGGAAGTTTCCTTGACAGAACAGCCCTACGGAGCTCTAGATTGGTTCTATCCAAGTTCCGCCTCGATACGGCGGCACTTGATCCTGAAAGCTCTCTTCTGATTTTTCTAGGTTAAAACACTTCATATAGCAGAAGATGGACATGGGAGGAGCCACAGGGGCCCCACAAGCCTGCTAGGCGCATCTAGGGGGTGCCCGTGCCTAGCAGGCTTGTGGCCTGCAGGTGGCCCCCTTTGGCTGATTGTTGCACCAGTATTTTTTATTAAATCTGAAAATATTTATCGTAAATTTTCAGGACTTTTGGAGTTGTGTAGAATAGGTATCTCAGATTTGCTCCTTTTCTAGTCCAGAATTCCAGCTGCCGGGATTCTCCCTCTTCATGTAAACCTTGTTAAATAAGAGAGAAAAGGCATAAGTATTGTACCATAACGTGTAATAACAGCCCATAATGCACTAAATACCAATATAAAACCATGGTGCAAAATGGACATATCAACGATTCGGCCGCGGTCCGATCCCACACTGCCTCGGACGTGATCAGAACAAACATCACCTTCGTCCCCGATGACCACCCCATGACAACGATGACTGCTGGAATGCTCCCCTTGTTGTGCACGCCAACTATAAAGGGCGTGGCGATCTCCAGGACCTTCATAGATGGTGGCGCCAGCCTCAACGTTATCTCTGTGGAGGCCTACGACGCGCTGCACTTACCCCATGACCAACTCAGGCTTTCAAGGCCCTTCTCTGGGGTGGTCAGGGGATCCGTCGTCCCCGTAGGGTGGGTATGCGTCCTCGTCACCTTCGGCACCCGCTCCAACTTCCGCACCGAGCAGATCAACTTTGACATTGCCCACATCCACCTCCCGTACAACTCAATACTTGGCTACCCCGCCCTCGCCGCACCCGAGCAACAACGTCGTCAAGATGCCCGGGAGTGGCGGCATTCTCAACGTCATGGGGAATGCCAAGGCCGCGTCCCATGCACTCAAGCTCGCCTACAAAGCGGCAGCCAGGGCTCCCCGGCGCTGGGGACACCACATAGTCCATGGAGGACTCTGGGGTGTACTCGATGTCGCGTCGGTAAAGAAGAGGCAGTCGTTCTCTTAGAGCTGGGCGGAGACAAAGCAGGTGCCTATGGATGAAGGAGACCCTGGCCCTACCTTCACCATCGGCGCCGACCTACCCCAGGAGCAAGAGGTGGTGTTGGTGGCCTTCCTTCGCGCAAACAAGTTCACGTTCGCATGGAACGCCTCCGACCTGGTGGGGGTCCCTAGGGACGTGATTGAGCACCACCTCATGGTGTTCCCGAATGCATGTCCGATGAAGCAAAAGTCAAGGAGGCAAGCTCAGGAGAAACAAGCATTCATCACCCAGGAGGTCGGTAAGCTAAAGGAGGTCGGGGTCATCCGGGAGGTGCGTTACCCAGAGTGGCTCGCCAACCCGGTGGTCGTCCCGAAGAAGTGAAGGAAGGAGCATATGTGCGTCGACTTCATGAGCCTGAACAAAGCCTGTCCCAAAGACCCGTTCCCGGTGCCGCACATTGACCAGATCGTGGACTCCACACGGAGTGTGACCTCTTGTGATTCCTGGACGCTCTCTCGCGTTACCACCAGATCAAAATGGTGGTGGAGGATGTCAAGAAGACGACCTTCCTCACCTCGTGCAAATTGTTCTGCTACACATGCATGCCCTTCAGGCTGCGGAACGTTGGGGCAACCTTCCAGCGGCTGATGCACATCGTACTGGGGCCATGTCTCGGGAGGAATGCAGAAGCCTACGTCGACGACATGGTTGTCAAGTCAAGAAAGGCCAAGACCCTCATCAAGGACTTAGAGGAGACGTTTTCTAACCTGAGGGGGTGAACCTTAAGTTCAACCCAAAGAAGTGTGTCTTCGGGGTCCCATCGGGCAAGCTGCAAGTGAACCCGGAGAAGATCAAGGCCATAAACAAGATGAGCGTGCCCTAGACCCTCAAGGAAATGCAGTAACTGCCAGGTTGTGTGATCTCCTTGGGGCGCTTAATCTCCAAACTCGGTGAACGGGCCCTGCCATTCTTCAAGATCATGAAAAGGAAGGGACCCTTCGAATGGACTCCGGAGGCAGATGCGACACTTGAGGAACTCAGGTAGTACCTCACGAGCCCGCTAGTAATGGTAGCACGTCATCCTCGAGAACCCCTTCTACTATACCTGGCTGCCACCCCCACTCCACCAGCGCTACGTTGGTGACGATCAGGGAGGAGCGTACCGACATGCACGCCACATCGACGGGCGCAGGCAGGCCACCCAACATGGAGGAAGGGGGATGCAGGATGCGAAGGAGCCTGCTCCTCCCCAAGACAGTGCTCCTGACGCCCCAGCCGCTCTGGCGGCCCCTGAGGCGCTCAACCCTCATGAGGCCCCAGCTACTCCGGTGGCCCCTGAGGCGCTCAACCCTCATGAGGCCCCAGATGCTCCGATGACCCCTGAGGTCTCGGCCGCTCCAGTGGCCCTCGAAGTGGTCAAGCCTCATGGGCCTGTCATGGAGTAGGGCACTGTGAGGGGCTACACCCTCGTCGAACACCCACTGTACTACATCAGTATAGTGTTGCGGGATGCGCGCTCACTCTACCGCATGCAATAGAATCTCCTGCTTGCACTCCTTGTAGCTTCGAGGAAGTTGATGCACTACTTCCAAGGGCATCCCATCAAGGTCGTCTCCGCGCACCCCTTAGAGAAGGTGTTGCGCAACCCCAACACAGCAGAGAGGGTCACCGAATGGAACATCGAGTTGCAGGCCTTCAACATAGAGTTCAACATGACCAGGTTCATCAAGGCGGCGGCACTGGTAGACTTCATGGTGGAGTGGACAAACACTCCCGACCGGGGATGGAAGAGAGCCAGTCCCTCACCCCTGTCGACGAGGCGCTTGAGGGTTGGACCATGCATTTCGACGGAGCCTTCTCACGCATGGGAGCAGGGGCTGGAGTCGTTCTCACCACCCCGACGGGGGACAAGCTCCGCTATGTTGTGCAACTCTATTTCCAGCATGGAGAGAAGGTCTCCAACAACATCACGGAGTACGAGGGCCTCATCGCCGGCCTGAAGGCAGCAACGGCCTTGGGAATTTGGCGCCTCATCATCAAGGGCGACTCTCAGCTTCTCATCAACTTCTCCAACAAAGAGTATACACCCAAGGACGAGCACATGGAGGCGTATTTGGAAGAGGTACGTAAGATCGAAAAACGTGTTCAGGGCCTGGAACTGTAGCACATCCCGCGTAGCGTGAATAAGGAGGCTGATGACATTGCCAAGATGGCGTCGCGCCGTGAGCCCCAGGAGCCGGGCAGCTTTGAGGAGCGGCTCTTCAAGCCCTCCGCAGCGCCACCAACCAAGGACCTGAGTCCACTAGGTGAGGAGCTCCCCCCAAGCGCTACCCTCGGGGGCTCCGGACTGTGGCTAGGCCTCAAGAGCCCGACTGCTCCTAGCACTATAGCCCCCGACTGATAACTGGATGTAGGAGTTTAGGGTGTACCTACTTCATGGCACGCTGCCAGAAAAGGAGGAAGATGCGGAGCGCATGGTGCGGTAGGCCACAACTTACTGCCTGCAGGACGGCGACCTGTACCATAGGCACCCGAATGACGTCATGCTGCGGTGCATCTCCATGGAGCAGGGGTGTGATCTGCTGGCCTACATCCATGGAGGAGACTACGGGCACCACTCCTCATCGCGCACCCTTGCAGGAAATGTGTTCCGGTCTGGCTTTAATTGGGCCATGACACTTAACGATGCCATCGAGTTGGTTCGGTCTTGCGAGGGTAGCCAGTTTCACTCCAGGCAGATACACCAGCCCGCATAGGGCCTACAGACCATCCCGCTCTCCTGGCCCTTCGCATTCTGGGGGCTGGACATACTGGGGCCCTTCCCACGGGCGGCAGGCGTGTACCGCTACCTATACGTCCCCATCAACAAGTTCACCAAGTGGGTGGAGGTGGAGCCCGTCCGCACCATCCCTGCCAGATCGACTGTTAAGTTTATCTATGGCCTCCTGAGCCGCTTCGGCGTCCCCAACCGCATCATCACTGATAACGATTCGCAGTTCACAAGTAACCTCTTCAGGACCTATTGTGCTAACCTTGGAACATAGATATGCTACGCCTCTGTGGGCCACCCACAAAGCAAGGGCCAGGCAGAGCGCGCCAACGTGGAGGTCCTGCGGGGCCTCAAGGAGAGAAGTTTCAAGAAGAAGCTTGAAGCTTGCGGCAGGGGTTGGGTTGGTGAGCTTCAGTCCATGCTGTGATCCATCCGCACCACCACGACTAAGCCCACCGGCGAAACCTCATTCTTCCTCGTCTATTGAGCCGAAGCCGTCCCCCCCACAAGGTTAAGCACCGATCCTCGGGGGTCTTGTCATTCGATGAGGAGCGTCAGGATGCCATGCGGGTAATAGACCTTGTGCTCAGGGAGGAGGCCTATCACCGAGCCTTGTTCTGAGTTGCGAGGTACCAGTAGGTATTGTGCCGTTACCATTGCCGTAACATACGCCCCAGGTCCCTCGAAATCGGAGACCTCATCCTGAGGTGGGTCCTCTCCATGGAGGGTATGCACAACCTCTCACCCATGTGGGAGGGCCCGTTCAAGGTCGCTCACGTCTCCAGGCCTGGCGCTGTGCACCTGGAGACTTAGGACGGGTTCGCCATCCATAATGCCCGGAACATCCAGAAGCTATGGAAGTTCTACCCTTGACACTCACACGTAATAATGAGTGGGATGTATACGCCCGGAGCCCCCGAGGACGCGGAGGGTTTCCCACCCACGCCCAAGTGGAAGCCCCATGCTCCGTGCTGGAGGACAACACTGCCCTCCAATGGCTATGCTCTCACAACATGGATGCCCTACGCTCCACGCTGGGGGAGACGAAGATGAAGATTCGCCTAGGTGTTGGACGCGGCTGTTATTTGCTTTTGTGGTGTTTGAATTTGCCAACTTTTCTAGAACAAAACTCAGGGTTTTCTCCAACCATGTCTTAAAGAAAAGGGTCAGGGGTTTCTTCTCATTGTTGTTTCCTATCTTGAGTTTTCTCTCTTCGAGTCAAGCACTCGCTTGTTTCCAACCCTCTCGCACCCTGCAAGCGGGGGCTGGGGGCACGGTGCTCGCACCTCGCCAAGGCCTTGGCACTCGGATCCTCACGCGGCATTCTTGTGAGAGTTAGCAGGTGCGTGTCGCTTCATACTCGCTCGGGAGATCCACCCACGGCCCGACGCGCCATCTCAGATCCCCGGGAGGCTCACGCCTCTCGGGGTAGGAAACAAAATTTTTTGGGGAGCCGCTTGACCGTCAAAGGGTGCTCCTGTCCAACGCGCCTCAGGAGCCATACATGTCATATGGCCACTCGCCCCTTGATGTCGTCCTGGCGATCCGGTCGGTGTCAAGGGTGTCGAGTCTCACCCCATAATTGTGTCCTGGTGATCCGGACGCACCTTACGGTGGTCGAGGAATGTGCGGGACTAGGACCTGCCGATGTACAGTTGATTGAGCGTCAAAGGGGGCTCCTGAGCAGCACGCCTCAGAAGCCTTACCAGTCATATAGACCCTTGCCCCTTGATGTCATCCTAGTGATCCATTCGATATCAAGGGTGTCAAGGTGTCACCCCATAGTTACATCCTGGTGATTCGGACGTCCGTTATGGTGGTCGAGAAAATTGCGGGACTGGGGCCTGCAGACACAGAGTGCCGAAAGGGCTCCCAACCTGCCTCACTCATAACAAGAAGAAGCTCCCAGGACGTCCGGATTCCCCAAGCGCCATAGCTAAACCTCCCCGACGAAAATCCTACCGCGAGCATGTCAAGCAAGCTAAGTACCCCAATCGCAGCCAACAGGAAGTTTCAATTGACAATAACACAAGCACCAAGAAACATAATAAGGGTATTAACAAGGGCGCAAGCGCCAAAATTCATTACACACCCATAGTGTTCCCCTTTGGTTCTTTGATCACACGAATGGGAGAAGAGGAGGAGAAAGAAAGTGAGGAAGGCCCCTCGGGGGCTGGCGCCCCGGGAGCCCTGGCATCGGTGCACCAGCACTCAGTCGGAGTCCTTCTCTACCGTGACTGTTCCGTAGAGGCACGCCGGCATGGAAACTTCTTGAGTAGAGGAGCGACACCGCGGCGGTTGACTACCCCTCCAGGTCTGGGCGCACCGGCACGGTGACGCGCCATAGCTACTATTGCTGCTGTCGCCCAGGCTCTCCTTGGAGGGGGTGTCGCTACTACTGGAGATGTGATGCTCGTCGTCAAGGACAAGCTCACCTCCAAGATCGCCGCGGTCGTCGCCTTTCGGGTAGCACCCCAACCGCTCGCCTTCTCCCCCGAACATCTTGAGGAAGAGCTTCGCCGCTCCATCGTACGTGAAGTGAAGGGTGCACCTCGCCTCCAAGCCACGGGCACAAGAAAACGTCTACCACTCGTGGTTCAGGTACACGTAGCCCCAGGAGTGATCTCGAACCCACCCAGGCTACGCTGCAGTAGCCGTCGCCTTGGAGCCATAGGTCAGCAGGCCCCTCGACCGGCAGCGCCTCCGCGAGGAAGCATGGGAGTTGAAACCAAGCAGTCGTGGGCCTATCTTCCCACACCACAAACTCCTAGGCCATGTCGGCCAAATGGAGTCGCGGGAGAGGCGGTCGGGTGGCCACCACCAGCCTCCCACCGCGGGTGCCACCATCGCAACTACTACGGTCGCCCGCGCTGGACGGATCCCCCCCACGGCTACTGAGGGTAACCCCGGGCCACGTTGGAGCATGCGCGCGCCCACGAGGAACCACCACCGGCATCATGGCGTACTTCCGAGGGCAACCGCGGCCCCTCCTGGGCGGCTGCGAGACAGGGCTCTCCTCGGAGCCCTTCCCTTTCTCGACGGCGGAGAACTTCCTCACTAGAGACATGACTAGGAGAGCAGCGGTTTGAAGATTGGGAGGCGAAGAAGATGAAGATGTGCTGAGGGTTTTCTCGCCCTCACCCACTTATATACGACCAAGGGCCAACCAACGCCCCCTCGCATCTCGTGCAATGATGGCACCGCTACACGTCCTAGCCCTTGCTAGCCAGAGAGTCAAGGGGAGTGCAGGCATCGGGCGCTCCCCGGGCGCCGCGTGGCAGACCCAGGTGGCATGCAGCTCCCCCCATGTCAACTCATCAGCTCCCGAAGGGTCACATCCACGTGTCCAAATGGACAAGGCCGAGGGAGCATCCGCATTCAAGAAAAGATAATATTGGCCGGTGCAGCGCGCATGCGTCACATCAGTTTGACTTGGGAGGTCCCTGACGAGCTCGGGAGTGGAGACGACATTCACTTGGCGCGCGACGTGTGTCGAGCCTGACCTGCAGGCATCTTGGGCCCGTGGCGCTTCGGGTCGTCCTTAGCAGTTTTTCCTGGAAGCCAGCTCGAGCACGCCTTGGGCCCGGGGGCTACTGTCGGCGTTCTGCGAACTGGGGTACCCAGAACTGCCTGCTTGCAGCCCAGGGCATGGCCCACTTCGTCAGCCAGGCACGGCTTGGCGAGACCGTACTCAAGACAAGACCCTCGTGAGGGCCTGAGGTCACGAGGGAAGGCGTCATGAATACCTTCAAGGGGAGGACCTCCTCAGGCTCCCTTCGGAGTGACGAAGATCTCTATGCAGCGCTCGGCCTTGGGAGGCCAAGGATGACGCTAGGTGGGACAGGCGGGCGCCAGCTCGCCAGGCGGACATTTTCCTCTTTGGTGCAAAGGCGTGCAAGGACATATCCAGGTTTCCAAAGCGTCCCCTAGAGGTTTCCATTGCGGTGGAACGACACCATGACCACGAGCCCGGCAGGAAGGATGTCCTCGTCGAGCACAACTCTGCCTCATCAACAACTACTTTGCAAATGAAGACCACCTTTCGTCAGGATAA
This sequence comes from Hordeum marinum, assembly GCA_022496015.1. Taxonomy (NCBI): domain Eukaryota; kingdom Viridiplantae; phylum Streptophyta; class Magnoliopsida; order Poales; family Poaceae; genus Hordeum; species Hordeum marinum. The sequence goes on along the minus strand of CM039675.1, from coordinate 210,227,220 downwards.
ATATGTACTCCTTATCCCCCTTCAAATTTGGCCGTTGTGGGATCCCTTCCTTCCATAGTGAGAAGGGAAGAGGACCTGGGTGTTGGAAATATGCCCTAGAGGCAATAATAAATTAGTTATTATCATATTTCCTTGTTCATGATAATCGTTTATTATCCATGCTATAATTGTATTGATCGGAGACTTAGATGCATGTGTGGATACATAGACAAAACCATGTCCCTAGTATGCCTCTAATAGACTAGCTCGCTGATCAAAAGATGGTTAAGGTTACCTAGCCATGGACATGAGATGTCATTTGATAACGGGGTCACATCATTAGGAGAATGATGTGATGGACAAGACCCAAACTGCGAACGTAGCATATGATTGTGTCAGTTTATTGCTACTGTTTTTCGCATGTCAAGTATGTGTTCCTATGACCATGACATCATGCAACTCACAGATATCGGAGGAGTGCCTTGTGTGTATCAAATGTCGCAACGTAACTGGGTGACTATGAAGGTGCTCTACAGGTATCTCCGATGGTGTCTGTTGAGTTGGCATGGATCGAGACTGGGATTTGTTACTCCGTGTGACGGAGAGGTATCTCGGGGCCCACTCGGTAATGCAACATCACAATAAGCCTTGCAAGCAATGTGACTAATTGTTAGTTGCGGGATCTTGTATTACGGAACAAGTAAAGAGACTTTTCGGTAACGAGGTTGAACTAGGTATGGAGATACCGACGATCGAATCTCGGGCAAGTAACATACCGAAGAACAAAGGGAACGTTATACTGGATTAACTGAATCCTTGACATAGAGGTTCGACCGATAAAGATCTTCGTAGAATATGTAGGAACCAATGTGGACGTCCAGGTCCCGCCATTGGTTATTGGCCGTAGAGGTGTCTCGGTCATGTCTACATAGTTCTCGAACCCGCAGGGTCTGACCACACTTAAGGTTTGGTGACGTTTCGGTAGTGTACAGTAATGTATGGTGGTGACCGAAGTTTTTTCGGAGTCCCGGATGAGATCCCGGATGTCACGAGGAGATCCGGAATGGTCCGGAGGTAAAGATTCATATATAGGAAGTCCTAGTTTGGTTTCCGTAAAAGTTTCGGGCTCATCGGTAGTGTACCGGGAGTGCCGGTAGTGTACCGGGAGGCCTCCGGGAGGGGTATTTCGACCCCAAGAGGTCCATGGGCTGTGGGAGAATAATAACCAGCCCTTAGTGGGCTGGGAAAACAGCCACAAAGGCCCATGGCGCAGGAGAGAAAGTCCTAAAGCACAAAAGTGGAAAATCAGCCAATAGGAGGCAATCCTACTCCAACTAGGATTGGAGGTGAAGTAGGATTGCTTCCCACCTCCCATTTCGGCCGACCCAAAGGCCTTGGCTGCCTCTCCTATTCTCTCCACCTATATATACTAGTGGATTGGGTGGTTTTTGGACAGAATTTCCGGCCACGTGCTACCCGTTCCACCGGTGCATAGTTTCTCCTCTAGATCGGTTTTCTGCAGCGCTTAGGCGAAGCCCTGCCGGAATTGCTCCACCACCATCACCGGAGCGCCGTCACGCTGCCGGTGAACTCTCTCTCCTCTCCACCTCCTCTTGCTGGATCAGGATGGTGGAGATCGTCATCAAGCTGCACGTGTGCTGAATGTGGAGGTGCCGTCCGTTCGGCGCTAGATCGGAAGGACCATGATCAAGATCGCGAGACGGTTCGTGATGTGATCACGGAACGGGTCGTGATGAGTTCGCGGGACAGATCATGATCAAGATCGTGAGATGGATCATGATGAGTTCGCGGTACGGATCATGATGTGTTCGCGGGACGGTTCATGATTGGATCGCGGGACGCTCGGCGATTTGGATCGCGAAGAAGTTCGACTACACCAACTGCGTTTCTTAACGCTTCCCGCTTAGCGATCTACAAGGGTACATAGATCCACTCTCCCTCTCGTAGATGCTCATCACCATGGATAGGTTTGCGTGTGCGTTGGAATTTTTTTGTTTCCCATGCGACGTTCCCCAACAGTGGCATCATGAGCTAGGTCTATGTGTAGATGAGATCTCGAGTAGAACACAAAAGGTTTGTGGGCGTTGATGCTTAGATTGCTTCCTCCCTTGGTCGGATTTTGGTTCAGCGGTATTGTGAGATGAAGCGGCCCGGACAAACATTGCTCGTACGCTTACGAGAGACCGGTTCCCTCGACTGCAACTTGTTGCATAGATGGCTTGCGGGTGCCAGTTTCTCTCACTTTAGTTGGATCGGATTCGACAAAGACGGTACTTGAGAAGGTTGAAAAGCAACTAGTGTATCACCATTGTGGTTTATGCGTAGGTGAGAATTGTTCTTGCTAGATACCCGTAGCAGCCACGTAAAACATGCAACAACAATTAGAGGACGTCTAAGTTGTTGTTGCAGGGTATGTTGTGATGTGATATGGCCAATTACATGATGTGATATATGTGATGTATGAGATGATCATGTGATGTATAGATTATCACGACTTGCATGTCGATGAGTACGGCAACTGGCAGGAGCCATAGGGTTGTCTTTAAATTATTGTATGACCTGCGTGTCAATCATTAAGCGCTATGTAATGCTTTACTTTATCGCTACGGTAGCAATAGTCGTAGAAGCATGTTGGGCGCGACGACCCCGATGGCGACACGTTGATGGAGATCAAGATGATGGAGATCATGGTGTCGTGCCGGTGACGATGGAGATCATGCCGGTGTTTCGAAGATGGAGATCTTAAACACAAGTTCATGGCCATATCATGTCACTTATGAATTGCATGAGATGTTATTCCTTTTATGCACCTTGTTTTGCTTAGTACGGCGGTAGCATTATAAGGTGATCCCTCACTTGAATTTCAAGATGAACTGTGTTCTCCCCGAGTGTGCACCATTGCGAAAATTCGTCGTGTTGAGACACCACGTGATGATCGGGTGTGATAGACTCTACGTTCACATACAACGGGTGCAAGCCAGATTTGCACGCGTAGAACACTCGGGTTAAACTTGACGAGCCTAGCATGTACAGACATGGCCTCGGAACACAAGAGACCGAAAGATCGAGCATGAGTCATATAGTGGATATGATCAACATAATGATGTTCACCATTGAAGCCACCTTAACTCACGTGATAATCGGACTTGAGTTGGTGAATTTGGATCATGTATCACTCGAATGACCCGAGGGATGTCAATTTGAGTGGGAGTTCTTAAGTAACATGATTAATTGAACTCATTATCATGAACATAGTCAATAGTGTCTTTGCAAATTATGTTGTAGATTACTAGCTCGCGCTGTAGCTCCCTTGTATTTTTATATGTTCCTAGAGAAATAGAATTGAAAGATGTTGGTACCAAAATTGCGGAATGGGTCCGTGATCTGAGGATTGTCCTCATTGCTGCACAGAAGGCTTATGTCCTTAATGCACCGCTCGGTGCGCCACCCCATCTAGCGTTGTTTGTAGATGTTGTGAACATCTGACAGGCACGTTTCGATCTACTTGATAGTTTAGTGCGTCATGCATTACGGCTTAGAATTGAGGCTCCAAAACGTTTTGAACGTCACGGAACATATGAGATGTTCTAAGAGCTGAGATTGTGATCTCAGGCTCGTTCCCGAGTTGCGAGATATAAGATCTCCAACGAGATTCTTTGCCTGCAAGATGAAGGAGAATAGCTCAATCGTTGAGCATGTGCCCAGATTGTCTGGGTGCTACAATCGCTTGAATCGATTGGGAGTTGATCTTCCAGATAAGATAGTGATTGATGTTGTTCTCCAAGTCACTATCACTAAGCTACTAGAACTTGGTGATGAACTATAAGTTGCCTGGGATAGAAATAATGATTCCTGAGCTGTTCTCGATGTTTGACACCGCGGAGGTAGAAATCAAGAAGGAGCGTCAAGTGTTGATGGTTAATCAAACCACTAGTTTTGAGAAGGGCAATAGCAAGGAGGGAAACTTCATGGATAGCAAGTCACTTGCTGCTCCAGTGAAGCAACCCAAAGTTGAACTCAAACCCGAGACTCAGTGCTTCTGTTATGAGGTGAGCGGTCGCTAAAGCGGAACAACCCTAGATACTTGGTAGATAAGAAGGCTGGCAACATTGATAGAAGTATATTTGATATACGAGTTATTAATGTGTACCTTGCTAGTACTCTTAGTAGCACCTGGGTATTGGATACTGGTTTGGTTGCTAAATGTTAGTAACTCGAAATAAAAGCTACGGAATGAACGGAGAACTAGCTAAGGGTGAGGTGACGATATGTGTTGGAAGTGTTTCCAAGGTTGATGTGATCAACATCGCACGCTCTCTCTACCTTCAGGATTAGTGACGAACCTAAATAAATGTTATTTGGTGTTTTGCGTTGAGCATGAACATGATTAGATCATGTTTATTGCAATACGGTTATTCATTTACGTTAGAGAATAACGGTTATTCTGTTTACATGAATAATACCTTCAATGGTCATGCACCCAGTGAGAATGGTTTGTTGAAATCTTGATCGTAGTAGTACACATGTTCATAACATTGATGTCAAAAGATACAAAGTTAATAATGATAGTACCACATACTTGTGGCACTGCCGCTAAATGTCATATTGGTATAAAGCGCATGAAGAAACTCCATGCTGATGGATATTTGGATTCATTCGATTTCAAAGCGGTTGAGACGTGCGAACCATGCCTCTTGGGCAAGATGACGAAAGGACCCCGATGGATGGAGCGGGCAAGTGATTCATTGGAAATGATACATGTTGATGTATGCAATCTAGTGAGTCTTGTAGCGTGCAGTGGATATCGTTATTTTCTTACCTTCACTGATGATTTGAGTAGATATAGTGTATATTTACTTAATGAAACACAAGTCTGAATCGTTTTAAAGGTTCAAGCAAATTCAGAGTGAAGTTTAAAGATCGTCGTGACAAGAAGATAAAAGTGACCGCGATATGATCGTGGAGGTGAATATCTGAGTTACGAGTTTGGCATACAACTTAAGACAATGTGAAATTTGTTTCACAACTAACGCCACCTGGAACACCATAGTGTGATGGTGTGTCCGAACATCATAGTCATGCTCTATTGATATAGTGCATACTGTGATGTCTCTTATCGTTTTACTACTATAATTTTTGGGGTTATGCATTGGAGACAACTACATTCACTTTAAATAGGGCATCATCTAAATCCATTGAGCTGACACCGTGTGAATTATGGTTTGATAGAAACCTAAGCTGTCATTTCTTAATATTTGGGGCTGTGACACTTGTGTGGAAAATGTTTTCACCTAATGAGGTCGAACCCAAGGCGGACAAATGCATCTTCATAGAATACCCTAAGATCAGTTGGGTGAACCTTCAATCTCATATCCTGGTGCAAAGTGTTTGTTACTTAAACGGATCCTTTCTCGAGGAAATGTTTCTCGCGAAAGAATTGAGTGGGAGGAATATAGAACTTGATGAGGTTGTTAAACCTTTGTTCAACCAGAGAGTAGCGCAGCGCAGAAAGATATTTTTGTGAAGCCTACATTAGTTGAAGAGGAAGTTAATGATGATGATCATGAAGCTTCAGGATCAAGTTACTATCGAACTTCGTAGGTCGACAAGGATGTGTACTCCTCCTAAGTGGTACGAAAATTCTGTCTTGGAGATCATGTTGTTGGACAACGATGAACCTACGAGCTATGGAGAAGCGATGATGGGCCCGGATTCCGACAAATGGTTGGAGGCCATGAAATCCGAGATAGGATCCATGTATGAAAACCAAGTGTAGACTTTGGTAGACTTGCTCGTTGGACGGCAGGTCGTTGAGTACAAATGGATCTTTAAAATGAAGACAAACACTGATGGTGAATGTCACTATTTGTAAAGCTCGACTTGTTGCAAAGATGTTTGTGACAAGTTCAAGGAGTTGACTACGATGAGACTTTCTCACTCGTAGTGGTGCTAAAGTCTGTTGGAATTATGTTAGCAGTTGCTGTGTTTTCAATTATGTAATCTGGCAGATGGGTGTCAAAACATCGTTTCCTTAACGGTTTACTTGACGAAAGGTTGTATGTGATACAACCAGAAGGTTTTGTCAGGCCTAAGGATGCTAAAAGGTGTGCAATCTTCGGTTATCCTTCCATGGACTGAAGCAAGCATCTCAGACTTGGAATATACGCTTTGATGAGGTGATCAAAGTTTTGATGTTTATACAAAGTTTACGAGAAAGTTGTATTTGCAATAAAGTGAGTGGGAGCACTATAGAATTTCTGATAAGTATATGTGGATGACATATTGTTGATCTGAAATAATGTAGAGTTTCTGGAAAGCATGAAACGGTTGTTTGAAAAGTGTTTTTCAAAGGAAGACCTGGATAAAGCTACCTAATTGTTGAGCATCAAAATCTATAGAGATAGATCAAGATGCTTGATGAGACTTTCAATGAGTGCATACCTTGACAAGATTTTGAAAGAGTTCAAAATGGATCAGCCAGAGAAATAGTTCTCGTCTGATTTGTAAGGTGTGAAGTTGAGTGAGACTCAAAGCTCGACAACGGCAGAAGAAAGAGAAAGGACGAACGTCGTCCCCTATGCCTTAGCCATAGGCTCTATATTATGCCATGTTGTGTACCGCACCTGTGTGTGCCTTGCCATGAGTCTGTCAAGGGGTACAAGAGTGGTCCAGGAGTGGATTAGACAGCGGTCGGAATTATCCTTAGTAACCAGAGGACTAAGGAAATGTTTCTTGATTATGGAGGTGATAAAGAGTTCGTCGTAAAGAGTTACGTCGATGCAAGCTTTAACACCTATCCGGATGACTCGTAGTAGCAATCTGGATACGTATAGTGGAGCAGCCATTTGGAAATAGTACCAAGTGGAGTGTGGTAGCAGTGTTTACGGTTTGACATAGAGATTTGCAAAGTACACATGGATCTGAATATCGCAGACCCGTTGACTATAAGACCTCTCTCACATGCAAAGCATGATCGAACCCCAGAACTCATTGGGTGTTAGATTCATAACAATGCGAATCACATGGTGATGTGAACTAGATTATTGACTCTAGTGCAAGTGGGAGACTATTGGAAATATGCCCTAGAGGCAATAATAAATTAGTTATTATCATAGTTCCTTGTTCATGATAATCGTTTATTATCCATGCTATAATTGTATTGATCGGAGACTTAGATGCATGTGTGGATACATAGATAAAACCATGTCCCTAGTATGCCTCTAATAGACTAGCTCGCTGATCAAAAGATGGTTAAGGTTTCCTAGCCATGGACAGGAGATGTCATTTGATAACGGGGTCACATCATTAGGAGAATGATGTGATGGACAAGACCCAAACTGCAAATGTAGCATATGATCGTGTCAGTTTATTGCCATTGTTTTCCGCATGTCAAGTATGTGTTCCTATGACCATGAGATCATGCAACTCACAGATATCGGAGGAGTGCCTTGTGTGTATCAAACGTCGCAACGTAACTGGGTGACTATAAAGGTGCTCTACAAGTATCTCCGGTGGTGTCTGTTGAGTTGGCATGGATCGAGACTGGGATTTGTTACTCCGTGTGACGGAGAGGTATCTCGGGGCCCACTCGGTAATGCAACATCACAATAAGCCTTGCAAGAAATGTGACTAATTGTTAGTTGCGGGATCTTGTATTACGGAACGAGTAAAGAGACTTGCCGGTAACGAGGTTGAACTAGGTATGGAGATACCGACGATCGAATCTCGGGCAAGTAACATACCGAAGAACAAATGGAACGTTATACAGGATTAACTGAATCCTTGACATAGAGGTTCAACCAATAAAGATCTTCATAGAATATGTAGGAATCAATGTGGACGTCCAGGTCCCGCCATTGGTTATTGGCCGTAGAGGTGTCTCGGTCATGTCTACATAGTTCTCGAACCCGCAGGGTCTGCACACTTAAGGTTTGGTGATGTTTTGGTAGTGTAGAGTTATGTATGGTGGTGACCGAAGTTTGTTCGGAGTCCCGGATGAGATCCCGGACATCACAAGGAGCTCCGGAATGGTCCGGAGGTAAAGATTCATATATAGGAAGTCCCAGTTTGGTTTCCGGAAAAGTTTCGGGCTCATCGGTAGTGTACCGGGAGTGCCGGTAGTGTACCGGGAGGCCTTCGGGAGGGGTATTTCGACCCCAAGAGGTCCATGGGCTGTGGGAGAATAATAACTAGCCCTTACTGGGCTGGGAAAACAGCCACAAAGGCCCATGGCGCAGGAGAGAAAGTCCTAAAGAAAAAAGTGGAAAATCAGCCAATAGGAGGCAATCCTACTCCAACTAGGATTGGAGGTGAAGTAGGATTGCTTCCCACCTCCTATTTCGGCCGACCCAAAGGCCTTGGATGCCTCTCCTCTCCTCTCCTCCTATACATACTAGTGGATTGGGTGTTTTCTGGATAGAATTTCCGGCCACGTGCTACCTGTTCCACCGGTTAATAGTTTCTCCTCTAGATCGGTTTTCTGCAGCGCTTAGGCGAAGCCCTGCCGGAATTGCTCCACCACCATCACCGGAGGGCCGTCACGCTGCCGGTGAAGTCTCTCTCCTCTCCACCTCCTCTTGCTGGATCAAGATGGTGGAGATCGTCATCAAGCTGCACGTGTGCTGAACGCGGAGATGCCGTTCGTTCGGTGCTAGATCGGAAGGACCGTGATCGAGATCACGAGACGGTTCGTGATGTGATCACGGAACAGATCGTGATGAGTTCGCGGGACAGATCGTGATCCATATCGTGAGACGGATCGTGATGAGTTCGCGGGACAGATCATGATGTGTTCGCGGGACGGTTCCTGATTGGATCGCGGGACGCTCGGCGATTTGGAGCGCGAAGAAGTTCGACTACACCAACCGCGTTTCTTAATGCTTCCTGCTTAGTGATCTACAAGGGTACGTAGATCCACTCTCCCTCTCGTAGATTCTCATCACCATGGATAGGTTTGTGTGTGCGTAGGAATTTTTTTGCTTCCCATGCGACGTTCCCCAACACCGGGCCACTATAAATAGAGGATAGGCTGCACCGTAGAGAGGGACAACGAAACAGAGAGACAATAAAAGAGAGGCAACATCATCAGAGAACCCTCGCGAGGCAAGGCACCACTGTACTAGCTCATCCACCAACCTCCCTATGAGGAAATTCACCAAAGCAGGAGTAGAGTATTAGGCTTCGGAGCGGCCTGAACTGTGTAAATCATCGTGTGCCTCTGCTTCCTCGTCATCATGTGAGTTAATCGTAGAAATCATCGTGTAGCGAGCTAGGTTGGGTGAGGCTGCAGGGGATCTTCGCACACGCCCCTATGTTTGAACTTCTTAGGGTTTTGCGGAGTCTGAAATCCAACAACATCGCCGAATGTCAAGTGTGCAGACCCTGAGGTTGCAGAACAATGAATACATGACCAAGACACCTCTACGGTTAATAACCAATAGCGGGACCTGGATGCCCATATTGGTTCCTACATATTCTATGAAGATCTATATCATTTGTACCTCTATGTAAAGTATTCGGTTAAGCCCGTATGTTATTCCCTTTGTTCTTTGATATGTTACTTGCCCGAGATTCGATCGTCGGTATCTCCATACCTAGTTCAATCTCATTACGAGCAAGTTTGTATACTCGTTCCGTAATACAAGATCCCGTCGCTAACACTTTAGTCACTTTGCTTGCAAGGCTTATTGTGATGTTGTATTACTGAGTGGGCCCTAAGATACCTCTCCATCACACGGAGTAACCAATCCCAGGCTTGATCCATGCCCACTCAACACACACCTTCGGAAATACCCGTAGAGCATCTATATAGTCACCCAGTTACATTGCGACATTTGATATACACAAGGTATTCCTACGGTGTCAGTGAGTTGCATGATCTCATGGTCATAGGAACAGATACTTGACATGTACAAAACTATAGCAATAAACTGCCATGATCATATGCTATGTTCAGAGTTTGGGTCTTGTCCATCACATCATTCTAATAATGATGTGATCCCGTTATCAAATGACATCTCTTGTCAATGGCTAGGAAACCTTGTCAACGAGCTAGTCTACTAGAGGCATACTAGGGACACAATGTTGTCTATGTATCAAACCATGCATTTGAGTTTCCAATCAATACAATTATATCATGGATAATAAACCATTATCACGAACATGGAAATATAATAATAACCACTTTATTATTCCCTCTAGAGAATATTTCCAACATTCTCCCACTTGCACCAGATTCAATAATCTAGCTCACATCACTATGTGATTTACATTGTAATGTATTTAACACCCATATAGTTATGGTGTTGATCATGTTTAGCCCTTAGAAGAGGTTTAGTCAATGGGTCTGCGACATTCAGATCTTTGTGCACTTTGAAATATTTATGTCCTCCTCCTTGATATAATTGCGGATGGAATTGAAGCGTCTCTTTATGTGTCTGGACCTCTTATGAAACCTTGGTTCCTTGGCCAGAGCAATCGCACCAGTGTTGTCACAGAACAAAGTCATTGGGTTCAGTGCACTAGGCACTCCTCGAAGATCTATCATGAACTCCTTCATCCAGACACCTTCCTTAGCCGCCTCTGAGGTAGTAATGTACTCCACTTCACATGTAGAATCAGCTACCACACTCTTCTTGGAACTGCACCAGCTTACCGCTCCGCCATTGAGAATAAATATGTATCCGGATTGAGACTTAGAGTCATCCGGATACGTGTCAAAGTTTGCATCGATGTAACCCTTTACGACGAGCTCTTGATCACCTCCATAAACGATAAACATTTCCTTAGTCCTTTTCAGGTACATAAGGATATTCATGACCGCCATCCAGTGCTCCATTCCTAGATCATTTTTAAACCTTCCGGCCATACTTATGGCAAGGATGACATCAGGTCTTGTGCACAACATTGCATACATGATAGAGCCTATGGCTGAAGCATAGGGGATGACACTCATCGTTTCTCTATCTTCTACAGTCACTTGGCCTTGAGTCTTACTCAACTTCACACCTTGCAACACAGGCAGGAACCCCTTCTTGGACAAATCCATTTTCAACTTCTTCAAAAGTTTGTCAAGGTGTGTGCTCTGTGGAAGTCCTATTAAGTGTCTCGATCTATCTCTATAGATCTTCATGCCTAATATGAAAGCAACTTCTCCTAGGTCCTTCATTGAATAACTCTTGTTCAAATATTCCTTCACACTTTCCAACATTTCTATATTGTTTCAATCAGCAATATGTCATCCACATATAATATTAGAAATGCTATAGAGCTCCCACTCACTTTCTTGTACATACAATCTTCTCCGTAAACTTGTATAAATCCAAACGCTTTGATCACCTCATCAAAGCATAGATTCCAACTCCGAGATGCTTGCACCAGTCCATAAATGGATCGCTGGTTTGTTAGCATTCCTTGGATCGACAAAACCTTCTGGTTTCATCATATACAACTCTTCCTTAAGGAAACCGTTAAGCAACGCTCTTTTGACATCCATGTGCCAAATTTCATAATCAAAAAAGGCAGCTATTGCTAACATGGTTCTAACGGACTTAGGCATCGCTACGGGTGAGAAGGTATCATTGCAGTCAACTGCTTGAACTTGTGAAAAAACATTTGCCACAAGTCCAGCTTTATAGACGGTGACAGTACCGTTCACATCCGCCTTCTTCTTAAAGATCCATTTGTTCTGAATGGCCTTTCACCCTTCAGGTAATACTTCCAAATTCCATACTTTGTTTTCATACATGGATCCCATCTTGGACTTCATGGCCTCTAATCATTTGTTGGAAACTGGGCCCATCGTCGCTTTTCCATATCTTGTAGGTTCATCGTTGTCCAACAACATGACCTCTAAGACAGGGTTGCCGTACCACTCAGGAGCAGTACACGTCCTTGTCGACCTACGAGGTTTGATATTAACTTGATCTGAAGCTTCATGATCATCATCATTAACTTCCTCTTCAACTGGCATAGGCTCCATAGAAACATCTTTCTGCGCCGCACTACTCTCTAGTTGAAACAAAGGTTCAGCAAACTCATCAAGTTCTATCTTCCTCCCACTCAATTCTTTTGAGAGAAACTCTTTCTCAAGAAATGTTCCATTTTTAGCGACAAACACTTTTCCTTCAGATTAGATAGAAGGTATACTCAGTTGTCTCTTTTGGGTATCCTATGAAGACGCATTTCTCCGCTTCGGGTTCCAGCTTTTCAGGCTGAAGCTTTTTGACATGAGCATCACATTCCCAAACTTTAAGAAATGAAAACTTTGGCTTCTTGCCAAACCAAAATTCATATGGCATCGTCTCAATGGATTTCGATGGTGCCCTATTTAACGGGAATGCAGCTTTCTCTAATGCATAACCCCAAAACGATAGTGGAAAATCGGCAAGAGACATCATAGATCATACAATATCCAATAAGGTTCGATTACAACGTTTGGACACACCATTACGCTGTGGTATTCCAGGCGGTGTGAATTGTGAAACAATTCCATACTGTCTTAAGTGACTGCCAAAGTCATAACTTAGATATTCTCCTCCTCGATCAGATCGTAGGAATTTATTCTTCATGTTATGATGATTCTCAACTTCACTCTTAAATTGCTTGAACTTTTCAAACGTTTCAGACTTTTGTTTCATTAAGTTAATATACCAATATCTACTTAAGTCATCAGTGAAGGTGAGAAACTAACGATATCCACCGCATGCCTCAATGCTCATTGGATCACACACATCAGTATGTATGATTTGCAACGAGTCGCTTGCCCGTTCCATTCTTCCAGGGAACAAAGTTTTAGTCATCTTGCCCATGAGGCATGGTTCACATGTGTCAAGTGATTCGAAATCAAGTGACTCCAAAAGTCCATAAGCATGGAGCTACTTCATGCATTATACACAAATATGACCTAAGCGACAGTGCCACAAGAAAGTGGTACTATCATTATCAACTCTACATCTTTTGGCATAAATGTTATGAACATGTGTATCATCACTATTGAGTTTCAACAAGAATTACCCCTCACATTGGGTGCATGACCATAAAAGATATCACTCATATAAATAGAACAACCATTATTCTCTGATTTAAATGAGGAATCATCTCACAATAAACAAGATCCAGATATAATGTTCATGCTTAACACATGCACTAAATAACAATTATTCAGGTTCATCACTAATCCCGATGGTAATCGAAGAGCGAGCATGCCGACGGCGATCACATCAACCTTGGAATCATTTCCCATGCACATTGTCACTTCGTCCTTAGCCAGCCTTCATCTATTCCATAGCTCCTTTTTTGAGTTGCAAATGTGAGCAACCGAACCGGTATCAAATACCCAGGCACTACAACGAGAGTTGGTAAGGTACACATAAATAACATGCATATCATATATACCTTGTTTTTTGTGGGCCGCCTTCTTGTTAGCTAGATACTTGGGGGAGTTCTACCTCCAGTGACTAGTTCCCTTGCAATGAAAGTACTCAGTTTCTGGCTTGGGTCCAGCCTTGGGTTTCTTCACGGGAGGGGCAACTGCTTTTCCACTCTTCTTGGAGTTACCCTTCTTTCCCTTGCCATTCTTGTTGAAACTAGTGGTTTTATTGACCATCAACACTTGATGCCCCTTCTGGATTTCACACTCAATGACTTTCAACATCACAAACAGCTCGGCGACTGACTTTTTCATCCCTTGCATGTTAAAGTTCATCATGAAGCTCTTGTAGCGAGGTGGCAATGATTGAAGAACTTTTTTAGTGATCGCCTCCGGCGGAAGGTGCATCCCTAAATCAGCCAAATAGTTTGAATACCCAGAATTTTGAGTATGTGTTCAATGACAGACCCGTTCTCCTCTAGCTTGCATGCATAGAACATATCGGAGGTCTCATACCTCTCGATTCGGGCATTCTTCTCAAAGATAAACTTCAACTCCTGGAACATCTCATATGCTCCTTGACATTCAAAACGTCTTTGTAGTACCAGTTCTAAGCCATACAACATTGCACATTGAAGTAGTGAGTAATCTCCAAAACGTGCCTCCCAGGCGTTCAAAACGTCTTCAGACGACACTGGAGCGGGTGGATCACCAAGCGGTGCATCAAGGACATAAGACTTTTGGGAAGCCGTGAGGATAATCCTCAGATTACGGTCGCAGTCTACAAAGTTACTTCCATCATCATTCAACTTGGCTTTCTCAGGAACACATTAAAATTCAAGGGAACTACTACGCAAGCCATTGATCTACAACATAAATTTGCAAAGGTTACTTAGACTATTGTTGAGGATAATGAGTTTAGTTAATCAAATTACTTAAAAACTCCTACTCAAATTGACACCCCTCATGTCATTCGAGTGTCAGATGATCCAAATTCACCAACCCAAGTCCGATCATCACGTGAGATGAGGTGGTTTCAATGGTGAACATCGTCAAGTTGATCATATCTACTATATGACTCATGTTCGACCTTTCCGTCTCTTGTGTTCTGAGGCCATGTCAATACATGCTAGGCTCGTCAAGTTTAACTAGAGTGTTCTGCACATGCAACACTGGCTTGCACCCATTGTATGTGAACATAGATTTTATCACACCTGATCATCAAGTGGTGTCTCGAAACGACGAACTTCCGCAATGGTGCACACGCATGGAGAACACAATTTTATCTTGAAATTTTAGTGAGGGATCACCTTATAATGTTACCATCGTCCTAAGCAAAATAAGATGCATAAAAGGATTAAAATCACATGCAAATCATAAGTGACATGATATTGCCATGAACTTGTGCTTTTGATCTCCATCTCCGAAACACCGGCATGATCTCCATCATCATCGGCATGACACCATGATCTCCATGAATGTGTTGCCATGAGGTTGTCGTGCCAACTGTTGCTTCTATGACTATTGCTAACTCATAGCGAGAAGTAAAGTAAAAATGACGAAAATAATTAAAGACAAGCCTATGGATTCAACCAGTTGCCGTACTCATCGACATGCAAGTCGTGATACTCTATAGAAAACATGATCATATCATACATCACATATATCTCATCATGTAATTGGCCATATCACATCACAACATACCCTGGAAAAACAAGTTTGACATCCTCTAATTGTTGTTGCATGTTTTACGTGACTGCTATGGGTATCTAGCAAGAACGATTCTTAACTACGCAAAAACCACAACGGTGATACAAAATTGCTATTCAACCTTCTCAAGGACCGCCTTTGTGGAATCCGATCCAACTAGACTAGGAGAGACAATCACCCGCCAACCATCTTTATGCAACAAAGTTACATGACAGTCGATGGAACCGGTCTCTCGTAAGTGTATGAGTAAGGTTGGTCCAGGCCGCTTCATCCCACAATACCGCTGAATCAAGAAAAGACCAAGGGAGGAAGCAATCTGAGCATCAACGCCCACAAACTCCTTTGTGTTCTACTCGTGATCTCCTCTACGCATAGACCTAGATCCGATACCACTGTAGGGGAATGTTGCATGGTAAACAAAAAATTTCCTACGCATATGCAAGATCTATCCATGGTGATGAGCATCTACGAGAGGGAGTGTGGACCTACATATCCATGTAGATCACTAAGCGGGAAGCATTAAGAAACGCAGTTGATGTAGTCAAACATCTTTGCGATCAAAATCGCTAGCTGTCCCGCGATCCTACCACGATCTGTCCCGATTTAGCACCAAACAGATGACACCTCCGCGTTTAGCACACGTACAGCTCGATGCTGATCTCTACCTTCTTGATCTAGCAAGAGGGAGCGGAGAGTTAGATGAGTTCTCCGGCAGCGCGACGGTGTGGCAGTGGTGGTGGTGGAACTATTCCGGCAAGGCTTTGCCTAAGCACCATCATAATCTATTTGGTCGAGGAACTATGGAATAGAAAACTAGCATGTGCAGTTGTGTTTTGGGTCTCTATTGCTCTAGTGTATATAGCGGGGAGGGGAGGGGAGGCAGCCCTAGGGTTTCCCCCTAGGGGCTTCGGCTAAAGTGGATGAGGTGGAGGTTTCCACCAATCCTACTCCAAGTAGGATTCCTTCTCCTACTTGGTTTTCCTTCCTCCCACCTTGGGGTTTCCTTCTCCCACTTCCTAGCCACATAGTCCTCTAGGGGCTCGCTTGCTCCGCCCGCTAAGGGCTGGTGCACCACTCCTAAGGCCCATGTGGCCTCCTGGCATGGGTGGCCGCTCCCGATGACCAAAACAAGACTTCCTATATATCAATCATTACCTTCGGACCATTCCAGAGCTCCTCGTGAAATCCGGCATCTCATACATGACTCCGAACAACCTTAGGTCCCCACCATGCATAACTCAATATTACCGAAATGTCAGCGAACGTTAAGTGTGTAGACCATGTAGGTTCGAGAACTACGTACACATGACCGAGACATCTCTACGATCAATAACCAATAGCAGGACCTGGATGCCCATACTGGTTCCTACATATTCTACGAAGATCTTTATCGGTTGAACCTCTATGTCACGATTTCAGTTAATCCTGTATGTTGTTCCCTTTTTTCTTTGGTATGTTACTTGCCCGAGATTCGATCATAGGTATTTTCATGCCTAGTTCAATCTCATTACCGGCAAGTCTCTTTACTCGTTCTGTAATACTAGATCCTGTGGCTAACAATTTAGTAACTTTGCTTGCAAGTCTTATTGTGATGTTGTATTACCGAGTGGGGCCTGAGTTACGTCTCTGTCACACGGAGTAACAAATCCCAGTCTTGATCCATGCCCACTCAAGAGACACCTTCATAAATACCTATAGAGCATCTTTATAGTCACCCAATTATGTTGCAATGTTTGATACACACAGGTATTCCTCCGGTCAGCGAGTTGCATGATCTGATGGTCATAGGAACAGATACTTGACATGCAGAAAACTATAGCAATAAACTGACACGATCATATGGTATGTTCATAGTTTGGGTCTTGTCCATCACATCATTCTCCTAATGATGTGATCCCATTATCAAATGTCATCTCTTGTCAATGGCTAGGAAACCTTGACCATCTTTGATCAACGAGCTAGTCTACTAGAGGCATACTAGGGACACCGTGTTGTCTATGTATCCACACATGCATTTCAGTTTCCAATCAATATAATTATAGCATGGATAATAAACCATTACCATGAACAAGGAAATATAATAATAACCACTTTATTATTGCCTCTAGGGAAATTTTCCAGCAGCTGCGACGGGCCATCCTGCTCACCGTCAGCCGTGACGATACGCCAATGCCTGTCGTTGCATGTCCTCCTAGGTGGGCGATAGGATTGAGACGGATTTGGAGGAGCCACGACCTTCCTTGAGTCTTTTCCTGACCTTGGGTTGCAATGGCGCCGGTGTTGCCGGTCTCGTAGGTCGGCGGAGGAGCACAAAATTAGGTGGTGGAGGCTGGTAACCCCGGCGATAGCGATGGTGGCGGCCAAAAACCACTCCCTAGGATTTCCTAGATGGAGGAAGCAGTAGGATCGAGGGGGAAGTGGCAGCGTATTTTTCTTTCCTTGTGTAGATTTTAGTGCGATCTGGTGGTAACACAGAAAAAGACAAAAAAATAGAGGTGATGGGGGATAGGCGAGACAAAAAAGAATATGTAACGGAAGCTAACAAATAGAGATTTGGAAGAATGTGTCATGCGACATTAATGTGATGGAGCAACATATGGTAATGTTAATGAATTTAATTTTAATGACATATGGAAAGATTAATTAAGATGATTGAGCGACTTATGGAAAGGTTATTTCATTTAGATTTGATATTTAAGGAGTCATTAAGGATTGCCCGTGATTGATTCTTTCACATAAATACATTACTTAATAACTTAGGACTCCATGGAAATTTCAGATCCATTCAGATTTGTTTTCCATTGTGTGGGAGGTAAAGCAAAAACCCCAGCAAAAGAGCATGGTGGAAAGTGATGCGAGAAAAAGCCTAGAAAAAATAGACGATGGTGGAAGGTGGGATGAAAAAACAAGATGAATGTGGGAGGAGATACAAAAAACCCATGGAAAGCCGCTACTAACTCGTCATTTAGGAGTAGAGATCATTGACACTAATCTATTCAAACTTTTGTTGATCATTGACACTAATCTATAACGCATATGCATATTATTCCTTTACGTGATTTGGCTTATGTAATGTGTACTACAATGTCCTACCATTGGATGCCATGTAAAACATGTAAAACATGTTAATTTCGTGCACAAACTAAGCTATCATGGTAAAACTATTTTCTGTTAGCATAAAATTCCATTTTGTAAAAATCATAGTAACTAACCCATGAATCCTATGAATTTGTGCAAACACATTAATTTGAGCACTGCAATGTCTACTTCGAGGATATATCACTTCTAAAAATATTAAAATTGCTATACCTAATATTTTGTGCATTTAAAAACAAAATGATGATGTAACTTTTTTTTAATTCAGATTTTCACCAATTCCCTAAAACTTAACAGGAAGTTGCATTTTGCATACATGAGTGTAAATTAATCTTGATACCTACGAACCTGAACCCATCATCTAAAATGTAGCATTATAACTGTAAATTAAGTGAATATCTTCTTCATACATGTTAGCATCCTGTAGCATTATGTTTTATTATTCCCATGTAGGCACCATCTAGTTTTGAAAGATTATATCTAAAACTTGTGTTGTTTGCAACTTGTGAACCGTGGCTCTGTTTTGAGCAATGTTCAAGATATCGCTTATCGTTATCGTCTCGGTCGGCTGGGGATTAGAGATTAATCGGAAATCGGGTGATTAATCGATTTTATCCGTCGACTATTAATCGGCCATGTTTTGCAAATCCCAGGTTCCCAATAGTAAAATATGATATATTCAACACCAAAACAATATTGGAGGACAATGGTACATTGATTCCTACTGTTTGAATCCTTGTATAATGATAAACAAAATAGGACAACAATACATATTGTGTAACAAGGTCCACAAAACGCAAATAAACATAGTTTTTGCATACATAGTGGTATGAATATGACCGATTTATCGGTAGATTCCCAATAAATCTCTTGTCATAGCGTTAAATTGGGAAAAATGATAAATGGTGAAGATAAGGCATAATCTTATCGGTCACCCCTAGAGTAGCGATAAAATCGGACGGTATATCGCTGAATTAGAAGATTTTTTGAACAGTGGTTTTGAGCATGTAATCATGAACCTTTCTTAAAATTGCATGTAGTTTCATAATCTTTGTTGCACCCATGATTTAAATGTGTGTGGTTTTTGTTTGCATGCGTTTTGCATTTATGACATACTAATCTTGTGTTGGTCATATCTTTTAGTTCGTCGCTCCGAATTAAATGATCTATATATGTATATCACCTAGAATGATGTGTAGAATGACATGGTGCATTTTTTTCCTATTTAATTATTATAAAATATGTTTAGGTCAGATCCGTACCAAATTCAAAATTTGCATATGGGGTCGTTTCGGAAATGCTATATGTTGTTTCCGACCTCATTTAAATTTTCTAGATAACTACTTTCATTATGCTTCACCTTTTGCCATGATAAATAACATTTAAACTTATTGAGTATCTATACGGGAGTGAACGAAATAATTCAAATGTGGAGTTTCATCATTATGCAACTTGTTGTGTACTAGTTGGTTGTTGTGCTTGCCATGCCATACATAATTAAATGGACATGCATCGTACTTGTGTGCGTGTTATATCATGAATATGTTGTCGTGTTTATCATGTCATTTGTTTGTTTCCGGATTGCTTCTCCTTGCTATATTTTCGATAACGTTTCAGAGTGTGAGGATTCGTTCTTTGATGCCTATTCGACTTCTTCATGAATTCGATCTTCTTCCAAGCGGGATTCCAGGCAAGAGGACCATACCTTGGATACCACTACTATCTTTGTTGTGCTAGTTATCTCATTGCTATCAATTTGTCTTGTTACCTACCACTTATTTGTCAAGCCCTTCCAACTTACCATGATCAGCCTCTAACCTTCCACTGTCCTACCAAATTATTGTTCGAATAAGTTACTGCTTACTCAGCCCCTCTTATAGCGTTGCTAGTTTTAGGTGCCATTTGTTCGATGTTGGAACATGGATTTCATGGGATATAACAATATCTTGCTTATTTACTTAATGCATCTATACACTTGGTAAAGGGTGGAAGGCTCGACCTTTTGCCTGGTGTTTTGTTCCACTCTTTCCACCCTAGTTTCCATTATGCTGATGTTATGTTCCTTTATGGGAGCTTCTAACACATGTGGTGTATTATGGCCCCCTGGTTGTCCATTTGAGGATAAAACTCTCCCAACGAGGCCCAACATTGGTACTAAAATTAGCCCATTGAATAATACTGAAATTAATTAACACATAGGGAGTGATGAAGCCATGGATTTTTAATCCCACATAAGCAGGTGGTCCAGTGCTAATGTAGTTAGTCAAAAATAGAGCACCTTGTGGCACCCCTTGGCTACTTCGATCTCATCAAACCATAAGCTTTGCTCATTTCGTCGTGTCCTGGTAACAAGATACACGTCTCCTATCAGGTTCATGGACACGTTGGGCGGTCTTGCTGATTTAGTTTTACCTTTGATGAGTGGCTTGTCCATCGAGATTCCTTATAGTAAGCATCGTGTTGTCATGGTGCGATGTTTTCCATCGAATGCGTATGCTAATTTATAATGGACTACTTGGAGCACCTTTACAAGGTTAAATCTGTCAGAAAGCCATGTCTGCGGTTATGTGGTGACTTGGAAATTTGGAATACCCAATTGTGGAGAACTTGTCACTAAATCAAATTAAATTATACCAACCGTGTGGATAATCGTGATCATGTCTCCTTGTGAGGTTTGAACCAAGAAGCAAACACCATGGGGTTATGAATGACTCATAAGTAGGTGTTCAGGATAGCTTCTTGATCATTGCTAGTTCACGTCGGTTTATGCGTAGATCGCTCTGCTTATTCTTGTACTCGTAACTTAGCGGGATAAAATGCAGTGCTTGTTGTAACCAAACCACTTAACTATTCCTCACCCATTAAGGTTTGCTATCCTTGATAACCTTGTAATGATATTGTTGAGTCCCCATGGCTCACGAATTACTACAACAGTACGTGCAGGTCTAGGTAATGCGATGCGTTGACATGAGACCGATGCTTGATTCTATTTGGATTCCTTCTTATTCTTTGTCGATCATAGGATGGGTTCCCGGTTGGCAATCTGGGATTAGCAGGGTGGACATCTTCTTCTTTTTGTTTGATTTCATCTGTAGTCGGATCTGATCCTTCGTATGATGATTTCTATATACCTAGGAGCCCCCTTGATTGATCGAACTTGACTGTTGTCCAGTCTAAAAAATCAGTTGTCCTATAGAGGGAGACCACGACCCACGGATCCAACCATTTCAGTGCCATTTCTTTAGGTGCACAGTGTGGTGGTAGGAGGGTTGGAGCTCTAGGCATTGGTGATCCGAGGAGGAGGGAAGCATTGCCAACGGTTGTGGTGCTGTTGTGCGACACCACCACGCCACACATATGAGTTCTCGCACCACCATCCTGGTGTGCCCCCTCTCCCCAAACCCGAGATGCAAACTGCTCAATGCTAGCGATGCGACTGCCCCCACCAGGGGATGGTGGCACCTCAACGGCGAGACAGAGTAACATATGATGACTGGTGATGGGATATATCGACATTAAGGTGGAGGAGGACAAGGACAAGTCGTACGGGTGCAAGATGGAGGTGCGGAAGCTACGGGGGAGAAGAATAAGCAGCTGGTGCGTGCGCAGGTGTGGGTCAGCGCATCGCTGGAGGCTGTCTAGGACACACTCACCGATTATGAGGGCCTCACTAGCCTCTCTAAGTGTCTCCTCCGCCACCAAGACGTCGCCTGTGCCTGCCTCTACCAGGTGTGCCATCATCTCCTGTGGAGTAATTCGTTGAGCTTCTTGTGCGCGACTGATGGCTTTGTTGGTCTCGTGGCCCGGGCAATCTGATAGGCATTGTTCTTGGTTCCTCTGTCGATTGGGGATTAGGTTCTGGTGTTGGAACTCAAGTTCAATGCCAAGGGCACCATAGACTAGAATAAGGGGGAGATGGCGCTGCTCCTCAAGGCGCGTCGACTCGAGAACGCCATCAAGGTCTTCTAGGGCAAATGGTCTATTGGTAATATTACATACCCTATTGTTCTTGCTTATAATTTAGATTGTCAAATTGTATGCGAGACACTTAGATAGCCAAATTGACAGCCTACTGGAAGTACAGGTTCATTTTCATTCTAGAATTTGCATTTTGACGTCATATCAGGATAACCCGATTTTGCAAAGCTACTTTATTTGTGTCAATGAACCATGTCAAGAAGCTTATGGAGTTCAAATATGTTGGAATCATCGAGCAATAGAAGATTTTTTTTCATGGTTATTGCTAGTTTTGTAGGGTTTAACTAATGTTTTTGTAGGTTCATGGTATAATTGATGGCCGTGCGTGACTTCAAAACTCATCTAAGTAATCTGGTTCACACTTTGTTCCCGTGTAGGTAGATACTCCTACTAACAAAGGCAGGGAAATTCAGATTGGCTAGGAATTTCCTACTACACTTTTTTATGTGGTGGAATTGGATACTAAACTCTAGGTTCTTGTTAGGTTACACTAGCGTAGGTGAGTCCTATACAAACAAATTTTACCCCGTTTCCGCGATGTAGTTTTTAACCGTCACCTTGCCTATGTGTTCGATTCGGGGGCCCATCCCACATGACACAGATAAATCATCGCTGATGCCTCCTCCGATGTCTCTTGTTTGAGAATAAATTATGAAAAGTATTTGCAAAGTTTCCAGTTTGGTGCTAAAACCCGAGCATCTACGATTCAAATAGAAATATATTGGTGTTGAATACTAGCCCCGCAAAATTCCCCTTATGTCCCCAATAACTTCCTGCCCCCACACCGCCCAGCACATTCAAATCCCTCACTCTTCACAAATTTTTGTTGTGTTTTGTTATTTTAGGGATATTTTGCTATGTGAAAAGAAATTTAAATATCACCAAAGAATTGGTGTCAGTGGCCTTTTGCAGGGACACGGCTTAATGGACTTATATGATTATAGTCATCTAGATTAGTAGGAGTATTATAGTGGTAATAAAACCACTACGAGTCCCATCTAACACAAAATTTCTTGGAGTCCGTGTTACAACTAGATCTTCTTCCTTCTCCTTGCTCTAAATCAGGCGACAGATGGTGGGCAGGGTGAGGGTTTGCTGATATTAGGTTTGCTCTAACACATGCAACACATGTGGATGCTGTTATCATGATTATATTGAAATTAGAAAGAAAGTTTGTGCATCTCTATCCTATGCTTCAAAAGATATTTGTGGGACTTCCTAGCATACACAATCCTGATATTAGGAAAATTGCTACCAATATCCTTACGCATGAATTTTATTATATTGTGTATGAAGTGAAAGATATTTTTAACTTCTATGGAATAAAATATGAACACCCCCCATAGAACTGATCCTTCATAAAAGAGATGCCATGTGTAGGTTGGAATCAAATAACTATCACGGATTTGATGGGAATATGAGGAGGAATGTCCATCACAAAGAATTAACACAATCCATATTCATCTAGACATGTGATAAATTTGAATGGATTGCTACAGGAATTAATGAAGGGTTTCGTAAATATTGGCATGAATATACTGTTAGGGAACCCATTAGTGATGAAATCCATGTTCTTTATGAAGACACTTATGATGAGGATGACGTAATAATGATTTTAGAAATCCTTCTGAACACTTGGTCTCTTCAAATATTTTTGAGAGGGGTGATTTATCAAGCAAGATTTCGGAATAGCTAGTTTTGAAAGACATGAAGGGGTCCAACACTTGATCATATGCATTACGCCTAGCTAGGGGCGTAAAATAATAGCGCTAGTTGGGAGCCAACCCAATATTTATCTTTGATTTCGCTTTTTTACTTTCCGTTTATTTTTTATAACATGGTTATTTCTACTGCAATGATTGTTTTTTGTGCTTAAATTAGTGTTTGTGCCAAGTAAAGCCTTTGGGATGACATGCATGATAAGTAGAATTGATACGGTCCAAAAACAGAAATTTCAGCATCCATTGCAGAATTACTCAGATTTTACTAGAACATATTTTTAATCTGAAAGTTTTACACAATATTTATATAAAAATTCCTCAGGTTTTCCTAATTTTTCAGAATTTTAATAATTACAGAATTATGGTTTGTTTACATATCATTATAGATTGTTCTGTTTTGGACACATTCTGTTTTTTCTTGCATAGTTTGCTTGTTTTTATGATGCCATGGATTGTATCGGGGGGTATAAGTCATGGAGAAGTTAGAATAGAGTACCTTATGCAATAATAAAATAAGAATCAATTTATAACAGTACCTAAAGTATTTGATATGTTTATTATACTAATGGGTCTCACGAAGTGTCTGTTGAGTTTTGTGTGCTGAAGTTTTCAAGTTTTGGGTGTTACTGTGATGGACGAAGGAATAAGGAGCGACAAGAGCCTAAGTTTAGGGATTCCCAATTCACCCCAAGGTAATATTCTATAAATACTCAAGCATCTAAGCTTGGGGTGCCCCGGAAGGCATTCTCTCTTCCGTCTCAATCCATCGTTATGTCAATTGGAGCTATATTTTTATTCATCACATGATATGAGTTTTGCTTGGAGCGTCGTTTGCTTTAGTTTGATTTTTTTAATTTACCACAATCACTATTTGTTGTACACACCTATTTGAGAGACAGACACTATCACCATGATTTGTTATAATACTCTATGTGCTACACTTATATCCTTTGAGCTTAGCAGTTGCTCTAGTACTTCACTTATATCTTTTAGAGCACAGTGGCATATAGATTTTATGGAAATAATTCCACTCTCACTCTTCACTTATATTTGTTTGAGAGTTAATAAATAGCGATGGTAATTTGCATGGGTTATACGACTAGTCCAAAAATAATAGGTATCCAGCGAGTGCATAATCAGGACCACATATAGCACAGAAAAGAGAAATCATGGTTAATGATATTAATGTGGTAATGTGAAAGAGCATGAGTGCATGATCATTGGTTAAATAAGAGTATCTTGAATTAGAGGTTGTTAACTTCCTGTTAATCCAAATACTTTTATGGCATGGTGATGATGTATGAGCATACTTATTCCTCGTTGAAATCCTAGTGCTGTTTAAGTGGGAGGCGCACAATGGTTTACTCAAACCAACCTCCTCCCTAGGGGCATGCGAGTAGTGGTTTTCTTTGAGAGAGCTAATAAAATCTTGCAATAATATGTGCATTCTTTACGACTAATGTAAATCCATGGATACGTGCACTCTCACCTCCACATATTTGACAGCCTCTTTGGTACCGTGCATTGCCCATTCTCACCTCGAGGATCAACGCAACTTTCGTCGGTGCATCCAAACCCTGTGACATGATAGCCTCTGTTGCACATAAGCCTCATTATATCTTCCTCAAAACAGCCACCATAGCTACCTATCATGGCATTTCCATATCCATTCCGAAATATATTGCCATTCAACTTCCACCGACACCTCATATGACTTATACTTCCATTGTCATATTGCTTTGCATGATCGTAATATAGCTAGCATGATATTTACATGGTTGTCCATTTCTTCACATATTTGGTATGTTAGATCGTTGCACATCCTGGTACACTGCGAGAGGCATTCATATAGAGTCATATCTTCCTATCAATTTTTCATATCAAGTTGCAAGTAAATAAAAGTGTGATGATCATCATTATTTAGGGGCACTATCTCAGTGAGGAAAGGATGATGGAGACAATGATACCCCCACAAGTTGGGAAGAGACTTCGGACAAAAAATAAAAGCAAAAGGAGAAAAAAGAGAAAAAAGATAAAGAAAAAATAAAAAAGGGAAAAGAAAATAAATAAATAAATAAATGAGAGAAAAGTTAGAAGGGACAGTGCTACTAGCTCTTATTCGACACTTGTGCCTCAAAGTTTCACCATGTTCTTCATATAGAGAGTCTCTTGTTTAGTCACTTTCATAAGCTAGTGGGAATTTTTCATTATGGATTGTATATTCCGTTGACGCGCTTCCTTAAATGACCAAGTTGCCTGACTTGACACCATGGTGCTTAAAATTTATACTTATGTGGTGAGGAAAGAGCCATGATATATTTATATGATAAAATGAATAGGGGGTGAACATTCATTCTGTATAGTATGCTTTGAAACATGATGATTATGTTGCTTATGTTTATAAGTATTACTATGTTGATGTTTATTGTTTCATCGCTTCTCAATGATCATACATGCAATAGATTACATGTTGGGTAGCATGTCACATCAAAAATTCAGTTTTATCCTTTACCTACTCAAGGACGAGCAGGAATTAAGCTTGGGGATGCTGATACGTATCCAATGTATCTATATTTTTTATTATTCCATGCTATTATATTATCATTCTAGAATGCCTTTTGATTGTTTATTTACCAATTAATATTATTTTTGAGAACTAACCCATTAACCTAGTGCCCAGTGCCAGTTGCTGTTTTCTGCATGTTTTTGGGTTGTCAGGTTTACAGTACTAAACGAAGTCCAGTTGCCACGAAACTTTAATATGATTTTTTGGAACAAAATGATACTTTGAATCTTCGGGAAGAGACTAGAGGCCTCATGAGGGAGGCACGAGCCAACAGGGAGCACCTAGGGGGTAGTCCATGGCTTGTTGCCTCTTGCTCCCCTTAGGTGCCTCTCGGTGCCCCTCTTTGGCCTTTAAATTCACATATATTCCAGAAACCCTGGAGATCTTCCCGAAACACTTTTTCCGCCAATGCAAGTCGCTGTTCCGCATGTGCCATCTGGAGGCCCGTTCTGGTGCCCTTCCGGAATGGGGATCCATCCCGGAGGGCCTCTACATCATCCTTGTTGCTCACACGGTGATGTGTGAGTAGTTCCCCATGGACCTACAGGTCCGTAGTTAGTACCTAGATGGCTATCTCTCTCTCTCCTAATCTTCAATAAAATGATCATCTCATCTTTGCTTTGATATATCCGATGTAATCCTTTTGTGTGGTGCGTTTGTTGGGGTCTGATGAATTGTGGGTTTATGTACAGATTATTCATGAAATGTTTCGAGTCTTCTTTGAAATCTGTTGTGATTCTTATGTGCATCATCACCATAGCTTTGTGAATCTCTCTGATCTATTGATTTCCTTGGGCCAAGTAGACTGGTCTATTTTCAGTGAGAGGGGTACATTGTAGTGGGTTCAATCTGACGGGTTTCTATATCCAAGTCACAGAAGGGGACAAGATATGTCTTTGTATTGTTGCCACTAAGGATGAAATGATGGGGTTAGTTCATATTAATTGAATTCTCTTTGTCTACATCATGTCATTGTTCTCCAAGCATTACTCTGTTTTAGTTAATACTCTAGATGCATGTTGGATAGCGGTCGTTGGGTGGAATAATAGTAATAGGTGCGGGCAGGAGTCGCCCTGTTTGCATATGGATGTGATGCCTGTATACACATGATCATTGTCATGAATATGACATAACTATGCGCTTTTCTATCAATTGCCCAACAACAATTTTTCTACCCATCGTATGCCTACTTTCAGGAGACATGCCACTAGGGAAAACTATACCCCTGAGTCTATTCACTTATAAGTTTACAAACGCTAAAATACCTTGCTGCAATTTTTCATTTTTTCTATTTTGCAATTTATAATTATCTACTACAAACCCCACTACTTACAAGTTTGCAACTAACGACTCCAAGGGGATTGACAATCCTCTTGCCCGCATTGGGTGCAAGTGGTTGATCTTTTGTGTAGCCACTAAAGATGGGGGTTCTATTGGTTCGATAAACTTTGGTTCTCTACTAAGGGAAATACTTACCTATATTGTGTTGCATCACCTGTTCCTCTTCACAAAAAACCAAATGCAGATGCCATGTATCAACTGTATGGGGTTATGTGATGACCCACAAGTATAGGGGGTCAATTATAGTCCTTTTAATAAGTAAGAGTGTAGAACGAAGAAGGAGCAGAAGGAAATAATAAGCGGTTTTCAGCAAGATGTTGCCTGCAAGTTCTGAAAGTCGTAGTAACGTGTAATTTGACAGCAAGATAATTTGTAATAAGTAACAAGTAAAAATAGTAGCAAGGTTGAGACAATCCTTTTGATAGTAAAGGACAAGACTATTGTAGTTCTTATAGTGAGGAAATATTCTCGAGGACACATGGGAATTCTCATCAAGTTACGTTCATTATGTTTAGTTGATTCGGGTTCAGTACTTTGACAATTTGATATGTGGGTGGACAGGTGCTAGGGAGTTGTTCTTACTTTTCCAAACAACCCACTTATGATTACCTCATATCACAAGTATCCACAACTATGAAAGAATAATTAAGATAAATCTAACCATAACATGAAACATATGGATACAAATCAGCCCCTTAGGTAATAGTGCATAAACTAGGGTTTAAACTTCCATCACTCTCGCAACCCATCATATAATTACTACTATTAAATGCCTTCCCCTATTCTCAAATATGGTGAAGTGTCTTGTAGTCGGCGTTTGCATGATACCACTAGAGGACAAACAACATACATATCTTCAAAATATTGAACGAATACCAACTTCACATAATTACTTACAAAAAGACTTCCCCATGTCCCGGAGAACCAACATAACTACTCCCAAGTCGTATTCATGTTCAAGATGAGAATAGTATAATTGATAATAAAGGATCTAAACTTATAATATTCCACCAAGTAAACTTATAATAAAGTAATTTCAACCTTGTTTAAACCGAGATATTTCATTAAAAGAGAGATATTCGCTCCAATATTGCCACTAGTGACTAGTGAATTCAAAGGATTCCACAAGTCCTCTCTTTAATGTTTTCCACAAGAAATAGGCAAAGGATTCCACAAATCATGTGTGAGAATGGAAAGGAAGGAAAGTGAAGGGAACATAAACCACCAGGAGACACCAGAGGTCGTCCAGAGCAAAAGATGATGTTACATATAAGAGCACGCACCCAAATGAGCGGTCATTTGGTGTGGAAACCGAGGAAGGTCGTCCATGTGAACAACTTGATGAATGGGACCCACTCAAACTGTCAATAGAACAATGTCGAGCACAACCACAATATCTTTATCATCTTCATCTTCCACAAACCCTAGCCGCCGCAATTTTCACTTCCATAGCCATCTCCACCACAATAGTTCTCTCTCATCTAATTCATACTTGTAGTCGTGCATCGCACAAGGCATCCATTGTAAGAAATATTGCAATTAAGCAACCCCAAGATGTGCTCTTCAATGTTTTCTTCTTGCGA
Organism: Hordeum marinum; assembly: GCA_022496015.1. Lineage (NCBI taxonomy): Eukaryota > Viridiplantae > Streptophyta > Magnoliopsida > Poales > Poaceae > Hordeum > Hordeum marinum. The sequence goes on along the minus strand of CM039675.1, from coordinate 210,197,856 downwards.
TATGATCTTCATGTGTGGGTAGTTCGTTAACGTATGGGGTGAGGCATGAGCCTTTCAACCCCAGGTATTTATTGAGGGGATCAATGGAAGTCTTTGACACAATGTCTCGTATGTGTGAAATAAAATTGTTTTTTGAAGTGTCTCCTGTCTTGTGCATGATCTTCATCCTTCCAGGTACCTAGGATCATGGTGATTGAGCACCGATGAGGCTAGGAGAAAGGGGACCCTGAAGTGTTATACCAAACATCGGTGACAGTAAGATTTAGTGGGTACCATCGATTATATCCATGGGGATTCATTAGGTGTAGTCATTAAACACCCAATACTTTTTTAAGACATTATTATCTTAATTACCGGGGGAACCCCATGGATAGGCCCTTTAGTAGGACAACTGGTTCTTGATGCAGGACTCATGATAGTCAAGATGTTATTCGGACACATCCCCCACACCGATATGAAGCAAGAACCTCTTTATGGGTGACTTCCCGAGCAAAAACTAATAACCTTTTTTATCCCAACACAAATAGATGGCTGTAAGCATTAATACCTCATCCCCGTACTTCCTTTTTTATTATAAGTGTTTGAATCAAAATTTGCTTGCTGATCCGGTCAAAAGTTGGATTTAACACTTCGGCAAAAGATTCCTAGAGACCAATGCTTCAAGGGAATTTTCCTCTCGTGGGTTCGATACCTAGGGTCACCTCTGGGAAAATAGGTGTGGGATACCCTTTCTTGTTCCAGCATCAGCTCAATAAAAAGGATATATCAACCCCTTTTCCGGCACCATTGTCGATGAGGAGTTTAGTATTCCTTGTTTTTGTGTTTAGAGTTTTTGTTAAAGTTAAATTTCAGTTCTCTTTCAGTTTTCATTTTAAGTTTTATTTAGGTACAAGTCTTTTTAGTTGATTTTTTTACTACGGCTCGTAACCATGGGAGTTTTGTTACTCCTAGCAACAATTCCATCCGTTAACAAGTATCACAACCTGATGTTGTTGTTGCCAAATATGAGATCAAACCAAATGTAATTTCCATGGTTCAACATGGCCAATTTGGAGGCTTTGCTTATGAAGATGCAGGTATGCATTTAACAATTTTTCTAAATTGTGAAACATGACACACATAAATGATTATGATCCATATGCTCTAAAACTTCGTTTATTTCCTTTTTCTTTGTCATGGTATTTCAGCGGCAGATGCCATGGGTGGCTTAGATCATGGTTTGGGGCCTACGGGCGCCGGCGGCGTCCGAAACGGGTGAAGGCGCAAGGCACATGATGCAGAGCTACCCATGTTCAAGGCCCTCCGATGGAGGTAAAACCCCTAGTCATGTCAGAATGACTATATGTGGTCATAGTAAAAGGTGCTCCTTGAGCTGTTCATGAGGGAGAAGAAGGAGCTCTTGCTACTGACCTCTCTACCTCTGTTTGGTGGTGTGTATGTGTGTGAGTGTTCTCTTAGGATGTCTCTGTATGCCTCATCCCCCCACTCAGGGGGGCTCTAGGCCAGCTTTATAGTGTAGTCGACCGATTACAATCAGGGGTTAAAAGAGGGCGCGGGCTCGGGCCGTCAGCTTCTTGGGCTGGCCACGGGGCCCGTCGGTTCTCCCGTCGTGTAGGGCGCGGGGCCCACTGGCCATGCCCCACTGTATCCGGCACACTTCATCGTCGTGGAGTTGGTAGGTGCACGAATGCTATAGGGCGGCCCGCCTGGTCAATTCCAACAGCAGTCGCGGTCCTATAGTCGTGCCTTGATCGCATCAAGGGGTCCTGTTGCCATGCGAGACCTGTCAACGCGCCTTGTAAGAATGCTCATCTCCTGCGGGGCTTCCGTCTTGTCAGTGTACTCTGGTATGGGTGGATGGGACGGGCGCTGACCTGCCGGCTGTCACCTGGGGTGGCCAGTCGGGTCAGCCGTCGCCACCTGGTCGACAATAGGAGGGCTGATCGGGTCGTCTACCGCCAGCCGGCCCCCGAATGTCTTGGAGTGGGGTTTCTCCGCTTTGGTATACCCAAGGGCCATATCCCCATCAGTAGCCTCCCGAAGCCATAGGGGTCAATAGGTCTCCAGACGAAGGGGGCCAGTGGCTTCCCCCCTCCAAAAATATAGTTCTTATGAGTCGTCAGGTTGGCTAGCGCCGGCCGGCCATGCTTGGTGCCTGGGGTTCCGAGGCAACACCTTGGGTCCAGCGCTGGCCAGTCTGCGCCACATGCTGCTTGCTCAGGGGTGACGGGCCCGCCACCACATGTGCGATGGGATGTCGTCGCAGGCCTAGCCCACTAGGCCTCGGCCCGCGGACGAGATTTTCTATAGGCACGGGCCGTCGGTTGGGGTCCCGCGCGTACTCAATGCGCCCCCATCCTTCGGGTTAATGGGGGACATGGGCATAACGAATCCCACACACCTCATGCCCTACCTCTCGCCGTTTCTTACGCTTGACATCGTTCTCCGCCACAAATCAGCCTTCCTCTTCGCGCCTGGAGCGCTCGTCGTCACCCCCTCTTACTCCACGCGCCCAGAGTGCTCTCCACGGGCGTCTCGCTGGGTGTCCGCATCTCCTTTCCCCGCCTTCTCCCCTTCCCAACATTTCCATCGGGGGTGGTGATGGCTGTGCCAGTCTCCGGATCCTGGGAGGGTTCGATTATCACCAAAGAGCACATCGAGCATCTGCGCCTGACACGCAATCCCGTCGGTGGGTAGAGTGGAGGCGTGCGTGCCAGGGAGTGAGCGTGTGCGAGCGCCGCACGCAGACGAGAGGGTGGTGTTTGCCACCCACATCAACCTGGGCTTCGGGCACCAGGCTAGCCATGTCTTGCGGCATTTCCTGGAGTTCTACAGCCTGCAATACACCATATGGGTCCGAATTCTGTATTGTACCTCGCCAGCTTCGCGATGCTGTGCGAGGGCTACTTTGGCTTTTGTCCCTTCAACATCCTCTTCCGCTGTAGGATCGAAAGTAGGTCTAGAGGGCGGGTGAATAGACTACTTGACCAACTAAAACTATGTTTTTCCCAGTTTTATTTATTGGCAAGTTTTAGCATTCATAGTATGTCAAGTTCACCCTACACATGCATGTCTAAGAGTATAGCAGCAGAAAGTAAAGACATTGCACATGTAAGTAAAATAGGGTAAGGAAAGCAAACACAATTGACGACACGATGATTTAGCCTGTGGTTTCGACAGGTGGTGCTATCATACGTCCACATTCATGGAGTCCTTATTCCATAGAGCGTAACAGTCGCGAGAGTCCATGGAGGGCTCTACCCATGGAGGGTTCCACGAATAAGCAACCTTGATTATACCATGACGGCCTATGTCCACAGAGGACTAGCCTTACTCGGGGTAGATCTTCATGAAGTAGGCGATCTCCTTGCCCTTACAAATTTCTTGGTTCACTCCACAACACGATGTAGGAGGCTCCCAAGTGACACCTAACCAATCTAGGAGGCACCACCCTCTAAAAGGTAAGAGGCTCGATAATGTCGATGAAATTCTTGCTCTTGTGCTTCAAGATGATAGACTCTTAAACACACAATCACTCTCTTATAGATATGGCTTGGTAGAAGAGATTGGATTGGTGGAAAGCCACTTGGGGAGGCTAGAAATCAAGATCCATATGGTTGGAGTGGAAGATCTTGACCTCAACACAAGCGTAGGTGGTTCTCTCTTAGAAAAATGCTAGGATAGGTATGGAATGGTTTTGAGTGCTTCACTCTCGAGTAGGTGGTGGTGAAGGGGTATATCTAGGCATCCCATATAATCCAACTGTTACACACAAAATGACCAACTCGGTGACACCGATGTGTTAATCTCTGTGGTACCAAAGTGACCAAAACGTGGCAACTTTTGAATCTCGGAGGGACCGATATACGTATCTTGGTTGCACCGATAAGGTGACCAACCATCAGAATGCCCGTTCTTGGTGACGCCGATTCAACATTCTCGGACGGACCAAAAATGTGAACTTGCATAACAGAAAGTTGGCAGGCCAACTCGACGGCACCGAAAGCAGTATCAGCTGTACCAAAGGGTTAGGGTTTGGCTTAGTCTGTCTAGGGTTTGGAATCGGTGGCACCGGGATGGAAATGTTGGTTGCACTGATTTGAGTGTTTGGCTTGGGACAAACTTTGGTGGGAGAGTTTGTGGGTGTCTTTGGTGACTATCACTTGTGCACGTATGAGCATTTTGTTCACCAACAAAACTTTATCCCCTTTTAATAGTATTGGCTTTCCTATGGACTCAAGGTGAGTTCTCACAAATATAAAATGTAGAGTCCTCTTTCTTGAAGCTTTGACAATCCATTTCCTTGCATCTTGGGGTGTTCCACAATCTCTTTTCCAACCCATCATTAAACTTTTCTGAAACATACTTGATGGAAACATTAGTTCAATGACTTATATGTTGTTATGAATTACTAAAACCACCAAGGGAGCAAATGTGATTTCAATCTCCCCCTTTTTGGTAATTGATGAAAACATATAGATAAAAGCTTTGACATATGATATAATCAATGAATATAACCGTCGCTTTGAGAAGTATGTGATAGGGAAGAGCTCCCCCTAAATTGGTGCATTATTTTGAATTTGCATTTGGATGCAAATACACAATTGATTAGGTACATGGGGCACTTCTTCCATCTCACATGCATCTTGGTGGTGTGCGATAATAATTAGAGTGAACATCATAGCACAACACAATCAACCAATGTAGAAAGATCATCTCATAAAGCATACTTTTCCCTTTGTAATAAGATGATAGTAAATAGTAGCATCACACAAAAGTGTATCACAAGCAACCAAAAGATAATAGTTTGTTTTCAAAATCAATAAACACCAAAGCTCTCTCTCACTAGAAGCCTAAAGATCTATATACACTTCTCCCCCTTTGGCAACAAGTTACCAAAAAGTTCAAAGGCATATGTCTAAGCGTTCTTGGGCTGATCTCCTCTGGTTGTTGATGAAGGAGTCGATAGAGCAGTGTCGGCGAAAATCTCTATAGATGTCATGGATGGAGCTGGAGTGGATACTGGAGAAACTAGAGCTAATGGAGCTGGAGCTGAGGTGGCAGCAGCAGGAGCTCATGAAGAGGGCCTCAAGTCTGGAGCTGGCACTGTGGCTGATTTGGACTGAGTAGGAATCTTTGTGCCTGTCCTGAGAGGTGATCCATCCTCCTCTTCCTCCTCATCATCATCATCAGAAGAAGCATGAGGTATGTGCACTGAGTCAACTTCCTTCTGAAGCTTTATGACTGTCTTAGTCACCCTATACACCTTATCATTAAGAGTCTTGATCCTTGTTTCAAAGATCCTCACAAGACTATTCTGGTTGTCGAGAATCCCCTTAATGTCCTTCCACATGTTCTGAACTAATGAAATCAACATATCCATTTGCTCACTTCTGGATCTAGGAACATGAGCACTTGTGGATCAAACTGCCTCTGCCTCTGCCTAAGCTGCAGCATATGTGGGATGATCTGGGTCCATCACCGCAACATTGTCCTCGAGATCTAGCTGTAGGGGAAAATGGGGATGATCTAGAGCAAATATGTGCTTTTCCAACTTGGAGTTGATGAGCATCTAGAAGTAGGGTGCATAGAAGCAAGAGCGCTTCTGATCAACAGCAACCCTCTTAACTGTCTCAATAGTCAAGTCCATGACTCTGATCCTGGTGTGTATGTCAAGGTGGATCAACATGTTGATGGAATATCCTCGGATCGTATTTTCATCTCTTGACTTGGGCATCAAAGTATGCCTCGGAATGGTCTTCATGGTATGGAGGCCAGCCTGAAGATAGTAGATGGATCCTAGCTTGTGAGACTTCACATTAGCAGCAAGGATCTCGTTGTACATTTTGTCCATAGGATTGTGGCTCTCCTTGGACTCTGAGTAGACATCCAAATCACCATCCTGTGCCTTTGGAACTCCTAGAATAGCATCGCATTCATCAATAGTGGAGTCATATATTGCTCCTTCTATCATCCATACAATCCTACCATCTCCATAGAAGTGTGCAATGGAGTAGAATTGCATGATCATTTCATCATTCCATGAAGTAAATTCTCTGCCAACAAATTCATCCAGTCGAATGTAGTGGAAATTGTCTTGGACACTTAGAAAGTAGTCCTCATTCTCCATAATGAATTTCTAGTCTACATATCTCATGTCACTGACTGTTGGGCTCTTGTCTAGTAGGACTGTCTCATAGAAGTCTTGCTGCTCCTTGGTGTAGAATCTATAATCAACAACAATCTTCCTCCTCTGGGCATGTGGATGAACATCTCTCCATGTCCTCAAACCTGAGTCTTTCCTCTTCTTCATATCTTCAACAACCAGATGGCTGACATCGTGTATTGGAAGATATGGTCTAAGCTTCATCAAGGTTGTAAAGTCATCATCATTTTCAACTTTGGAGGTAGTTCCTTTGTTCTTTTCATAAGCTAGAATTTTCTTGGATGCCCTCTTAGGCTTTTCAGCATCAACCTTCTTGGATGCAGATTTGGTGCTCTTCGATGTGCCTGTCTTAGGCATAGCACCAGCTAGAAGTTTCTTGGCCTTCTTCTTGGGAGGAGCCTTTGCAGCTGGCTCATCCTCCTCTTCAGCAGCAGCTGCTTCCTCTGGATCTTCATACATGGATGTAGGCCTGCCAGTCACATGGATGATCCTCTTTCTGGCTTTCTTCTCTCCTGCCTTCTTAGGCATTTAATTCCTTGGGGGATCAATGGTCACTGTTGCCCTAGCACTCTCATGTGCTTTGATAGTTTCAGAAGGTGCAATATTTTTCTGATCACCCTCCTGGATGAGGTGGCCTCATTTGTTGACTTCTTGACAGCTTTCTCTTTCTTCTTGGCAAGAACCTCCTCTGGCACGAAGTCTGAATCTTCCTCATCTTAATTCAGATTCTTCCTGTCCCTAGTGGCAGCCTTGGGAAACCCATGAGATCTGGGAGTGCCTGGATCTAAAGGTGAACTAGGCTCTGGGCTAGTGCCTGAACTCATGTCAACTCCCTGCTCTGGCAGATTCTGACTGTTTGACTCTGACATGCTGACCCTATGAATAGAGTATAGAAGAGTGGAATAGGTTGAGTCATCACAAAATATTCAAGAGGTTTTTGAAAGTTTGAACAGAAAAATTATAGATGTAGTTCACTCCCAAGTTGGATTTCGATGTCACTGAGTCAACCATTTCGGTGCTGTCGAGACTCACAAAACCCTTAGCCGAAACTTGGCAATAGTATCGGTCGGACAGAAAACTGTCACTCGGTCTCACCGAGTTCTGTCCTCAATAGCACTAAAAAAGAATTTGATGGAACTGATTTTTGATGACTCTGTCTCACCGCGATGCAATTTTACGGGAAACTAAAGCTAAAATTTTCCGATTCCCTAGACTATGGAGATAATCATGTAGATAGAATGATATCAATCTGTGGAAAGATAATAGTGAAACCCCAATGCGCAAGATTTGGAGGTTGGAGCGCAAGAGGGGCCCGAATCCGTACCCTAGCTTGGTGACGAATCCGCTACGGTGGCGATGGGGGCGAGATTCCGTCGACGGTGGCGATTCCTTGCGGCCGAGGAGCACGAGAAGACAAGGGAGACTACTAGAGGGTCCTTCTACGTAAGCTTAGGGATTCGGGCACGACGATTTGAGGAATGAAATTTTGAACCATCGAGTAACGAGATTATATACCCTTCACTGTCAGTGACGTCGATTCTAAATTTTCGGTGTCACCGAGTTCCTCCACTGTCAACTAACAAAGAAAGTTGGTATAACCGAGAATACGAAATCGGTAGGACCGAGGAAAGAAATTTAGATCAACCCTAGGCATTCGGTGTGACCGATATTTTGGTGTTGGTTCCACCGATATGCACTTGGGAGGTTTTAATGGTCAGTCCTTGTCGATACGGAACTCCGAGTGCTCCACACACAAAGGGATCGAAAAACACTTGTTCAAATTTTGTGATGGAGCATAAATAGAGTATGAGGTGAGAAAGCATAGATAGCTAAAGAAGTGATCCTAGGCATTCTTGTATATCCAATTGGCAAAAGATAAATCAAAAGCCAAATGGCAACAATTGGATATCCTCGAATGAGTAAAGAAATGCAGACCAACATGCTCATACAATAAGATGACAAAATAAATCATGGCAAACATGCACAGACACTATAGCATCTAACAATCACTTTGGTGATGACGGAGTCATCTATATATGAGTATATTGACTTAGGAGCCAAGTAAGAATACTTGATCATAGGTCATACTCATCGTTTAAGCACAAGTGGGGTTACCACTTTCAAATAAAGCATTTAATGTTGTCACATTCTTTTGAAATTCTTTAACTCAAGTCAAAGAGTAAAGCTCCCCCAAGATGTGCATACCCCCATAAGAGGGATAAACTAACCTTGGGTTTTGTCGACGAAGACTTCATGTTGGTGAGGTAGTGGTGGATGCTCAAAGTTGATCAAGATCACCAAGATTTGGGAGCATCCTTGTTGTTTCACTACTCTTCTCACTTTCATGGGTTAGTCCCAACACACAAGAGACAAATACAAGGATATCTATGGACATGGAGTGCAATGCATATGTGATGATGTCCATTGGTTTGTTGATTACCTTGTCCCTTGCTTTCCTTTGAGGGTTTGTGTGACTCCTTGAACTATTGCATAGAGCTGATGTTGATTGCAAATAGTCCTTGCCAATAATGAATATGAGTGAATTTGATTGGCGGAGTCAACCCTCAAGAACTCTCTAGTTCTTCTTCTTGGGGACCCACATCAATTTGATGGGAACGCTTGGTGTTGAAGTAACACTTGTAGAAGTTGAGCTTGGAGTAGCCTTGGGAACCCACTTCACCAAAGCTTGGGATTCATCTTCATATGAGTCAAAGTCCTCTTGGAGCTTGTTCTTTCCCTTGAGCTTGGTGTCTTGTGGTGGAAGGTCATCTTGAGATTTTGTTACCTTGGCGAGAGTATTTTCATACTTCTCCTTTTGAGGAACAAACTCGGATTGGGGTGTTGACCTTCTTCCCATTCAACTCCATTAGCGTTGAAGTATACAACACCATGATTCTTCAGGTATCCTCCATGCTTGCATACAATCTCCTCAAATTGTTTGCACCCTTCAAGAATCTTGTAGATACCTTTCTCTATAATCCCTTTGAAGAGTTCATTTTCTTGCTCAAGTGTAACTTGGCTAAGAGAAGAGTTTGTGGGATCAATATAACTACTAGAAGCAATATCATTTGATTTATCATTTTTATTGCTACTAGTTGAAGAAACTTTCTTTCCTTTGTTACTATCTTGCTTAGACTTAACTTGAGGCATGAATGTAGATAAGAGCAGTCGTTTGGCTACATAAGTGTAAGTCTTCTTTCCAAGATCGTCATTGATAGATTTAAGGAACTCATGCTCTTGCTCTAAATTGAGCTTCTAGAAGCGTAGCTTCTCATGTGTCCTTACAAGCTCTCTATGATCTTCTAGAGTTGACTCATGAGCTAACTTAAGAGTTTTTAGTTCTTGAGTTAGTCGTTCTATTTCCAACTTATCATCATCACACGACTTATCTACACTAGAGTGAGTACTAGCAAGTTCATTTTGACTATTATTGCTAGTTTTGTCAAAAAGCAAGTCATCTTCAATTAACAAGTCATCTTCATTACTATTAAAATCAAGATACTCAGGGTGTGATACCTTGGGGCCTTTAGCCATGAAGCAACTTCCACCCCCTTCATTTGGTGAATTAAATAGATCATAGGAGTTGGTTGTCACTAAAGCAATTCCGGCAACACCTTCATCTTGACTATAGTCCGAGTTGGAGTGATAGCTTCTCTCGGAGTGCTTGTCGGAGTCGGAGCCAGAAACCCATTCACCAACATGATCTTGATGTTTCCTTCTTGAGTAGCTCTTGGTGTACTTGTCCTTCTTCTTCGAGTCCCTACTTCTCCTTGAGGGTCTTTGTTCATAACTATCATCTCTGCTGCTTCTCTCTCTTCGAGGTGACTTGTCTCTTGAGCTTCGTCTTCTCGGTGACTCTTCTCTTCGTTTGTAAGGAGCTATGCACTCACCGTAGTAGTGTACGGGCTTCCCACAATTGTTGCAGTTTTGGTCATGACGTGACGAACGCTTCTCTTCATGTCTTGTGTTGGAGCTTCGATCTATGCTTCTATTCTTGTAGAACTTGTGGAATTTCTTGACCACAATGCTTATCTCTTCATTTGTGACAAGGTTGCCATTTGAGGTAGTGGGAGCATCTCTTGTGGCTTTGTAAGCACCGCTAGACTTGTGGAGAAACTCTTCATTGTCTTTGAGTGTCATCTCATGGTTTGAGATCTTTGTAGTTGGGCATCATTTGGATCAATCTACAAACTGTGTCATACCGATCATCCAAAGCTTAAAGTAACTTCTTGATGATGAATTTTTTTATCATTTCTTCGCTTCCTAAGCCGGCAATCTCATTGGTGATGAGATCTAGCCTAGAGTACATCTCAGCAACTCCTTCACCATCCTTTATCTTGAACTTGTCAAGCTGACCTTGAAGAATATCTAACTTGGATTCTCTCACGGACTTAGTTCCTTCGTGCATATAATCCAAAGTTTCCCAAATCACTTTTGCTTGTCAAGACGGCTGATTTTGTTGAATTCTTCAAGGCATAGGAAGTTGAAGAGAATGCCACATGCTTGGGCATTAAGCTGCAACATCTGCAATTCATCTGTAGTAGCTTCACGATCGGGTTCCTTTCCTTCCGCAAAGAATTCACCTTGCAAGCCATAACGAACAACAGCGAAAACGGAAGGGTTATGACCAATCAAATGCATTTTCATTTTGTGCTTCCAACTAGAAAATTTTGTGCCATGAAAGTACGAACCTCTATGGTGATAATTTCCCTCACTAAATGCCATAGTTCTCAAAGGTTGTGAAACCAATGCAATGGAGACCAAAGCTCCGATACCACTTGTAGGATCGAAAGTAGGTCTAGAGGGGGGTGATTAGACTACTTGACCAAATAAAACTATGCTTTTTCCCAATTTTATTTCTTGGCAAGTTTTAGCATTCATAGTATGTCAAGATCACGCTACACATGCATGTCTAAGAGTATAAGAGCGGAAAGTAAAGACATTGCACATGTAAGTAAAATAGGGTAAGGAAAGAAAATGCAATTGATGACATGATGATTTAGCCCGTGGTTTACGTCCACATTCATGGAGTCTTGAACCCATAGAGGGTAACGGTCACGAGAGTCCACCGAGGGCTCTACCCACGAAGGGTTCCATGAAGAAGCAACCTTGATTATACCATGACGGCCTATGTCCACGAAGGACTAGCCTTACTCGGGGTAGATCTTCACGAAGTAGGAAATCTCCATGCCCTTACAAATTTCTTGGTTCACTCCACAACACGAAGTAGGAGTCTCCCAAGCGACACCTAACCAATCTAGGAAGCACCACCCTCCAAAAGGTAATATGCTCGGTAATGTCGATGAACTCCTTGCTCTTATGCTTCAAGATGATAGACTCCTCAGCACACAATCACTCCCTCATAGATATGGCTTGGTAGAAGAGATGGGATTGGTGGAAAGAAACTTGGGGAGGTTAGAAGTCAAGATCCATATGGTTGGAGTGGAAGATCTTGACCTCAACACAAGGGTAGGTGGTTCTCTCTCAGAAAACTGATAGCATAGGTATGGAATGGTTCTGAGTGCTTAACTCTCGAGTTGGTGGTGGTGAAGGGGTATATATAGGCATCCCGAAAATCCAACCGTTACACACAAAATGACCAACTCGGGGACACCAATGTGTTAATCTCGGTGGTACCGAAGTGACCAAAAGGTGGCAACTTTTGAATCTCGGAGGGACCGATATACGAATCTCGGTTGCACCGATAAGGTGACCAACGGTCAGAATGCCCGTTCTCGGTGATGCCGATTTAATATTATCGGACGGACCGAAAATGTGAAATTGCATAACAAAAAGTTGGCAGCCCAACTCGGTGGCACGAAAGCAGTATCGGTTGTACCGAAGGTTTAGGGTTTGGCTGGGTGTGTCTAGGGTTTGGAATCGGTGGCACCGGGATGAAAATGTTGGTTGCACCGATTTGAGTGTTTGGCTTAGGACAAACTTTGGTGGCAGAGTTTGTGGGTGTCTTTGGTGACTATCACTTCTGCACGTATGAGCATTTTGTTCACCAAAAAAACTTTACCCCCTTTTAATACAATTGACTTTCCTATGGACTCATGGTGATTTCTCGCAAATATAAAATATAGGGTCCTCTTGCTTGAAGCTTTGCCAATCCATTTCCTTGCATCTTGGGGTGTTCCACAATCTCTTTGCCAACCCATCATTGATCTTTTCTGAAACATACTTGATGGAAACATTAGTTCAATGACTTATATGTTGTTATGAATTACCAAAAGCACCAAGGGAGCAAATGTTCTTCTTCTGCTACCTCTTGCACTTCCGGATCATGATGAACGGCGAGGTCTCCTACTCCTATGAGGGTGCGTTGATATACATGCGGCAAAACATGCTTTTTCCAAAGATGAAGTGGATTCAGTCCTTCAAGAAGTTGTAACAGACATTCTTCTACGTCCGGAGCATCGGGGAGGGGCATGATTAGGTCAACCTCCCGACGTTTGTTGACATGTCGCCGACTAGCAACAACTGGGACATCGACCCGCAGACCGAGGAGATCACGAGGATTCTAAGCCAGTTGAAGCAGCCCAATGCCTCCGAGGGCTTGTTGCCCCTAGATCTAGTGTGAGCGTTGGAGCAGCCGCACCGCATCTGTGACATGGGCTTTCAGAAGGACCAGTGCTAGATATCGACCATCGACCTAGAGCCAGTCAAGATAGTCGGCTAGATCAACTATATCACAAACTACCTCCTGCAGTTAGAGGACTGGTCATTTGACAAGGAGCGGTGTTGCCTCAACTATCCCTGCACCGCTGGTTAGTTTCGATAGTATCTCTGTTTTCTTTTCTTTTTTACATCATGGCCTCGTACGTGGCCAATCGCATGGAATCCAGCCTTGTCGATTACGAGTAGGAGGAGATTGGATCCGATGCCTCTGGGGGTAGGTATGCACCGAAGATGGATGAAGAAGGCGAGGAGGAGGCATCGGCCGACAGCAGGGCCGCCGGAGCCGGTGAGTCCCACCCCGACGACACTTTGAAGGATTGGACCGATGATGATGACAATGACGATGATGACAATGTACGAATACTAGACGTGCCACCTGTCGCCGTGGTACTGCCTACCGCAGTGGTGCCTCCCCGGAACCGCCATCGAGGAGGGAGCGAGGAGCTGCCGGTTGGCCACTGATACTAGTGGTCTGCGTTGGGTTTTCCATGAAGAGGAACGGGTAATCGCAACACAAAGTGGGTAAGTATTTCCCTCAGTTATGAAACCCAGGTTTATCGAACCAATAGGACTACCAATCCTCAACCATCTTCAGCGGCTGCACACAAAAGAACAAACAAGTTGCACCCAACGCTAGCAAGAAGGTTGTCAATCCTCTTGATCTTGTTATTTGCAAGCAAGTGGGTTGTGTAGATAATTGTAGATAATAGTGAGGAGCAAAATAAAATAAAAGGTAAGAAATAACAACAAGTAATGATAGAGTTTGTGAATTTATAAGTGAATACACCCGCGGGTCATAGAGTTTTCTACTCGCATCTCTCATAAGCAAAGTAAATGGTGGGTAAACAAATCACCATTGGGAAATTGATAGAAAAGCGAGTAATTATGCGATGTTCATACCAATGATCATGTGTATATAGGCATCACATCCATAAGAAAATAGGCCGACTCTTGCCTGCACCTATTACTATTACTCCACTTCAAGAGCGCTTATATGTTTTCCTCTCTACGTATTAAGTTTATGACAAACGGAGTAATGCTTGGAGAACAATTACATGATGTAGACAAAGTAAACTCAATCAATATGAATAAAACCCGTCGTTTTATCCTTATTAGCAACAGCACAAAGACGCAACATGTCCCATTTTGTCACTAGGATATAGAAACTCGCCAGGTTGAACCTACTACAATGCACCACTCCCACTAAAGAAATATCAGTCTAGTTGTCCAAACTATCTCAATAGATTGCAGAACATTACGAAGCTACGATGACCACGGAAATAAGAATCATAGTAATCAGATTTGACTCAAATACTTTTCATGAATAATCTGAACATAAACTCACAATTCATCGGATCCAAACAAACACACCATACAAAGGGATTACATCGGATATATCAAGTGAAAGATGCGACGAACATTGTATTCAAGATAGAGAGAGAGAGATTTCCATCTATGTACTACCTATGGACCCATTGGGTTGTGGTGAACTACTCAGACATCATGGTGAGTGTAGCAGGTTTTATGAAGAGGCCCTCCGTGATCGATCTCCCCTCTGCCAGGGTGCCGGAATGGAGGTGTAGATGGCCTCCCGTCGGAATAGAGACTTGTTGCGGCGGAAAAAGTGTTTCAATGAGTGCTTTTGGTGTTTTAGGTTAGGTGTGAACTTATAGGCCAGAGAACGACGCCGGGGGATGCTCTAGGGGGCCACCACATGGCAGCGCCCCCTAGGGGCGGCGACTGGATATGTGGTGGGCCCCTTGTGCATCTCCTATCCCTCCTCCAAAGCTTCTAGGTCTTGTATTGGTCCAGAAAAAATCACCAAAAAGTTTCATGGCAATTGGACCCCGTTTTGTATTGTAACTCTAAAAAGGCAAAAACATGCAAAAAACATGAACTGGCACTGGGCACTAGGTCAATAGGTTAGTGCTCAAAAATATTATAAATTGGTAAATAAATACACAAAAAGTATCCTAGAATGGTAATTCCTGCTCGTCCTCGAGTAGCTAAATGATAAAAAAAAAATTTTGATTTGACATATTACCCATCATGTAATCTTTGGTATGTATGCTCATTGAGAAATGATGAATTAACGAACAACAACATAGTGATATTTATGAGTCTAAGAAACCAAATCATTAATTTTTCAAAGTATGCTATCCTAAAAGAATGTTTTACCCCTATTCATCTTATTATATTAGCAAGGCATGACTCCGAATGCACCACATAGATACAAATGTTAAGCACAACGGTGTCCAAGTCAGGCAATTGGATCGTACTCCTTCAATATGCATCAACTTTTTATTGTTCACACAATACATTAGGATGAACCATTTGACAGAGCATATAGGTGGGAGGTATCAAATGGGTTAAAAGTGGAGAAGATAGTCTCGCATCAACTAGGCATACCAACGAGCTATGGAGATGCTCATCGATAGATATCAATGCGAGGAGTAGGGATTGCCATGCAAATGGTGCACTAGTGCTATAAATGTATGAAATCTCAACTCAAGCTAATTGGGGTGTGCATTAAACATGCTTGCTCATGAAGACCTCAGGCATTTGAGGTTGCCCTTCAAAGGAATATACAAGCCAAGTTTATTATTTGAAAAGGTAATTCCCACTAGCATATGGAAGTATCAAGATAGGAGACTCTCTATATGAAGAACATGGTGCTACTTTGAGGCACAAGTGTGGTAAAGGATATTAGCAAAGTCCCTTCTTTCTTTTCTCTCATTTTATTATTATTATTATTATTATTATTTATTTGTATGGTGGGATTTTTTTTCTTTTTGCCTCCCCCATTTTTATTTCATTTTTTGCCCGAAGTCTCATCCTGACTTGTGGGGGAATCATTGTCTCCGTCATCCTTTCATCAATGGGACAATGCTCTAAAAATGATGATCATAACACTTTATTTACTTACAACTCAACATGAAGAACTGATAGGAAGATATGACTCTGTATGAATGCCTCTGGAAGTTTACCAGGATGTGCAATGAACTAGCATGACATGTATCAAAAATATGAAGAACAATGGCTTTGCCAAAAATACCATGTCAACTCTATATCATCATCCAAAGCATTATGATGATGAACGAACTAGTCATATGAAGTGACGATGGAATTTGCATGGCAATATATCCTGTAATGGCTATGGAAATGCCATAATAGGTAGGTGTTTTGAGGATGATATAATGAGGCTTATGTGCAAAATAGCGTATCATGTCATGGGGTTTGGATGCACTGATGAATATTTGCACCGATCCTCGAGGTGAGAATGGGCTATGCACGGTACCGAAGAGGCTAGAAAATATTTGAAGGTGAAGATGCATATGTCCATGGTGTCACATTAGTCATAAAGAAATCACATACTTATCAAAAAGTTTTATTAGTTTTTTTATCACAAATCATAGTACTCCTCGCATGCCCCTAGGCAGTAGGTTGGTAGGAGCTAACCAACGCACGCCCCCGACTCAAAACAACACTAGGATTTCAACGAGGAACATAAATGCTCACACATCATCACCATGCCTCTTTTTAATTTATAGATGAATAACAAGTTAACACCTCTTGATCTCGACACTGACACGAATTAACAACTTTGGACTCACATCTTTTTCATATTACCCCATCAATGCCACTAACCCGTCAATGTCATTAACCCACAACTTCTCTATATCTGCTACACGATGGTTTTGATTATCATCCATTGAATAGTTAATATTCTTGGACTAGTCTTATGACCCATGAAAATTACCGTCACTATTACTCATCTCTCAAAAGAGTATAAGTGAAGAACGAGAGCATGTTCTTTCTATAAATTCTACACGCCACCTTGCTCAAAAAGATATAATTGAAGTACTAGAGAACCTGCCTTGCTCAAAAGATTTAAGTAAAGCACATAGTGTATTCTAAAAAATTATCATGAAGGTGTGTCTTTGTCAAATAGGTGTGTCCAGCAAATGATGATTGTGACAAACTGAAAGTAAAAGCACACAGAAGCAAATGATGTTCCAAGCAAAACACATATCATGTGATGAATAAAAATATAGCTCCAAGTGACATAACAATGGATTGAGACGAAAGAGGGGATGCCTTCCGGGGCATCCCCAAGCTTAGAAGATTGAGTCTCCTTAGAAGTATACTTGGGGTGCCTTGGGAATCCCCAAGCTTGGGCTCTCGCTACTCCTTGTTCCGTAGTCCATCATGATCACACCCAAAAATTGAAAACTTCAATTACACAAAACTCAACAAAACTTCGTGGTACTGTGATTAGTCTTGTATTGGTACATAAAAAGTCACCAACAAGTTTCGTGGCAATTGGACTCTGTTTGGTATTATAACTTTGAAAAAGGCAAAACCATGCAGAAAACGTGAACTAGCACTGGGCACTGGGTCAATAGGCTAGTGCTGAAAAATATTACAAATTGGTAAATAAATACCCAGCAAGTATCCTAGAATGATAATATATTAGCATGGAACAATCAAGAATTGTAGATACGTTGGAGGCGTATCAGTCGCTAGCCAGCGAGAGGACAGCCATCCCACCGATAGTCGGCTGAGGAGCGGTGGAGGGAGAAGCGACTGGTGGATGAGCTGTTGTGGCCAGGTGCTCGGCCGCCAGGATAGGGGGCACCGACGCATGGTGTACGTGATCTTCCCCTCGTATCTGGATAGGTGGCTTTGCTATAGTCGCGTGCTTTTCTTGCATTTGCATTTGTCTTTGGTCTTTACACTGTTCTTTTTGTTTCCTGGCAGTGCTGCCATCGAGCTTCCACCGCGAGCCCTGTCGGGATCAGCCGGCGAGGCAGCCGCAATGTTGGCCGCAAAGTATGCCACCACGAGGCGGCTCGAGAGGGACCGGGCCACCAAGGATTGGGCGGACAAGGCGGCGGCGGCCGCGGGGGCTGCCCGGGGCAAAGATGCCATGACGCGGGAGTTCCTTGGGACTGGCGCTCCAGCGGCCCCGCCATCTCGCCCATAGCCTTGGCTGGTGTCGGCCCACGCTGAGCAGCAGCCGGATCCGGAGGTGTACATGCTAGAGGCGACTGTGTCGGAGGCACCGATGCCAGAGGTCGAGGAGGCCCCAAACAACCCGACGAGGGAACCGCCATGCCATTCGGTGCCTGAGGGCTCGGGCGGTGATGCCTAGGCCATGGTCGTGTTATCGGCGCGGCCGGGCCCTACGCTCGCTAGTCGGATGCGTGGGGACCTTTTGCTAGCGGGTCCGTCAGGGCAGCTGATCAATGTCCGCCATCCTGGCAGAGTGGGAGAGGTTGAGCTGGGCCCCTGCAGGGTCTGGCCCCATGCCGCTATTTGCGGATCAAGTCATCGTGATGCTTAGCGCGGCTAGGGCCATGGCACGGTACCAACACTGGGTGGCGGCCTTCGCTGAGACCTTTGTTGACAACTTCCATGCAATGGAACGATCCGTCTAGGTTTTCTTTCTTTCCTTCTTATTTTTCCTTGTTTTCTTTTTAGTGGGAGCGCTCCAGCGTACCCACTGGGTGTATTCCCCTAGATGCGGGCCTGAATGCACATTTGCTCCCTTGGTTGTATTGGTAATTAATAACAACATATAAGTCATTGAACTAATGTTTCCACCAAGAATATTTCAGGACAAGTTCAATGATAGGGATGGCCAAAGGATTGTGGAATTGCCCCCAAGATGCAAGGAAATAGGTTGGCCATGCTTCAAGCAAAGAGGACTCTACATTTTACATTTGTGAGAAATCACTTTGAGTCCATAGGAAAGCCAATACTATTAAAAGGGGGTAAAGTTTTGATGATGGACAATATGCTCAAACGTGCGCAAGTGATAGTCACCAAAACATCCACAAACTCTCCCACTAAAGTCCGTCCAAAGCAAAATATGCAAAATTGGTGCAACCAACATTCCTATCCCGGTGCCATCGATTCTAAACCCTAGACAGACTTATCCAAACCCTAACACTTTGGTGCAGCCGACATTGCTCTCGGTGCCACCGAGTTGGGTTGCCAAGATTCTGTTATGCAAGTTCACATTTTCGGTCCATCCAAAAATGGAGAATCGGTGTCACCGAGATTGGCAAATCTGACCGTTAGTCACCTTGTCGGTGCAACCGAGAATCGTATATCGGTCCCTCTGACATTCAAAAGTTGCCACTTTTGGTCACTTCGGTACCATTGACATTTACAGATCAGTGTCACCGAGTTGGTCATTTTTTGTGTAATAGTTGGATTTTTGGGGATGCCTATATATACCCCTTCAGCATCACCCACTCAAAAGAAAAGCACTCAGAACTATTCCATACCTATCCTACTCAGTTTTCTAAGAGAGAACCACCTACCCTTCTGTTGAGGTCAAGATCTTCCACTTCAACCATATGGATCTTGCTTTCCACCAATCTCATCTCTTCAACCAAGCCAAATCTATGAGAGAGTGATTGTGTGTTGAGGATTCTATCATCTTGAAGCACAAGAGCAAGGAGTTCATCGTCATTACCGAGCCACTTACCTTTTGCAGGGTGGTGCCTCCTAGGTTGGTTAGGTGTCGCTTGGGAGCCTCCTACTTTGTGTTGTGGAGTGAACCAATAAGTTTGTAAGGGCAAGGAGATCGTCTACTTTGTGAAGATCTACCCATAGTGAGGCTAGTCCTTCGTGGACGGAAGCCGCATGGAATAGTCAAGGTTGCTTCTTTGTGGAACCCTCTATGGGTGGAGCCCTCCGTGGACTCTCGCGACCGTTACCCTCCGTGGGTTGACGACTCCATGAACATGGATGTAGGATAGCACCACCTATCGGAAACACGGGAAAAATCATCGTGTCATCACTTGTGTTTGCTCTCCTAACCCTCTCTTTACTTAAATGTGCAATGTATTTACTTTCCGCTACTACACTCTTAGACATGCGTGTGTAGGGTGTTACTTGATATGCTATGAATGCTAGAACTTGCCAAGAATTAAAATTGGGAAAAGGCAAAACCTTTATTTTGTCAAGTAGTCTAATCACCCCCCTCCCTCTAGACCTACTTTCGATCCTACAAGTGGTATCGGAGCTTTGGTCTCCATTGCATTGGTTTCACAACCTAGGAGAAGTATGGCATCTAGCGAGGGAAATCATCACCGTAGAGGTCCATTCTTTGATGGCACTAATTTTGCTAGTTCGAAGCATAAAATGAAAATGCGTTTGCTTGGTCATAATCCTACCGTTTGGGCTATTGTTCGTGTTGGCTTGCAAGGTGAATTGTTTGCGAATGGAAAGCAACCGGATCGTGTAGCGTCCGCAGATGAATTGAAGATGTTGCAACTCAATGCTCAAGCATGTCACATTCTCTTCAACTGCCTATGGCCTGAAGAATTCAACAAAATCAGCCGTCTTGAACACGCAAAAGAAATTTGGGATACTTTGGTTGATGTATACGAAGGAACTGAGTCAGTGAGAGAATCCAAGTTAGATGTTCTTCAAGGTCAACTTGATAAGTTCAAGATGAAGGATGGTGAAGGAGTCGCTGAAATGTACTCTAGGCTAGCTCTCATCAGCAATGAGATTGTCGGCCTAGGAAGCAAAGAAATGACTGACAAGTTCATTATAGAGAAGATACTTCGAGCTTTGGATGAGAGATATGACACCGTGTGCACACTGATCCAAATGATGCCCAACTACAAACATCTCAAACCAACGGAAGTGATTGGTAGAATTGTTGCTTATGAGATGACACTCAAAGACAAGGAAGAGCTTCATCACAAGTCTAGTAGTGCATACAAAGCCACAAGTGATGCTCCCGCTACCTCAAGTGACAACCTTGTCACAAATGAAGAGATAAGCCTCATGGTCAAGAAATGCAACAAGTTCTACCAGAATAGAAGCAAAGATCGCAGCTCCGACTCAAGACATGAAGAGAAGCGTTCGTCAAGTCATGACCGAAACTGCTACAATTGTAGGAAGCCCGGACATTACTCCAATGAGTGTTCGGCTCCCTACAACCAAAGAGAACAGTCACCAAGAAGACGAAGCTCAAGAGATGAATACCTCGAAGAGAGAGAAGGAGTAGAGATGATCGTTATGAACGAAGACCCTCAAGGAGAAGTAGGGATTCGGAGAAGAAGGACAAGCACACCAAGATCTACTCAAGAAGAAAGCATCAAGCTCATGTTGGTGAATGGGTTTCCGGCTCTGACTCCGACAACAACTCCGAGAGAAGCTATCACTCCAACTCCGACTATTGCCAAGATGATGGTGTTGCCGGAATTGCACTAGGGACAACCAACTCCTATGATCTATTTGATTCACCAAATTAAGGAGGTGGAAGTTGCTTCATGGCTAACGGCCCGAAGGTATCACACCCCAAATATCTTGATTTCGATAGTGATGAAGATGGTTTGCTTTACAATGATGACTTGCTATGTGATAAAACTGGTGATGTTAATCATAATGAGCTTGATATTTCTCATGCTAGTCAAGATAAGTCAATTGAAAATTATAAGATGAAAATATAAGAACTAACTAAAGAACTCAACAATCTTAAGTTAGCTCATGAATCTACTCTTGAAGATAATAGAGAGCTTGTAAGAACTCGTGAGAAGCTCAATTTGGAGCAAGAACATGAATTTCTTAAAGCTATCAATGATGATCTCCAAAGAAAGACTTCATCTTATCTTGCCAACTGACTACTCTTGTGTACATTCATGCCACAAGTCAAATCTAATCAAACTAGTAACAAAGGCAAGAAAGGTTCTTCATCTAGTAGCAACAATAAAAATGCTAAACCCCATCATGTTGCTCCTAGTAGTTCTATTGATTCCACTAATGATGATTCTCTTAGACAAGTTACACTTGAGCAAGAAAATGCTTTATTGAAAGGGATTATAAAGAAAGGTATCTACAAGAGTCTTGAAGGGTACAAACAATTTGATGAGATTGTACGGAAGCATGGAGGATACTCGAAGAATCGTTGTGTTGGCTACTTCAACGCTAATGGAGTTGAATGGGAAGAAGGTCAATATCCTGAGCCCAAGTTTGTTCCTCGAACGAGAAGTATGAAAATACTCTTTCCAAGAGGACAAACACTCAAGATGACCTTCCACCACAAGACACCAAGCTCAAGGGCAAGAACAAGCTCAAAGAGGACTTTGACTCTTAAGAAGATGGACCCCAAGCTTTGGTGAAATGGGTTCCCAAGGCTACTACAAGCTCAACTTCTACAAGTGCGACTTCAACACCAAGGATCCCCATAAACTTGATGTGGGTTCCCAAGAAGAAGAACTAGAGAGTTCTTGAGGGGTGACTCCGCCAATGAAATTCACTCATATTCATTATTGGCAAGATCTATTTGCAATCAACATCAACCCTATGCAATAGATCAAGGAGTCGCACATTCCCACAAAGGTAAGCAAGGGACAAGGTAATCAACAAATCAATGGACATCATTACACATGCTTTGCACTCCATATCCATAAATATCCTTGTATTTGTCTCTTGTGTGTTGGGACTAACCCAAGTAGGTGACAAGAGTAAGGAAACAACAAGGATGCACCCAACTCTTGGTGATCTTCATCAAACTCGAGCATCCACCACTACCTCACCAACATGAAATCTTCAACGACAAAACCCAAGGTTAGTTTATCCCTCTTATGAGGGGATGTCACATCAAGGGGGGTCTTTACTCTAAGACTTGAGTCAAAGCATCTCTTAGTATGTGACAACGTTAAATGCTTTATGTAAAAGTGGTAACCCCACTTGTGCTTAAACGATGAGTATGACCTATGATCAAGTACTCTTACTTGGCTCCTAAGTCAAATACTCATATATAGATGACTTCGTCATCGCCCAAGTGCTTGTTAGGTGCTAGAGTGTTTGTGCATGTTTGCCATGATTTCATTTGACATCTTTTTGTGTTAGCATGCTAGTCTGAATTTATTTTCTCATTCGAGGATATCCAATTGTTGCTATTTGGATTTTGATTTATCTTTTGCCAATTGGATATACAAGAATGCCTAGGACCACTTCTTTATCTATCTATGCTTTCTCACCTCATACTCTATTCATGCTGCATCACAAAATTTGAACAAGTGCTTTTTGATCCCTCTGTGTGTGGAGCACTCAGAGTTCCATATCGACAAGGACTGACCATTAAAACCTCCCAAGTGCACCACGGTGGAACCAACCAAAAAATCTCAGTCTCACCGAATGCGTACGGTTGATTTTGTTTTCAATCTCGGTACCATTGATTCCATCTTCTCGGTTACACCGAGTTTCCCTATCAACTGACAGTTGAGGAACTTGGTGACACCGAAAAGTTAGACTCGGTGTCACCGACAGTGGTGGGTATATAAGTTGTGGACCCCGACGCTTTGAAATTCAATCTCAATCGTCGCGCCTCAGAACCCTAAGCTGCTGCCTACGAGACCGTTGGTCATTGCCCTTGTCTCCCTGTGCTCCTCTGCCGCTAGGAATCGCCGTTGCCGACGAAATCCTCTCCATCGTCGTCACTGTAGCGGATCCGCACCAAGTTAGGGTACGGATTCGACCTCTTTTGCACTCCTCGTCCGATTCTTGCGCATTAGATTCAAGTTTATCAATAAGACACTCTTTGCACGTACTCCGATCCACAAAAAACCTCCATAGTCTAGCGAATGTGTTTTTTCTAGGGTTTTGCCATCCGCTCGATAAATCTTGGTGGAACTGAAACAAACATATCGGTATCACCAATGTGAACTTCTGTGATGCTGAGAACTGACTCGGTGGAACCGAGTACCTCTTTTCTGTCTGACCGAAAAGGGTGCCAAGGTTCAGTTAAGTGAGACAGTTTTTCTCGGTACCACAAAAAATATTGTTTCGGCTGTACCGATATTTATTTGACAGGATGCATTTTTTTTGAAAATCTATTGTTCATACTTTCAAAAACAAGCCTCATTTTGTGATGACTCATCTACTTCTGCTCTCCTATACTCTATTCACATTGTCAGTATGTCAGATACAGAGGAAAGTCAAAATTTGGCAGAGCGGGGAGTTGATATGAGTTCAGGCACAAGCCTAGAGCCCAGTTCTTTTTCTGATCCAGGCACCCCCAGCTCTCATGGGTTGCCCAAGGCTGCCACCAGGACCAGGAAGAAGCTAAATTCTGATGGAGAAGATTTAGACTTTATTCCTGAGGAGATTCTTGCCAAGAAGCAAGGAAAGCCTGCTAAGAAGTCAGCAACTGAAGCTACTTCTTCCAGAAGAGTTGTCAGCAAGGTCTATGTCAGCTGAGAGACTATCAAAGCACATGAGAGTGCTAGAGCCACAATGTCTGTTGATCCCCCAAGGAATTCTATGCCTAAGAAGGTAGGGGAGAAGAGATCCATAAAGAGGATTATGCATGTGATTGGCAGGCCTACCTCCGTGTATGAAGATCCAGAGGAGGCTGTTGGTGCTGCTACAGAGGAAGAGGAGGAAGAACATGTTGAAAAAGCCCCTCCCAAGAAGAAGGCCAGGAAAGTTATGGCTTATGCTATGCCAAAGATTGGCACTTCCAAGAGCACCAATTCTACATCTAAGAAAGCTGCTGAACAAAAGTCTAAGAGGACTACCACAGACATTCCAGCTTCTGAGAAGAACAAGGGGTCTGCCTCCAGACTTGAAGATGATGATGACTTGACTACTTTGATGAAGCTCAGAACACATATTCTAGTACATGATGTCAGCCACTTAGTTGATGAATACATGAAGAATAGGAAAGACTCGGGATTGAGAGCCTGGAGAGCTATAGATCCTTATGCCAGAGGAAAAAAATTGTTGTTGACTATAGGTTCTACACTAGAGAGCAACATGACTTTTATGAGACAGTGTTGCTTGACAAGAGCCCAGCTGTTAGCGATATGAGATATGTTGATTGGAAATTCATTAAGGAGAATGAGGACTACTTTCCAAGTGTCCAAGATAATTTCCACTTCATTGGTCTGGATGAGTTCATTGGCATAGAGCTTACTGCATGGAACGACGAGATGATCATGCAATTCTACTCCACTTCACATTTCTACGAAGATGGTAGAATTGTATGGATGACTTAAGGAGCAAGGTATGAATCTACTGTTGAGGAGTGGGCTGCACTTCTAGGAGTTCCATATGTTCAGGATGGTGATCTGGATGTATACTCAGAATCCAAGGCGAGTCACAATGCCATGAAGGGTATGTATACTCCTATCCCCACAGACAAGGTGCAATCTCACAAGCTAGGATCCATCTACTATCTGCAAGCATGCCTCCGTACCATGAACACTATTCTGACGCATACCTTGATGCCCAAGTTAGGAGATGATAAGTTGATCCTAGGCTACTCCATCAACATGTTGACCCACCTTGACAGACATACCAGGATTAGAGTCATGGATTTGATTGTTGAAACAATTAAGAGGGTTGCTGCTGATCAAAAGCGCTCTTGTTGTTATGCACCCTACATCCAGATGCTTATCAACTCTCAGTTGGAGAAGCACATTTTTGCTCTAGATCGTCCACATCTGCCCCTACAGCCAGATCTTGAGGATAATGTTGTGGTGATGAACCTAGATCATCCCACATCTGCTACAACACAGGCAGAGGCAGAAGCAGTTCTAGCCGCTAGTGCTCAAGCCCCCAGATCTAGGAATGAGCAAATGGATCGCATGATCTCAGCAGTTCAGGGCATGCAGAAGGATATCAAGGGGATTCTGGACAACCAGAATAGTCTTGTGAGGATCATTGAGACAAGGATCAAGACTCTTGGTGATAAGGTGGACAAGGTAACAAAGACAATTATAGAGCTTCAAAAGGAAGTTGACTCCATGCACATTCCTCGGATATCTTCTACTTCTTCAGATGATGACGAGGATGGATCACCTCTCAGGCCGGGCACCCAGTTCACTACTTAGGCTAGATCATTTATAGTGAGTGCACCAGACTTGAGGCCCTCTTCATTATCTCCTGCTACTGTCAGCACAACTCCTTCTCCATCAGCTCCAGTTCCTCCCGTCACCACTCCAGCTCCATCCACGACATCTGCACAGATCTTCGCCGATGCTGTTCTCTCGACTCCTTCATCGACAACCGGAGGAGATCAGCCCAAGAACGCTTAGACATATGCCTTTGAACTTTTTGGTAACTTGTTGCCAAAGGGGGAGAAGTGTATATAGATCTTTAGGCTTCGAGTGAGAGAGCATTTGGTGTTTTATGCTTTTTCAAAAACAATTGCTTTTGGTTACTGTGATATTCTTTTGCTTTGCTTGTGCTACTTGCCTGATGATGTTTGATCATACACTTTGATGTGTGATACTACTATTTCCTATCATCTTAATGCTTATGTGATGATCATTCCGCTTTGGTTGATTGTGCTGTACTATGATGTTCATTCCAATTACTCTCGCACTCCACCAAGTGGTATGTGACATGTAAGAAGTAACCCATGTACCTAATCAATTGTGCATTTGCATTGAAACGCAAATTTAAAAATAATTCACAAATTTAGGGGGAGCTCTTGCTTATCACATACTTCACAAAGCGATGATTATATTCCATGATTATATCTTTGTTGAAGCTTTCATCTATGTGTTGTCATCAATTACCAAAAAGGGGGAGATTGAAAGCACATTTGCTCCCTTGGTGGTTTTGGTAATTAATAACAACATATAAGTCATTGAACTAATGTTTTGACCAAGAATATTTTAGGACAAGTTCAATGATAGGGATGTCCAAAAAATTGTGGAATTACCCCAATATGCAAGGAAATAGGTTGGCAAAGCTTCAAGCAAAGAGGACTCTACATTTTACATTTGTGTGAAATCACTTTTAGTCCAAAGGGGGTAAAGATTTGCTAATGGACAATATGCTCAAACATGCACAAGTGATAGTCACCAAAACATCCACAAACTCTCCCACCAAATTCTGTCCAAAGCCAAATATGCAAAATCGGTGCAACCAACATTTCTATCATGGTGCCACCGATTATAAACCCAAGACAGACTCAGCCAAACCCAAACACTTCGGTGCAGCCGACACTGCTCTCGATGCCACCGAGTTGGGTTGCCAAGATTCTGTTAAACAAATTCACATTTTTGGTCTGTCCGAAAATGGTGAATCGGCGTCACCGAGATTTGCAAATCTGACCGTTGGTCACCTTGTGGGTGCAACCGAGAATCGTATATCGGTCCCTCCGAGATTCAAAAGTTGCCACTTTTTGTCACTTCGGTACTACCGAGATTTACACATCGGTGTCACTGAGTTGGTCATTTTGTGTGTAACGGTTGGATTTTTGGGGATGCCTATATATACCCCTTCACCACCACCCACTCGCAAGAAAAGCACTCAGAACTATTCCATAACTATCCTACTTAGTTTTTTGAGAGAGAACCACCTACCCTTGTGTTGAGGTCAAGATCTTCCACTCCAACCATATGGATCTTGATTTCTAGCCTCCCCAAGTTACTTTCCACCAATCTCATCTCTTGTACCAAGCCAAATCTGTGAGAGAGTGATTGTGTTTTGAGGAGTCTATCATATTGAAGCACAAGAGCAAGGAGTTCATCATCATTACCGAGCCTATGACCTTTTGGAGGGTGGGGCCTCCTAGATTCGTTAGGTGTCGCTTGGGAGCCTCCTACTTCGTGTTGTGGACTGAACCAAGAAGTTTGTAAGGGCAAGGAGATCATGTACTTCGTGAAGATCTACCCATAGTGAGGCTAGTCCTTCGTGAACGGAAGCCGCATGGAATAGTCAAGGTTGCTTCTTCATGGAACCCTCTGTGGGTAGAGCCCTCCGTGGACTCTCACGACCGTTACCCTCCGTGGGTTGAAGACTCCCTGAACGTGGACGTATGATAGCATCACCTATCAGAACGACGGGGAAAATCATCGTGTCATCACTTGTGTTTGCTTTCCTAACCCTCTCTTTACTTACATGTGCAATGTCTTTACATTCCGCTGCTACACTCTTAGACATGCATGTGTAGGGTGTTACTTGATATGCTGTGAATGCTAAAACTTGCCAAGAATTAAATATGGGAAAAAGGCAAAACCTTTATTTGGTCAAGTAGTCTAATCACCCCCTCTCTAGACCTACTTTTGATCCTACAGGGCTGGCTGCGTGGCTGTCATGCCAGATCTTCCTCCATGTTTTTCTGATCCATCTTCGCTGTTTTCTCGCAGCTTGACATCAAGCAACGCGAGGTGCTTTTCAAGAAGGTCGACGTGCTGTGACGATTCGCCAAGAACTCCTATTACAAGACCAAGAAGGAGCTCGAGCCCCCCCAGGCCCGAGGTGCAGGCGGCCCGAGGTATGTTCTGCAAGTGGTGGGTGCGCGCCAGCGCACCAACTTGGTGTACTCCCCAAGATTTGGGTTGGCTGCGTGGTTGCATGGCAGCCGAGCCAATTTTTTTTTTGTTTTGATAATGTCTATTGTGCCTGCTGCTGACCGGCTACCTTGGTGTAGAAGGGGGCTCTTCATATGGCTGAGGCAGAAGAATTGCTTCGCGCGTTCGCAAGCGTCTAGGGCAGGCGCGATAAGATCGCTGGTGAGCGGGTCCGGCTGGCGAAGGAGCTCGAGGCCAAGCAATCAACGCAAGAGAAACCAAAGTCCACCCACGCAATGGAGTTGTAGCGGCTCAGTGCGTCGCTCCGAAAGGAGGCAGCCGAGAAGGAGGACGCCTCGAAGGCTTCGGCTGCCAAGGAGCAGGAGGCGGAGGAGGTGTGTTGTGAGCTGGCTCGGCTTGGCGAGGTGCTTCACCGGGTGGAGACGGACAATACAAAGGCGGAAAAGGAGGCATTTGGCATGCTCAAGATCTTCCATGAAGTGGATGAGACCTTTGCCATCAAGTATCTTTTTGCTTTTCCTTGGTCGCGTCCGGCCAGCTCGGCCCTTACTGGTCCAACCCACTCAGCAGCGGGCGAAGCGTGCCGTGGCGCAGCACCGGACAGAGCTTCGCTGGGGAAGTGGTGAAGCAGAGTAGGAGGCGCTGACCGGCTGGCTATGGAGGAGGTGGTCCTTGCTTGCGAGGTCTGCCTGACCCATATGAAGGCGTTCATTGTGCGGCCTGGCTCGACCAGTGAGGGCGTCGTCGAGTCTCTCTGGCCCGGCCGCATGCCACTGATCCCAGTCGGACGGGTGGCCCAATGGCTTGAGAACGCCGGTGGTCGCTTTGACGTGTGGAGCACCTCCACGGGGCTGGCTGGCGCCCACATGGCCTTGAGCTTTGCCATCTCCTGCTATCCAGGGATCAACTCGGGCCAGCTGGAGACCATGCCGGCGGAGGCGCACAGCAACCTGGCGCGGCACGATGAGGCAACCGACGTTTTGGCCAACGAGCTGGCTAGCTATGCCTCCCTTGTGGAGTACTTCCAGGAGTTGGGGGAGGATGGTGTGCCCATCCCTGAGGACCAATTTGGCATCCCGCTTGGCTACTGCGAGATAGAGGGCGACGAGGAGGTTGGGTCTAGCTCGGGGGAGCCTACTGCCGAAGACAAGGTCGGCCCGGTGGACCCCGACGGGGGTGTCGCGTCCTGTGTAGGAACAACGGTGCTGCCGACTGGCGACATGAAGGCGCACCAACAGACCTCGCCGACTCGATACGCAGAGGCTCGGACCCAACTCTGTCGGCCGTCTAGGATTTTTCTTTTCCTGCTTCGCTATTTAATTCTTGTAATGAACAAGTCCACCCACTGGGTGTGTATGGTTATCATGATGCACTCTTGGCTTTGCATCGCTATATAAATATTTAAGCATTTTCAAGTATCAAATTGTTATACTTCTGGCTGCTGGCCGGCTCGTCACTTCTACTTGACTTAGTCATTTTACCCGTTCTCCCTGCTCCCAATTCCATTGTTCCTGCTAGCCAGGCAAACGGTTTGCAAACTATGGTCGGGTCGATGAGTGGGCTGCGGTAGGGCCGGGACGCGGTACTTTGCACTGTTGTATGTTTTGGATTAGAACGGACCATTTAGCTTGGCTGGACTCGGTCCTCCCTTTATCGTCTTTCTTATGCATCCCACCTCTTCGCATGTACTCCCGCCGGCCGGACAGCCAGGTCATCGTCTATAGCCGGGCAAGGGTTAGGCTGCAAAGGTGCGGAGGACAAAGTACTTGTCCGGTTCGGAGAGGTTATAGTTGGGCCGGCCAATCCCCGAGCCAGCAGTGCTGGTTCGGGGACGACTGGTGGAAAGGAAAAAAATTGCGAGAGGTGAACGGAAAAGGCAGTCCTTGAGACCTGCTTGGGGTTGTCGGCTGCTCATTGATTGCGCAAAAGGGGGTGATACATAAATACACTTGTTCTAACTGTAAAATGGGCGGAGGAGCTCCGCGTTCCACGGGCGCTCTGTTTCGGTGCCGAAGGCATCCATCTTGTTCTTTCTTGCCTTCCGTGCGTCAATTAGGTAGTTGAAAGCAAATTTGCTTTCTAGGTGGTTTTGGTAATTAATATCAACATATATATCATTGAACTAATATTTCCACTAAGCATATTTCAGGAAAAGTTCAATGATGGGTTGGCAAAAGGATTGTAGAGAAACCCCTAGAAGCAAGGAATTGGATTGGCAAAGCTTCAAGAAAGAGATTTGGTTAGGTGTTGAGGAGTCTCTCATCTTGAAGCACAAGAGCAAGGAGTTCATCGACATTATTGTCTATTACCTTTTGTGAGGGTGGTGCCTCCTAGATTGGTTAGGTGTCGCTTGAGAGCCTCCTACTTCGTGTTTTGGAGTGAACAAAGATGTTTGTAAGGGCAAGGAGATCGCATACTTCATGAAGATCTACCCCAAGTTAGTCTAGTCCTCCGTGGACGTAGGCCATCATGGTATAGACAAGGTTGCTTCTTGGTGGAACCCTCCGTGGGTAGAGCCCTCCATGGACTCTCGTGACCGTTACCCTCCATGGGTTGAAGTGTCCACAAACATGGACATATGATAGCACCACCTATCGGAAGCACGATAAAAATCTTAGTGTCTCCAAATTGTGTTCGATATTCCTACCCTTCCTTTACTACTGATGCTTGTTGTTACTTTCCGCTGCTATACTCGTAGACATGCATGTGTAGGGTGTGCTTGACTTTCTATCAATGCTAAAATCTGCCAACACGTAAAATTGGGAAAAGGTAGAATTTTTATTTGTTCAAGTAGTCTAATCACCCCCTCTAGACATACTTTCCATCCTACAAGTGGTATGACAGCTTTGGTCTCCATTTCATTGGTTTCACAACCTTGGAGAGTATGGCGTCAAGCGAGGGAAATTATCACCGTAGAGGTCCATACTTTGATGGCAAAAAAATTGCTAGTTGGAAGGACAAAATGAAAATGCATATTCTTGGTCATAACCCCACAGTTTGGGTTGTTGTTCGTGTTGGATTGCAAGGTGAATTATTTGCGGATGGAAGGGAGGCGAATCGTGAAGTGACCGTGGATGGATTGAAGATGTTGCAATACAATGCTCAAGTATGTGACATTCTATTCAACTGTGTATAACCTGAAGAATTCAACAAAATTAGCCGTCTTGAGAATGCAAAAGAGATTTGGGATACTTTGGTTGATATGCACGAAGGTATCAAATCTGTGAGAGAATCATTGCTGGATGTTCTTCAGAGTTAGCTTGACAAGTTCAAGATGAAGGGGTCTGAACGAGTCGCATAGATGTACTTTATGCTAGTTCTCATCACCAATGAGATTGTCATTTTAGGAAGCGAAGAAATGACCGACAAATTGATCATCAAGCATATACTTAGAGCTTTGTATGAAAGATATGACATCGTGTGCACACTGATCCAAATAATGCTTAACTACAAACATCTCAAGCCTATGTAAGTGATTGGAAGGATTTTTGCTCATGAGATGACACTCAAGGACAAGTAAGAGCTTCACAACAAGTCTAGCGGTGCTTAGAAAGACAGAAGTGATGCTCCCGCAACTTCAAGAGACAACCTTGTTACAAAATAAGAGATAAGCCTCATGGTCACAAAATTCAACAAATTCTACAAGAATAGAGGCAAAGATCGAAGCTCCAAATCAAGGTATGAAGAGAAGCATTTGTCAAGTCGTGACCAAAACTGCTACAATTGTGGGAAGCCCGGACACTACTCAAATGATTGCCCGACTCCCTACAAAAGAAAAGAAGAGTCACCAAGAAGACAAAGCTCAAGAGACGAGTCAACTCGAAGGGGGAGAAGGAGTAGAAATGATCATTATGAACAAAGACACTCAAGGAGAAGTGGGGACTCGGAGAAGAAATGCAGGTACACCAAGAGATACTCAAGAATAAGACATAAGGCTCATGTTGGTGAATGGGTTTCCGGATCCGAATCCGACAACCACTCCAAGAGAAGCTATCACTCCAACTCCGACTATAGTCAAGATGAAGGTGTTGCCAGACTTGCACTAGTGACAACCAACTCCTACGACATATTTGATTCACCAAATGAAGGAGGTGAAAGTTGCTTCATGGCAAAGGTATCACACCCCGAATATCTTGATTTCAATAGTGATGAGGATAACTTGTTACGAGATAATGACTTCCTATTTGACAAAATCTAGTAATGTTAGTCAAGATATAACTGTTAGTAATCACTCTAGTAAAGATAAGTCGTGTGATGATGATAAGTTGGAAATAGAATGACTAATTCAAGAACTAAACACTCCTAAGTTAGCTCACGAGTATACTCTACAAGATCATAGAGAGCTTGAAAGGAAACTGTTGGTCTTCTGGCAATGGGGGTACCAAGACCTGCCTGCCTGCGGCCCAGGGCATGGCCCACCTCGTCAGCAAAATGTGGCTTGGCGTGGCTCCACTCAATACAAGGCCCCCGCGAGGGCCCCAGGCTCGCAAGGAAGAACGACGCTAAGACTAGAAAGGATGGGCCTCCTCAGGCCCCTCCGGAGCAGCGGAGATCTCTATGCAGAACCCGACCTCAGGTGTCTAAGATGACGCTGGGAAGGACAGGTGGGCGCCAGCGTGCCAAGCGGCGCAGTTTCCCCTTTGGTGCAAAGGGAGCAAGGAAGTACACGGGTTCCCAAAGTGCCACCCAAAGGTTTCCAGTTCAGTGCAACAAGACCACGACCACGAGCCCTGCAGGGCAGATGTCATCGCCGAGCCCAGCTCCACATCATCGATTGCTACTTTGCAGGCGAAGACCAGCTTTGGACAGGGCGGGGATGTACTCTTGTCCCCTTCAAATTTGGCCGTTGTAGGATCCCTTCCCACCATTGTGATAAGGGAAGAGGACCCGGGCCACTGCTATATATAGAGGTTTGATCACATCGTGGAGGGGGATCCGATTAATGACTTAGCTACTCGACGAACCACAAGACAAGGCAGAGAGCCAAGATAATTACTTGATCCTCCTCGTGAGGTTCGAGACCACTAGACTAGTTCATCCACCACACCTCCCCGAGAAGCAATCCATCAAAGCAGGAGTAAGGTATTACGCTTCACAGTGGCCCGAACCTGGGTAAACTGCTGTGTTCATCTTCTTCCTCGTCATCATGCGAGTTTGCCATG
The DNA here is from genome assembly GCA_022496015.1 of Hordeum marinum. Taxonomy (NCBI): domain Eukaryota; kingdom Viridiplantae; phylum Streptophyta; class Magnoliopsida; order Poales; family Poaceae; genus Hordeum; species Hordeum marinum. The sequence goes on along the minus strand of CM039675.1, from coordinate 210,164,545 downwards.
GTAACCATCGAGTAGTGAGCTAGGTAGGGCAGGGATGCCGAGGATCTTAGAACACATGCCTGTGTTCGAACCTTGAGTGTTTTGCGGAGCCCGAAATCCGACATTTGGTGTGCCAGGTAGGGGGTGTGTCGAAACCTTCCTCAAGTCTCACCCTGCCTCTACTCTCCTCACTCATGGCAAAAGGACGTTGAGCCCATGCTGAGCGACGAGTTGCCCGTGTGGCACAGGTAGTGCCGGCGGACCTTGACATACCACATCGTCCAGCCTCTCCGCTTGTCGGCACCATCGCCGGTCGGGCCCTCAACGAGTGTCGGGGGCTGCCGCCTTCACCAGCCACACGACACAGTCTCGCCCCCTCGTCCCTTCCCTGCATCTAGGGCACACTGCCGCCTTTACAGAACTTCCACAACCCGAGGCACAGACACGTCACGCTCCTTGTGGCGCACGAGCTACAACGCCATGGTGCGGCATGTGAACGCCGCAACGCCTGGGCCATGACTGCCCCCGGGCGAGTCACCGCCACCAGCGGGGCCCATGTGTACCTTGGCAAGGCTCGTGCCCATGAACCTATTCAACCAGCAGTGCCAATGCTCGGGCCACATGGGCACATTTTGGGATGTCCGTTACGACCCGCGCTCGCTCGGGGCTTTGGCCCGAGCGCCAGCGATGCAGGATCTTGCCGCTGGCGCCAGTAGAGACCGGTGGGGGGTGCTGCCCGCACAAGAGGGGCATCCACTCGCGCTCCTCAGCACGCCTACCGGAACCAGGGAGAAGGACCAGAGGCTCGACTGCGGCGGTACCCAAGAGCTCAAGCAACTCTACAACAACCATGTTGACGAGCGCCCGGGCCGTGAAGGAAGCAACGACGGCTACCACGGCTACAGGAGGCACGCATGCGACTTCATGAGTGACTCTCGTGGGGGGTGGCATGCGCAGCCTTGTGAGGGCGGCTTGAGGGACTGGCCTCGTGAGGATGCCCAGTGCAGGCACCTTCGCGAGGCGCACCCGCTGGTAGGGAGCTGCCTTGAGCAGGCATCTGGGTCTGGGGACCGGGGGTCACTAGATTAGGAACGGAGGGTGGAACACGCACCAACGTTCCCGGGTGCGGTGGCCCCAGCGTGGAGACGGAGGGTGGAACACACGCCCATGTCTCCGGGCTAGATGATCCCAACCTAGAGACAGAAGTGGAATACACGACCCTGTCTCCAGGGCGTGGGACGCCCGCTTGGAGACAGAGGGTTGAACATATGCCCATGTCTCTGAGCTGGGTTTTGCTCAATCACTAGCGGGCGATCCTGTACTCGCCCATGTTCCCAGGACCGACTTGCCCGGCCTAGAGTCATGGCCTTGAGTACCAGCATCAGGAACCCGAGCACCCTAGCGAGGCACGCTGAGGCACCGCCCAGGGTGCCGTCCTCGTGCGCAACGGACGGGCCTCGCTTGGCCCGGCCCGTGGCTCGGGGGGTTATGCCTCACTACGGTGACGCCACCCGGTCACGGCCTCTGGGGTGTGGGGGCTGCCTCTACACCCTAGGGCCCGTCCCAAACCGATCCTACTTCACCAACCGGTGACACTGTCATGTAATAATGAGTGGGTTGTACACGCCCGGAGCTCCCCGAGGACGCAGAGGGGTTCCCACCCATGCAATGTGGCAGCCCCATGCTCTATGCTAGCGGATAAGTCAACACTGGCCACCAATGACTATGCCCATGCAACCTGGATGCCCTACGCTCAATGTCGGGGGAATACGAAGACTAGCCTATGTGCGGGATGCGGCGTTTGCTTGCTTCTTTTTGTGTTCGAATTGCCACATTTTGGAATGAAGTTTGAAGAGTTTAGAGCTCTATATTTAAAAAGAAAAGGGTGCGGGGACTTTTCTCTCATTGCACTCTCTTTTTTACTGATCTTGAGTTCTCCTTTTTCTCGATCGTTGCTTCGCAAGAGGCCGTGCGCTACGGCCCTCCCCAGCGCACCCTAGAGCTGGATAGCAAGGCCCTGTCGCCTCAGGTGTCAGATTTCAGGCTCCACAAAACCCTTAAGATTCGAACACAAGGGAGTGTGCAAAGATCTCCTACATCTTGGCCCGACCTAGATCGCTACTCGATGAACACATCAAAGAAGTCGCATGTTGACGAGGAAGAAAATGAACACGACAGTTTACCCAGGTTCGGGCTGCGGCGAAGCGTAATACCCTACTCCCGCTTTGGTGGATTGCCTCTTGAGGAGGTGAGGTGGATGAACAAGTACAATGTTTTGGGGCCTCCTCAGGACTCTCAGTGGTGTTTGAGACTCCTTGTGGTTTGGTGAGTGGTGGAGTTTGTTAATTGGGTTTGGATCGGTCCGCCTCTACGAAGCAGCCTACCCTCTATATATAGCGTGTCTCAGGTCCTCTTCCCTTATCTCAATGGCAGGAAGGGATCCCATAACAACCAATTCTGAAGGGGGACAAGGGTTCATGCTCGCCCTGCCCAAAGGCGGTCTTCGCCTACAAAGTAGCTGTTGCACCGGAATGGAAACCTTTGGGGGTGACTTGGGAACCCGCGTATGTCCTTGCTCCCTTTGCACCAAAGGGGAAACTACGCCGCCTGGCGCATTGGTGCTCGCCTATCCTTCCTTGCGTCACCTTTGACTCCCGAGGCCAGGGCTTGCACAGAGATCTCCGCACCTCCGGAGGGGGCCTGGGGATGCCCGTTCTCTGCCGGTCTTGTTGCTGCTTATCCTCGCGAGGCTTGGGCCCTTGTGAGGGCCTTGTCCTGAGTGGGGGCCACGCCTGGTCCCATTTGGTTGATCAAGTGGGCCCTGCCCTAGGCCGCAGGAAGGTTGGTCTGGGTACCCCCGTTCCCGGAATGACGACAGTAGCCCCCAGGCCCAAGGCGCGCTCGAACTGGCTTATGAGCAAAGCCTGGAGGATCGTCCGAAGTGCAGCGGGCCCCCAAACGCCTACGGACCAGGCTTGGCACGTGTTAAATGCCTCGGCCGCGATGCCTTCGCTCCCTGAGGCCGTCCGGAACCGCACCTAGTTGGATTGACACGATGCCTGGGCACAGCATCGTCACACCTAGCTTCCCATCAAGTGGCATCTCTCCTGCAGGCTGCATAGACACGACTCTTCGGATGGCAGGGGAGGCGACGTGGATGGAACTGCATTGACCGAACCGCCTTGCGTCCGCCGAGGGACGCGTGACGCCTGCCCTCCCACGACGCCTCATGGCCGCGGTTACGCCTATTAATTCGCCTTGTCCCTGGCCAGGGAAGGGTATTGCAGTCTTGAGGCTTCCCCTTGTTTCCTTCGCTCCGCCATCACAAAACCCTCTTTCCTTCTTGGGCCCCTGTCCTTCATGGCATCCGAAGGGAGCGGTGCAAGTGCAGGGAAGCGGCCGGTTCCCTCGGCTCCTTCGTCCTCCTCTGGAGGCGGCGGCAGGGCGCCCCGGGGTCTGCGTGAGTTCACCAGCGGTGGGCCCTGGCCGACGAGTAAGTATTCCGCCACCTCCCTCGTCTCTCGCTCTTTTGTCCATCGTCTGGAGCTTGATCTCCTTCCCCACTTTCTAGGATTCCCACGGCCAAGAAGCGCAAACTTGGAAAGCTTCAGGAGAAGGTAGAGACGCTGCAGGCCCAGCTGACCACCGCCGAGGCCGCCTTCGATGCCACCCTCCGGGGCGAGGCCGAGGCCCGGGCGGAACTGGCGTCCCTCCAAACCCAGGTCCAAGAGGTGTCTGACGCCATGCAGGCCGCCAAGGACGAGGCGGCACATGCCAGGCTGCTAGAGTCTCTCCGTGCCAAGCAGTTCCAGGGCATCGCCTCCCGCGCGGCCGGCACGGTGAGGCGGTTCGTCGGGGACGCCCCCCGTGCTACTACACGTGCATGGCGACGGGGTTTAACATGAGTTCTTCCTGAAGGTGGTGGAGGCGCTGGAGAGCGGCGTCTCTCGTGTTCGATGCGCGCGACCTTCTGGACCTTGCCTTGACGCTCGTCAACTCCAACCTGCGCCGCCTCGCCCCGCAGCTCGACCTTCGGAGCCTTGGGGAGCAGGTGCATGACAAGATCCATCGCCCCCTCCGGGACAAGACACGCCTACTTGTGGAGGCCATGGTGGACCGGTTCATCCACGTGCCCACCTCAAGCGAGGAGGACGGCTCCAACGCCAAGTCGGCCGGTGGCGCGTGTGGCATCGACGAGTCCTCCCCTTAGGCACCCTCTTTTCCTTTTTACCGGTACCTATAATGCTCGAACAAGAACCCTGCCCCATGAGGCATTAATATTTTGCATGTTACCTTTGTCGTCTTCATTTTCTTCCTCGATTTGCTGGTTGTGGTGTTGGTTAGTGCCGCCATGGTCGTGGCCCTGCGTCAGCCCCCGACATGGCCCCCGCGAGGATCTCCCCCTCTAGGGGCGACTCACATCCATTGCTCCTGTTGGGCCCAGGGCCTCGTGGCTCATCACAATCGAGCCCCTCCTCACGTGTATCCTCCTTTGTCTCTTCGTCCCTCGGGGGCCTTGGCAGCCGCGTGTAGTAGCCGTAGTTCCTACATTTTCAGGTTAGGGTGTGCAGTCCTCATTTCATCCCCGGGGTCATTATTAGGCTAGGAGGCTCCTGATGGGTTCGATAGTATACTTAGCTTTGTATGATGCTGGCGATCTTGCATCGCGAGCGAGATGGGCTGTTCCGTCAAGATGTGACTCCATCCGTGATATCTTCTTCTTATCCACTGAACGGGCTGGGGGCCCTTTCGACACTCTGCGTCTGTAGGTCCCAGTCCCGCACATTTCCCCACCACCGTTAGGTACGTCCAGAGAGGACGTACTTCACAAGGCGAGGCGCCGGTACTCCTGATGCCGACCGGAAACCATGGCGGCACCAGGATGTCGAGTGGCATTATGACCAGTAAGGCTCCCGAGGCACGTTGCCCAGGAGTCCCCTTTTTCGATGCCCAAACCGCTCTACGTTGTCAGGTCCCAGTCCTGCGCATTTCCCCACCACTGTTAGCTAGGACCGGAAACCAAGGAAGGACTTCACGGGGCGAGGCACCGACACCCCTGATGCGGATCGAAAACCAAGGACGACATCAGGGGGGATGGGTGGCCTTATGACCGGTAAGGCTCCTAAGGCGTGCTGCTCAGGAGCCCCCTTTGATGCTCGAGCGATCCTCCATTCCATCCTTCCAGGTGCCGCCTCAGGAGGCCCTGGGCCCCCCGAGACCCCAGGTTGTGATTTCGTATTGTGGTGGGAGCCCCCGAGCGGGGCCGATAGCTAAAAATCGAGTTCCCCTAAGGCGGCAGATCCTCGCCATCTAGGTCTGTGGCGCCTCGAGGAGGTGTGGAGCGTTTGGCTCCTTGTGAAACACTATTCATAAAGAGAGACTTCAAACGAGGAAACGAAGAGACAACCCCCTCCTTTAAATATAAACTTTTGAAATTCTCGGGCTTCATTCCAAAAAATTGCAACTTGAACATCAAAAAGAAGCAAGCAAACACCGCGTCCGGCTCCTAAGCTGTCCTTCATCTTCCCCCAGCGCTGAGTATAGGGCATCCATGTTGCATGGGCATAGCCATTAATGTGAAGTGTTGTCTTCTCTGCCAGCTCTGGGCTGTAGCTGCCACATTGCATGGGAGGAACCCCTCCACGTCCTCGATGGGGCTCTGGGCGTATACAACCTGCTCATTATTACGTGGGAGTGTCATGGGTTGATCTAGGTCCCGGGGGTGTATAGGGAGCCCCATACCTCGTAGACACGGAGCCCACTCGCAGTCCCCGGGCTCGTCGCGATGAAGTGTGGTCTTCCCTGGGCAAGCCCTCGAGAGTAGGGGAAGCCCCCTGCACTCTCTGGCCGGAGATCCCACCACATCGGAAGGTCCTGAGTTCCCTAGGAGTTGCCCCAACACGCCTCGCTGGGGCCCCCGGGGTTCCCATGCTGATACTCTGGGCCATGTCCCCAGGTCAGGCGAGCCGGGCCTCGGGACATGGGCGAGTACATTTTTGCCCGCCGGTGACCGAGCGAAACCTGTCCTGGCGACTTCGGCGTATGTTCCACCCTCCGTCCCCAAGCGAGTGTCGCGCGCCCCTGAGACAAGGGCGCATGTTCCACCCTTGGCCTCCAGGTTTGGATCGTCTGACCCAGGGATATGGGCGTGTGTTCCACCCTTCATCCCCAAGCTGGGGCCTCTCGGTCCGGATACGAGGGCGCATGTTCCACCCTCCATTCCTAGGCGAGTGACCCCCGGTCCCCAGACCTAGACATCTGCCCGAAGTAGCTCCCTGCCAGCGGGCATGCCTCGCGAGGATTGCCGCTCCGGGCATCCTCATGAGACCAGCCCCGCGAACTGCCCCCATGAGGTTGCACATACCTGTCCGCGCGGAGGCTCCTCACGAGGTCGCATGTGTGCCTCCTGCTGCCGTGGTAACCGGTGCTTCTCTCTTCATGGTCCGGGCACACGACATCATGGCCGTTGTCGAGTTGCACCGGCCCCCGGGCGCAGGCGTAGTCAAGACTCCGGTCCTCCTCCCTGGTATCGGAAAGCGTGCCAGGAGGCACGAAGCCACGCCCCCCTTGCGCGTGTAACAGCCCAGGACCGACACTCCAGAAGATTCCCCTTTGATTTCCATTGTTGTCATATGATTCGTTTGGTTGTCGCATTCATAGTCGCCACATTCGCATCATCTGCATAGCATCATCACTCGTTCTTGAAACCTGGCATCCATTCGTATTCATCGATTCTCTCCGTTCTTGTCGTTGCCCGTTTCGAGACCAACCACACACGCACGCGCCCATGGCATCGTTAAAAAACCCATTTTTAAAGTGCGTTGAAAATATTCTCGGATTGGGTCGAAAGTTGGCATGTGGGCTTGTATTATTGTCGGTAGACGGCCTGCCAAATTTCGTTGCAATCAGAGGTAGTTTCATACCCCGACGATCAACCATAGCAGCGCAGTCATCGGTTTATTTATGAGACGTTTCCGGTGTTTTAAAACTCGATGCCGGGTCACTATCTTCCCTCTCATCTCAGCCCAACCAACTCTCCACACCCCACCATAGCCCAGTGACCCACCTGTCCGATCAGACCATCCAATCGCGATCGAAGGGCCCCGAAACCTCCCTAAAACCCTAACCTAGCCCGTCCCTGCTATAAATAGACACCGCATGTCAATTTTTTGACCTTCTCCCACCTTTGCCTCGAAATTTGTGACACCTAGCCGCCTCCTACCTTGTAGTCGCCTCTCCTCGGAATCCGTGCAAAGCCGGCCCGTCACCGCCACTTGTTGGAGCCCCAGCAGGCCGCCGCCACCTGAGCCGCCCCCGTGGCCAATCAGGAGATGCCACGCGGCCTTCGTAGCCTCCCTCCGCCGCAAGCCCACCTGGACCCGGTTCTGGCCCTTCCGGGCCCAGAACGCTGCCGTCGTAGCCTACGAGGCCCGCGCGATCTCCTCCAACTGCTCGAGCTAGGGGTTCCCGCGAGATCCCACCTCAGCATGCCGGATCCCGTCACCGGACCTCACCCTCAATCCTCGCCACCTGGCCGGAGGTCGCCGGTGGACGTCGCCCTCGTCGGATCTGCTCAGGGTCGCCCCAACCGCATCGTTGCCTCATTGGCTTTGTTGTCACTATGGAAGCCCTCCTCCTCCCTATTGCGCCTTCGCTCGAGCTCCATGTCCGCCGCCGTCATTCCCCGACACCTCGCCGTCACCGGGTGTCGCCGGATCTGGCGCCGCCACCTCCGGATCGATCCGTTCCCGGCCTCCTCAAGCGCACTCGTCTCCTCGTCGCCTTCCCCGTTAATGGCAGAGCCACCGCCGCCTCCCTGCATTCGGGCAGGAGGCTTGGGACGAAGCCCCAACGCACGTTGACATGCATGGGCCGCCCCCGTCGCTAACCGAGAAGGCCCGGCATCGCCTCTTGCCGCCGCCGTGTTGGGACCGCCCCCTAGGTGAGCTCCCCTCAAACCAAACTTGCCCCCCTATCCATCGCCCAGGGCGTGCTTTAATTATATGGCGCGCAGAGGGCCAGTTTAGCTTCAGCCCATTTATTTTGTTTTTCGATGGACGAATTTCCTATTTATCAGGGCATTTGATAATTAGAGAAAAAATGTGTGTTTTTGAGAGGTTCATAAATAATTAACCGTGCATCATATGTAAAAACTTTATACATGAAAAATGACTAGAATTTCATGTAGATTCACAATATCAAACTCTCGCATGTGTTTAAAGTGTTTACCGTTGTTGTTCGCATTAATTTGCGTAAATGCCATGTTAATATGATTTATTTCACAACTTTTGAACCATAGCTCTCATTAAAATGTTCTACATAAGTAACTTGATTGGAAAAACTAGTAGAATCACAAGCCGCACTTTATTTTCATGTTTAATAAATATAAAACATGTTTAGTATGGATCTGGTCCTAAATCATAATATGCATATGGGGTTGTCTTGAAAATGCTATATGATGCTTTCGTCCTCATTTAAAATGCCTAGATGATGTAGTTTATTATTGCTTCATCTCTTGCCATGTTTAACAAATTTAGTGTTACCGAGTAAATAAACGAGACTCAACTAAATATTTGATCATGGAGTTTCGTCAATATGCAACTCGTTGCATATTGAGCTTCATTTAATGTGTAGTATTTGATTGATGTGGTTTGCCATGTCATGCCTTGAATAATTAAACTGAAAATGCATCATATTGGTTTGTGCATCAACTCATGCATATGTTGTGGTGTATCGTTTGTTGATTGTTTGTTCCGGATTGCTTCTTCACGATAGAGTTCCGAAAGCATTCGGTGTGTGAGGATTCGTTCGACTATGTTGGCTTGTCTTCTTCATGGACTCGTTCTTCTTCCAAGCATGATCTCAGGCAAGATGACACATTTCCCTAGATACCACTACTATCATTGCCATGCTAGATGTCTCGTTTTCTATTGCTATGTGATGCTTCGTACCACTTGTTTGACAAGCCTCTCAGGATTGCCATGAAAAGCCTCTAACCCTCCACCTTCCTAGCAACCTTTGTTTGGCTAGGTTACCGCTTGCTCAGCCCTTCTTATAGCGTTTCTAGCTACAGGTGCAATTGCTTCCATGTGACAACATGGACATTCTTTTGTTATCACAATATTATTTCTATGTAATTTAATGCACTTATACACTTGGTAAAGGGTGGAAGTCTTGGCCTTTTGCTCGATGTTTTGTTCCACTCTTGCCGCCCTAGTTACTTGTGAACCGGTGTTATGTTACACAATTGAGCGCTCCTAACATGCTCGGGGTTGTTATGGGGACCCCCTTGATTTTCATATTAGGATAAAGCTTGTCTGGCAAGGACCAACATTGGTACTAAATTTGACTAATAACTAATAAAATTTCATAGGGACCCGCCGGCAGCCGCGGATAATTTAATCAACCACCTAGGCCAGTGCTCCTCATGAGTGTTGGTCCAAAACGGGCTTCCTGCAAGGCTGCCTCGAGGAAACTCGGGGATTAGTTTTCCTCATAGCTAGTCCCATCCGGTCGTGCCCATAGAACGAGATACACGGCTCTTATCGGGTTCATCGACACATCGCGCAGTCTTGCTGGACTTGTTTTACCTTTCTCGAATGTCTTGCATGAGGAACTCTGACCCTCTTCGAGCTATCTCGAGGTGTCGGATTTCCTTTGGAATTTCCTAGGATGATCACGAGAGCTATGGTCGAGGTTCTTCCCATTGCGTGTCGTTAATTTGTGATGGATGAGTTGGAGCACCCCTGCAGGGTTAAATCTTTCAGAAAGTCGTGCCCGCGATTATGTGGCAAACTTGGAAACTTTGTTTAACACCCGTTCATAGAGAACTTGAAGTAAACCCTAATAAAATACACAAACTGTGTGCATAACCGTGACTGTCTCGTCTTGTGAGTCCTTATCCAAGAGAGAACATGGTGGGGTTATGTTTGATGTAGGTAGGTGTTCAGGATCTCTTAGAGATCACTACTAGCTCATGTCCGTTATTCGTAGACCACCATACTTTACTTTATGTATTCGTAAGTTAGCCACTCCAAGAAATGCTTAGTCGCTTGCTACAGCCTCACCACTTAACCAAACCTCACCCATTAAGCTTTAATAGTCTTGATACGCTTGGAAATGAGATTGCTGAGTCCCTGTAGCTCATAGATTACTACAACAACAGTTGAATGTACAGTTAATGCGATGATTTGATGTGAGCGCGATACTTGTTTGATTTGGAGTTATTCTTCTTCTTCTTCATCAATCTAGGATGGGCTCCAGTAGGTAGCCAGAGATGGCAAGGATGGATGTCATTTTATCGTTTGATTTCGACCGTAGTCGGACCCTGCTCTTTTGTATGATGCTTGAATATATTATTGTATTGATGTGATCTTGTTGTAGCTTGTGGTGAGTGTAAGCCAATTCCATATACTCATATCTTCTGTAAATGTACTTGTAATGATATCCATTCTTGCAACACGAGGAGATGCGCTTCTATCCCTGTCGAGGCCCTCATGCCAAAATAAGGAGAGGATCGCGTCTTGGGTATGACAAGTTGGTATCAGAGCTAGGTTCCGACCTGGGAGCCACCTTGATTGATCGAACTTGGCCGAGTCGAGTCTAGTGAAAAACTATTATGAGTCTAGTTATATATCGGAGAGTATGCTTCTTTTACTCCTCTTCTATACTCTGGTGCGGTATTCAACTTAGGAATTTTGGTTCTACCTTCTTCTCACTCAAATTTTTTTTAGGATCACACGGTTATTTTGGAAACGATAAGATGCCGATGTGACGGAGTTCTGTCTTGGTGCCTCCTGTCTTACTTGATTTCTTCCAAGGAGTTGAGCTCTAGGGGATTCTTGACACATCATTATTGTTTAGTTACCTTAGTATCTCGGTACGGAGGATGTTCGAAATTACTTCAATACTAGTAGTGGCGAGAGGAGTCCAACATCCCTAGTACTGTTGGAGAGAGTTCAGATGTACTTCCATTCTTAGTATTGTTGTGTTTTCGAGTGTCTGGGATAGATGGAGTCCCGAAGCCTCTGTTTATGTGTTGAAGGATGGATATAGTTGGGGTGTAGGGCTTGTTAGTTGTGTGAGATATTTTCCTCCTTGTATCCCCAACACCCGATTGCATAACCACAAAGATTTTGGGAGTTCTTAGGTGGGAATTCAAGTAGTTACCTAGGTTATCTTCCAACAGATCATGATGTGAGGTTGGGGTTCGACATCTAGTGGATTCGTTTCTTCACGATCTTTCTTACAGTGGTTCTCGTTGTGTCTTAAAGAGTCCTTGTAGCTTGCTACAACTCGGGGACGCATCGTATATCGTGTGCACTGCTTTGCACATGATGGCTACTATAAGATTGAGCCCGTGCCAACCTTACGATGAAAATATCAAGCGGAATCTCTATCATGTATTTGTTCTGGCTTGTTTCATAAGCCCCATCCTTTGTTTTGTTTTGTATATGGTAATTCGAGTTGCTGCGATGTCAAGTGGTGATTTCATATCTTTTCTAAGTAGTGTTCTCATATTTTGCGGGAATGCTACTCCTTTTGTTCAACTGGAGTTGTCGTATCAATTCTTTTATCCGAGTGCTTCTCTTCAAGATAATTCAATCCTCTCCAATTCTTTGCAAGATCTATCCTCATATTATTTTCCGGAGTCTGTCTCATCTGTCCCAACTTTTCTTTGTTTTCCCCACCCTCCCCTCCTTTTTCTTCAATGATTAAATTCTTGTTCAAGTTCGTGCCTTTTCATGTGATGCTTCGCTATCATTTCTTCCCTATTGTATTCAGTGAGTTCTTCTGGAGTTTCTCAGGAGTTTTATTTTCAAGATCTATCATCATATTCTTGTCTTGTGTTATTATTCCTCGGTGGATTCCATTCAAGCGTTCGGTGTCCTTCATATCCTTTCTCATTCGTTCAATGATTGCCCATGAGGGAAATTCTTATCCAAGCCTCTCTTGTTTATTCCTCTTTCTATTCTACCCGGAGTGCCGAAGATATCTCATCATATTCGTGTTTGCATTCAATACTTTCAAATTATTTTGAGGTTCTCAACTCATCAAGTTCTTAATTGTACCGGCGCAATTTCTCGTTCCGAGGAATCATTTCAGTGGTGGTTTCTTTTCAGTGGGCCCATAGCCCACAGGTTTCCCCCTAGGATCTTACCTCTCTCTTCTAATTTTTCCGGAGATGTTCGCAAGTTCTCTTCTAATATGACGTCAGAATGAATTTCATCTGTCATATTCATATTCCAAAATTGCTTCTAAATCATTTTCATTCTTGGCTCAATGTTCTTTATTCATTTTTCCGGAGTATCTCAGTAATTCATGGTGTTGTTTCTCGTCATCATTCTTAGCATTGAAGAGCGAAGGAGAGGTTCTCGTAAATCCTTGTCCGTTCTTTTCAAGAGTCATGGTTTCAGCTTGTTACTAACCTCTCAAATTGTTTTCTATCATTAGAGATTCTTTCCATATCTATCCGAAGCACTTTGGAGTTCTTTTCATTTCTCGATCCTCCGAAGGTGATCATTTCAGAAGATTTCTTCGTTCTCAGCATTCAATTTTTGTTCTCAAATTCTTCTCAATTGTTATTCCTTCATTCATATCTCAATTATTCCGGTGCTTCATTCAAGTTTTCTATTAGGTGGATCATGCTCTCTTCGCTCTCATGTTATTCCATTCATTTGAAGTATCCTCTTTAGTTACTAATTCTTACTGGTGTTCTCATGCAAGACTTCGTCAAGTATGTGATCTCTCTCTTTCTCTTCAATTCCTTCCAACAAGAATAAGTGGTGTGCGAAATCCGTTGTTTGTCATCAATTCAACTTGATGAAGGATAGTCATATCATAATTCTTATTCTTGTTTCATCAAGGTGGTTTCAATCCTTCTGCCGAAGTGTTCATGGCACCAAATTCTTGGTTATAAGTTGTTCATCTTTTCTTTTTGGATTTCTATGTTTTTCTCAAGCATCTCTTCGTGAAGCTTCATATAAATCTTTGCAACATCATAATCTATTCTTTTCAACCGCATTCTTTTGATTGTCCTTTCATCCCAGTGTTTGCCAAGATGTCCTTCATTGTGGTTTGTTAAGGATGTAATTCTTCTCCAATTTTTCTTCAATATTCTTGTTGGAGGTGCTCAAGTGTTCTTTATCTTGGATGTCTAAATTCAATTCCTTCTCCGTTGTCTTTTCAGATAGTTTTATTAAATTCTTGCTATGAGGAGTCTCAAAGGAAAATTGTCAAGAATAAGACAAGTAAACCCATCATTCCTTTCTTGGAGTTATCTTGGATTGAATTTCACCTAAGGAATTTCTTAAGGATTGTTGCTATCATGGTGTTATAAAGGATTCATGTGTCTCCTCCACCTCTTGCCGAAAGAAGTTTCGCATATCTTGTTGCTCTCAAGCAATGAATTGTTTATGTTTGGGCAGGTTGTCACCTTGTAATTTTGAGATGTTTTCCATAAGCCCATAACAAACTATTGTTTTCATTGTTGATTCTCCATCGACTCCGTTCAACCATGCTTTTCAAATTCAATTGTGGTAGAAATATGTCATTTTGTTCTCCATTACTTACTTTCCGATGGTCTAGTTTCTATTTGTTTGATCCGAAGGTGCTCTCTTCGATTCATCAACTCGATTTATCAAGATCATATTCTTTTGCTCGTCCATTAAACAGGAGTGCTATGAAATCTTTTCACGATCCTTCCATCTTATGAAGTTTTGATTCCAATCCAACCGAAGTTTGGTGTATCTCTTTCAATTTCTTTCCATAGTATCAATTTTACCCCTCTGTCCTACCGAAGTGCTACCAAAATTTCTTGTGAATTCTTGCTTGTTCCTCTTCTCAGTCTTCATCTCATTGAAACCTTCAATGATCATCGGTTTGACTCGTTTGTTAGAGATGCAACTAGGTTTTACCTCTTGCTCTTTCTCTTCCCCTTCTCATTCTAGATCTCGGGATGAGATCCTCGTGTAGTGGAAGAGAGTTGTAACATCCCGGGACCGACGCTCCAGAAGATTCCCCTTTCAATTCCATTCTCGTTGTGTGATTCGTTTGGTTGTCGCATTCATCATCACATCATTCACATCATCTGCATAGCATCGTCACTCGTTTTTGAAACCTTGCATCCATTCGTATTCGTCGATTCTCTCTGTTCTTGTCGTCACCCGTTTCGAGACCAACCACACACACACGAGCCCATGGCATCGTTAGAAAACCATTTTTAAAGCACATATAAGATATTTTTGGTTTGGGTCGACAGTTGGCATGCGGGCTTGTTTTATTGTTGGTAGACCCCCTGCCAAATTTCGTCGCAATCGGATGTCGTTTGATACCCCGACGGTCAACCGTAGCAGCGCAGTCATCGGTTTATTTATGAGACATTTCTGGTGTTTTAAAACTCGATACCGGGACACTATATTCCCTCTCATCTCATCCCAACTAACTCTCCACAGCCCACCATAGCCCAGCTACCCACCTCTTTGATCAAACCATCGGATCGCGATCGAAGGGCCCCAAAACCTCCCTAAAACCCTAACCTAGCCCTCCCCTGCTATAAATAGACACCCCATGTCTATTTTTTTGCCTTCACCCACCTCTGCCTCGAAATCCATGCCACCTAGCCGCCTCCCACCTCGCAGCCACCTCTCCTCGGAATCCATGCAAAGCCAGCCCGCCATCGCCACTTGTCGGAGCCCCAGCAGGCCGCCTCCACCTAAGCCGCCTCCCAGCCTCCCTCCACCACGAGCCCACCTGGACCCGGTTCTGGCCCTTCCGAGCCCGGAACGCCGCCGTTGCAGCCTGCGAGGCCCGCGCGACCCACTCCCGCTACAAAAACTAGGGGTTCCCGCGAGGTCCTGCCTCAGCGCGCCGCATCCCATCGCCGGACCTCGCCCTCGCCCCTCGCCACCTGGCCGGAGGTCGCCGGTGGACGCCTCCCTCGCCGGATCTGCTCAGGGTCGACCCAACCGCATCGTAGCCTCGTTGGCTTTGCTATCACCATGAAGCCCTCCTCCTCCCTCTTTGCTCGAGCTCCATGTCCGCCGCTGTCGGTCCCCTGCACCTCGCCGTCACCGGGTCTTGCCGGATCTGGCACCGGCACCTCCGGATTCATCCGCTCCCGGCCTCCTTGAGCGCACTCGTCGCCTTACCCGTCAACGGCGGAGCGGCCGCCGCCTCCTTGCATTCGGGCAGGAGGCTGGGGATGAAGCCCCAGCGCACATTGACACGTGTGGGCTGCCCCGTCGCTAGTCGAGCAGGCCCGACATCGCCTCTCGCCGCCGCCGTGTTGTGCCAGGCCCAATAGGTGAGCTCCCCTTAAGCCCAACTTGCCCCCCTATCTATGGACCAGGGTGTGCTTTAGTTATAATGCACACAGAGGGCCAGTTTAGCTTTGGCCCATTCATTTTTTTTCGATGGACGAATTTCCTGTTAATCAGGGAATTTCGTAATTACAGAAAAATGCATGTTTTTGAGAGGTTCATAAATAATTAACCGTGCATCATATGTAAAAACTTTATACATGAAAAATAAATATAATTTTGTGTAGACTCACAATATCCAACTCTCACATGTGTTTAAAATGGTTAACGTTGTTGTTTGCATTAATTTGCATAAATGCCATGCTAAGATGATTTATTTCATAACTTTTTAACCATAGCTCTGATTAAAATGTTCTCCGTATGTAACTTGACTAGAAAAACAAGTAGAATCACATGCCACACTTTATTTTTATGTTTAATAAATATAAAACATGTTTAGTACAGATATGGTCCGAAATCATAATATGCATATGGGGTTGTTTCAGAAATGCTATATGATGCTTTCGTCCTTGTTTAAAATGCCTAGATGATGTAGTTTATTATTGCTTCACCTCTTGCCATGTTTAACAACATTTAATGTTGCCGAGTAAATAAACAAGACTCAACTAAATATTTGATTGTGGAGTTTCGTCAATATGACACTCGTTGCATATTGAGCTTCACTTAATGTGTAGTATTTGATTGATGTGATTTTCCATGTCATGCCTTGCATAATTAAACCGGACATGCATCATATTGGTTTGCGCATCATGTCATGCATATGTTGTGGTGTATCATGTGTTGATTGTTTGTTCCAGATTGCTTCTTCTGGATAGAGTTGTGAAAGCGTTCGGAGTGTGAGGATTCGTTCGACTACGTTGGCTTATCTTCTGCATGGACTCGTTCTTCTTCCAAGCAGGATCTCAAGCAAGGTGACACATTTCCTTGGATACCACTAGTCATTGCCATGCTAGATGTCTTGTTTTCTATCGCTATGTCATGCTACCTACCACTTGTTTGACAAGCCTCCCAACATTGCCATGAAAAGCCTCTAACCCTCCACCTTCCTAGCAACCTTTGTTTGGCTATGTTACCGCTTGCTCAGCCCTTCTTATAGCGTTTCTAGCTGTAGGTGCAATTGCTTCCATGTGACAACATGGACATTCTTTTGTTATCACAATATTATTGCTATTTAATTTAATGCACTTATACACTTGGTAAAGGGTGGAAGGCTTGGCCTTTTGCTTGGTGTTTTGTTCCACTCTTGCCCCCCTAGTTACTTGTGAACCGGTGTTATCATAATTGAGCGCTCCTAACATGCTCGAGGTTGTTATGGGGAACCCCTTGATTTTCGCTTTAGGATAAAGATTGTCTGGCAAGGCCCAACATTGGTACTACATTTAACTAATAACTAATAAAATTGCATAGGGACCCGCCGGCACCCGCGGATAATTTAATCAACAACCCGGGTTAGTGCTCCTCGTGAGTGTTGGTCCAAAACGGGCTGCCTGTGAGGCCACCTCGAGGAGACTCGGGGATTGGTTTTCCTTGTAGCTAGTCCCATCCGGTCGTGTCCTGAGAACGAGATACGCAGCTCTTATCGGGTTCGTCGACACATCGGGTGGTCTTGCTGGACTTGTTTTACCTTTCTTGAATATCTTGCGTGAGGGACTCTGATCTTCTTCGGGCTAGCGTGAGGTGTCGAATTTCCTTTGGACTTTCCTAGGATGATCACGAGCTCCGTGCTCGAGGTTATTCCTGCAGCGTGTGGTTAACTTGTGATGGATGAGTTGGAGCACCCCTGCTGGGTTAAATCTTTCAGAAAGTCATGCCCGTGGTTATGTGGCAAACTTGGAAACTTTGTTTAACACCCGGTCATAGCAAACTTGAAGTAAACTCTAATAAAATACACGAACTATGTGCGTAACTATGACTGTCTCTTCTCGTGAGTCCTTATCTGAGAGAGAACATGGTGGGGTTATGTTTGACATAGGTTGGTGTTAAAGATATCTTAGAGATCATTACTAGATCACGTCTGTTATTCGTAGACCACCATACTTTACTTTCTGTATTCGTAAGTTAGCCACTCCAACAAATGCTTAGTCGCTTGCTACAGCCTCATCACTTAACCATACCTCACCCATTGTTGAGTCTCTATGGCTCACAGATTACTACAACAACAGTTGTAGGTATAGGTAATGCGATGATTTTACATGAGCGCGATGCTTGTTTGATTTCGAGTTCTTCTTCTTGTTCTTCCTCGATCTAGGATGGGTTCCAAGCGGCAGCCTGGGATAGCAAAGATGGATGTCATTTTATCGTTTGATTTTGTCCGTAGTTGGACTCTTCTCTTTTGTATGATGCTTGAATATGTTGGTGTATTGATGTGATATTGTCCTAGCTTGTAGTGAGTGTAAGCCAATTCCATATACTCATCTCTTCTGTAAATGTACTTGTAATGATATCCATTCTTGCAACACAACAAGATGCGCTTCTATCCTTTTCGATGCCCTCATGGCAAAATAAGGATAAGATCGCATCTTGGGCATGACAGCGCGGCCGGGCCCGCGCCCCCGGCGGCTCGAGCCAAGTCCCTAGAAAGGGTGGGTTGGCGTAGATGTCTTGAATTCGCCCGCATGGTCAAGGCGCTGTGGCCTCTAGTTGTGCGGGTCCATGGGCGCGAGCCCCGCGATAGTGCACCTGGGTTTCGTTGGCGGCAGTGTCGCGCTTAGGAGCACACCTGGGCTTGCTGGAGCTGTGGTGTGTGGGTGGCACGTTGGCGCCGAAGCTCGTGCGCCATGAGGAGCGTGATATGTTTGTGTGTTGGGTCTTGGCAAACTTGGAAGAGCGGCAGCGCGGCATGATGCGATGAAGCGCCGGGGCAACAGGGGCGTGCCGTGTGGTTGGTGAAGGCGGTAGCCCCCAGCGCCTCTTTGGGAACCGAACGGTGTTGACGCCTGCTTATGGGGTCGCAGAGCGTCGTTGGGCGTTCCGGCCCGCCCGCGCTAGCCGTGCCACGCATGTGGCTCGCCGTTCCGCGCGGACTCGTCGTCCTCCTGCCATTAGTGCTACAAGCGTCGGCCGTGCGAGACCTGATGGAGATTTCAACACGCCCCTACCTGGTGCGCCAAATGTTGGATTTCGGGCACCACAAAACCCATAATATTCGAACACAGGGGCATGTGCAAAGATCTCCTGCATCCTCGCCCGACCTAGCTCGCTACTCGATGAACGCAGGAAAGAGCTCGCATGATGACGAGGAAGAAGATGAACACGACAGTTTACCCAGGTTCAGGCCGCTGCGAAGTGTAATACTCTACTCCTTCTTTGGTGGATTGCCTCTCAAGGAGGTGAGGTGGATGAATAAGTACAGTGTTTCAGGGCCTCCTGAGGACTCTCAATGGTGTTCGAGACTCCTTGTGGTTTGGTGAGTGGTGGAGTTTGTCGATTGGGTTCGGATCAGTCCGCCTCTACAAAGCAGCCTACCCTCTATATATAGTGGTGGCCCGGGTCCACTTCCCTTATCACAATGGTGGGAAGGGATCCCACAATGGCCAATTTTGAAGGGGGACAGGGCTTCATGCTCGTCCTGCCCAAAGGCAGACTTCGCAACAAACTAGCTGTCGACGCTGCACGGACGGGCTCAGCGATGACGTCCGTCCTGCGGAGCTGGTGGTTGCGGTCTTGTTGCACTAGAATCGAAACCTTTGGGGGTGCATTGGGAACCCGCGTACGTCCTTGCTCCCTTTGCACCAAAGGAGAAACTGCGCTGCCTGGCGCACTAGTGCTCGCGTGTCCTTCCTTGCATCACCTTTCATTCCTGAGGCCGGGCCTTGCACAGAGATCTCCTCCCCTCCGAAGGGGGCCTGGGGAGGCCCGTCCCTACCGGTCTTGATGCTGCTCATCCTTGCGAGGCTTGGGCCCACACGATGGCTTCGTCCTAAGTGGGGGCCATGCCTAGTCCCATTTGGTCGATGAAGTGGGCCCCACCCTGGGCCGCAGGCAGGCAGGTCTGGGTACCCCCATTCCTGGAAAACCGACATCAGGGACTTGCATCTTTTGGCAGCCGAGCCCCGCTCAGGGGCTCTGACCGCAGCACGGTACCACGACATGGAGCCTCAAGACCCTAGTGCATCATGAGGCAAAACTCTATAGAGTGGAATGGGGATCGCTTGAGCATCAAAGGGGGCTCCTGAGCAACGCGCCTCAGGAGCCTTACTAGTCATATAACCACTTGGCACCCTTGATGTCGTCCTTGGTGATCCGGTTGGTATCGAGGGTGTCGGGGCCTCACCTCTTGGTTGCATCCTGGTGATCCGGTCATACACCATGGTGGTAGGGAAATGTGCAGGACTAGGACGTACTAACATAGAGCAGCTTGAGTGTCAAAGGGGTTTCCTGAGTAGCACGCCTCAGGAGCCTTACTGGTCATATAGCCACTCAGCACCCTCGATGTCATCCTTGGTGATCCGGTCGGCGTCGAGAGTGTCGGGGCCTCACCTCGTACTTGCATCCTTGGTGATCTAGTCATACACTGCGGTGGTAGGGAAATGTGTGGGACTGGGGCCTGTAGACAAAGAGTGCCAAAAGGGCTCCCGACCTGCCTCACACGCAAGAAGAAGAGAAGCCCTTAGGGCGTCCCCCCCAGGCGCCGCTGCAAAAAACCCCTAACATAGACGACTGTCGCAATCATGCCAATCGGTTTGGCAGCAACCCCAGGCAAAAGGAAGCATGGCGTAATATACCCTATCACTCAGAAGCACACTCAAAGGTATTCTCGAAAATACATTAAGGTTGCCACTGGTCCACATGCATAACCTTGCCAGGAAAACAAGGAGGCTGCTCAAGGGGACATGTAGTCGCCGCCACTCTCGCCATCGCCACCACCGGCGGCTTCATGCTTCTCGGATCCAGCCTAACCCTCAACCTCATCGGAAGATAGCTTCGCTATCAAGTCTTCCACGTTGTCCTTGACCCGCTTGGCGAGGGCGGTGTGAGTCATTTCGGGCACGGGACCAAGCACCGCCCAGAAATCAAAGTGTGGGTCAAGGCGAAGGAGGTGTCTGAAGATGTTCGAAGCCTCCCGCACGAGGAGGTCGTGGCCTTTCTCCTCCACAAGCACGAGGACCTTCTCCGTGCCCCCTCAAGGCACTCCAAGACCCTGGAAAAGAAGCCCAGGTACCCAGCGTCGTTTGGAATCAAGGGGCTCGAGACGCTCAAGCCGAAGAAGTCGCTCAAGGCACTGTTGTCCCTCCTCTCGAGGGATTGGAACATCTGGGAATGCATGTGCTGGAGGCTGCGAGCACGGTTTGCCTCGTCTGAAGTCTCCTCTACCAGGGAAGCAACACCCTTTACCTGTTTATGAAGAAAAGCTAACTCGACCTCGGCAGCGGCCTGGGCATTCATCGCGGCTCGTCGGCGCCTTTCCTCTTGGTCTAACCTTTTCTTTAGGGCATTAACCTCGCCTTTCCGGAAGTCACGCCGCTTGCAGAACCTAGACTCCTAGAACTTCAGCTTCATGCAATAGTCATGGAGAAGGGAGCGCCAGGCCTCTGCCGCCTTGTCATCGGCCGCCTCTTGGAACCTCTCATCATGGGAGGCGAGGGACTCCTCAACAAGCGACACCTGGCGCACCCTCGCCTCCAGCCTCTCCTTCTCAGGCTCTGCTCCAGCGCCTCCATCACCAACCAGTCCAAGGGAATGCGGGGGTCCGCACTAGCAGGGAGGAACTAGGGTGCCAGACCATCAAGCATGGTCTTCCGTGCCTGGATCTACCTTTCAAGGGCAGCACTGAAGGCTTGAGATCTTCGAGGCGTTCCTCCAAGGCCCTGTGCCGGCAGTCGGCTTCCCAAGCTTCAGCAAGGGCATGCTCACGGGCCTCCACTACTGCGGCAAGGGACTCCTTGGCCTTTGCATGGGGGCGCTCGCTCTGCATGCGCCTGAAGTTCACGGCAACCTCAAGACGATGCCATTCCCGTGCAAGGCATTGACGCTCCCTCTCTAAGTGGGCATCATCGTTGGCGAGCTCCACCCCCAGACGTCCCATCGCCTCCACCGCAGTTTGGAGCAACCCCCCCCCCCCCCCGCGCACGACGCTCCAGTCACTCATGAGCTCAAGGGCCCAGCCGGGGTCCCCACCTTGCTCAAGACAGACGGGGGAAGCATGCGGGCGACCGCCCAGCCCGGACGCGTCCCTCGGGGCTGGGGGCTCCCTCATAACCGCTCTAGAAGAATGGCGTGCCTCCTATGGCTCCACTTTATCAAGCAAAGGAAGCCCAAGGTCACTGCGAGGCATATCTCTAGGGAAGGACACCAGCGGGGGGTGCTGCCCCATCTTGGGGAGCTGAAGACTGCGGGCAAAGAAGATCACAGGGGCTCATGCTCGAGGCCCCCTAATGGACGAGTAGGCTAGGCCACGGGCAACCTGTACACCAGAACCCTGCGGCCGACAAGAGGCGTGGCCGTCGGAAGCTCGTCGGACGGGGAGGCAAGCGACATTGACTCGGCTCCTCTTTCAACCCCGCAGCTGGCGGGAGGCATGGCTGCTGGAAGCTTGGCGGACGAGGAGGCAGACGACATCAAATCGTCTCCTCCTTTACCATGGGGGATCCTGCAAAACAAAAGCTCAGAAAGAGGGCGCTGAAGGGGAGGACAATGGGGACGCATGCACTTACTCATCCACGGCGATCCACCTCCTCTTCACCGGCGCCCAGGGTGCCGAAGAACGGCCGCCCTTCGTCACCTTCCTCTTTCGGCCGGAGCGGAGGCCAGGGGACAACGAATCAACAACCGGCACCCTGCACTCAGGAGCATAGGCGGCGACCCTTAGCATCGCCGGTGTGCCGCCCGTGATCCCGGGCTGATCCGAGGCGGGAATCGGAGAAGCGGGCGATGAAGGGTACCCCATCTTGACTGCAGGAAGAGGAGTGCCCTTAGGACCCCTGAGGGTCGAGGCCCCCGAGGAGGGGACACCCGGAGGATGCGACCCCTCAGGAGCAAGGAACCCCCACTCGTCGAAGCATGTCATCTTCAGAACAAGGGCTTCACGGTCGTTGTAGTTATACAAGGGGAGGCCGTCATGAGGGAGCTCATCAGGCTCACCACTGATCATGCGGCGGAGCTGCTCGTGTAAAACGTCAAAAGAAAGAGACGGGACGTGGATCCTCATGGGATCGCGGGGGCCTATGAAGGCCCACATTGGGCGGGAATGGCGCTAGAGGGGGGCGATTCGTCTGCGTACAAACTCCTGCACCACCATCGCCATCATCACGCCCGCCTCCTTCAGCCTCGCCAGCCTGGCTAGAACCCACGCTCGACGCGGGTCGGCAAGCTCCTCGCGCATCCACCCATGGTGCAGCGCCACGGGGGAAGGCAGGAGTTGAAACAGGGGGCCAGCCTCAGCTGCTTCGACGTACACCCATTCCCACCGAAACCCTTCTGCCTCTGGGGAGAGTCCGGCATCAAGGGCCTCTCCAGGAGGAACATCACCTTCTCTCAGGGACACACACCCGGAGCACTGTTCCCCCGAGACCAACTCAAGGGAGAAGAAGTGGTGCAACAGGGCCACAAAGGGGGAGACACCCACGAAGGCCTCCCACAGTAACACGAAGGCTGGGAGAAGGGCAAGGGAGCCAGGTTCAAGGTGGAGCACGTGGATCCGATAGTGTGAAAGCACGGTGGAGAGCAAGTCCGAAATGACAGGAACACGCCTGAAAGAAAGGCATGGATATGGAGGGGAATGGCGGGTCCCGCAAGCTCGCCCGGGGGCCACGAGCCCAGCCATATCTTGGTCGCCCCCATTTGTTAGAGCCGCTAACAATCACAAGTTGGACCTTCTCCAAACCCTCCAAGTTCACCACCGAAGACCGGCCCAGTGCGGGCATAGGCACCAAGGCGTTGGTCGACACCCTCAGGCCTTCGCCGTCTCCCTTCTTGGAAACCATGGCAAGGGGGTGGGGCGACACGCATAAGGATTCGGCGGAAAATGGTGAGATTCACAGAAGAAAGCGAACATGCGGCGAGATTGACGTGGAACAATGGCGGCTTGGTGGTGTGCACCAGGAAATTTCCAGACATGACGACGGCTGAGCTGGCATGGAAACGAAGGGGGCATGGCCCCTCAAAATCGGCCGCATGTTGGGCTTGGCCCGCAATTAATTGCGGCCCATGGCGCTTCGGGCCACCTTCGATGGCTTCGCTTAGAAGCCAACTCGGGGGCTACTGTCGGCATTCTAGGAAAGGGGTACTCAGACCTTCCTGTCTGCAGCCCAGGGCATGGCCCACCTCAGTGGCGAAACGTGGCTTGGTACGGATCCACTCAAGACAAGGCCCCCGCGAGGATCCCAGGCTCGTGAGGAAGAATGACACCAAGACCAGCAAGGATGGCCCTCCTCAGACCCCTCTAGAGCAGCGGAGATCTCTATGCACAACCCAACCTCAGAAGTCAAAGATGACGCAGGGAAGGACAGGCGGGCGCCAGCGCACCAGGTGGTGCAGTTTCCCCTTTGGTGCAACAGAAGCAAGGATGTACGCGGGTTCACAAAGTGTCGTCCAAAGGATTCTAGTACAATGCAACAAGACCACGACCACGAGCCCCGCAGGGTAGATGTCATCACCGACCCCACCTCCACATCATCGACGACTAGTTTGCAGGCGAAGACCACCTTTGGACAAGGCGGGGGTGCACTCCTGTCCCCCTTCAAATTTGGCCCTTGTAGGATCCCTTCCCGCCATTGTGATAAGGGAAGAGGACCCGTGCCACTACTATATAGAGGTTAGGTCACATCGTGTAGGGGGATCCGATTCACAACTTAGCCACTCGACGAACCACGAGACAAGGCAGAGAGCGAAGAACATCAATTGAGCCCCCTCGCGAGGCTCGAGACCACTATACTAGTTCATCCACCACACCTCCTCGAGAGGCAATCCACCAAAGCAGGAGTAGGGTATTACACTTCACAGGGGCCCGAACCTGGGTATACTGTCGTGTTCATCTTCTCCCTTATCATCGTGCGAGCTTGCCGGGGCAACCATCGAATAGCGAGCTAGGTAGGGCGAGGCTGTCGAGGATCTTCACATACACCCTTGTGTTCGAACCTTGAGGGTTTTGCGGAGCCTAAAATCCGATAGAACCATGAGAAGCTCCGCTTCGAGAAGCTCAATTTGGAGCAAGAGCATGAATAACTTAAATTTATCAATGCCAATCTTTGAAAGAAGACTTCATCTTTTCTAGCCAAACGTCTTCTCTTGTCTACATTCATTCCACAAGTTAAGGCTAAGCAAACTAGTAACAAAGGCAAGAAAGGTTCTTCAACTAGTAGAAATAAAAATGATAAACCCAATGATATTGCATCTAGTAGTTCTATTGATCCCACTAACACTTCTCTTAGCCAAGTTACACTTGAGCAAGAAAATGAACTTTTGAAAGGGATTATAGATAAAGGTATCTACAAGAGTCTTGTCGGGTGTAAGCAATTTGAGGAAATTGTACGCAAGCATGGAGGATACCAGAAGAACCATGGCATTGGCTACTTCAACACTAATGGAGTTGAATGGGAAGAAGGTCAATACCCAAGCCCAACTTTGTTCCTCGAAGGGAGAAGTATGCAAATACACTTCCCAAAGGAACAAGGTCAATATGACCTTCCACAACAAGACCACAAGCTCAAGGGAAAGAACAAGCTTCAAGAGGACATTGACTCGTATGGAGATGAATCCCAAAATTTGGTGAAGTGGGTTCCCAAGACTACTTCAAGCTTAACTTCTACCAGTGCCACTACAACACCAGGGATCCCCATCAACTTGATGTGGGTCCCCAAGAAGAAGAAGTAGAAAAGTTCTTGAGGGGTGACTCCGCCAATGAAATTCACTCACATTCATTATTAGCAAGCACTAGTTGCAATCAACATGAACATTATGCAATAGTTCAAGGAGTCACACATTCCCGAAAAAGGTAAGCAAGGGACAAGGTAATCAACAAATCTATGGACATCATCATATATGCTCTGCACTCCATGTCCATAGATATCGTTGTCTTTGTCTCTTTTGTGTTGGGACTAACCCATGTAGGTGAGAAGAGTAAGAAACAACAAGGATGCTCCCAACTCATGGTGATCTTCATCAACGTTGAGCATCCACCACTACTTCACCTACATGAAGTCTTCATCGACAAAACTAAGGTTAGTTTATCCCTCTCAAGGGGGACATCACATCAAGGGGGAGCTTTACTCTAAGACTTGAGTCAAAGCATCTCATACTATGTGACAACATTAACAAGCTTTATATAAAAGTGGTAAGCCCACTCGTGCTTAAACGATGAGTATGACCTATGATCAAGTATTCTGACTTGGATCCTAAGTCAATATACTCATATATAGATGACTACGTCATCACCAAAATGCTTGATAGATGCTAGCATGTATGTGCATTTTGCCATGATTTCATTTGACATCTTATTGTGTGAGCATGTTGGTCCGCATTTCTTTATCCATTTGAGGACATACAATTGTTGCTATTTGGACTTTGATTTTATTTTTGCCAATTGGATGGACAAGAATGTCTAGGACCCTTCTCTAGCTACCTATGCTTTCTCGTCTTATATTCCATTGTTGCTGCATCACAAAATTTGAAGAAGTACTTTTCGATCTCTCTATGTGAGGAGCAATTGGAGTTCCGTATTGACAAAGGACTCACAATAAAAACCTCCCAAGTGCATCTCGATGGAACCAACTCAAAATTCTCGGTTTCACCGAATGCCTATGGTTGATCTGGTTTCCACACTTAGTATCACTGATTCCATTTTCTCGGTTACACCGAGTTTCCATGTCAGCTGATAGTTGACGAACTCGGTGACACGGATAAATTAGAATCGGCGTCATCGACAACCACGGGTATATAAAGAGGCGGACCCGACTTTTAATATTTCTTTCTCAAACGTAACCCCCTCCAAAAACCCTATCAGCCAAACAAGACCCCTGGTCATTGCCTTCGTCTTTCCGAGAATCTCCGCCATTGGAAGTCCACGCCGTCAACAGATTCTTCACCCCCATCGCCGTCGTAGCGAGATTGTCACCAAGTTAGGGTACGGTTTCGACCCCTCTTGCGCTCCTCCCTTCGAATCTTGCACATTCGGACTTTTCGATCGATAAGACAATCTTTGACATAATTGTATCCACTAGAAATTCTATTAGGTTAGCGAACGAACAATTTTTTTTAGGGTTTGTCGTCTGCAACTTGAATCTCTGTGACACCGAAGAAAAAGAATTGGCATCACTAATTCCCTTTTTAGGTAAACTGAAAACAACCTCGGTGAAACCGAGTGCCCATTTTCGGTCTCACTCAAAGTGGTGCCAAGTTTCTGTTAAGCAGGTTGTTTGTCTCGGTGTCTCCGACAAGTTTGCCTCGGTAGTACCAAAATTCACTTGGCAGAATGCAGATCTTGAGAAATTTTAGTTCAAATCTTGAGAAAATCTTCTAAAATTTTGTGATTACTAAACCTATATGCTCCTCTACATTCTATTCACAATGTAAGAGATGTCAGTATCAGGAGACAGTTAGAACAACCTCAAGGAGCTCAGCATAGACACAGATCCAAGCATTAGTCCAAATAAGAGCTCATCTTCATTTGATAATGTTCCCGGGTCTCCAAACCTACCCATGGTAGCAACAAGAACTAGGAGGAAGCTCAACTCAGAGGAAGAAGACTCTTATTTTTTGCCTGATGAGGTTCCTGCCAAGGTTAAGCAGAACAAGGCCGAGAAGACTACCAGGAAGCCTACAACTGGGCTACTTCTTCCAAAAAGGTGGTTAGGAAGGAGTATGCCCCCTTAGAAACTATGAGAGAATTTGAGAGCTCCAGGGGCACCATGACCATTGAGCCCCCAAACAAATCCATGCCCAAGAAGGCTGGAGAGAAGAAGGGCAGAAAGAGGATTATTCATGTTACTAGTAGGCCTACCTCTATGTTTGAGGACCCAGCAGAGGCTATTGCCGAGGAGGAGGAGGAAGAGCTAGCTACATAGGCTCCTCCCAAGAAGAACAAGAATTTGATGTAAGATTCTATGCCTAGCCAAGCAGCTCCCAAGGGCAAGCCAGATGGATCCAAGAAGCCCTCTTCTCCCAGACCAAAGAGGATTACCAGAGACATCGCAGCTTCTGAGAAGAACAAGGGATCTTCATCCAGAGATCCAGAGGAGGATTCTATGTCTGCTTTGATGAAGCTAAGGCTACAACTTCCAGCATAATGTCAGCCACTTGCTAGCTGAGGATATGAGGAAGAGGAAGGACCAAGGGATTGAGAGATTTGAGAGCTATTCATCCCTATTCACAGAGGTGGAAGACTGTTGTGGACTACAGGTTCTATACAAAGCAACATCAAGACTTCTATGAAACAATTCTGCTTGACAAGAGCCATGCTGGGAGTGATATGAGATATGTGGACTGGAAGTACATCAAGGACAATGAGTATTACTTCGCAAGTGTGCAAGACAATTTCCATTGCATTGGTCTAGATAAGTTTGTTGGCAAGGAGTTCACTTCTTGGAATGATGAAATGATCATGCAATTATACTCCACTATTCAGTTCTATGGAGATGGTAGAACTGTGTGGATGACTGAAGGTGCGAGGTATGTACCCACAGTTGATGGATGGGATGCCATCTTAGGAGTCCTAGAGGTGGAAGATGGTGACCGTAATGTGTACTCTGAGCCCAAGGCAAGTCACAATGCCATGAATAACATGTACCAAGAGATCCCTGCTGCACATCTGAAGTATCACAAGCTAGGATCCATTTATTTTCTCCATGCTGGTCTACCCACAATAAACACTATCTTGAGGCACACCTTTTGCCTAAGTCTGGAGATAATAAGATGGTCATAGGCTACTCCATCAACATGTTGCTCCATCTAGATCAACATCCCAGATTCACAGTGATGGACTTGATTGTGGAGACTGTGAAGAGGATTGCTGCAGATCAGAAGCGATCATGTAGGTACGCATTCTACATCCGGATGCTTACCAACTCTAAGTTGAAGAAGCAGATCTTTGCACTTGATCGACCACATTTGCCACTCTTGCCGGAGCTAGTAGACAACGTTTTGGTGATGAACCAAGATCATGCCACATCAGTTGTAGCACATGCACACACAGAGGCAACCAGAGACACTAGTGCTCAGCCGCCCATGACTATGAGTGAGCAAATGGATCTTCTCTTAGCTCAGTGCTCAGCATGAGAAGGACATCACCAACATTTTGAAGAACCAGGAGATCCTTGTGAGGATTGTTGATGACAAGTTTCATAATCTCAACAACAAGGTAGATGGGCTCATAGTGACAATGAATGAGCTCAAGTAGGAAGTTGATGTTGTGCCTAGCCCTCACTCTACAAATGATGACGATGAGGATCATGCACCTCTCAGGAGAATCACTCAGTTCAGGACTCAGGCCCGGACTCCCACAGTGATAGCTCTAGAGTTGAGACCTTGTTCATCAGCACCAGCTATAGCCACATCAGCTCCATCAGCTCCACCAGTTCCTCCTGTTGCTACACCAACTCCGTCCATGACATCTGCATAATTCTTCGCCGATGTCATTCTCTTGACTCCAACTATAGCTATCGGAGGATTATCCCCAGAAGAGCGTTTAGCTCTATACCTTTGAACTTTTGGGCAACTTGTTGCCAAAGGGGGACAAGTTGTATAGATCATTAGGGCTTCGAGAGAGAGCCATTGGTTTTTATCGCTTTTTCAAAAGAAAATTATATCTTTTGGTTTGGATGTGTTGAACTTTGTTGGTGTTTGATCATACACTTGATGTGTGTTGCTACTATTTCCTATATTTATGATTCCTATGAGATGATCATTCACTTTGCTTGATTGTGTTGTGCTATGATATTCATTCTTATTTTACTCGCCCACCACCAAGATGTATGTGACATGGAAGAAGTGCCCCATGTACCTAATTGATTGTGCCTTTGCGTTCAAATGCAAATTCAAACTAATGCACAAATTTAGGGGGAGATCTTGCTTATCACATACTTCTCAAAGCGATGATTATATTCATTGATTAGATCATATGTCAAAGCTTTGATCTATGTGTCATCATCAATTACCAAAAAGGCGGAGATTGAAAGCACATTTGCTCCCTTGGTGGTTTTGGTAATTAATAACAACATATATATATAGATCATGGAACTTATATATTGAGAGTGCCAAAAGGACTCCAATCTTGCCTCACCCAAGAAGAAGAAGTCAGCAAGGCTTTGGACGACCCCATCTACGAGAAGACTCAGGCGCAAACCGCCTTTGAGGTAGGGACCTCATGAGGCCAAAGATCCCTCACGAGCTCCTAGTTACACCTCCCAGCTCTACCGTGCCAGCCATGCATACGAACTCTATGGGATGTACACGCCCGGGCCCCCCCAAGGATGCGGAGGGGTGCCTTCCAAAGCTATGTGGGAGCCACAGCCCAGCGCTGGCGGAGAAGTCAACACGGTCCACCAATGACTATGCCCATGCAATGTGGAAGCCACAGCCTCGTGCTGGTGGTCACCACGGTCCACCAATGACTATGCCCACGCAATGTGGAAGCCACAGCCCCGCACTGGCGGAGAAGTCCACACGACTAACCAATGGCTATGCCCATGCAATGTGGAAGCCACAACTCCGTGCTAGCGGACGACATGGCTAACCAATGGATATGCCCATTCAATGTGGAAGCCACAACTCCGTGCTAGCGGACGACACGACCCTCCAATGGATATGCCCATGCAATGTGGAAGCTCCATGCCCGGTGCGGGGGGATAAACATCTGGGGGCGCCCCCAATGGCTGCATCCAACCTCAGGAAGGTCCCTAGCGGCCCCCTTCTCGCTGCGTTCCCCGGGGAAGCACGCGGGAGGGGGCTGCATGGGGGCTGCCACTAGGCCAAGCCTGGTACACGCCGCCTTCCCATGTCTATTGAACCTGGTCTTCAGGCGCCCATCTCCGGAAAGCTGGTGAGGAAAGGTATGGGAGCCACTCATACGTCAAGGGGGACTCCTGAGCATCGCGACTCAAGAGCCTAACTGGACCCGTAGCCCCTCACCCCTTCGACCGTCCTTGGTGATCCGGTCGGCCCAACGGTGGATGAGGTATGCGCGGGCTGGGCCCTGCTGATGTAGAGCCCAAAGTTCTCAAAAAACTACTCAAAAACCACTAAGGAGGACGACGGGGCTCTTACGTCAAGGGGGACTCCTGAGCATCGCGACTCAGGAGCCTAACTGAACCCGTAGCCCCTCACCCCTTGGACCATCCTTGGTGATCCGGTCAGCCCAATGGCGACTGAGGTAGGCGTGGGCCGGGACCTACCGATGTTGAACGCTAAAGGTGTTAGAAAGTTTCAAGTTAACCCGATCTCTGCCGTGCCCCTTCATGAGGGCTTCTCGCATGTCAAGGGGGACTACTGAGCATCGCGACTCAGGAGGCTAACTGGACCCGTAGCCCCTCACACCTTGGACCGTCCTTGGTGATCCGGTCGGTCCAAGAGTGGCTGAGGTATGCGTGGGCCGGGCCCTGCTGACACAGAGCATCATTGTTAGTGCATCTAGTGCCCCTTAGTGATTTTGGTGTATTGAAGACTTATAGGTTAAGGCACTAAAGAGTTTGTGAGTGTACACAGGCTCTATAAGTCAATCAAGAGTTTGATATATTTGGAGATTATCGACCCCTAAAAATGTATGTCTTCAAGTGAATACTTTGCTGAAGACTTTCTGAAGACTTTGGTGAAGACTTTGTGAAGACTTTCAAAATGAAGAAGTTGGTGTGACCTTGAAGATATGAATGAGGAATATGAAGCGTGAAGATTTTGTTTTCGTAGTTTCTTTTCCTTTTTTTGAGTCATAGGAAACACCATACTGTTAAAGGGGGACGAGGTAATACTAAGGAAAATTTCCAACTGATGCTCAACTCCAAATCCTCAACCCATACAATTCTTCAAGTGAAGCCTTTGGAAATCTCTTACGGTTCAGACAAGTTTTTCAGTGACAGAGACGAAGGTCTTCTGGTCTCTAAGGAAATTGATCTGACTGAGGAGTTAGGATTTCACCAGTGCGAACTGCCTACAAGTGAGGATCATGATAAGCTGAGGACTTCCATTGTTCGAAATTCCGACCGTTGTTGTGCTTAGCGCCAGCTGTCCTCAATCATTCTTATCCACATAACGGTCATATCATTGGGGGAATTTATGTCTTATCATGTCAGGTTGCACCCTGGCTATAAATAGCCGACCCCCACAACCACTAGCTGGTTGGCTGCTCCGAGAGAGAACTGACACTTGTCATTTGAGAGAAACCCATCCTCCGAGGACTTTGAGAGAAAATCATCTGTGAGGAAAAACCCACACCCAAACCATAAAACCCATAGTGATTGAGCATCACTGAAGAAATTCCTGTGTGGAACCGATGCTTGTTACCTTTGAGGACTTTGTATCCTCCAGACGGCTAGGCGTCATGGTCTAGTGCTCCTGTAGTCAATTGGGGACCACGAAGTGACCTTGGTCTAGAGCATCTAGCAGTAAATTGTGGATAGCCGGGTGACCAGTTTGTGAGGGTTTTGGAAGTCTACCCTAAAGACTTACCACGAGTGTTGGGCGAGGATTGTGTGACCTTTGCTCAAGGAGAATACGGTAAGGACTGTGTGTCCTGGGACTGTGTGTCCTCTGGTTTAAATACCAGGCCGCTCCAAACGAGATATATGACTGTCACAGCAGTTCAAACTGGGTCATCAAACCATTGTATTCATCAAGCTATCTGGTTCTATTTCCTCAACCCCTCTGCCCCTCATTTATCTGTTGATGAAATTGATTGTTACAGTTTGAAGAATTTGACTGAAGACTTTCACAAATTCCTCACCTCAAATTCTTCAAGTTACCTTGTTCATCACTGCTTATCCTGTATCACGCTACTCTCTATTTGTGCATGTTTCATTTCATCATGAATACTATGCTGTCACTATGTTCCTCACGCACTTGAGTACTTATTCTGTTGCTAGTTATTCATCACATTTCAAATTCCTCAAAGTTGAAATTCCTCAAATGATGAATTTGTAAAAATTGCCTATTCACCCCCTCTAGCCGATATAACACACTTTCAATCATAGCAAGCAAGAAGTTAACAAGGCGAAGAGAGCAACCACACAGTCAAATAGTTATTATAAGCATTAAAATTCTTCATGGACAGAAACAAGTTTAAAGCCTCTACGAGGCATGATATGAATTGTGGGAAAGAAGCAGGGGAGAGGAATCAGGAGGAACCGTCACCACCACTCGTCCCGTCCTCGGGGGGCTCTTCGTCGACATGACTGGCATTGCCGACCTTGCCGCCGGCCCGAGCAGCATCCAGAGGCGGAGAAACCATGATGGGAGCGAACCTCTGCACCAGCGTCTCGACGGCGCCCTTCACCACTGCCGCGGTGTTGACGCGGGCCTCAGGGGCGACAGGGCAGATCACGGAGTTGAAGTCAAACCCCGGCTCGCGAAGATGTAGATGGCCAAAGACACGTGTCATGCCCTCGGAACAGAGGTAGCAGCACTCACTCTCCAGGACCCTCTCCACCTGGACGACGTCCCTCTAGCGCCTCGACGAGCTTCGAGGCGAGCATAGGAAGCCGCTCTCCGGAGCCACCAGGGGCTCCGCGAACCCATCCCGCCAAAGGTCATGAAGCGCTTGGTGAAGCTTAACCTCGATGGCAGGGAAGGCACTCAACTCCGTGACCTTCTTATCCTCGGTCGCGCCAAGAATTCCCTCCCTGGCGTCAAGAAGCACCTTCTTTTAAACAATCTCCTTCCTCTCCGCATCCAGGCGCGCCTGCTCCGTGTCCTGCCGGATCACCACTTGGGACAGCTCAGAGTCCCGAGCAGCAAGCTCGGCCTCGTGGGTCTTGAGGTCCTCCTCCCGCTGATAAAGCTACCTCGCAAGCTTGGCCTGCTCCTCATGGGAAGCCTTCAGACAAGCATCCGCCTCATCGCAATGTTTGGCAGCGGATGCTGCCTCAATCAGCGCCCCTACACACACTGCCCGGGCAGTCGCGACTTCCTTCTCACTCTTTGCCGTGGCAACCTCAGCCTGGTCCCAAGCCGCCTCGACAAAGGCGACAGCCTAGAGCCACCTCGAGAGGAGCTCTAGGCGCCCACTTGCGGGGCGATCGCCGACACTCCCGAGGGCATCATGAACCTGAACCAGAGCAGCGAAGGCCCTGTCCAAGATATCGAGGCCGCGTGCCGGAGGCATGAAAGGTCCCTCCGGAGGAGTCCCCTATGCGATCGTAGGGGGTGACCCTGGCAAGGCGACGACGCGAGGTGCAGGCGGCCCCAGAGGCCGCTCGGTGACCACAGACTTGGAAGAATCGGCAAATGGCCGGCCCTTAGGGGGTGGCCCCCCAGACATTGGTGCCACCGCACTCTCAAGGGCAAGAGCGACCACGCCGGCGGGCACTAAGGGCTTAGGGGGCTCCACGATGACGACTAGGGAGGCAGCCTCACGAGCCTCCTCGCCTTCAGCAGCAGGTGACAGCGTGTCGGCGGGGGCAGACAGCGCGTCAGAAGTCGTCTTAGGCTTAACGCCCGCCTTCTACCTCCTCATATTCGGCATAGCAGCGTCCCTAGTCACAAAAAAGGAAGGGTGTCAATGCACAAGCCACAGGAATGGGAGCCAGGCCAAGCTGGACCACTTACTCCTCGACGTCGACCCATTTCCTCTTCCTCTCCGCTCCGACAATGACGGAGGCACCCAAGCCCACCTCGGCGGGGGCGCCATCGCGCGGGGGACTCATGTGATCGGCCACTTGAGGGATCGCCGTGGCCATGCCACACTCGTCTCGCCCGCGGATTGCAGTCTGAGCGAGGGCGAGACCGGCACTTTGGCCGCCTTGCCTGCAGAGGTAGGGCGCACCACAGAAGACTCCGCTCCGCGCTTCCCAGAAGTCGCCATGCAAGCAGACCGCATGGCACGATGGGCCGGGCCAGGCCCTCTAGGGGCCTTGGCGATGCAAAGGGAGCCCGCAGCAGAAAACCTCATCAACATCATTGTCATCCTCAAGCTCGCATAGGAGGGTGCCCTGCGACGGGAGGGGGGAGGGGACGCCCCTACCGGGCCATCGACGGCGGCCTTCTCCGAGTCCTCCCCACGCAAGGTGTCATTGGAGGACACCATCATCGGGGAACCAAGGCCCTCCGCAGGGAGAAATCCCAGTTTACTAAAGATAGGCATCACATCAACAAGATCGGCCCCGTCGTCATGGCAGTATAGGGTCGCCACAGCCCTGCTCGGTTCCTCGGGGGTTATGCGCTCAGAACGAAGCCTGAGGTTGTCGTCGTGGCCCTGATAGTCCCACAAGGGCCTAGAATGGGCTTGGAGGGCTGCCATACACTGTGCCAAGAACTCCTTCACTATCATCCCCTAGTCAGCTTCCTGGCGCTGATGTCGCGGGAGAAGCGCTCAAGGACGGGCCCGACTCGGGGGTCAGAAAGCTTCGTTGAGCTCCCCGCGAGGGACTTCTCTGGCATCCCTTCCGGCAGATCCGACCGAGGGTTGGTGCTCTTGAGAGCCACGAGGACCTTGCGGTGCCTGAAGTTCTCCACCTTCTTCCCGGCCTTCAAGAGCATGTTGTCGCTCTAGACCGTGACGAAGGAGACACACGCCGACCGTTGGGCGTCATCATGCAGACGCAGGCTGAAGAAATGGCGGAAGAGGGCCACCAAAGGCCGCATGCCCACGAAGGCCTCACAGTATAAAGGAAAGACAGACAGGAGCAAGATGGAGTTGGGTTGAAGATGAAGGGCCTGGATCCGGTTGTGGTCGAGGATGTCGGTGAAGAATGCGGAGAAGAGTGGTACGAGTCCGGCAAAGATGTTGTGGAGGAAGAAGGGGTATACCATTTCGGACGAGGGCCGCTTCGCCGAGGAGCCACCCCAAATCAAGGTGCTCCCCTGCTTGTTGGACCCATCCTCCGTCCATGGGACCACTGGGAGGAGGTCCTCGTCCTTGGCAAGGGTAGAGCCCGAGAGCGCCGGCGAGATGGGGACAGGGGCGGAGCCCTACGCCTCTGGCTTCTGCTTACCGATGGGCGCCATCGAGAAAGCACACGGGACGGAGGCAGCAAGGAGAAGGATGAAGTGGCACCGGATCTAGGGATACATCTGCTAGAGCCGGAGACCTAGAAGGCAAGGGCAGGTGCACAAGAAAGGGAAGCGGTAATGGCCCAGCGCTGGAAGTCAGGCTCTTGTCGATTCGATCAGAGGCCTAAGGGGCGAAGGACACCCAACACCAACCGCGCGATGCAAGCTCATCCTGGCCCGCGGGTGTTTGGGCCCCGCGGCGCTTCCAGCTGAGCCCAAGGCTTCTCACTGACGCCAGCTCGCGCGTGCCTTGTGCTCGGGGGCTACTATAGGCATTCTGGGAATGGGGGTAGCCAAACCTTCCTGCCCACGGCCTGGGGCATGAACCACTTCATCGACCAAAACGCGGCCAGGCGTGGCCTCACTCAAGACAAGGTCCTCGGGAGGCTCCTCGCCTCGCAAGGAGGAACAGCGTCAGGACCGGCAAGGGGTGGGCCTCCCCAGGCCCCTCCGAAGCGGCCGACATCTCTATTCAAGGCCCGGCCTCAAGAGTCAAGGGTGATGCAAGGAAGGACAGGAGGGCGCCAGTGCGCCAGGTGGCCATTTCCCCTATGGTGCAAAGGGAGCAAGGATGTACACGGGTTCCCAAAGCACCCCCGAAAGGTTTCCATTCCAGTGCAACAAGACCGCAACCACCTGCCTGCAGGGCGGATGTCATCGCTGAGCCCATCCTTGCATCATCGACAGCTACTTTGTAGGCGAAGACCGCCTTCGGGCAGGGCGAGCACGTACTCTTGTCCCCCTTCAAAATTGGCCATTGTGGGATCCCTTCCTGCCATTGTGATAATGGAAGAGGACCCGAGCCTCCACTATATAGAGAGGATAGGTTGCACCGTAGAGAGGGATCTGATTCATTCCATCATCCATCCACCGCCAGGCAACAGAGAGCCTCGAACACATCAACGGGAGCCCTCATGAGGCTCTAGAACACTGTACAAGTTCATCCACACCACCTCCTCAAGAGGCAATCCACCAAAGTAGGAGTAGGGTATTACGCTTCGTAGCGACCCGAACTTGGGTAAACTATTGTGTTCATCTTCTTCCTCGTCATCGTGCGAGTTTGCTATTGCGTTCATCGAGTAGCGAGCTAGGTCGAGCGAGGTTGCAGGGGATCTTTGCATACTCCCCATAAGCTAACCTTGGGTTTTGTCGATGACGACTTCATGTAGGCGAAGTAGTGGTGGATGCTCAAAGTTGATGAAGGTCGCCAAGACTTTGGAGCATCCTTGTAGTTTGATTACTCCTCTCACCTACATGGGTTAGTCCTAACACACAAGAGACAAATACAAGGATATCTATGCACATGGAGTGCAAAGCATATCTGGTGATGTCCATTGATTTGTTGATTACCTTGTCCCTTGCTTACCTTTGAGGTAATGTGTGACTACTTGAACTATTGCATGATGTTGATGTTGATTGCAACTAGTTCTTTCTAATAATGAATATGAGTGGATTTCATTGGCGGAGTCACCCCTCAAGAACTTCTCTACTTCTTCTTCTTCGGGACCAACATCAAGTTGATGGGAATCCTTGGTGTTGAAGTAGCACTTGTAGAATTTGAGCTTGTAGTAGCCTTGGGAACCAACTTCACCAAAGCTTGGGACTCACATTCATATGAGTCAATGTCCTCTTGAAGCCTGTTCTTGCCCTTGAGCTTGGGCCTTTGTGGTGGAAGGTCATCTTGAGATTTGTTCCCTTGGGGAGAGTATTTTCATACTTCTCCTTTTGAGGAACAAACTTGGGATTGGGGTATTGACCTTCTTCCCATTCAACTCCATTAGCGTTGAAGTAGCCAACACCAAGATTCTTCCAGTATCCTCCGTGCTTGCGTACAATCTCCTCAAATTGTTTGCGCCCTTCAAGACTCTTGTAGATACCTTTCTCTATAATCCCTTTCAAAAGTTCATTTTCTTGCTCAAGTGTAACTTGGATAATAGAAGAGTTAGTGGGATCAATAGAACTAATAGAAGCAATATCATTGGATTTATCATTTTTATTGGTACTAGTTGAAGAACCTTTATTTCCTTTGTTACTATCTTTCTTAGTCTTAACTTGTGGCATGAACGTATACAAGAGAAGTCGCTTGGATAGATAAGAGGAAGTCTTCTTTCGAAGATCATCATCGATAGCTTTAAGGAATTCATGCTCTTCCTCTGAATTGAGCTTCTTGAAGTGGAGCTTCTCATGTGTTCTTACAAGATCTCTATGATCTTGTAGAGTAGACTCATGAGCTAACTTAAGAGTTTTTAGTTCTTTAGTTATTCTTTCTTTTTCGAACTTATCATCATCACACGACTTATCTAGATTAGAGTGAGTACTAGCAAGTTCATTTTGTAAATAGCAAGTCATCCTCATCACTATTGAAATCAAGATACTCGGGATGTGGTACCTTGGGGCCTTTAGCCATGAACCAACATCCACTCCCTTCATTTCGTGAATCAAATATGTCGTAGGAGTCGGTTATGACTAGTGCAAGTCCGGCAACACCTTGATCTTGATTATAGTCAGAGTTGGAGTGGTAGCTTATCTCGTAGTGGTTGTGGGATTTGGAGCCAGAAACCCATTCACCAACATGAGCTTGACGTTTTGTTTTTGAGTAGCTCTTGTCGTACTTGTCCTTCTCCGAGTCTGTACTTCTCCTTGAGGCTCTTCGTTCATAGCGATCATCCCTACTCCTTCTCTCTCTTCAAGGTGACCCGTCTCTTGAGCTTCGTCTTCTTGATGACTCTTATTTCCTTTTGTAAGGAGCCATGGACTCATTGGAGTAGTGTCCGGGCTTCCCAAAATTGTAGCAGTTTTGGTCACGACTTGACGAATGCTTCTCTTCTTATCTTGAGTTGGAGCTTTGATCTTTGCTTCTATTCTTGTAGAACTTGTTGATTTTCTTGACCATGAGGCTTATCTCTTCATTTGTGACAAGGTTGTGGCTTGAAGTTGTGGGAGAATCACTTGTGGCTTTGTAAGCACCGCTAGACTTGTGGTGAAGCTCTTCCATGTCCTTGAGTGTCATCTCATTAGCAACAATCCTTCCAGTCACTTTCCTTGGCTTGAGATCTTTGTAGTTGGGCATCATTTGGATCAATGTGCATATGGTGTCATATCGATCATCCAAATCACGAAGTATCTTGTTGATGATGAATTTGTCAGTCATTTCCTCGCTTCCTAAGCCGGCAATCTCATTTGTGATGACAGCTAGCCTAGAGTACATCTCAGCGACTCCTTCGCCATCCTTCATGTTGAACATGTCAAGTTGACTTTGAAGAACATCCATTTTGGATTCTCTCACTGGTTTGACACCTACATTCATATCAACCAAAGTATCCCAAATCTCTTTTGCATTCTCAAGACGGCTGATTTTATTGAATTCTTCACGGCATAGGCAGTTGAAGAGAATGTCACATGCTTGAGCATTAAGTTGAAACACCGTCAATTCTTCCGCAATTGCTTTGCGTTCCTGTTCCCTTCCATCTGCAAAGAATTCACCAAGTAGATGTATATTAATTTTGTGCTTACAACTAGCAAAATTAGTGCCATCAAAGTACGGACCTCTACGATGATAATTTCCCTCACTAGACACCATACTCTCCAAGATTGGGAAACCAATGCAATGGAGGCCAATGCTCTGATACCACTTGTAGGATCTAAAGTAGTGCTAGAAGTGGGGTGATTAGGCTACTTGACCAAATAAAAATATACTATTTCCCAATTTTACGTGTAGGCAGATTTTAGCATTCATAGCAAGTAAAGTACACCCTACACATGCATGTCTACGAGTATAGCAACGGAAAGTATAGACAAGCATGAAAGGAAAGGAAGGGTAGGAAGATCAAAAGCAATTTCATGACACGATGATTTTTTCCCGTGGTTCTGATAGGTGGTGCTATCGTACGTCCACGTTTATGGAGTCTTCAACCCATGGAGGGTAACGGTCATGAGAGTCCACGGAGGGCTCTACCCATGGAGGGTTCCATGAAGAAGCAACCTTGACCATAGCATGATGTCCTACGTCCACAGAGGACTAGCCTAACTCGGGGTAGATCTTCACGAAGTAGGCGATCTCCTTGCCCTTACAAACTTCTTGGTTCACTCCACAACACAAACTTGGAGGCTCCAAAGTGACACCTAACCAATCTATGAGGCACCACCCTCGAAAAGGTAATAGGCTCGATAATGTCGATGAACTCCTTGCTCTTGTGCATCAAGATGATAGACTCCTGAACACACAATCACTCTCCCACAGATTTGGCTTAGTGGAAGAGATTGATTGGGTGGAAAGCAACTTGGGGAGGCTAGAGATCAAGATTCATATGGTTGGAATGGAACGACATGATCTCAACACATTAGTAGGTGTCTCTCTCTCTTAGAAAATCAGTTGGTATGAGTGGGGATCTATTCTGAGTGCTTCTATTGCGAGCGATTGGTGGTGGAGTGCTATATATAAGCATCTCCAAAAATCTAACCACTACACCTAATAAGTCAGACTCGGTAACACCGATGTGTTAATCTCGGTGGTACCAAGTTGCCTCAAAGGTGGAAAATTTTGAATCTCGGTGAGACCGATACATAAAACTCAATTGCACCAATAAGGTGACCAACGGTCAGATTGCCAATCTCGATGACGCCATTCAACAAACTCGGTGGGACCGATTGTGTGAATTTGCGTAACAGGAAGTTGGCAACCCAAACTCGGTGGCACCGAAGCAGAATCGGTTGCACCGAATGACTAGGGTTTGGCTAATTCTGTCTGAGGTTGAGAACCGGTGGCGCCGAGTGGAAAGTGTTGGTTGCACCGATTTCGGATATTTGGCTTTGGACAAACTTTTGGGGAAGAGCTTGCGGGTGTACGTGGTGACTATCACTTGTGCATGTATGAGCATTTTTTTCACCAACAGTACCTTAACCCCCTTTGGATAGTATTGGCTTTCCTATGGACTCAAAGTGATTTCTCACAAAAGGTAAAATGTAGAGTCCTCTTGCTTGAAGCTTTGCCAATCTATTTCCTTGCATCTTGGGGTAATCCAAAATACTTTTGCCAACCCATCATTGAACTTTTCCTGAAACACGCTTAGTGGAAACATTAGTTCAATGACATATATGTTGTTATTAATTACCAAAACCACCAAGGGAGTAAATGTGCAGTACCGCTGATATTTCTATATCGGTCTCACCGAGATTCAAAAGTTGCTACCTTTGGGGCAAATCGGTAAAACCAAGATTCACACATCGGTGTCACAGAGTTGGTCACTTTAGGTGTAACGGTTGGATTTTTCGAGATGCCTATATATATCCCTCCACCACCACTCATTTGCAAGTGAAGCACTCAGAATAGATCCCCACTTATCCCATCGGATTTTCGAATAGAGAGCCACCTACTCATGTGTTGACATCATGCCATTCCATTCCAACCATATGAATCTTGATCTCTAGCCTCCCCAAGTTGCTTTGCACCCAATCAATCTCTTCCACCGAAGCGAAATATGTGAGAGAGTGATTGAGTGTTGAGGAGTCTATCATCTTGAAGCACAAGAGCAAGGAGTTCATAGACATTATCGAGCCTATTACCTTTTGGAGGGTGGTTCCTCCTAGATTGGTTAGGTGCTGCTTCGAAGCCTCCTACTTCGTGTTGTGGTGTGAACCAAGAAGTTTGTAAGGGTAAGGAGATCGCCTACTTCAGGAAAATCTACCACGAGTTAGGCTAGTCCTCCGTGGACGTAGGCAATCATGGTATGGTCAAGGTTGCTTCTTTGTGGAACCCTGCATGGGTAGAGCCCTCTGTGGACTCTCGCGACCGTCACCCTCCGTGGGTTGAAGTCTCCATAAACGTGGATGTACGATAGCACCACCTATCGGAACCATGGGAAAAATCTTCATGTATCCAAATCGTGTTTGATCTTCCTACCCTTCCTTTACTACACATGCTTGTTGTTACTTTCCGCTCCTATCCTCGTAATGCGTGTGTAGGGTGTGCTTGACGTGCTATCAATGCTAAAATCTGCCAACACTTAAAATTGGGAAAAGGTAGAATTTTTATTTGTTCAAGTAGTCTAATCACCCGCTCAAGACATACTTTTGATCCTACAGTAGTACGCGTTGTTGCTCAGCACCTTGCTGATGATGAATGGGACCTCCCATGGGGCGCACAACTTGTGTTGGCCGGCTGTCTGCTCGATTAGCCAGAGCACTAGGTCGCCCTCTTGGAACGAGAGAGGCTTGACCTGCCAGCTGTGATAGCGGCACATGCCTTGTTGGTAGATGGACGGTTTAGATAGGGCCAGATCACGCACCTCCTCGAGGAGGTTAACACCCTCTTATCACGCCTCCTTTGCATCCGCGTACCTGTAGAGGGTGACATGAGGCGAGTCGAACTCGATGTCCATGGGGAAGATCGCCTACGCCCCATACACCAAGAAGAAGGGGGTGAAGCTAGTCTACTGGTTGGATGTGGTCCGGAGGCTCCAGAGCACAACCGACAGTTCCTCGACCCAGGCACCGGCTAAGCACTCCAGTGGTTCGATCAGTCACGGCTTGAGGCAGGACATGATTAGGCCATTGGTCTGCTCCGCCTGGCCGTTCGACTGAGGATGGGCCACGGACGTGAGGTCCAGCTGGATCCCCTGCACCTCGCAGTAATGAGCTAGTGCACCCTTGGCGAAGTTGGTGTCGTTGTCGGTGATGATGCTATGCGGCATGCCGTAGCAGGAGGCAATGTCCACGATGAACTTGACCGTGGTTGGGTCATCGAGCTTTTTGATCTGCCTGGCCTCGATCC
Source organism: Hordeum marinum (assembly GCA_022496015.1). NCBI lineage: Eukaryota > Viridiplantae > Streptophyta > Magnoliopsida > Poales > Poaceae > Hordeum > Hordeum marinum. The sequence goes on along the minus strand of CM039675.1, from coordinate 210,122,350 downwards.
ACTTAGTGAACTTGTCGATGGCCACCAACAGATTCTTCATGCCGCTCTGGGCGGTTATGAATAGGCCCACCATGTCCAGGCCCTAGAAGGAAAAGGTCCATGTGAGCGGGATGGCTTGGAGGGCGGTGGCTAGCTGATGGCTTCGTGCCTTGAAGCGTGGGAAGCCGTTACATTTGTCGACCAGATTCCTTGTGTCCTCCTACGCCCTCATCAAGTAGAACATGTGGTGACGCGATCGCCACACTATCCCTGGTGGATGTCTTGGAGGATTTTGTGGCCTTTACTAGCTCAATGCAGCGTTGGAACATGCCCGTCACACTGCGCTTGACAAGCTCATTGTTGATGATGGTGTAGGCAGTGGAACGCTGTTGGATTCGTTGGGCAGCTCACTGTTCAAGATGTAGTTGAGGAAAGGTTGTGCCCAGGACAGGGCCATGACCATCGTCATGACAACCACCGCCCCCGGGACGATGGAGGTGGGGTCGAGGTCGACGCCCTCCAGGACGGCTAGCGCGAGCCCAGGGCCGGCGCAAACAGGCCTTGGTCCGGTGCTATCATCCCCCATGCCAGGCGGAGCAGTCCCCGGACCGGGACCGGCAGCCCCCGAGCCAGGTAGAGCAGTCCCCGGGCTGGGACCGGCAGCCCTCGGGCTGTCTGGCGGAGCCCCCGAGTCGGACGGGGCAGTCGGCGCTGCCGGGGCCGAGGGGTTAGCCAGAATGAAGATGGACTCGGAGTCTGGTGATGTAGTGATGGAAGGCTCGCGTAGGTTCTCAAGGGATACGCCGGCAGGGATGGGTTGCCGGGTGCAAACGATTTTGGTGAGCGTGTCGGCCGGCTCGTTGTCGGCTGGAAGGACGTGGTGGAATTCGCATGCTTCAAATCCACCCTTCAGTTGCTGGACCAAGAAGTGGTAGCTGGCCATGTCCACGTCCCTGGCTTCCCATTCGCCAGAGACTTGCTGCACCAACAGGTAGGAGTCGCCGAAGCACAAGATGCATCATACGCCAATTTCCCTTGCCAGGCGAAGGCCATGGGTGAGTGCTTCTTACTCCGCCACATTGTTTTACGTGGCGAATTGGATCTGCAGAACATACTGCAGTCGCCTACCCTTCGGAGAGGTTAGGACGATGCTGGACCCGAGGCCGGTACGCATCTTCGAACCGTCGAAGTGCAGGCACCAATGGGTGGAGTCGGGAGGTTGCCACAGCTACTATGTCTCTGCCCAGTCGGCGAGAAAAATTTGCCAATGCTTGAGACTTGACGGCCATTTGAGACTCGTAGGTGATGTGGCGATTGACAAGATGGATGGCCCATGTCAGACTCATAGAAAAATCTGCCAATGCTTGAGACTTGATGGCCATTTTGCGATCCGGCCAGCCGCATCCTAGTTGTCCGCGATCTTTCCGAGGGGCACGCAACTCACCATCGTGACGGGATGTTCCTGGAAATAAGTCTTGAGCTTCCGGGTGTAGGATCTAAAGTAGGTCTAGAGGGGGGGTGATTAGACCACTTGACTAAATAAAAATTCTACCTTTTCCCAATTTTATGTGTTGGCAGACTTTAGCAATTGTAGCAAGTCAAGCACACGCTACACATGCATGTGTACGAGTATAGCAGCGGAAAGTAAAGACAAGCATGAATAGTAAAGGAGGGGTAAGATGGTCAAACACAATTTGGAGACACGAACATTTTTCCTGTGGTTGCGATAGGTGCTGCTATCGTACGTCCACGTTTATGGAGTCTTGAACCCACGAAGGGTAACGGTCGCGATAGTCCATGAAGGTTCCACGAAGAAGCAACCTTGACTATACCATGATGGCCTACATCCACGGAGGACTAGCCTAACTCGGGGTATATCTTCATGAAGTAGGCGATCTGCTTGCCCTTACAAACTTCTTGGTTCACTCCACAACAGGAAGTAGGAGGCTCCCAAGCGACACCTAACAAATCTAGAAGGCACCACCCTTTAAAAGGTAACAGGCTCGATATTCTCGAGGAACTCCTTGCTCTTGTGCTTCAAGATGATAGACTCCTCAACACTCAATCAGTTTGTCACACATTTTGCTTTGGTGGAATAGATTGATTGGGTGGAAAGAAACTTGGGGAGGTTATATATCAAGATTCATATGGTTGGTATGGAATGATATGATCTTAACACGTGAGTAGGTGGCTCTCTCTCAGAAAATATGATAGGATAGGTGGGGATCTGTTCTAAACGCTTCTCATACGAGTGAGTGTTGGTGGAGGGGTATATATAGGCATCTCCAAAAATCCAACCATTACACCTTAAGTGACCAACTCGGTGACACCAATGTGTGAATGTCGATGGTACTGAGTTGCTCCAAAGGTAGAAACTTTTAAATCTCAGTGGGACTGATATAGAATTCTCGGTGGTACCGATCACGTGTCCAACGGTCAGAATTTTCATCTCAGTGACACCGATCCAAAAATCGGAAATTCCAATTTTATGAATCGAGGCAACCGAAAGTTGGCAGCCTAAACTCGGTGGCACCGAAGTGGGATCGGTTGCAGTGATGTGATAGGGTTTCGCATAGGTTTGTCTGAGTTTGGGAAATGCTGGCACCGAGTGGGTATTGTTGGTTGAACCGATTTTGGATAATTGGCTTAGAGAGGATATGTGGAGAATTTGTGGGTGTTTTTGGTGACTATCACTTGTGTAGGTTTGAGCATCTTGTTCACCAACAGTACCTTACCCCCTTTTAATAGTATTGGCTTTTCCTATGGACTCAAAGTGATTTCTCAGAATGTAGAGTCCTCTTCCTTGAAGCTTTACCAATCCATTTCTTTGCATCTTGGGGTTTCTCCACAATCCTTTTGCCATCCTGATCATTGAACTTTTCCTGAAATATGCTTAGTGGAAATATTAGTTCAATGATATATACGTTGTTATTAATTACCAAAACCACCAAGGGAGAAAATGTGCTTTCAATCTCCCCCTTTTTGGTAACTGATGACGACATATAGATCAAAGCTTCGACATATGATATAATTAATGAATGTAATCGTAACTTTGAGAAGTATGTGATAAGCAAGAGCTCCCCCTAAATTTTTGCATTATTTTGAATTTGTGTTTGAATGCAAATGCACAATCGATTAGGTGCATGGGGCACTTCTTCAAGTCACGTACATCTCGGTGGTGTGCGATAATAATAAGAGTGAATATCATAGCACAACACAATCAAGCAACGTGAATGATCATCTCAGAAGCATCATAAGGATAGGAAATAGTAGCAACACACATTAAGTGTATGATCAAACATCGACAAAGTTTAACACATCCAAACCAAAAGATAGCAAATGTTTTCGAAAAAGCAATAAAAACCAACACACACTCTCTCTCTGTCAAAGCCCTTGTGATATATACAACTTCTCCCCCTTTGGCAACAAGTTACCAAAAAGTTCAAAGGTATAGAGCTAATCGTTCTTATGGGGCTGATCTCCTCTGGTAGCTGAAGTTAGAGTCGAGAGAAATGCATCAGCAAAGACATCTGCTGATGTCATGGATGGAGTTGGTGTGGCAACTGGAGGAACTTGTCGGGCTGATGGAGCTGCAGCAGGGATCTCATTGTACATGTTCTTCATCTGATTATGGCTTGCCTTGGGCTTAGAGTACACACAAACATCTCCATCTTCCACCTCTGGGACTCCTAAGATGGAATCCCACTCCTTAACAATGGACTCATACCTAGAACCTTCAGTCATCCATACAATTCTACCATCTTCGTAGAAATGTGATGTGGAGTAGAATTGCATGATCACCTCGTCATTCCACGCTGTGAACTCCTTGCCAACAAACTCATTTAGGCCAATGCAATGTAAGTTGTCTTGCACACTTAGGAAGTAATCTTCATTCTCCTTGATATACTTCCAATCCACATATCTCATATCACTTATAGTAGGGCTCCTATCAAGCAAGATAGTCTCATGGAAATATTGTTGCTCCTTGGTATAGAATCTATAGTCAACATGGGTCTTCCTCCTCTATGAGTATGGATTAGCGGCTCTCCAATCTCTCAGCCCTTGATCCTTCCTCTTCTTCATGTCCTCAGCCTGCAGGTGGCTGGCATTGTGCACATGAAGGTGTGGTCTCATCTTCAACAAAGCTGAGATAGCATCCTCGTCTGGATCTCTGGAGGTAGCACCTAGTTCTTCTCAAAAGCTAGGATGTCTCTACTAGTCCTCTTGGGCTTGGGAGCTTTGGGATTCTTGGGAGCATCTGGCTAGCTCTTGGATGGAGCTTGCCTTGGCATAGCATTAGACAATAGTTTCTTCTGCTTCTTCTTGGGAGGAGCCTTTGCAGCCGGCTCTCGGGTGCTCTCATAGTTTCTGATGGGGCATACTCCTTCCTGACAGTCTTCTTCTGCTTGGAAGATGTAGCCTCAGCAGTGGGCTTCCTGACAGTCTTCTCCTCCTTGGACTTGGGAGGCACTTCATCAGGTATGAAGTCCTCATCTTCCTCATATGAATTGTGCTTTCTCCTTGCTCTAGTTGCAGCTCTAGGCAGATCAGGTGAGCTAGGAACATCAATAAAAGAGGATGAGCTCTTGTCTGGACTAGTGCTAGAGCTCATGTCAACCTTGTGCTCCTTCAAGTTCTTACTATCCTCTGAAGCATGCATCTCTGACCCTGTGAATAGAATATAGAAGAGTACAAGGGTTGAGTCATCACAAAATGCAGAAGTTTTCAAAGTTTGAACAAAAATTTCTCAATGTTTGCATTCTACCAGATGAATATCCGTACAACCGAGGCAAGATTCTCGAACCCACCGAAACAGACAACCTACATTCCAGGAAGTTGGCACCACTTTCGGTCATATCGTAAACTGGCACTCGGTTCCACTTAGGTGTTCTTAGTTGGTGAGAGAAAGTGAATCGGTGCTATCGATTCTTATGCTTCGGTTCCACCGAGATTCAGGTTGCGGACGGCAATCCCTAAAAAATGTTTCGTTCGCTACTCTATGGGAATTCGTTGTGGATGGATCAATCTCAAAGAGTGACTTATCGACGGAAAAGTCCTAATGCACAAGATTCAGAGATGGGAGCGCACGAGGAGTCAAAATCGTATCCTAGCTCGGTGACGATCTCGCTACGGTGGCGACGGGGGTGAAGATTCCGTCGACGGCGTGGACTTCCAAGGACGGAGGTGCTCGAGAAGATGAGAGCGATGACCAGGGCCTCTATTCAGCAGCTTAGGGTTTGGTGGGGATGTCGTTTGAGAGAATAATTTCAAAAGTCGGGTCCGCCTCTATATAAACCCGTGGCTGTCTCTGACGCGATTCTAGTTTGGTGTCACCGAGTTCCTCAAATGTCAGGTGACAGGGAAACTCGGTGTAACCGAGAAAATGGAATCGGTGCTACCGAGGTGAAAAACCAGATAAACCCTAGGCATTCGGTGAGACCAAGATTTTGATATTGGTTTCATCGATAATGCACTTGGGAGGTTTTAATGGTGAGTCCTTTGTTGATACGAAACTCCGAGTGCTCCTCACACAGAGAGATCGAAAAGTCCTTGTTCATATTTTTTGATGCAACATGAATAGAATTTGAGACAAGAAAGCCTAGATATCTAGAGAAGAGCCCTAGGCATTCTTGTCCATCCAATTGGCAAAAATAAGATCAAAGTCCAAATAGAAACAATTGGATGTCCTTGAATGGATAAAGAAATACAAACCAACAAGCTCACACAATAAGATGTCAAATGAAATCATGGGAAACATGCACATACATACTAGTATCTATCAAGAACTTTGGCAACGACGTAGTCATCTATATATGGGTATATTGACTTAGGAGCCGAGTAAGAATACGTTATCATAGTTCATACTCATCGTTTAAGCACGAGTGGTGTTACCACTTATAAATAAATCATTTAATGTTGTCACATACTATGAGATGCTTTGACTCAAGTCTTATAGTAAAGGTCCCCCTTGATGTGGCATCCCCCCATGAGAGGGATAGACTGTCCTTGGGTTTTGTCTAGGAAGACTTCATGTCGGTGAAGTAGTGGTGGATGCTCAAAGTTGATGAAGATCACCATGAGTTGGGAGCGTCCTTGTTGTTTCTTAAGCTTCTTACCTACATGGGTTAGACCCAACACACAAGAGACAAATACAAGGATATCTATGGAAATGGAGTGCAAAGCATACAAAATGATGTCCATGGATTTGTTGATTACCTTGTCCCTTGCTAACCTTTGAGTGAATGTGTGACTCCTGGAACTATTGCATAATGTTGATGTTGATTGCAACTAGTTATTGCCAATAATGAATGTGAGTGAATTTCATTGGCGAAGTCACCCCTCAATAACTTCTCTAGTTCTTCTTGGGGACCCACATCAAGTTGATGGGGATCCTTGGTGTTTAAGTGGCACTTTTAGAAGTTGAGGTGGTAGTAGCCTTGGGAACCCACTTCACCAAAGCTCGGGATTCATCTTCGTTTGAGTCAATGTCCTCTTGATGCTTGTACTTGCGCTTGAGCTTGGGGTCTTGTGGTGTAAGGTCATATTGAGCTTTTGTTCCCTTGGGACGGGTATTTTCATACCTCTCCTTTGGAGGAATAAACTTGGGCTTGGGTTATTGACCTTCTTCCGATTCAACTCAATTAGCGTTGAAGTAGCCAATGCCATGGTTTTTCCTGTATCCTCCATTCTTGCGTATAATATCCTCAAATTTTTTGCACCTGGCAAGACTCTTGTAGATACCTTTATCTATACTCCCTTTGAAAAGTTCATTTTCTTGCCCAAGTGTAACTTGGCTAAGAGAAGTGTTAGTGGGATCAATAGAACTACTAGAAGCAATATCATTGGATTTATCATTTTCATTGCTACTAGCTGAAGAAACCTTTTTCCTTTGTTACTACTTTCCTTAGCCTTAACTTGTGGAATGAATGTTGACGAGAGAATTCATTTGGCTAGATAAGAGGAAGTCTTCTTTCGAAGACCGTCATTGATAGCTTTAAGGAACTCATGCTCTTGATCTAAATTGAGCTTCTCGAAGCAGAGCTTCTCATGTGTCCTTTCAAGCTCTCTATGATCTTGTAGAGTAGACTCATGAGCTAACTTAAGAGTGTTTAGTTATTGAGTTAGTCATTCTATTTCCAACTTATCATCACACGACTTATCTTGACTAGAGTGATTACTAGCAAGTTCATCCTAACTAACATTAGTAGATTTGTCAAATAGCAAGTCATCATATCCTAATAATTCATCCTCGTCACTATAGGAATCAAGATACTCGGGGTGTGATACCTTGGGGACTTTAGACATGAAGCAACGTCCACTCCCTTCATTTTGTGAATCAAATATGTCATAGGAGTAGGTTATCACTAGTGCAAGTCCGGCAACACCTACATCTTGACCTTAGTCGGAGTTGGAGTGATAGCTTCTCTCAGCGTGGATGTCGGAATCGAAGCCGGAAACCCGTTCACCAACATGAGCTTGATGTCTTCTTCTTCAGTATCTCTTGGTGTACTTGTCCTTCTTCTTCGAGTCTCTACTTCTCCTTGAGGGTCTTCGTTCATAATGATCATCTCTACTCTGTCTCTCTCTTCGAGGTGACTCATCTCTTGAGCTTATTCTTCTTAGTGGCTCTTCTTTCCTTTTGTAAGGAGTCGTGCACTTATTGGAGTAGTGTCTGGGCTTCCCACAATTGTAGCGGTTTCTGTCATGACTTGACGAATGCTTCTCTTCATATCTTTGTTGGAGCTTCGATCTTTGCCTCTATTCTTGTAGAATTTGTTGAATATCTTTACCATGAGGCTTATCTCTTTATTTGTGACAAGTTTGTGACTTGAAGTTGCAGGAGCATCACTTGTGGCTTTGTAAGCACTGCTAGACTTGTTGTGAAGCTCTTCCTTGTCCTTGAGTGTGATCTCATGAGCAACAATACTTCCAATCACTTTCGTAGTCTTGAGATCTTTGTAGTTGGGCATCATTTGGATCATTGTGCATACGGTGTCATATATATCATCCAAAGCTCGAAGTATCTTCTTGATGATGAATTTGTCGGTCATTTCTTCGCTTCCTAAGACGACAATCACATTGGTGATGAGAGCTAGCCGAGAGTACATCTCTACGACTCCTTCACCATCCTTCATCTTGAACTTGTCAAGCTGACGATAGAGACTATCCAACTTGGATTCTCTCATGGATTCGGTACCTTCATGCATATCAACCAAAGTATCCCAAATCTCTTTTGAATTCTGAAGACAGCTGATTTTGTTGAATTCTTCAGGGCATAGGCAGTTGAAGAGAATGTCACATGCTTGAGCATTGTATTGTAACATCTTCAATTCATCCGCGGTCGCTTCACGATCCGGTTCCCTTCCATCCACAACGAGTGCACATTGCAATCCAAAACGAACAACAGACCAAATGGCAAGGTTATGATCGAGGATATGCATTTTCATTTTGTGCTTCCAACTAGGAAAAATAGTGCCATTGAAGTACGGACCTTTCTGGTGATAATTTTCCTCACTAGAAGCCATACTCTCCTAGGTTGTGAAACCATTCCAATGGAGACCAAAGCTCTGATACCACTTGTTGGATAGAAAAGTAGGCCTAGAGGGGGTGGGGTTATTAGACTACTTGACTAAATAAAAATTCTACCTTTTCCCAATTTCATGTGTTGGCAGATTTTAGCAATTGTAGAAAGTCTAGCACACCCTACACATGCATGTCTATGAGTATAGTAGCGGAAAGTACAAACAAGCCTGAGTAGTAAAGGAGGGGTAGGAAGATCAAACGCAATTTGGAGACATGAAGATAATTCCCGTGCTTCCGATAGGTGGTGCTATCGTACGACCATGTTTATGGAGTCTTCAACCCACGAAGGGTAATAGTTGGGAGCGTCCACGGAGGGCTCTACCCGCGAAGGGTTCCACGAAGAAGCAACCATGAATATACCATATTGGCCTACGTCCACGGAGGACTAGCCTAACTCGGGGTAGATCTTCACGAAGTAGGAAATCTCCTTGCCCTAACAAACTTCTTAGTTCACTCCACAACACGAAGTAGGATGCTCCCAAGCGACACCAAACCAATCTAGGAGGCACCACCCTCCAAAATGTAATAAGCTCGATGGTGTCGATGAACTGCTTGCTCTTGTGCTGCAAGATGATAGACTCCTCAATACTCAATCACTCTCTCACATATTTGGCTTTGGTGGAAGAGATGGATTGGGTGGAAAGAAACTTGGGGAGGCTAGATATCAAGATTGATATGGTTGGAATGGAATGGCATGATCTCAACACGTGAGTAGGTGGCTCTCTCTTAGAAAATCTGATAGGATAGGTGGGGATCTGTTCTAAGTGCTTCTCATACGAGTGGGTGGTGGTGGAGGGGTATATATAGGCATCTCCAAAAATCCAACCGTTACATCCTAAGTGACCAACTCGGTGACACTGATGTGTGAATCTCGGTGGTACCAAGTTGCTCCAATGGTAGCAACTTTTGAATTTCGGTGAGACCGATATAGAATTCTCGGTGGTGCCGGTCAAGTGTCCAACTGTCAGAATCAGTATGTCAGTGACACCGATCCAAAAACTCGGAAATTATGATTTAATGAATCAAGGCAACCGAAAATTGGCAGCCTGAACTCGGTGGCAGCAAGGTGGGATCGGTTTCACCGACATGCTAGGGTTGTGTATGGGTCTGTCTGAGTTTGGGAATCGGTGGGACGGAGTGGGTATGGTTGGTTGCATCGATTTTGGATATTTGGCTTAGACAGAGTATGTGGAGAGTTTGTGGGTGTTTTTATGGACTATCATTTGTGAAAGTTTGAGCATCTTGTTCACCAATAGTACTTTACCCCCTTTTGATAGTATTGGCTTTTCCTATGGACTCAAAGTGATTTCTCACAAAGTAAAATGTAGAGTCCTCTTCCTTGAAGCTTTGCAAACCCATTTATTTGCATCTTGCAATTTCTCCACAATCCTTTTGCCATCCCTATCATTAAACTTTTCTTGAAATATGCTTAGTGGAAATATTAGTTCAATGATATATATGTTGTTATTAATTACCAAAACCACCAAGGGAGAAAATGTGCTTTCACCACCCGCTAGGAACATGCCGTAGCACATCTTTTGGTACTAGGGTAGTTCTGCTTCGAGGCAAACAAGACCTCACTCAAGTAGTAGACCGACCGTTGGACAGGCTGGGCACGGTCCGGCTCGGTTCGTTCGACGACCATGACGGCGTTGACCACCCAGCTGGTCGCCGCGATGAGATCAGCATGGGCTCCTTGTCAGCCGGCGCAGCCAGGACGGGTGCGGTGGAGAGTGCTCACTTGAGCCTGAGGAGGTCCTTGTCCTCCTCGTCGGACCAGGTGAAGCTATCCATCTTCTTCAACAAACGGTAGAGGGGGAGCGCCTTCTCCCTAGCCGACTGATGAAGCTGCTGAGCAAAGCGAGGCTACCGGTGATATACTATAGGCCGGCTAGGGTAACTGTCCGGGCCATGCGCTCGATGGGCCGGATTTTCTCGGTTGGCCTTGATTCCTTGCTCGGAAACGAGGAAACCGAGGAGTTGGATGGCCAGGACACCAAACACGCACTTCGTCGGGTTCAACCGGATTTTGAACTTTCGCAGGCTCATGAACGTATCCTTGAGATCGTCTAGGAGGGTGAGGCTTTCTTTGGTCTTGAACACAACATTGTCCATGTAGACATGCATGTTGCGGCCGAGCTGCCTATAGAGGCATCGCTGCATGCAGTGGTGGAAGGTAGCGCCAGCGTTTTTCAGCCCAAACGCCATGGTGATGTAATATAATGCTTCAAAGGGGATGATCAAATATGTCTTGTTCCGGTCGGTCGGATTCATCTTGATTTGGTGGTAGCCTAAGTAGGTGTCCAAGAAGGATAACAGCTCGCAGCCGGCCGTGGAATCGATCACTTGATCGATATGGGGCAAAGTGAATGGGTCCTTGGGGCATGCCTTGTTCAGCCTCGTGTAGTCGGTACACATACGCCAAGTCTTGTTCTTCTTCAGCCCCAGGACTGGGTTCGCTAACTAGTCCAGATGGAAGACTTCCATGATGAAGCCGGCTGCCAGCAGCTGGGTGATTTCTTCACCAATGGTTTTCCGCTTCTCCTCGAAGAAGCGGCACAACGGTTGCTTGACCAGTTTTGCGTCTGTCGGACGTGTAGGAAGTGCTCTGCAAACTTCCTCGGGACTCCAGGCATGTCTTGGGGAGACCATGCGAAGATATCCCGATTCTCATGGAGGAAGTCGATAAGCTTGCTATCCTATTTATCGCTAATGTTGTCCACGACCATGACGTACTTGCCGGTGGGGTCGGCTGGGTCAAGCACGACCCTCTTGGTGTGCTTACTGGTTGTAGGCTGGAACTGGGATTCATCGGCTGACTGCTTTAGTTTGGGCTCGGATATGACCGGCTGCTCGCGATCCATGTCCACGAGCAAGTCAATTTGTCATCGCTCGTCGGCTATGACGAGGTATTCGGCCAGCTTGTAGCCGGCCAGGACACACTTGTTTGATTTCTTATAGTCGCCAGTGATGTTATGATGTCATTGGGACCCAACAGCTTCATTTCTAGGTAGGTTAGTGGGGGACCGCCATGAATTTGGCTAGAGCCGGTCGGCCAGGGAGCACTTTGTAGGGGATGGAGAGATCTACAGCCTCATACCATATGGGTCATGACGGAAGTTCTTCGCTGTACCGAACTACATGTCTAGCTGGAGCTTGCTGATAGGGGAGCACAGGAGGCCCGACATGATGCTGTGGAAGACTATCCTAGTTGGATGGAGCTCGACTGCCGGATGCCCAGCTTGTTCATCGCATTGCGGTAGGGGATGTTGATGCTACTACCTCCATCGACGAGGACCCATGTGAAGCGGATGGTGCTTCGCTCTGAGACGAGCATGGGATCAAGGACCAGTGCGTAGCCGACCGGCGTGGACCTCACAATCGGGTGGTCCTCATGCTCCCATTTGATGGGTTTGTCCCACTAGTGCAAGTACTGGTGGACCGAGGGGAAGATGGCGTTAACCTCCTGCGCACGCCTGCGCTGGTTGTGTTTGTCGTAGTCTTCCGATGTGACAACGACATAGGTCGCGTCCTAGCACGGGTATTCATACTGGGTGTTGCTAGCTCCCGGAGCGGGTGAAAGCACATATGCTCCCTTGGTGGTTTTGGTAATTAGTAACAACATATATGTCTTTTAACTAACATTTCGAGTAAGCATGTGTGACAGCCCAAGTGCTGTCCCTACCTTATTTGGCATGTTCCCCATGTATGAACCTTGTGTCATGAGGCAATGTATGTTTTGCACCTTGTCATCCATGTGTTGTTTGTATTCATGCATCATGTCATCCATCATAGCATCCATCTTACCATGCTTGCTTTCGTGTGTCTGGAATGGTGTGATGATTGTGAGTGTGGTTTGTGTGAGTGTGTGTAAGGTGTTGAGTGTGGTGGATCCTTGTGTGCAACTCCTCCTTCTTCCCTCTCTTTTCTTTTCATCACTTAAACCTCACCATAATGCCTTTCTTTTTCTTTTATTTTTCACATCAGAATTAACTTGCTTTTAAAAATGTTTAAAAATGTTAAAGAGATAGCCCTATTCATGTTAATAATTTAGACTGTGACTCTTCTGAGATTTGGGGTTTGTTTGCTTTTGTGACTTAATTTAAAAGGGGCTGGTTTTTTCACAAATATTAAAATTATTTGTTCCATAATTCAACTTAATATTTTTATTAAACGGAGCACATTATTTTCTTTCCAAATATATTTTTGTTTTGCACTGAAGTCTTTTAATTGTCTCTGGGGGTTTATTTGAGTGTGGCCGCATTTTAAAAATTAGAAAACCTTGATCCTATTTTGTTTGCTGAGAGAGATGAGCAGGTGGGCTTCCCCCTCCAGCCAGCCCAGCCCGAGCGTGACGCTCACCAGCTTCGTTCCCCTGCCATCAGGTTCAGAGAGAGAGCAGAGAGCCTCCGCCGTCGCCTTTTCCGTCGACCGTCGCCGTCAGTCCGTGGGCATAAAGCCCCCCTCGTCGTGCGTGTCTTCTCCTTAGGGTTTCCCCTCTTCTCTGCCGCCACCTTCTCCCTCTTATCCTCTGTTCTTCCTCCTCTGTCAGGTAAGTGCGAGCGAGGTTCAGAGAGCAAGACCGAAGGGATCGTCGGCTCCGGTGAGTCTCCGGCGTAGGCAAGTTGTCGCGGCCATTTCCAAGGGCAAGTGGATGGATCCCGCACCCCGTTCCCGGCGCTAGGGGAGTGGAAGGTCCCCTGCTTCGTCTTCTTCAACCGCATCCTCGTTCGGGTGCAGAAGCTCTGCTCCGACGTCTTCTTCCTCCTCCCGCATGCGATGTGTTTCCTCTTCGGTTCCGTCGTCTCCTGCGCGTTCCCTAGGTGAGCTTGCGTTGACCCAAGCCCTTTGTGCCTCCTATGCTTCGCACATGCGTAGATCATGTCGAGCCCGTGAGCTCAGTTCCGCCATGGCGAGGTGCGCGTGTGCCCAGTGGCTCAAGAGCGTGCGGTTCGTGCCCGTAGAGTAGGTGCTCGACCAGCCGTTCCATTCCCGAACCTTTTGCAGCGTTCATCGCGTGTAATCAGAGCAGTGGCCGTGTCCAGTACATGCTCGCGGAGCCCTGCATCTTCTTGAGTAAAGGTGTCTGTTTCTAGTCAGTTATTCAGTTAGCCGCGCGATGTGTATAAGAGGGCCAAGGCCCCTATACTAGTAAGCTCCGAATCGATAGCGCAGTGGTTGGGCAAAGGGGGAGACGACCAACCGGTCGTGGGTTCGAGCCCAGACTCCCCCCTTTTGCTGTTTTGTTTTTCTTTTTCTTTTTTTCTTTTGTTTATAACCTGCTATGTATGCACATGTGTGTATGAGTGTGTAGTTAATTATTTCAGGTTTGTTTCTTTTTTATTTTCCCTGCATGTGTAGTGTAGAAAGTGTGTGTGTATGCACCATGCCCACATACATACTTGTGTATGTGTGTGCTTGGCATATAGAGGGTGTGTATATATGTGCTTGTGTATGTGTGTATGCGTGTATGTGTGTTTGTAGGCAGGATACATGTGGTGTGTATGTGATCTTGCACATGTATGTGCGTGTGTGTATGTACCCTAGTGTATATATACATGTGTGTGTGTGTGCATGTGAGTTGTACATGTGGGTGTGTGGTGCACCATGCCTGGCACATGTGTGTGTGTGTGCTCCTTGCACACCCACATATGTGAGTGTTGGGTGACATGTGCTTGCATGTGTAGGTGTAGATGCATGAGAGTGTGTGTGTGTATGTTCTACATTCACACATTTGTGTGAGAGGAAGTGGAGTATAATGTTCTATGCCTTTGATGCATTAGTGGTGAGTGTATGTGTGGTAGATGATCACCCCCCCCCCCCCCCCGTTCTTGGGTGGTATGATCTTGGTGTATTGAGCTCATGTGCCTTGGACATACTTAGAGCTTGGGTATGTTTTTAGTCATGGTGTGAGTAGGGTGTATATGTGTGTTAGGGGACTAGTGGGTTTTCCCACTTGTCATACCCTTGTTGATATATGCTTGTCATGTAGGCCTTGTCATTTAGCTTCCATTCTTATCTAAGTTGCTAACATGCTCATGCCATTTAATTGCATTTCCTATGTAGAGTCGTTATGCCATGATTAGAGTGGGTAGTTTGTTATTTGTTGTTGCCTTATGGTTTCACATGGACATATGAGTATGACCCATGGTTTTGGGGTAGGAAGAGCCAATTAACTCATTGGAACTCTCATATTTCACTTTTGAGCAAGTTCATAAATCTGACATTTTAGCTGAGATGTCATTTTGTCATTTCTATATGATTTAATCTATGTGTGCTTTAGGATATGTGCCAACTAGGAAGTGCTAGTGTTTGATGCCTCCTATACCATGATATTTTTGTTTAACATGAGATTCACCCATATAAGTGGGAAACATGCTGTTAAGTGACCAACTTAATGTTTCTGTTTCAGCATGCTAAAAACTACTAAGTCTAAGTATCTGCTGTTATTTTTATGCCATGTAGAGTGGATGGTATCCTGTAATGTGTTGTGAATTTGCTCATGCTCAGTGCTAGATATTTGTAGTAGATATTGCCTTATACCATCCTGTTAATTTTCATGCCAATAGGAGCTCTCTAGCATATTAGTTTACTGCTGTCAACTTGCTACTTTATAATCTCAGATTCCAGATAACTGGAATTTTCACTAAGTCCCAGAAAACTGTTTCATCATGTCAACTTGCTAGATTCATGCTTATGGATGTGTACCTCCTTTGCTGATTGTGTAGTTGGATAAGTTGATGTGTGTGTTGAGTATATTCTGTAAATCTCTTGTTTGTGGCTGTAGGGTTCCTGTAGCTCAAGTTGTGAGCTGTGAAAGTTGCTATGTTGCTGTTTTGTGGCAGATTGTGGGTTTTATTATTTTGTGACTTGTGGGAGCTATGCTCCATGGAATTGATTGATTCTTGAGGCTATTGTGATTGATTTTTCATCACCTATCCAGTGGATACCTTGGAATACGAAGAATTATCCCATGGCTTGGTGGTCTTGTGATTTTGCCTCCGTACCTTGTCGTGAGCGTATCGTGAGAACCGTAACTCCGTTTCTTGCGTTCTTTATATGGATTTCTATAGATTTTGCATGATGCATACATATTTGCCATGATCATGCATGGTTAAATAACTTAACATGAGGTTCTATACAGATTCATTAATGAACAAACTTTGCATGTGAAACATGACTAGTATTGGATTGCGATGTTAATTCTTCATAAATGAATCATGCATCATCATGGTTGTGCATTGCACCTTGGTTGGATGTTTATTGTTGCCGTTTCTCTTGGGTAGGCACGAGTGTCGATACTGAGTACGAGGACCTAGGAGAGTGCCACTACGAGGATCCCGCTACTTGTTCCGCTGAAGAACCAACATGCAAGATGATCGTCCTCGGATCCCGATACTATTTTTGCGTGCTAGTTTCTCGCTCTTATTGTTAAAATTGCGCTACCTACCACTTGAATATCAGCCTCCCAAATGCCACGACAGCATCTAACCTCCACATCCTAGCAAACCCTTTGGTTGGCTAAGTTACCGCTACTCAGCCCCTCTTATAGCGTTCTTAGTTGCAGGTGCAGGTTGTTCCATGTGAGAACATGGATTTGGATATCACAATATTTTCTGTTATTTAATTTAATGCACATATATATCTAGGTTTTGGTGGAAGGCTTGGGCTTTTGCTAAGTGATTTGTTCCACTATTACCGCCATTAGTTCCTTGTTACCGGTGTTATGTTTTCCATATTTTGCACTCCTAACACGCTTAGGGTTGTTATGGGGACCCCCTTGTTTATTCGGTTGAGATTAAACTTGTCTGACAAGACCCAACATTGGGACTCCATTTGCTTAACAACTTAATAAAATTGCAAAGGGTCTTGCAAACCCGTGGATAATTAATCAACCCCCGGGCCAGTGCTCCGCATGAGTGTTGGTCCAACCCAGAGCAGCTTATTAACGCCGCCCAAGGCAACTCGGTGATTGGCGTGGTAACCATCGCTCATCCGTCGTGTCCTGAGAATAAGATACGCGGCTCTTATCGGGTTCGTCGACACGTCGGGAGGTCTTGCTGGATTTGTTTTACCTTTACCGAATGTCTTGCGTGTGGAGTCTAACTTTCTTCGGGTTTTCTCGAGGTGTTGGAATTCCTTTGGAATTACCTATGAAGACTACGAGTTTCATGATCGAGGCTATTGCCGCGGAGTGTGGTAATTTGTGATGGACTAGTTGGAGCACCCCTGCAAGGTTAAATCTTTTGGAAAGCCGTGCCCGCAGTTATGTGGCAACTTGGATATTTGTTTAACACACGGTTATAGCAAACTTGAAGTAAACTCTAAATAAAATACACCAACTGTGGGAGTAACCGTGATCGTCTCTGCTCGTGAACATGATCCAAGGGAGCATGGTGGGGTTATGAGTGACGTAAGTAGGTGGTCAGGATCTCATAGAGATTATACTAGATTCGATCGTTCTTCGTAGGCCACTCATATTTATTTCATGTTGCGTAAGCTAGCCACCATAAATTCTTAGTGCTTCTGCAAACTAAAAACTTACCCCATCCCAACCTTAAGCTTGAATAGTCTCGGTACCCGGGCACATGATAGCTGAGTCCTCTGTGGCTCACAGTTTACTATAACAACTCCAGGTACATGTTCAGATGAGTACGTGCAGGATGATCTTACCCAGCTCCATTGGGAATATGATGAGGAAAGAGGCAGGATGTACGTGACGTATCCGGATGAGTAGAGGACCTGTTCGTGATCTTTGGGATAGCTTGATAGTATCATCACAGATGTTTTATCGTTTGATTTTGTCCGTAGTTGGACCCTGTGTTCAACTTGATGATATGAACTTTAGTGATATTGTAAGTTAGCGTGTGGCGAGTGTAAGCCAATCTTGTATACTCATCTATTTCAGTATTGTATGTTGTGATGATACTATTATTGCTAATGGCAAGATGCGCATCTATCCCTCGCGAGGCCCTCGTGCCTTAAAATGGATAGGCGCGCATCTTGGGCGTGACAGCATGTTTCAGGAAAAGTTCAATGATGGGTTGGCAAAAGGATTGTGGAATACCCCAAGATGCAAGGAAATAGATTGGCAAAGCTTCAAGCAAAGAGGACTCTACATTTTACTTTGTCATAAATCACTTTGAGTCCATAGGAACGACAATACTATCAAAACGTGGTAAGGTACTGTTGGTGAACAAAAGGCTCATACGTGCACAAGTGATACTCACTAAAAACACCCACAAGCTCTTTCAAAAAAGTCGGTCCAAAGCCAAATATCCAAAATCCGTGCAACCAACACTTTCCAGTTGGTGCCACTAATTCTCAGCCTCACACAGATTCAGCCAAACCCTAGTCATTCGATGCAACCAATTCTGATTCGGTGCCACCAAGTTTGGGTTGCCAACTTCCGGTTATGCAAATTCACAAAATTGGTACCACCGAGTTTGTTGAATCGGCATCACCGAGTTTGGCAATCTGACCATTGGTCACCTTCTCGGTGCAACCAAGTTTTATATATCGGTCTCACCAGGATTCAAAAGTTGCTACCTTTGAGGCACCTCGGGACCAACTTATTAGGTGTAACGGTTGGATTTTTGGATATGCATATATATACCCCTCCACCACCACCTACTTGCAAGTGAAGCACTCAGAACAGGTCCCCACTCATACCAACTGATTTTCTGAGAGAGAGCCACATACTCATGTGTGGAGATCATGCCATTCCATTCCAACCATTTGAATCTTGATGTCTAGCCTCCCCAAGTTGCTTTACACCAAATCAATCTCTTCCACCAAGCCTAATTTGCGAGAGAGTGATTGTGTGTTGAGGAGTCTATCATCTTGAACCACAAGAGCAAGGAGTTCACCGACATTATCGAGCCTATTACCTTTTGGAGGGTGGTGCCTCCTAGATTGGTTAGGTGTCGCTTGAGAGCCTCCTACTTCGTGTTGTGGAGTCAACCAAGAAGTTTGTAAGGGCAAGGAGATCGCCTACTTCATGAAGATCTACCCCGAGTTAGTCTAGTCCTCCGTGGACATAGGCCATCATGGTATAGTCAAGGTTGCTTCTTCGTGGAACCCTCCATGGGTAGAGCCCTCAGTGGACTCTCGTGATAGTTACTCTCTATGGGTTGAAGACTCCATAGACGTTGACATACACTAGCACCACCTATCGGAACCACGGAAAAAATCATCGTGTCTCCAATTGCGTTTGATCTTCCTACCCTTCCTTTACTTACATGTTTGTCTTTACTTTCCGCTGCTATACTCATGGACATGCATGTGTAGGGTGAACTTGACTTTCTATGAATGCGAAAATCTGCAAACACCTAAAATTGGGAAAAGGTAGATTTTTATTTGGTCAAGTAGTCTAATCACCCCCTCTAGAACTACTTTCGATCCTACAGTGGGACGCAGCGGTGGTGGTGGAGCCGGCTGGTGAACCAGCTGCACTGGTGAGCCATGTGGGTGGTTGGTTTGGCCCCGCTGTGGAACTTGTAGGGCATGCCGAGCATTGACTCGAACGAGTTCTTGGGCTGCCATGGCTGCTTCCCCTCATTGGTGCGCTGGCGCCGGCTGGAAGCCAGGCCATCCGCCATCTTGCTATCGTCTATGGCAGCGACCTGTCGGCTATCGTAGCGGGCGTTCGGCTGGTTGGGCTTGTGCTTGCCTTGGTCCGGCTATGACCTACCGGTTATGGGCACGGTAGCCGGCTTGGCCAAGAATAGTTTGCCGATGGAGTCAACCATGACCCGGAGCTTCATGGAGGATTCGGCCACAGCGTACTCGTCCACGACGATCATGAGCTGTGCTAGGATCGCTGGCTCCCAGCGCATAAGCTTGTGCTTGAGGAGGGTGTCATCTCGGCAGCCGTTGATGAAGTACTGAATCGCCTGTAACTCATGGTGAAAGCACATTTCTCCCTTGGTGGGTTTGGTAATATAACAACATATATCTCATTGGACTGCTGTTTCCACTAAGTATATTTCAGGAAAAGCCCAATCATGGGATGGCTATATATTGTGAGGAGACCCCAAGATGCAAAGAATGGAATTGGCAAAGCTTCAAGCAAGGAGACTCTACATTTTACTTTGTGAGAAATCGCTTTGAGTCCATAGCAAAGCCGATACTATTAATATGCGGTAAGGTAATGTTGCTGAACAAATTGCTCCACGTGCACAAGTGCCAGCCACCAAAAACACCCACAAGATCTCCACAAAATACTTTGTCTAAACCATATCATCCAAATCGTAGCCACCAAGTTTCCCACACGGCCCTACCGATTTTCTCCTCCCACAAAACCCTAGCCAAACCCTAACTTCTCGGTACAACCAATTACTACATTGGTGCCACCGAGTTTCGCTGACCAAATTTATAGAATCGGGATTTCTGAGTTTTATGGATCGGTCTCACCGAGTTTGGAAAGTGCCCTTGGCCACACATATTGGTAGTACCGAGAATGTCATATCGGTCTAACCGAGATTCCTAAAGTTGCCACATTTTGAACAAATCGGTATGACCAAGTTTTACTTTGGTTTAACTGAGGTTGTCAATGATGGTGTAACGGTTGGATTTTTGGAGATGCCTATATATACCCCTCCACCACTTCCCACTCATAAGAGAAGCACTCAGAACAGTTCCGCTCTTCCTATATCCAAATTTCTAAGAGAGAACCACCTAACCTTGTGTTGAGATCAAGATCATCCAGTCCAACCATATGGATCTTGATTCTAGCCTCCCCAAGTTGCTTTCCATCCAATAAATATCTTCTACCAAGCCAAATTTGTGAGAGAGTGATTGAGTGTTGAGGTGTCTATCATATTGAAGCACAAGAGCAAGGAGTTCATCGACATTATTGAGCCTATTACCTTTTCGAGGGTGGTGCTTCATAGATTGGTTAGGTGTCTTTTCGGAGCCTCCTACTTCGTGTCGTGGAGTGAACCAAGAAGTTTGTAAGGGTAAGGAGATCACCTACTTCGTGGAGATATACCCCGAGTTGAAGATGTTGCAATACAATGCTCAGGCATGTGTCATTCTTTTCAACTTCCTATTGTTGGGGCAGGATGCACTCGATCACCTATGGTGCCACAAACCCCTTTGTGGTTCGGCAGGGGCGAGATCACTTGCACAAAGAGCAGAGATAGCGAGACGACATGGGGGTCGTGATGCAAGTGTTTTACCGAGGTTCGGGCCGCCGTGAAGTGTAAAACCCTACTGGTGCTTTTTGGTGGATTGATCAAAGGAACTCGGAAGGCACGCATCGGTCAAGCCCGTCAAGGGTTGACTTCGGTAAAAGCGCTGCTACGTGAGTACATGTGTCGAAAGGTTTGAATCTTTAGCTAGGCTGCCTTGGGCCTCCTTTTATAGTCACTTAGCCACTTGGTACCTCAATACCGCATCGATAAGTGACTAGAGTCGCGATGTGGTGGAGCGGTGGCCGATTGGCTCACGCTAGTCGGGGGACTAGCTTGCCGCGTCTTCTGAAGGCGCGGGTGCCTCGGTCCCCGGCAAGCACCGGGGGCATGTTTGGCACACTCTGAGCTTGTCTTGGGTTGCAGCACCGATCTTACCGGGCTTTCTTGGACTTTATATGTGTCTGTGCTGATGGGTTTGGCTACCACTGCCTATGCATAAGTTAGGGGCACTGGGTACCCATGCCTCAGTGCACCGACTGGAGCCCCCGGGTCTAGCCCACACACGCATGCTTAACGCAGCTGGGTCATGCCCAAAAATCATGCACAGGTGCGCAATGTGAGGAAGTAACTGCCAATTTTCTTGTCAGCACTGACCCACTACCTCAGGCCGTTTATGCCACGCATGCCGCATGCATTGAAGGACATTGCGATGGGCGCCCGTGACTTAAAGGCCCAATCGTGGCAGAAACTGCAGAGCCGTGGCTTGGTGCAAATGGGCAGTTAGTTGTTCGCCCGTGTTCATGGGTAGTGGAATTGGTGGAGGTTGACGACGACCCTTGGAGTGGAGGAGAGCCAGCCCCTATGCCCTACCCTATAAATTGGGGGGTCGCGAGGGGCGATGCTCATCCAACTCGTTCCCCTCCTTGGTCTTAAGCTCGCGGAGCTCGCCCTTCTTCTCCTATCTCTAGGTTGTCCCTCCCCTCCTGATGGCCAGGGGAGGGGTCGAGCGAATGTGTCGGTCACCGCACGACCCTCTTCTCGCGTCCATGCCCAGTTCTAGCCGCGGACCGATGGCCGAAGGAACTCCGAATGGGGGAGCAGGTGGCGCGGCGGTTGTGCCAGGAGCGGTTGCAGCAGCACACCTGCCGCAGCATCGCCTGCTACTTCAGTCTTGTGGGAACGCCGCGTGGTTGACACCATGCTGGAGTCCAGAATGGAAATACATTGCCACAGCGACCCACAGACTTTGCGCTTCTTCTTCAAGGTGATGGAGAGAAATCTCCTGTGATCGTGGGTAGTGGAATTGCTGGAGGCGGATGGTGACCCTTGGAGCGAAGGTGGGCCAGCCCCCACGCCTCCCCTATAAATCGGGAGGTCGCGAGGGGCGATGCTCATCCATCTCCTTCTCCTCCTTGGTCCCAAGCTCGTAGAGCTCGCCCTTCTTCTGTAACTTCAAGCCGCCCCTCCCCTCCTGATGGCCAGGGGGAGGGGTCTAGCAAACATGCTGGCCACCACACGGTCTTCTTCTCGCGCTCATGCTCAGTTCTCTTTGCAGACCTATGGCCAAACGAACCCCAAGTGGGGGAGTGGGAGGCACGATGGTCGTGCTAGGAGCGATCGCGGCGGCACACCTGCCATTGCGTCGCCTGCTATTTCAGTCTTGAGGGAACGCCGCATGGTCAACACCGTGCTGGAGTCCATAATGGAAACACTGTGCCGCAGTGACCTGCATACTTTGTGTTCCTTCTTCAAGGTGATGAAGAAAAATCGCCCTTATGACCTCCAATTGCGTGCGAGCGGCTGTGATGGCGGTTCATCTTGTATCACGGTGGAGCTCTCCACCCATGGCGTTATGTGCGACTTCCATGGGTGGGAGTCTTTCGGCCGCGTATTCTTTCTTAAGGGCAGGGAGTATTCCCACCAGGGATGACCATGCTCTCTGCAAGGTCCCCTAGGGGTCTTGGCGCCCGCCACGTTCACCGTGTGGGGTGATGGAAGAATGGAGGAGGCATTCGCTCGATGGGTAGCGATGAAGAAGATCAATGCAGCGGCGACCCTTGGTGCTTTAGGAATGGCGACGACAGCTCTGACGCCCCGCGATCGCCGGTAGCACCATCATCAATAGTAGACTTCGGCAACGCCACCATCCGCACCTGCGCTCAGCCTTCTTCCTCCCTGCCGACTCTGTTCAGCGCTGCCAGGGTGTAGGCTCCTTCGACTCCTCTAGGAGACGCGTCCCTCTGGTCCTGCCGGGAAAACGCTGAATCTCAGCCCAATGCTCCTTTGCCCTCTTTTTCATCTCCGCCTAACTCCTAGGAGGATAGGGACAAGAAAGGCATTACGGGGCACTTGTCTTTTTATAGATCAAAAGATGTAGGCGCTTGCCAAATTTTAGTTAATCAAAGTGTAATCTCTATCCAATTTGTAGTGGAAACGAATGAAAGAAAGTTATTTTTTTCTCCTTAAGAACTATCACTACTGGAATCAGGATCTTTGTTGTCCGCCCTCTCTTTGTCGTCTGCGAGCTAATGGCAAAGAAGGTCATTGCCATGAGCCTAAATAAAACTGACGGCAAACAAAGAGCTGACGGCAATGATATCATTGCCGTTAGCCATCTTTTTTCTGTCTGCTAGTTGATTTCATTTCTTCGCCTAGTTTGTGGCTAATGCAACAATCCTTTCATATTAAACTTGTAGGCTAGTGTAGAGTCTATGGACTCTGAAATGAGACAAGTCGCTAATGGTTTTGACTATAAGGTCCGTTCATTTGACAAATACGACATCAATGGGTATCGCTTTCGTACTTTTGGCAAAGAGCTATCTATGGCCGACCGAAAGTCTACAAATTATTGTGTCTCCTCTATCGGCGAAGGAGGGGTCGAGTATTATGGAAGAGTTGAAGCAATTTATGAACTTACATTCTTTGGTGAAAACCCACCAAACGTCGTAGTCTTCAAATCTTATTGGTTCCAGCCAAAGGAGACTATAAGGACTCATGAACATATAGGGCTAGTCAAAATCAAACAAAGTACCCATTTAGATGTTCCCGATGTCTATATTACGGCTCAACAGGCGACCAAAGTTTTCTATCTACCATGGGCCTGTCAAACGGATCCAAATTTGAAAGGTTGGGATGTCGTTTATGATGTGCCGCCACATTTTAGACCACCTCCCCTCAATGAAGATGATTATGAACCTCACATTAACCCAGACACATATGAAGGAGAATTCTTCCAAGAAACACGTGTTTCCAAAAAACATTTCAAGAACCGCTCTGCTTCACCCCAGAACATTGAGGTCAACAGCGACAGTGAATCCGACTTCACCCCTGAGTCGGAACAAGAAGAGACGGAAGAAGAAGAGGTTACTGTTGCGGATGACATGTCAATGCTTGACCGATTACATAGAGGTCTTCCACATGTTGATGCATTTATTGATGATGTTGATGAACACGTCATTACTGATAGTGATGATGATTATGCATTTATTGATCCCGGAGCATATATAGACAATGAAGATTAATATTAGTAATGTGAGGTATTCAGTTATTATTGTGTACATATATATTATTAATTAGTTCATGTTATTAGGTATTCAATTTTTTTATGTTGAACTAATTTCGTTCACTCTTTGTCATTGCAGGTGTTGACAGATGGTGGGCGCGGGTCGAGAGTGCTATGAGCTTCCTTCCTTGGCGCGTGCTGGGAGGGGTGCTATTATTCCACCCCAACAACTCCGGAGAGCACTAGTACATAGTATGCAGACACCGGTGGGCACTTCTTCTTTGACCGGGACAGGTCGGGGGAAGACGAAGAGAGGTGCTAGAAGTAGGAAGGCTGTTGCGCCTTCCTCGCCGCCATCCCCAGCTGATTCTCCCGACCACAGGAGTGCTCCATCTCAGGTGGACCCGTCTGACTTGGATCCGTCTCGGACTCCAGTCGACGAGCCTCGGGTCGACGAGCCTTGGGTCACCGAGCCTTCGTCCTAGGAGACTCCGGTCCCAGAGTCTTCGTCCCAGGAGACTCGGGTCCCAGAGTCTTCGTCCCACTTGACTCCGGAGGCTAGTGGTCATGCTGATGGTGGCGAGGACAACTTGTCTAAGGACACCTATAGCAAGGGCGAGCTCGTTGAGGAGGGCAAGAAGTTCTACCAGCGTGGTTGTACAAAGCTCCCGACGACCCGCGATCAGAGGTGGTTGATTGCGCCTAATGCGGGGAAGTAAGTGCATTTACACTTTTTTGACCTTTTGCCTTCATGTTTCTTCAAATTAATATCTAATGTGTTGGCCTTGTCATACTGTAGGGGTTGGAAACATGAGGATGGTGTCCGTAGGCCCAACCAGGTCCTTGGTGTGCTTCTCCGGCACCACTTCCCAGGGAAGGTCCAGTTGCCCGGTGAGGGTGAGGTTCCACAGGTAACACTGACCTGGGAGCTGTACATGCCTGCCCCGGCCCTGCTGGAGGAGATGGTCGACGGTGTGTTGTGCGAGACGGTGGCTGACATTGTGATCTGTTGCTTTTGGGTAATTTCTCCTTACAGAATGAAAACTCAACAGCACCTAGTGATTGTACTAATCAATGTTGTCTTGTTTGATTGCAGACCTTCTACAGGTGTCTTGAGGAAGACGAGGCGACAGTGACTGTTGTTCTCGAAGCCGAGTGCAAGCGCCTACTTCAGAACTTACGGCACGAGGCTTGGGTGCAGGCTATTCGAGACTACTACGCCTCGACTAACACTAAGAGGGCCAAGAAGAAGTGTCGCAAAAATTATCTGAGTAAGGAGAAGTTTGAAGGTAATTATCTATTCTTAAGGCCTTCTACTTAGTTTCCTTGATTTGATTCGTAGGCGTAGCGCTGAAATTTCTCTTGTCTAACTTAGGTGCCCCCGAGATGGTGTGCGGATAGGATGGACTATTGGGAGGCATTGGTGGATGAGTGGTGCTCTCCCGAATGGCTAGCCGAACACAACAAGGCCAAGGATAAGCATGCCCAGATGAGAGGTGTGCCACACCATCAAGGGAGCTCCAACCTGTTTGAGTACGGGGATAATTGGGTATGTGTTTTGCTTCATAATTCGTGCAATTTCATTCTTCATGCTAGCTTGAGCCCTTCACTAATATTTTGTTCCTCTCTTTGAGGCGCGAGAAAACAAGAAGGAGGTGCCACCTCTGTTCGACCTCTATGCCATGGCGCATACCGCCTCATACAAGAAGACCAAGGCATTCTCTGAGGATGACCTCGATCATCCAGAGAGCTTCAGCAACATCTCCTCCACAACAAGCTCGTGAGGTACAAAGATGAGGGGAAGGCAAGGAAAGGGGAGGACTTCAACCCGAGCCAGAGTCCTTTTGATCCAGAGCTCGTGATGATATTTGGTGGCGGGAGGCCCCATGGCTTGATAACCATTGGGGGTGGACTGATACATTGTCCTAGAACACTCCCAAAGATCAAGAAGCGCCAGACGAGCTCTGATCCTGAGAGAAGGCCTCGTCCATGGCCAATGGAGCTCGCCACTGAGGCTAGGGCCCAGGAGCTTCTAGCGGAGGCAAACAGGCAGGCGGCGCAGAGGGAGAGGGACATGGAGGAGAGGACGGCTAGGCTATTGGAGGAGGAGAACCGGAACGACGCGTCTCACCGGGCCCTATACGAGATCCTCATGGTAAGTTTCTCCTACATATTAGCCAAATCATGCATGTAATGTTTGTTTCATCACTAACTAATATGAATGACTCGTGAAAACAAAATGTGCAGACCGTGTACCAGAACAATGGTCAGACCCCTCTGTCGATGCCCCATATTGCTATAGCACCCATGGTGAGTTTCATTTGAATGGTCATTAGTTACTAGTATTCACATTTGAGTTGCATCATGCTAAGGAGACATTGCAAATCATCTTTGGTGCAGTGTGCCTCCCGACAAGCATTGATCGATCCTTCTGCATCTGCCACAACCCCGACCGGTCCTTCTACGTCTCACCTTGGCGCAAACCTGACCGGTCCTTCACCTCCGTGATGATGGTAAGTTTTCCCAAGTGTTTTGCTTAACAAATGCATACTTAGCTTAAGAAATGATCTACTTAGCTCCAAAATGACCTAAAATTAGCTTATTTTCCTCAAAAATGATATAATAACCTTACTTAACTCCAAAATGATACATTCTACCTAGGATAGCTATAAAATGTCCTATACTTAGCATTTTTTTCCTCCCAAGTGACTTGATATGCTTAGTTAGCTAGAAAATGGCATAACTACCTAGGATAGCTCAATAATGATCTATAGCTAGCTTAGCTAGTTCATTTATCACATAATTAGCTCACTTAGGTACAAAATGGCATAACTACCTACGATAGCTCAATAATGATCTATAATTAGCTTAGCTAGTTTTATTATGACATAATTAGCTCACTTAGGTAAAAAAATACATAATAACCTTGGTTTAGCTCCAAAATGATCTATACTTAGCTTATTTTCCTCGAAAATGACATAATAACCTTACTTAACTCCTAACTGACATATTTTACCTAGGATAGCTATAAAATGACCTATACTTAGCATTTTTTCCTCCTAAATGACTTAATATGCTTATTTAGCTGAAAATGTCATAACTACCTTGGATAGCTAAATAATAATCTATACTTAGCTCACCTAGTTCATTTATGACGTAATTAGCTTACTTAGGTAAAAAATGTTATAATAACCTTGGTTTAGCTCCAAACTATCATATAATTAGTTTATTTTCCTCGAAAATGACAAAATAACCTTACCTAGCTCCAAAATGACCGATTTTAACTAGGATAGCTCTAAAATGACCTACACTTACCATTTTGTCCTCCAAAATGAATAAATATGGTTAGTTAGATAAAAATGGCATTACTACCTAGGTTAGCTCCAAAATTACCAATTTACCTATCTTAGCTCTAAAATGACCTACACACTTAGCATTTTTACCTACCTTAGCTAAAAAATGGCATTTTTACCTACCTTAGTTAGGAGAAGAAGAAGATAAAGAAGAGGAGAGGATAAGAAGAAAGAGAAGATAAATGCTTCTTCTTCTTCTTCTTCTTTTTCTTGTTTTTCTTCTAGCTAGTCTTCTTCTTGTTCTAACTTTCATCTTGCCTAATTTGTAGATTTGCTATAGATGAGGAAGCTTGCATTGATGGAGTGTACTATTCTACCTGTGCTTCCTTTTTGTTTATGGAAACTTGTTGGAAACTTGTTTTCGATATGTATGTATGGATATGTTGTTGGAAACCATTGTATGTTGGATATGTTGTTGGAAACTTGTATGTTGGATATGTTGTTGGAAATTTATTGTTGGTATGCTTGTTGAAATTATTTTGAAATGTGTGTGTATATATATATATGAAATTTTGTCAAATTGAATGAATTTAAGAAAAATAGAAAAAACAGGGGCTATATAGCAACTTTGCCGTCTGCTGGCAAACGACAAAGACCTTTGCCGTCTGCTGGCAAACGACAAAGACCTTTGCCGTCTGCTCGCAGATGGCAAAGCTGCCACGTGGAAGCTACCTATGCAAACTGGGGTATCACTAGGCTGGCTTAGATGGTTTCTTTGCCGTCCGCTGGCAAACGGCAAAAACCTAAGGTTCTTTGCCGTCTGCCAGCAGTCGGCAAAGAAACCACCTAAGCCGGCAAAGAAATAGGTTCTTTGCCATCCGCTGGCAGACGGCAAATAACCTTAGGTCTTTGTCGTCCGCTGGCAGACGGCAAAGAACCTTAGGTCTTTGTCATCTGCCAGCGGACGGCAAATCACACAGTTAACCCATTAATGGCCGTAAGCTGCCACGTGTGCCGTCTATGGTCTTTGTCGTCCGCTGGCAGACGGCAAAGCGCCCTTTACCATGGTTTATTCAGCTAGACTATTCGCCGTCTGCTGACGGACGACAAAGCCTTTGCCGTCCGGCATGCATGCCTTTGCCATCCGGCATGCATGCCTTTGCCGTCCGGGATGGCTGACGGCAAAGTAGTTGATTCCTATAGTGTATCCTTTCCTCCCCTTGTTTCTATTGTGTTGTATGTCTGTGTTTGATGCACGGGGCCGCTTGCCGGGTCACTGATAACCACGAATGCCAAAGGGGGATCAAGCCCCTCGCAACAGCATGGTATCATCTCTCGGTAGGGCTCCTTTCCGGTATCGGCGCGGTCCCCCAGAATTGACGAGTATCAGGAGTTGGGTAACGGCTCGTCCCGGCAAGGGTTTTCACCACGTGGAGGACTCCATCATGCACGTCTAGAAGGAGGTGAAGGATTTCCTCTAAAGGAGAAAATCAAGATGGAGCCTTAGATATGCGATTAAACTTATCTTTTCTAGACGGTATCTTTTTCTGCAGTGTGTTGGGCCTTCGTCCTTGTTCCTTCGCCTTCCTCCTATGTTCTTCCTGATGGATAAACACGCAGGGCGAGAAGACTCAATCCATGGAGAGAATGCGACAACAAGTAGTATAAGCTCAACAAGTACTATATTAGATATCTATAGTTAAAAGGCGGTACATTGTGATCATAAAAAGGTGCATAGAAAACATGTAATGCAATGATATGATGTAATGCATAGCTTTATTATTGTTGCTCAGGGCCTGCGCCTGGCTTTGTACAAAGGGTTACATGCAACTTCAACAAAGCTTTTACAAATGGCGGCTTCCCAGGACTGAGACCGACAGTCGCGCCTCATGGGTAGAACTTACGAAGATGCTCAATGTTCCATGAGTTAAGCACCTTGGTGCCATCTTCGGTCTCTAGACGGACAGCGCCAGGTCCAGTGACTCGTGCTACCCGGTAAGGGCCTTCCTACTTTGACACCAACTTGGTGGTACCCTTGGCGGACTGAACGCGCCCAAGGACAAGGTCACCTTCCTCAAGACTCTGGGCATGGACCCTACGGCTATGATAGTGGGGCAGGGCTTGCTGGTAGCATGCAACACACACAGCGGCCCGAAGACGATCTTCCTGGAGGAGCATGGCATCGACATGTCATAGCTGCTCTTGCTCTACTTCAACATAGGCAAGTACTCGAGGTGACCTGCATATGAGTTCCATGGGGAGCACTACTTCTGCCCCATATACCAGGGAGAAGGGCGGCCGGCTGTGGCTCGATTCAGTGTCGTTCCGAGGACCAAAGAACCATCAATAGCTCATCTATCCAGCGCTTGCCGCTCCTCCATAGCCTATCAAAAGTCCTTGCCTTGAGCCCTTGCAACACTCCAGCATTCATCCTCTCGACTTGTCTATTGCTTCTGGGATGGACAACGGAGGTGAAGGAGATCTTATTCCAAGGTTTTGGATGAATTGCATGAAGGCGCGGCTCGTGAGCTGGGTGTCGTTGTCAGTGATCACTCTGTTGGGCACTCCAAAATGGCACGCCAATCATTTCATGAACTTGATAGCTGATTGCATGGTCACCTTCCTCACTTGCTCCACCTTAGGCCACTTTGTGAACTTGTCAATTTCTATGAACAAGAACTCAAAGCCCCCGACAGCATAGGGGAAAGGGCCCATGTTGTCGAGCCCCTAGACCGAGAATGGCCAGGACAAAGGGATCGTTTGAAGAGATTGTGCTGGTTGATGGATATTCTTGGAATGGAACTGGCAGGCTTCACACTTGGTGACCAATTCTATCACATCCTGGAGAGCAGTGGGCCAATAGAAACCCTGCTGGAATCCGACAAGGTCCCTTGATCCGATCTGAGAGCCACACACGTCTCCGTGAATCTCTACTAATAGCTTTAGTCCATCCTCCTGGCATATGCACCTAAATTTCACACTATTTTGTCGTCTTCTGTACAAGGTGTCATCGACAAACATGTACATACTTGACTGGCGGGGTCCTTTTTCAGCCTCTTTCTTATTTTTCAGGGAGTTCTCCTATTTGAAAGAAATGGACTATGTGTTGCTCCCAGGTTGGAGCTTGTGGCTAGACAACAAGGACTAAAGGCATCTCCTCGCTCATGGGAGCGCATACCTCCACTACATGAACCTGGGACTCTACAGGAGGGAGCTTCTCACCAACTGAAACGGGATTTCCCTCGGCAACTTCTCTACCGGCATCTTCGGGAAGCTTTGTCGGGAAATGCTTGCCGGAGTTCAGCTTTCTTCTCTTCTTGGCCATTGCTGACGGGGATAAGGATTGTTGATCAAGGTAGAGGACAAAGGTCTCTGGTTCCACAGGAAGCTTCTGTGCAGTGCACTTCGATAGATGACCAGCAATACTGTTTTCCACTCATGGCACATGTTCTGCCTGCAATCCATCAAATTCTTCCTCTAGTTTCCTCACTTCCTCTACGTATGCTTCCATCAACATGCTCTAGTAATGTTTGTTAATTTGCTTCACCACGAGTTGAGAATCTCTCCTAACGATCAGTTTCTTGATTCCCAACTCCATCGTGATTCTATGTACGGCAAGGAGCTCCTCGTACTTTGAGGTGTTATTGGTGTCGTCCTCTCAGGAAAGTGCATTTGAATCACATACTTGAGGTGCTCTCCACTTGGGGCGATGAGGAGCACGCCTGCTCCAGCGCCCTAGAGGGAGAAAGCACTATCAATGTACATGACCGAGTCCTTGGGTGCCTCTTCGCCGGGGAGAGTTATCTCTAGAATTTCTTCGTCTTGTGTGGGTATCCATTCTGTAATAAACTCTACCAACGGCCAGATATGTATCATGGAAGTGCTCTCATACTTCCATCCAAAGCTCTATAGCTCCAGTTCCCACTCAACTATTCTGCTAGTGGCTTCGGGTTTCCTCAATATATGTTGTAATGGAAAGCGGGTGACAACTATGATTTCGTGGGCTTGGAAGTAGTGGCGCAGCTTCCTCGAGGCCATGATGAGGCTGAAGATCAGCTTTTGCACTCTAGCGTGCATTGACCTAGCCCCCTGTAACAGGGATCTGACAAAGTACACTGGTTGTTGGATCACTTTCTTCCTCGCCACTTCCTTGGTACTACCTTCGCTAGCTCACTGAGGTCCCTCTTGCTCCATGTCGGCCCTTACCACGGATGTTTCGGTCTCGTCCCCAGCATCAACAACCACAACGGCTGCATCTTCATCCACATCTCGCTGCACTACTAGTGCTGCACTAACCACTTGATATGTTGCCACCAAGTATAGCAGCAACGGTTCTTGCAGTTTAGGAGCGACTAAGGTGGGAGCGGAGGAAAGGTAAGCCTTCAGATCCTACAGTGTTGCCTCTGCTTCCCGGGTCCACTTCATCGGCCCAGCCTTCTTCAGTATCTTTAACAATGGCAGTGCTCGTTCAACAAAAAATCCGGTCAAATGCCTTATGTCCTTGATGTTCTTGGGTTCTTGTATCTGTTTGATCGCCTTGATCTTCTCAGGATTGGCTTATATTCCTTGCCGAGATACAAAGAACCCAAGCAGCTTTGCAAAGGTTTCTTTTAAGTCTTGTATGAGAGTTGCTTCGTCCTTGGCCTTGACCACTATGTCATCCATGTACGCTTCCACATTTCTGTGCAACCAAGGTCCAAATCCAATCTTAACGACCCTGGCAAAGATAGACCCGAGGCTCTTTAACCCGAACGACATCCGTACAAAGCAGTGCGTGCCAGATGGAGTTATGAACGTAGTATTTTCCTCATCTTCCTTAGTCATGAATATCTTGTGGTATCTGGAGTAGGTGTCCAATAAGGAGAGAAAATCACACCCAGAAGTGGAATCAACGATCTGATCGATGCGCGGCAAAGGAAAAGGGTCCTTTGAGCATGCCTTGTTCAAGTCAGTGAAGTCTTTGCAAAGCCACCATTTCCCATTCGCCTTGCGCACCACTACCGGGTTGGCTAACCAAGTTGGATGCGGTAATCCTCTGACCAAACCAGCTGCTTCATGTTTCTTGATCTCTCCGGCAATGAACGGTTGCCGTTCCAAAGCTTGCTTCCTAACCTTTTGCTTGACGCGTCTGGCATGAGGGCAGACAGCAAGCTGGTTCTCAGTTACCTCCATGGGAACATTGGGGATGTCAAATGGCTGCCAAGCAAATACATCGACATTCGCTCGCAGGAAGGCAACGAGCGCACTTTCCTATTTGTCAATAATTGTGGCACTGATGGTGAATGTACCATCAGTGCTATCCAACCTCGTCGGGACCTTCTTTGTCTCAGGATAGGTGATCTTGGTCTTCTTGCTGGTGGAACTCTCCGGCAGATCATCGTCAGGTGCAGCACACTCTGTGAAGGTGCGCTTCCCAGAGTACTTGTCGGAGTTCGCACTAGATTTCCTTTCTTTTTTCGTACTCTTGGAGGGAGCTGGGATTTCTGCTGCTTTAGCTGCTAGAGCGTCTCGATACATCTTGTCCATGCATATGACCGCGTCCTTCTTGTCAGATGGAATGGAGATGATTCCAATGGGTCCTGGCGTCTTCAAGGTGTTGTAAGCATAGTGGGACGCTGCCATGTATTTTGCTAGAGCTGGGCGATCGAGAATTCCATTGTAGGGAAGGGGGAAATCAACCACATGGAATACCACCTTCTCGGTCCGGTGTTCAACTCCCCGCCAAACGTCACAGGCAAAGTGATCTTTCCCTCAGGTCGGATCCTACCGGGATTGACACCTTGGAATGTACCCATTGCCCTGAGCTCTTTGTTAGGGATCTGCAGCCTCTCAACCACCTTAGGGGAAATCAAGTTCAATCCTACCATGTCGTCAACTAACATCTT
Source organism: Hordeum marinum (assembly GCA_022496015.1). NCBI lineage: Eukaryota > Viridiplantae > Streptophyta > Magnoliopsida > Poales > Poaceae > Hordeum > Hordeum marinum. The sequence goes on along the minus strand of CM039675.1, from coordinate 210,088,971 downwards.
GGTGACCATGAGGTTGCGGATTGTTAGGGATACCAACAACAACAAGCATCCGACCACAGTAGTACGGTCAGGATGATCCTCTTCATCAAAGATGATAGGCGTGCCTGACCACCTAAGGGGTTTCGTGCATTCTGCAGTAGGTTCCACGACATTGAATTTACGCACCTACTGCTTGAGCTGGCGGTGAGAGGAATGCAAAGATGCACCCCTGTCAACACACATGGCGTCAGTTGCCTTCTAAATTCTCGATCACTTGAATCCTCCTCTTCATCCTCATCATCACTCATGTCATTTATCTCTTTCTTATTGCGGCCTCTGGCCGGCTTTTCCTTCTGTTGTGGGGTCTTGCCATGGCGGACTCCTCTGCCACCATGACCCTTCCCGGCAACATCCTCTTGGCCCTTCTCATTGTCGTGATTCTCGTATTCAGCCCTCTGTTTTTAGCTAGCTGTTCAACTTGGTGGCATTCTTAGAGATTGTGGCGCTTGGTGCGGTGGATCTGGCAGTATGGCCCCTCGGATTTCCCGGTTTTCTCTGCGACAGTAGCATCCCGGGAATCGGCGCATGTGGCAGCTCCCTTGCCGAGGGCCTCGGACTCGTCTTTCTTGCCGGCGCTAAGATTACCAGAGCTCTCAACAGCCAACACTGCTTTTCCTTTGCGCTTCTTATTGCGCCTTCGGTTCTTTCCCTTCGAGCCACGGGCGTCGTCATCGTCATCTGAGTAGACTTCAACGCCAACCTCCTCTCCGGCAATCGCCTTACCTATTTAGCATGAGCACACTTTCTTGCCAATGTATACAACTCATTGATGGTCTTGGGAAGTTTGAAGTTCATCATAGGTCGGATCCTCCTGTTGCGCATGTTCGAGTGGAATGCGGCAATCACAATTGCTAGGTGTTTCTCCAGAATGTTGCGGTGCACTTGACTGATTCTCTAGATATACTTTCGCAGAGCCTCTCCCTCATTTTGTGCAAGGATTTGGAGGTCACTGGGTTGTCCAGGCTCTTGGTGGCCATCGGTGAAGTCACCAAGAAACTTGTTGCATAGGTCAGCCCATGACGAAATGGAGTTTTCCGGCAGGTGCATTAGCCACGACCTCATATTGGGCTCGAGTGCTAAAGGGAAATAGTTGATGAGCACCTTCTCATCCCTTCCTCCGGCAGCTTGAATGGCTATAGCGTAGATGCCCAGGAACTCTCTCGGATTCAATTTTCCGTCTTACTTTTCCGTCAACACTAGTTTAAAGGCTCGGGTCGATGGCCAGCGAACCTGTCGTAGCTCTAGAGTGAAGGCAGGACACCCAACCTCGTAAGGCAGGTATCCGCCAGCACTGGGCGCGTGGTTGCCAGCACCTGAACCATTGCGCTTGTATGACTGACGGTGTGCTTCTCGAAGCCGCTCTATAATGATGCATGTGTCTTGCTTCTGCTGATCCTCTAGGACACGTCTTTGGTCCCTACGATCGCATGGGCCGAAAGAAGACATAGATACTTCATCGAGCTCACCGACACGTGTATCTTGCGGTGGCTGTCTCCGGGTCTGTTGTTGTGGAGGGGACAGCACCGTGGGTGTGGCCCCCACCACACGATTGCCGGCTCGGGCCGCCATTGCCGTCCGCGTATGTTGTGACGGCTCTACATGCGGGGACTTGTTAGCTTCGATGAAAGAAATCAAACTGTGGATCGTAGCCCTCCACTCGCCCATCTTGTCAGCCGCTGGTAGAAAGTTTATCAGCATCTAGACTTGCGCCATTGCTTCCGACGTCGTGTCCGACATGGTGAAGGAGGCGGACCACAACGTCGCCCGACTCCTGGTATAACCAGGATGGTTGTCGCCGCATTCATGATGTCGTGCGCTACTTGCTGGGGCATTCTCACTTGGAGGAGGCCAAGCCCGTGGGTTTGCGGCCTCGCTCGGCGCTCCGTCTTGTTCTGGACATGGTGTGCATTCGGTGGCCACGCCAGTGATGGCCGCAGCCAAGGAGTCACGGCTTGCTCCACATTGTGTGCCACTATGGCCGCCAGGGCCATCGGCACGTCGGGGAGGTGGAGATTGGTTGTTTCCTCCGCCTGCGATGCCGGGACCATGCTCATTGATGTGTTGCTTCTATTTCTCCTCTCTAGCATTTCCCGCCCCAACTATGATCGCGGGTGACACGACGGTGGTGTCGCCTGCACCGAGCATGTCCCCAACGAAGCCCGCATCGCTCGCAGCCACTAGAGTGTCAATGGTGTCCGCAGCTGCATGCGAGGGAGCCTTTGAAGTTGAAGGATGCGTGGTCGCACCGGACTTCTTCCTGGAAGCCATGGATGAACAAGATGATGAAGAAGATCGATTTCGTTGCTCATGAACTCGGGTTCGCACAATTGACGCACCCCCTACCTGGTGCGCCAAAGATGTCGGCAAAGGATGCACTCGATCACCTATGGGGCTGCAAGCCCCTTTGTGGTTCGGCAGGGGCAAGATCACTTGCACAAAGAGCGGAGATGGCGAGACGGCGTGGGGATCATGATGCAAGTGTTTTAGTTAGGCTCGTGCCGCTGTGAAGCATAAAATCGTACTCCTGTGTTTTGGTGGATTGATCAAAGGAACTTGAAAGGCACACAACGCTCAATCTCGACAATGGTTGCCTACGGGGAAAGAGCCGCTACGTGAGTACAAGTGTCCAAAGGTCCGATTCTTTAGCTAGGCTGCCTTGGGCCTCCTTTTATAGTCCAAGGGGCAATCACAACGACTAAACAAACAGTGTATGATGATTATATAGCTAACAGTGCTATCATACCTAACTCTTGTACTTTAGGTAAAAATTGCCATAAATACAGTCTAGGTGGCGCGTGGGGGCGCGTCCCTGGCAAGCTTCTACCACCCCTCTAGCTAACTACTTCACCACAGCTTGACACGCCTACGAGCAGGTGTTAATGGGGCATAATTCATCTTCCAGCATGTCTCCATGTGTTTAGTGTGAGCCACTTAGCCACTTCGGATATCGACACCGCATCGATAAGTGACTGGAGTAGCGATGTGGTGGAGCGGTGGCCGATCGGCTCACACTTTTATGGGAACTAGCTTGTTGGGTCTTCTGAGGGCACAGGCGCCTCGGTCCTCGGCAATAACTAGGGGCGTGCTTGGCACGCTCCGAGCTTGACTTGGGTTGCACCACCAATCTTGCCGGCATTGCTTGGCCTTGATTTGTGTCTGTGTTGATGGGTTTGGCTACCACTGCATGTGCATAAGTCAGGGCCACTAGGTATCGATGCCTCCGTGCACCGACATATATGCCCTGAAGAATTCAACAAAATCACCCGTCTTGAGAATGCAAAGGAAATTTGGGACACTTCGGTTGATTTGCACGAAGGTATCGATTCTGCCAGAGAATCTAAGTTGGATGTGCTTCAAAGTCAACTTGAGAAGTTCAAGAGGAAGGATGGTGAAGGAGTCGCGGAGATGTACTCTTGGTTAGCTCTCATTACCAATGAGATTGCCTGCTTAGGAAGCGAAGAAATGACCGAAAAATTCATCATCAAGAATATACTTGGAGCTTTTGATGGAAATATGACATGTGTGCACATTAATCCAAATGATGCTAAACTACAAATAACTAAAGCCTACGGAAGTGATTGGAAGAATTGTTGCTCATGAGATGTCACTCAAGGACAAGGAAGAAGTTCACAACAAGTCAAGCGGTGCTTACAAAGCCACAATTGATGCTCCCTCTACTTAAAGCGACAACCTTCTTACCAACGAAGAGATAAGCTTCCTGGTCAAGAAATTCAACAAGTTCTAGAAGAGTAGAGGCAAAGAGATGTACTAAACTCAAGATATGAAGAGAAGCATTCATCTAGTCGTGATCGAAATTGTTACAATTGTGGACAGCCCGGACACTAATCCAATGAGTGCACACCCCCCATAGAAGAAGGGAAGAATCACCTAGAAGAAAGAGCTCAAGAGATGTGTCACCTTGAAGAAAGAGAAGGAGTAGACATGATCGTTATAAACGAGGACCCTCAAGGAGGAGTAGGGATTTAGAGAAGAAGGACAAGTACACCAAGAGCTACTCAAGAACAAGACATCAAGCTCATGTTGGTGAATGGGGTTCGTCTCCGAATCTCACCACCACTCCAAGAGAAGTTATCACTCCGACTTCGACTATAGTCAAGATGAACGTGTTGTCGGACTTGGACTCGTTTACTCCAAGTCCTATGGCATATATGATTCACTAAATGAATGGAGTGGATGTTGCTTCATGGCTAAAGGCCCCAAGGTACCACACCCTGAATATCTTGATTTCAATAGTGATGCGGATGATCTACTAGGAGATGATGACCAAATCTAGTGATACTAGTCAAAATGAACTTGTTAGTAATCACTCTAGTCAAGATAAGTCATGTGATGATGATAAGTTTGAAATAGAGCAACTAACTAAAGAACTAAACACTCTTAAGTTAGCCCACAAATATACTCTATAATATCATAGAGAACTTGTAACGACTCATGAGAAGCTTCGCTTCGAGAAGCTCAGTTTGGAGCAAGAGCATAAATTCCTTAAATCTATCAATGGCGATCTTCGAAAGAATACTTCCTCTTATGTATCCAAACGACTTCTCTTGTCTACATTCATTCCACAAGTTAAGGCTAAGAAAACTAGTCACAAAGGCAAGAAAGGTTCTTCAACTAGTAGCAATAAAAATGGCAAACCCAATGATATCACTTCTAATTGTTCTATTGATTCCACTAAGGACTCTCTTAGCCAAGTTAGACTTGAGCAAGAGAATGATATATTGAAAGGGATTATAGAAAAGGATATCGACAAAAGTCTTACCGTATGTACGCAAATTGAGGAAATTGTACGCAAGAATGGAGTATACCAGAAGAACCATGGCATTGGCTACTTCAGCGAAAATGGAGTTGAAGGGGAAGAAGGTCAATACCCCGAGCCCAAGTTTGTTCCACAAAGTGAGAAGTATGAACATACTCTACCCAAGGGAACAAAAGCTCAATATGACCTTCCACCACAGGACCACAAGCTCAAGGGCAAGGACAAGCTTCAAGAGGAGATTGACTCATATGAAAATGAATCCCAAGCTTTGGTCTAGTGGGTTCCCAAGGATTATACGAGCCCAACTTCTACAGGTGGTACTTCAACTCCTAGGATTCCCATCAACTTGATGTGAGTCCCCAAGAAGAAGAACTAGAGAAGTTCTTGAGGGGTGACTCCGCCAATGAAATTCACTCATATTCATTATTGGCAAGGACTAGTTGAAATCAACATCAACTTTATGCAATAGTTCAAGGAGTCACACATTCCCTGAAAGCTAAGCAAGGGACAAGGTAATTAATGAATCCATGGACATTATCATGTGTGTTTTGCACTCCATGTCCATAGATATCATTGTATTTGTCTGTTGTGTTTGGGACTAACCCATGTAGGTTAGGAAAGTATGAAACAAAAATGATTGCTCCCAACTCAAGATGATCTTCATCAACAATGAACATCCACCACGATGTCACCCACATGAAGTCTTCTACGATAAAACCCAAGGTTAGTTTATCCCTCTTAGGGGGATGTCACGTCAAGGGGGAGCTTTACTCTAAGACTTGAGTGATCTTTACTCTAAGACTTGAGTTAAAGCATCTCTTAGAATGTGACAACATTAACAAGCTTTTATGTAAAAGTGGCAACCCCACTTGTGCTTAAACTATGAGTATGAACTATGATCAAGTATTCTTACTTGGCTCCTAAGTGAATATACTCATATATAGATGACTACGTTGTCGCCAAAGTGCTTGATAGATGCTAGAGTTCTTGTGCATGTTTGCCATGATTTCATTTGACATCTTATTGTGTGAGCATGTTGGCCTACATATTGTTACACATTCGAGGATATCCAATTGTAGCTATTTGGATTTTGATTTTCTTTTGCCAATTGGATGTACAAGAATGCCTAGGACCCCTCTCTAGATATCTATGCTTTCTCGTCTCAAGTTCTATTCATGCTACATCACAAAACTTGAACAAGCATTTCTTGAACCCTCTATGTGAGGAGCACTTGGAGTACCGTGTCGACAAGAGCTGCATTCCTAAACTTCTTTGTAAATTTCGGTGTAACCAACTCCACAAACAAGGTTCAACCGAATCACTGAGTTGATCTAGGTTTTTGACCTTGGTACAACCGATCGGGAATTCTCGGTGTCGGCATTCTCGGACCGGGTTTACCCAGACCCTCCTGACTACGGCCTAGTACGTGGCCCACCACAATGGCCCTATATGGCCAAGCAACAAGTCTCTCAAGTCAAGGCCCTCACGAGAGTGCCCCGCCTCGCGAGGAGGACAATGTCAAGACCTCTAGAGAGTGGCATCCCACTAGGCTACCTCCCGAGGAGCGAAGATTGCTACGGAAGTGCCCTACCTCCCAAGGCTGGGGTGACGTGGGTTCTAACGACAAAGCCAAGTGGGCGCCAGTGGGCGCAGGAGGAGGACATTTTCCTCTTTCATGCTAAGTATACAAGAACATATGCGGGTTCCCAAGGAATCTCCCAAAGGTTTCCTTCCCGGTGCAACGAGGCCAAGACCACGAGCTCGGTAGAACGGATGTCATCGCCGAGCCTACCACCTCGTCACACCCCAAAGCTTTGTAGGCGAAGACCACCTTTAGTCAGGATATGATGTACCTCTTGTCCCCTTTCAAATTTGGCCATTGTGGATCCCTTCCCGCCTGTGCAATAAGGGAAAAGGACCCTGGCCCCTATAAATAGCCGCCAGCTCCCGTCGTAGAGGGTAGGTGTTGGGGAACATTGCATGGGAAAAAAAAATTCCTACGCACATGCAGATCTATCCATGGTTATGAGCATCTACGAGAGGGAGAGTGGATCTACTTATCCTTGTAGATTGCTAAGCAGGAAGCGTTAAGAAACGCGGTTGGTGTAGTCGAACGTCTTCGCGATCCAAATCGCCGAGCGTCCCGCGATCTCATCACGATCCGTCCTGCGATCCAATCATGATCCGTCCCGTGAACTCATCACGATCCGTCCCGCAAACTCATCACGATCCGTCTCATGATCTTGATCACGATCCGTCCCGCGAACTCATCACGATCCATCCCGCGAACTCATCACGATCCGTCTCGCGATCTTGATCACGGTCCTTCCGATCTAGCGCCGAACGGACGGCACCTCCGCCTTCAGCACACGTACAGCTCGATGACAATCTCCACATTCTTCATCCAGAAAGAGGGAGCGGAGAGGTAGAAGAGTTCTCCGGCAGCGTGACGGCGCTCCGGCGATGGTGGTCGAGCTATTCCGGCAGGGCTTCGCCTAAACACTTCAGAAATCCGATCTAGAGGAAAAACTATGCGCTGGAGGAACGGGCAACACGTGGCTGAAAAATGTGTGCCAAAACCCTAAAAGTTTCTAGTATATATAGGAGGAGTGGAGGAGGAGGCTTGGCTGCCAAAGAGGCAGCCCTTGGGTCGGACGAACCTAGTGGGATTGGAGGATTCCTCCTCCAATCCTAGTAGGACTAGTACTCCTCCTTATTTTTGCCTTTTTTGCCTTTTTCCACCTTTTTCTCTTTGGGCTTTCTCTCCCAGACGCATAGGCCTTGTGTGGGACTTCCACCAGCCCACTAAGGGCTGGTATTCACTCTCCCACAGCCCATGTAGCCTCTTGGGTCGAAATACCCCTACCGATGAGCCCGAAACTTTTCCGGCGACCAAAATAGGACTACCTTTATATGAATATTTACCTCCAGACCATTATGAAGATCCTCTTGACGTCCGGGAGCTCATCCGGGACTAGGAACAACCTTCGGTCACCACCATACATAACTCTATACTACCGAAACGTCACCAAACCTTAAGTGTGCAGACCCTGCGGGTTCGAGAACTATGTAGACATGACCGAGACACCTCTACGGTCAATAACCAATAGTGGGACCTGGATTCCCATATTGGTTCCTACATATTCTAAGAAGATCTTTATCGGTCGAACCTTTATGTCAAGGATTCAGTTAATCCCGTATGATGTTCCCTTTGTTTTCGGTATGTTACTTGCCCGAGATTCGATCGTCGGTATCTCCATACCTAGTTCAACCTCGTTACTGGCAAGTCTCTTTACTCATTCCGTAATACAAGATCTCGTGACTAACACTTAATCACATTGCTTGCAAGGCTTGTTGTGATGTTCTATTACCGAGTGGGCCCTGAGATACCTCTCCGTCACACGGAGTAAGAAATCCCTGTCTTGATCCATGCCAACTCAACAGACACCCTCAGAGATACCTATAGAGTACCTTTATACTCACCCAGTTATGTTGTGACGTTGGATACACACAAGGCACTCCTGCGGTGTCAATGAGTTGCATGATCTCATGGTCATAGGAACATATACTTGATATGCAGAAAACAGTAGCAATAAATTAACACGATCATATGCTACGTTTGTATTTTGGGTCTTGTCCATCACACCATTCTCCTAATGATGTGATCCCGTTATGAAATGGCATATCATGTCCATGGCTAGGAAACCTTAACCATCTTTGATCAACGAGCTAGTCCATTAGAGGCATACTAGGGACATGGTTTTGTCTATGTATCCACACATGCATCTAAGTCTCCGATCAATACAATTATAGCATGGATAATAAACGATTATCATGAACAAGGAAATATGATAATAACTAATTTATTATTGCCTCTAGGGCATATTTCCAACAGTCTCCCACTTGCACTAGAGTTAATAATCTAATTCACATTACCATGTGATACGCATTGTTATGAATCTAACACCCAATTTGTGCTGGGGCTCGATCATGCTTTGCATGTGGGAGAGGTCTTATAGTCAATGGGTCTGTGGCATTCAGATCCGTATGTACTTTGCAAATCTCTATGTCAAACTGTAAACACTGCTACCATGCTCCACTTGGTACTATTCCAAATGGCTGCTCCACTATATGTATCCAGATTGCAACTACGGGTCATCCGGATTGGTGTTAAAGCTTGCATCGACGTAACTCTTTAAGATGAACTCTTTATCACCTCCATAATCGAGAAACATCTCCTTAGTATTTTTTTAGTTACTAAGGATAATCTTGACCACTGTCCAGTGATCCACTCCTGGATCACTCTTGTACCCCTTGACGGACTCATGGCAAGAGACACACAGGTGTGGTACACAGCATGGCATACTATGCAGAGCCTATGGCTAAGGCATAGGGGATGACATTCGTCCTTTCTCTTTCTTTTGCCATTGTCGAGCTTTGAGTCAAACTCAACTTCACACCTTACAAAGAAGGCAAGAACACTTCTCTCTGACTAATCCATTTTGAACTCTTTCAAAATCTTATCAAGGTATGTACTCATTGAAAGTCGTATCAAACATCTTGATCTATATTTATAGATCTTGATGCTCAACAATTAGGTAGCTTTATCCAGGCCTTCCTTTGAAAAAGTATTTTCAAACAACCGTTTATGCTCTCCAGAAATTCTACATCATTTCCGAATAGCAATATGTCATCCACATATACTTATCAGAAACTCTATAGTGCTCCCACTCACTTTATTGCAAATACAAGTTTCTCGTAAACTTTGTATAGACTAAAATTTTTTGATCACCTCATCAAAGTGTATATTCCAACTCCGAGATGCTTGCTTTAGTTCATAGAAGAATCACTGAAGCTTGCACACCTTTTAGCATCCTTAGGACTGACAAAACCTTCTGGTTGTATCACATACAACCTTTCCTCAAGTAAACCCTTAAGGAAACGATGTTTTGACATCCAGCTGCCAGATTTCATAATTGAAAGTGCAACAACTGCTAACATAGTTTCAACAAACTTTAGCATCGCTACGAGTGAGAAAGTCTCATCACAGTCAACTCCTTGAACTTGTCGTGAACTTCTTTGCAACAAGGCGAGCTTTACAAATGGTGACATTTACCATCAGCGTCTGTCTTCATTTTAAAGATCCATTTGTACTTAACGACCTACCGTCCAACGAGCAAGTCCACCAAAGTCTATACTTGGTTTTCATACATGGATCCTTTCTCGGATTTCATGGCCTCTAACCATTTGTTGGTTTTCGGGGCCATCATCGCTTCTCCATAGTTCGTAGGTTCATCCTTGTCCAACAACATGATCTCCAAGATACGGTTGTCATACCGCTCACGAGCAGTACACGTCCTTGTCTACCTACAAAGTTCGATACTAACTTGATCCGAAGCTTTATGATCATCATCATTGACTTCCTCTTCAATTAACGTAGGCTTCACAGAAACAACTTCCTGCGCTGCACTACTCTCTGGTTGAAATAGAGGTTCAATAACCTCATCAAGTTCTATCTTCCTCCCACTCAATTATTTCAAGAGAAACTTTCCTCGAGAAAGGACCCAGTTTTAGCAATAAACATTTTATGCTTCGATCTGAGATAGAAAGTTCACCCAACTGTTCTTAGGGTATTCTATGAAGATACATTTGTCCGCTTTGGGTTCGAGCTCATTAGGTGAAAACATTTTCCACACAAGCGTCGCAGCCCCAAACATCAAGAAATGACAACTTAGGTTTCTATCAAACCATAATTCACACGGTGTCATCTCAATGGATTTAGATAGTGCCCTATTTAAAGTGAATGTAATTATCTCTAATGCATAACCCCAAAATTACAGTAACAAAATGATAATAGACATCATAGCACGCACCATATCCAATAGAGCACGACTATGACGTTTGGACACACCATCACACTATGGTGTTCCAGGTGGCGTGAGTTGTGAAACAACTTTCACATTGTCTAAAGCTGTATGCCCAACTCGTAACTCAGATATTCACCTCCACAATCATATTGCAAATATTTTTATCTTTTTGTGACGATGATCTTAAACTTCACTCTGAATTTGCTTGACCCTTTCAAACGATTCAGACTTGTGTTTCATTAAGTAAATATACACTATATCTACTCGAATCATCAGTGAAGGTAAGAAAATAACGATATCCACCGCACGCTACAAGACTCATTGGATTGCATACATCATCATGTATCATTTCTAATAAATCACTTTCCCGCATCATCAAAATAGAAAAAGGGGTCCTTAGTCATATTGACCAAGAGGCATGGTTCGCATGTCTCAACCGATTCGAAATCGAATGAGTCCAAAGATCCATCAGCATGGAGTTTCTTCATGCGTTCTATACCAATATGACATTTATCGGCAGTGCCACAAGTATGTGGTACTATTATTATTAACTTTGTATCTTTTTGGCATCAATGTTATGAACATGTGTATTACTACGATCAAGTTTCAACAAACCATTCTTACTTGGTGCATGACCATTGAAGGTGTTATTCATGTAAATAGAATAACCATTATTCTCTAACTTAAATGAATAACCGTGTTGCAATGAACATGATCTAATCTCGTTCATGCTCAACGCAAAAACACCAAATAACATTTATTTAGGTTCGTCACTAATCTCGAAGGTAGAGAGCGATGTTGATCACATCAACCTTGGAAACATTTCCAACACACATCGTCACCTCACACTTAGCTAGTAACAGTTTATTCCGTAGCTTTTACTTCGAGTTACTAACATTTAGCAACCGAACCGGTATCCAATACCCAGGTGCTTCTAGGAGTGCTAGCAAGATACACATCAATAACACGTATATCAAATATACTTCTGTCGACTTTGCCAGCCTTCTTATCTACCAAGTATCTAGGGTTGTTCCGCTTCGGCGACCGTTCTCCTCATAATCGCAGCACTTAGTCTTGGGTTTGGGTTAGACTTTGGGTTGCTTCACTGGAGCTGCAACTGACTTTCTATCCATGAAGTTTCCCTCCTTGCTCTTGCCCTTCTTGAAACTAGTGGTTTTGACTAACCATCAACACTTTCACGCTCCTTCTCGACTTCTACCTTCGCGGTGTCAAACATCGCAAATAGCTCACAGATCATTACTTCTATCCCTGGTATTTTATTGTTCATCACCAAGTTCTAGTAGCTGTAGTGATAGTTACTTGGAGAAGTATATCAATCACTATCTTATCTGGAAGATCAGATCCCACTCGATTCAAGAAATGTAGCACACAGACAATCTGAGCACATGCTCAACGATTGAGCTATTCTCTTTCATATTATAGGCAAATAATCTTGTTGGAGATCTCATATCTCGCAAGACGGGCATGAGCCCGAGATCCTAATTTTATCTCTTAGAACATCTCATATGTTCTGTGACGTTCAAAACGTTTCGGAGCCTCAATTCTAAGCCGTAATGCATGACACACTAAACTATCAAGTAGTCATCAGAACGTGCCTGTCAGATGTTCACAACATCTACAGACGACACAAGAGGGGTTGGCGCACCGAGCGGTGCATTAAGGACATAAGCCTTTTGTGCAGCAACGAGGACAATCCTCATGTCACGGAACCAGTCCGCAATATTGCTACAATCATCTTTCAACTCTATTTCTCTAGGAACATATAAAAATACAAGGGAGCTACAGCGTGAGCTAGTAATCTGCAACACAGTTTGCAAAGACACTACTGACTATTTTCATGATAATGAGTTCAATTAATCATATTACTTAAGAATTCCCACTCAAATTGACATCCCTCCGGTCATTCGAGTGACACATGATCCAAATTCACCAACTCAAGTCCGATTATCACGTGAGTTGAGGTGGTTTCAATGGTGAACATCATCATGTTGATCATATCTGCTATATGACTCAGGTTCAACCTTTTGGTCTCTTGTGTTCCGAGGCCATGTTTGTACATGCTAGGCTCATCAAGTTTAACCCGAGTGTTCTGCACGTGCAACACTGGCTTGCACCCGTTGTATGTGAACGTAGAGTCTATCACACCCGATCATCACGTGGTGTCTCAACACGACGAACTTTCACAACGGTGCACACTCGGAGAGAACACAATTTATATTGAAATTAAGTGAGGGATCACTTTATAATGCTACCGTCGTCCTAAGCAAAAAAAGGTGCATAAAAAGGATTAACATCACATGCAAATCATAAGTGACATGATATGGCCATGAACTTGTGCTTTTGACCTCCATCTAGAAAGCACTGGCATGATCTCCATCGTCACCGGCAAGACACCATGATCTGCATCAACGTGTCGCCATCGGGGTTGTTGTGCCCGACATGGTTCTACTACTATTGCTACCGTTTAGCGATAAAGTAAAGCATTACATAGCGCTTAATGATTGACACGTAGGTCATACAATAATTAAAGACAACCCTATGGCTCTTGTCGGTTGTCGTACTCATCGACATGCAAGTCGTGATAATCTATACATCACATGATCATCTCATACATCACATATATCACATCATGTAATTGGCCATATCACATCACAACATACCCTACAAAAACAAGTTAGACGTCCTCTAATTGTTGTTGCATGTTTTACACGGACGCTACGGGTATCTAGCAATAACAATTATCATCTACGCAAAAACCACAACGGTGATACACTAGTTGCTTTTCAACCTTCTCAAGGACCGCCTTTCTCGAATCCGATCCAACTAAAGTGAGAGAAACTGGCACCCGCAAGCCATCTATGCAACAAGTTGCGGTCGAGGGAACCGGTCTCTCATAAGTGTACGAGTAATTTTGGTCCGGGCCGCTTCATCCCACAATACCGCTAAACCAAAACACGACCAAGGGAGGAAGCAATCTAAGCATCAACGCCCACAAACCTTTTGTGTTCTACTCGAGATGTCATCTACACAGAGACCTAGCTCATGATGCCACTGTTGGGGAACATTGCATCGGAAACAAAAAAATATCCTACGCACACGCAGATCTATCCATGGTGATTAGCATCTATGAGAGGGAGAGTGGATCTACGTACCCTTGTAGATTGCTAAGCGGGAAGCGTTAAGAAATGCGGTTGGTGTAGTCGAACGTCTTCGCGATCCAAATCGCCGAGCGTCCCGCGATCTCATCACGATCCGTCTCGCGATCCAATCATGATCCGTCCCGTGAACTCATCACAATCCATCCCGCAAACTCATCACGATCCATCTCGCGATCTTGATCACGATCCATCCCGCGAACTCATCACAATCCGTCCCACAAACTCATCACGATCTGTCTCACGATCTTGATCACGATCCTTTCGATCTAGCGCCGAACGGACGGCACCTCCGCGTTCAGCACACATACAACTCGATGACGATCTCCACCTTCTTGATCCAGCAAGAGGGAGCGGAGAGGTAGAAGAGTTCTCCGGCAGCGTGACGGCACTCCGGCGATTGTGGTGGAGCTATTCCGGCAGGGCTTCGCCGAAGCACTGTAGAAATCCGATCTAGAGGAGCAACTATGCACTGGTGGAACGGGCAACACGTGGCTAAAAAATCTGTGCCAAAACCCTAAAATCCTCTAGTATATATAGGAGGAGAGGAGGAGGAGGCTTGGCTGCCAAAGAGTCAGCCCTTGGGTCGGCCGAACCTAGTGGGATTGGAGGATTCCTCCTCCAATCCTAGTAGGACTAGGACTCCTCCTTATTTTTGCCTTTTTTTGCCTTTTTCCACCTTTTTCTCTTTGGGTTTTATCTCCCAGCCGCATCGGCCTTGTGTGGGACTTCCACCAGCCCACTATGGGCTGCTATTCACTGTTCCACAGCCCATGTAGCCTCTTGGGTCGAAATATCCCTCCCGATGGTCTCCTGGTACACTACCGGCACTCCCGGTACACTACCGATGAGCCCGAAACTTTTCCGGCGACCAAAATAGGACTTCCTATATATGAATCTTTACCTCCGGACCATTCCAGAGCTCTTGGTGATGTCCGGGATCTCATTAGGGACTCCGAACAACCTTCGGTCACCACCATACATAACTCTATACTACCGAAACATCACCAAACCTTAAGTGTGCAGACCCTGCGGGTTTGAGAACTATGTAGACATGACCAAGACACCTCTACGGCCAATAACCAATAGTGGAACCTGGATGCCCATATTGGTTCCTACATATTCTATGAAGATCCTTATCGTTCGAACCTCTATGTCAAGGATTTAGTTAATCCCGTATGATGTTCCCTTTGTTCTTCGGTATGTTGGTTGGACGAGAAACAATCTTCGGTATCTCCATACCTAGTTCAACCTCGTTACCGGCAAGTCTCTTTACTCGTTCCGTAATACAAGATCCCATCACTAACACTTAGTCACATTGCTTGCAAGGCTTGTTGTGATGTTGTATTACCGAGTGGGCCCTGAGATACCTCTCCGTCACACGGAGTAACAAATCCCAGTCTTGATCCATGCCAACTCAACAGATTCCCTCGGAGATACCTGTAGAGTACCTTTATAGTCACCCATTTACGTTGCGACATTTGATACACACAAGGCACTCCTCCGGTTTCAGTGAGTTGCATGATCTCATGGTCATAGGAACATATACTTGACATGCAGAAAACACTAGCAATAAACTGACACGATCATATGCTACGTTTGTAGTTTGGGTCTTGTCCATCACACCATTCTCCTAATGATGTGATCCCGTTATCAAATGACATCTCATGTCCATGTCTAGGAAACCTTAAGCTTCTTTGATCAACGAGCTAGTCCATTAGAGGCATACTAGGGACATGGTTTTGTCTATGTATCCACACATGCATCTATTTCTCCGATCAATACAATTATAGCATGGATAATAAACGATTATCATGAACAAGGAAATATGATAATAACTAATTTATTATTGCCTCTAGGGCATATTTCCAACAGTAGGTTGAGTAGAGCTAGTTCATCACCACCCAGGGCCCTCGTGAGGCCACCCTACCACTGTACTAGTTTGTTCTTAGCCTCCACGTGAGGACAATCCACCACAAAGCAGGAGTATGTTTTTACGTCGCAAGGTGGCCCGAACCTTGGTAAATATCCGAGCCCACCTTCTTCCCAGCTTGCACTTACTCGACGTAGCTAGGCCGTAGGGTGACATGCTTGAGAGTTTGAGTCGGTTAAGATCCTTGCACTCACCCCAGTGTTCGAACCTTGTTTGGTTTTGCGGAGCCCCGATTCCTACATTTGGCGCGCTAGGTAGGGGCGTGTCAAAATATTTATCCGGTTCAACCCCGTCTCCGCTTTGTCACTCCCATGGCCGACGCCCGCCACGTTCGTGCCGAGCGCATGGCCTCTCGCATCGCCTAGGCAGAACCTATGGGCCGCGGTGCCCCGCACCGCTCCGTCCCTCCGACAACCAATGCCATTACTGGCCCGACTATTCAGGAGCAGTGTGACACGTTGCTACCACCCTCTGAGCAGCACGACGGCTACACAACCGTTCCATCCCCCGTTCTTGCTGCTGTGTCGCCTTCTCACTCCCGCCGCGGACCAGCGAGCGCACGAACTGCGCTGCTCATGGTGCGTGTGACGCTGTGCTACCACCCAGATGATGATCACTCCGAAGACTGGCTCAGCCACGCCGCCAAGCTTCCCGACGCCGCTAGTGAATCCGTAGTGCTCGCTCGCTCACCCCTCCCCCACTCTTCCGGGTGGGAGACGTGGCTCGCAGCGTGCCACCTCCTCCTTCCCCGCGAAGGACTAACCGCGGGCCCAGGTGAGAAACGCGGCCTCGTGACCCACCACACGCAGCACCAGCGCGCGCAGGACGAGGTGAGCTACCAGATGATGCCACAGCCACATGAAGGCGCTCGTGCGCTCCCCATGAAGCTCAACCTGGCGAACAAGTGCACCAATGCCGAGGCAGGCCGCATCTCCCGGTGCGCTCTCCCGAAGGCAAACCATAAGGACAAGAAGGCCAAGGTCAAGGAGGCAAAATGCAAGGACTCTGCCGAGCTAGCAGCCATGCCCGAGGCGAAGCGTGGTCAAGCCCCGGAGGAGCCCACCAGGGGTAGCCGCCTGTTCTACGTCTTTTGCTACACCAGCACACACAACACCAGCAGCTACCTGGTGTTGAGGGAAGTTCGCGATGAACGCTTTAGCCACCGCCTGGAACGTCACAACCAAGGCAACGGTCATTGGTACAACCGCGACCCGCCAAAAAACAAGCAAGACCGACCTCGCGAGGGTTATAGGCGAGGCGAGCCTCATGATGAAACTTGGCGCGATCATCTTCGGGGGGGGGTGCCCTTAGGGAAGGGCCGACCTTCCTCCTCCGCCGCCACCACCAAGCGAGGACGAAGACTAGTAGGATGGCAGGGTTGGGGCTTCCAAGAGCCCCGCGCGATCATCCTAGGTGGTGCATGGGTCCTAGCCTCCAGTCGTGCCATCAGGCTACTCGTGCCCAAGAGTCGCCTGGGGGTTGGAACCCCCACCGCCGGTGCCTCCGGCCCCATGTCCATAACTAGGTGCCTCCCCCTTCCACATAGGAGGGCGCGCCGAATGCCTCCCTCCGGGTGGGCTCACGAGCATCCATCTGGAGAGCTCACAGCCTGACCAGAGCGGCAGGGAGGAAATCAGGCAACACCGGGAGGCGTGCCATGACGCATGACCCCACGAGCAAGGAGCAAGGCATGAGGCGTCAGGAGAACGGGAGCCCGGTGCTCCCAAGGGTGGCGAGTAGCGAGAAATGCAAGTCGCGCAAGACCTGCGAGGTGCCGGGGCACCATGGCCCCTCAAGGCATAAGGAAGCCGTCTAAACCCCTCGCACGCAGATGGACAAGCGGCCAACAGCTTCAACAGCGGCACGGCCGCCAGGTGACCTTTTGGGTTGTCCCTGCTGAGCAATTCTCTGTATTTTGTATCACCCTGAGTGGTTCCCTTGGAATACATAACAGATTCGACAAACCCCCACTCGAGATGATATTGTTTGTCTAAGCCTCGGGCTTTGGTACTACACTGCTATCGGGGGCTGCTACCTCTTGAGCATGCGTTGGTTTCCCTTAAAGAGGAAAGGGTGATGCAGCTAAGTAGATAAGTATTTCCCTTAGTTTTTGAGAACCAAGGTATCAATCCAGTAGGAGGAACAAGCAAGTAACCAATGGATGCACCTACACAAATAATCAAACTCTTGCACCCAACGCTATAAAGGGGTTGTCAATCCCTTCACGGTTATTTTCAAGGATTAGATCCGATAGAGAGATGTAACGAGTGCCGAAAGTAAAAGGTAAATAAATTGCAGCAAGTATAGATCTGAAAATATATGATGGAAAATAGACCCAGGGGCCATAGGTTTCACTAGAGGCTTCTCTCTTGAAGGAAAATATTATGGTGGGTAAACAAATTAATATCAAGCAATTGATAGAAAGGCGAATAATCATGTAGTTATCCAAGGCAATGATAATGCATATAGGCATTACGTCCGTGACAAGTAGCCAAAATGATTCTGCATCTACTACTATTAATCCACATATCGACCAACTCCTGCCTGCATCTAGAGTATTAAGTTCATGAAGAATAGAGTAACGCATTAAGAAAGATGACATGATGTAGAGGGATAAACTCAAGCAATATGATAAAAACACCATCTTGCTACCCTTGATGGCAACAATACAATACGTGTCTCGCTACCCCTACTTTGTCACTGGGTGAGGACACCACAAGATTGAACCCAAAACCAAGCAGTTCTCTCATTGCAAGAATTACCAATCTAGTTGGCCAAACCAAACCAATAACTCGAAGAGACTTGCAAGGATATGAAATCATGCATATAAGAAATCAGAGGAGATTCGAATAAGATTCATGGATAATCTGAACATAAACTCACAATTCATCGGATCTTGACAAACACACCACAAAAGAGGATTACATCGGATAGATCTCCATGAAGATCATGAAGAACATGGCATTGAAGATCAAAGAGAGAGAAGAAGCCATCTAGCTACTAGCTATGGACCCATAGGTCTAAGGTGGACTACTCACGCATCATCGGAGGGGCAATGGAGTTGATGGAGTTGATGTAGATGCCCTCCGTGATTGAAACCCCCTCTACCAGATTACCAGAAAAGGCTCCAAGATTGGATCTCTCGGGAATGGAGGCTTCCGTCGGCGGAAAAATATTTGCGTGGCTCGTGTGATGTTGGGGGAATATTTGGGTATTTATAGGCCAAGAATTAGGGTTAGGAGACCTGCCAGGAGGCTACAAGACTGCTAGGCGCGACCAGGGGCCCCACACCTAGCAGGCTTGTGTTGCCCTGGCACTTCCCCTGATGTGCACTCCAAGCTTGGATGACTTGTTTCCTTCCAGAAAAATTCCCTCTGAAGGTTTTATTTCGTTTGGACCCCGTTTAACAGTCCATATCTGCAAACTCAAAAACAAGGAAAAAAACGGAAATTGGCACTTCGCTCTAGATTAACAGGTTAGTCCCAAAAATAGTATAAAATAGCATATTGATGAATATAAAACATCCAAAACAGATAATATAATAGCATGCCATCATCAAAAATTATAGATACGTTGGAGACATATCAGCATCCCCAAGCATAATTCCTACTCGTCCTCGAGTAGGTAAATGAGAAAAACAGAATTTTTGATGTGGAGTGCTACCTAACATATTGATCCAAGTAATATTCTTTATTGTGGCATGAATATTCTAATCTGTAAGACTCAAAACAAAAGCTTAATATTGATATAGAAACAATAACATTTCAAACATACTAGCAAAGCAATTGTATCTCTTCAAAATATAATGGCAAAAGAAAGTTATCCCTACAATATCATATGGTCTGGCTATGCTCCATCTTCCCCACACAAAGTATTTACATCATGCAAAACCCCGATAAAAAGTCAAGCAATTTTTTTCGCACCTTTATTTTCTCAAACTTTTTCAACTCTCATGCAATACATGAGCGCGAGCCATGGATATAGCACTATAGGTGGAATAGAATATGGTGGAGATTGTCAAGGAAAGGGAGAAGATACTCTCACGTCAACTAGGCGTATCAACGGGCTATGGAGATGCCCATCAATAGATATCAATGTGAGTGAGTAGGGATTTCCATGCAATGGATTCACTAGAGCTATAAGTGTATTAAAGCTCAAAAAGAAACTAAGTGCACGTGCATCATGAAGAAAAATATTCCACTAGATATATGAAAGTGATAAAATAGGAGACTCTCTATCATGAAGATCATGGTGCTACTTTGAAGCACAAGTGTTGCAAAAGGTAGTAGCTATTGGGGAACGTTGCATGGGAAACAAAAAATTTCCTACGCACATGCAAGATCTATCCATGGTGATGAGCATCTACGAGAGGGAGAGTGGATCTACATACCCTTGTAGATCGCTAAGCGGGAAGCGTTAAGAAACGCGGTTGGTGTAATCGAATGTCTTCGCGATCCAAATAGCTGAGCATCCTACAATCTCATCACGATCCGTCCCGCGATCCAATCAAAATCCGTCCCGCGAACTCATCACGATTCGTCCCGTGATCTCATCATGATCCATCTCGCGATCTTAATCACGGTCCTTCTGATCTAGCGCCGAACGGACGACACCTCCGCGTTAAGCACACGTACAACTCGATGATGATCTCCGCCTTCTTGATCCTGCAAGAGGGAGCGAAGAGTTTGATGAGTTCTCCGGCAGTGCAATGGCGTTGTGGCGATGGTGGTGGATCTATTCCAGCAGGGCTTGTCCTAAGCACCGCTGAAAACCGATCTAGAGGAGAAACTGCAATCTAGAGGAGAGGTAGCACGTGGCTTTTAGGGTTAGATTTTTCCTCTAAATCCTCTAGTATATATAGGAGGAAGGGAGGGGAGGAGGCAGCCTCAAATCCTCAAGGTTTGCTCGAAATTGGAGGTGGAGAAGTCCTACTCCAATCCTATTAGGAGTAGGATTCCTCCTTTCCACTTGGAAACTCTTTCCACCTCTCCACCTTTGGATTTTTTCCTTCTCAAACCACTCCAGCCGCATGGGCCCATAGAGGAGGCTTCGTCCAGACCACTAGGGGCCGGTTTACCTCCTTTCACATCCCATGTAGCCTCTTGGGTCGAAATACCTCACCCGATGGTCCCCCGGTACACTACCGGCACTCCCCGTACACTACCGATGAGCCCGAAACTTTTCCGGCGACCAAAATAGGACTTCCTATATATCAGTCTTTACCTCCGGAACATTCGGGAGTTCCTCCTGATGTCCGAGATCTCATCCGGTACTCCAAACAACCTTCAGTCACCACCATACATAACTCTATACTACCAAAACATCACCGAACCTTAAGTGTGCAGACCCTGTGGGTTCGAGAACTGTGTAGACATGGCTGAGACACCTCTACAGTCAATAACCAACAGCGGGACTTGGATGCCCATATTGGTTCCTACATATTCCACGAAGATCTTTATCGGTCGAACCTCTATGTCAAGGATTCAGTTAATCCTGTATGATGTTCCCTTTGTTCTTCGGTATGTTACTTGCCCGAGATTCGATCGTCGGTATCTCCATACCTAGTTCAACCTCATTACCGGCAAGTCTCTTTGCTCGTTCTGTAATACAAGATCTCGTGACTAACACTTAGTAACATTGCTTGCAAGGCTTATTGTGATGTTGTATTACCGAGTGGGCCCTAAGATACCTCTCCGTCACACGGAGTAACAAATCTCAGTCTTGATCCATGCCAACCCAACAGCCACCCTCGGAGATACCCGTAGAGCACCTTTATAGTCACTCAGTTACGTTGCGATGTTTGATACACACAAGGTACTCCTCCCGTGTCCGTGAGTTGCATGATCTCATGGTCATAGGAACATATACTTGACATGCAGAAAACTGTAGCAATAAACTGACACGATCATATGCTACGTTTGTAGTTTGGGTCTTGTCCATCACATCATTCTCCTAATGATGTGATCCCGTTATCAAATGACATCTCATGTCCATGTCTAGGAAACCTTAACCACCTTTTGTTCAACGAGCTAGTCTATTAGAGGCATACTAGGGACATGGTTTTGTCTATGTATCCACACGTGCATCTAAGTCTCCGGTCAATACAATTATAGCATGGATAATAAACGATTATCATGAACAAGGAAATATGATAATAACTATTTTATTATTGCCTCTAGGGCATATTTCCAACAGTCTCCCACTTGCACTAGAGTCAATAATCTAGTTCACATCACCATGTGCTTTGCATTGTTATGAATCTAACACCCAATTGGTTCTTGGGCTCGATCATGCTTTGCATGTGAGAGAAGTCTTATAGTCAATGGGTCTGCGACATTCAGATCCGTGTGTACTTTGAAAATCTCTATCTCAAACTGTAAGCACTGCTACCACACTCCACTTGGTACTATTCCAAATGGCTGCTCCACTATACGTATCCAGATTGCTACTACGAGTCATCCGGATTGGTGTTAAAGCTTGCATCGACGTAACTCTTTATGACAAACTCTTTATCACCTCCATAATCAAGAAACATCTCCTTAGTCTTTTAGTTACTAAGGATGATCTTGACCGCTGTCCAGTGATCCACTCCTGGGTCACTCTTGTACACCTTGACAGACTCATGGCAAGGCACACACAGGTGCGGTACATAGCATGGCTGTGACATCCCAAGTGATGTCCCTACCTTATTTGGCATGTAAACCCATGTATGAACCTTGTGTCATGAGAATTATGTATGTGTTGCACCTTCTCATCATTGTTTTGTTGCATCCATGCATCATGGCATCCATCTCCCCATCCATTTGGCAGGCTTGCCTCCTTGTGTTTTGTATGATGTGCTTGTATGTGAGTGTCACTTGTGTGAGTGTGCTTTTGTGTGATGTGTGAGAGGTGTTTGAGGTGGTGCATCTCCTCTTCTTCTTTCCCTCTCCTTCTCTTCAACATCGCCACTCTTCTTCCCCCTCTCTTCCTATTAATTATATGAGCAGATTTTACTTGTTGTTTTATTTGTTTAAAAATGTTCAAGAGGTGCCCCATATAGACTTATGAATATAGGATGTGGTGTTGTGGTTGTTGGGGGTTGTTTGAATTTGGTGTGTTTTAAAAACAGGGGCTGTTATTTAAATAATAGTTTAAATAACTTGTCCAATAAATCAATCCGTTAATTTATTCAAATACTGCTCATTTATCCTCTTCTCAAATGTATTTTTGGTTTGCTCAAATTCATTTTAAAATGCCCTGAGAATATCTTGTGAGTGGCTGGTTTTATTAAAATAGAAAAATCCTTTTATTTAAGAGAGGTAGTAGTGTGCGGGCAGTGGGCTTCCGGCCCAGGGGAGCCTTTGGCTCGGCCCAGCCATAGCAGACGGCCACCTGCTCCCCTCCGTCTCCGTTAGTGTTCGCGAGTGAGGAGATATCAAAGAGCAGAGAGCGCGCCCTCGCTGTCGCTGTTAGCTGCTCCACACATCGAGGCCGACCCCTTTTAAGTGCGCGGATCCCTAGGGTTCCTTCTCCCATCCTCCGTTGCCACTTTCCACTTCTCCCTCCTCCTCCTTCTTCCTGTGTTTTTTCTTCTTCCTCCTCAGGTTCAGTTCTAAGGTGACTTCAGAGAGAGGTGGGAGCGAAGGGCTCGTCGCCAGCGCCCCTCCGGTGGAGCCCCGCCGCCTTCAAGATGGTCCGCGGAGAGCCGATGCTGTCCGCGATGCATTCCCGATGCTAGGAGGACCCAGGAGGTCTTCTTCTTCCTCCTCGCTGCCGGAGCGGAACCGGTCTTCTTCCCCTCCGTCGCTGCCACGTCCCCGAGCCGCTCCTTCCCTTCGTCACCGTCGCTCGCGCCCCGCGTCTCCGAGAAGCCCTCGGTGAGCGCCTTGTCCTCCGCTATCCCCTCTCCTTGCCGTAGACCGTAGGAGTGCCGACGTAGTGCTCGTCGCCGCCGGACAGAAAGGCGCAGCCTTGAGCTGGCCTCCTTCCCCCCGTCGCGAGATGAACCGGGGAATGGATCCCCCGTGCTCCCCGCAGTCGCCGCCGCACCTTGCCTTCGCCAAAGTTCCCCTGTAGCCGCCGTGTGCTCCCCGAAGATCCGCGGACGCCGTTGCTCTGTTCGTTTTTTAGTTTCGTCAGAGCATGCTCGCGTGTGTGTATTAGTGAAGTAGGCACCCCCTCTGTTAGCATCAGGTGTCGTAGCGCAGTGGTAGTGTGGTGTGGTGAGACCGAGAGGTCAGGGGTTCGATCCCCTTCTACCCCCTTTTTTTTATTTTCCTTTTTATTTCTTTGTCTCTTCTTTCTTTTGTGCTTGTTTTCTTTCTTTTATTTGTATGCATATTTTGTAGATATGGTGTGCGTGTGTACGCACCTGTTGGTGCATATGCATATGTATGCATATATGTTTATGAGTATGTTAGTGTGGTGTGGTGTTTGTGTGTGTGTGTGTTTTGCATACACATAGGTGTAGGTTAGTGTTGTGTGTGTGTGTAAGTTGCACACACACACCCTACGTGCATGTGTATGTGCATGTATGCACTTGTGCATATGTCCATCTGTGGATGTGTATGTGTGCATTTACACCTAGGAGTGTTAGTGTAGATTGTTATGTGAAGTGCTTGTGCAAGTGTGGAGTTGGTGATGTTACTAGATGGAAGTGAATGGTTTGCACCATGTGATGAGTAGTTCCATCTGTAGGTTCTCTTTATGTGCATATGAGCATACCTATTCTTCTAGTTAGTTTCACCTTGCATTTTGATGCTATGCCATGTTATCATGTCCCTAATATGTTAATTAACCACTTCCATCATGTATCTATGGAGCACATGTCATTTTGGAGCATTTTCATTAAGTTTCATAAGTGACATAAGTCACTCATGCCCTTGGGAGGCTTAATTTCAATCTAGGGTTTCTCCCTCTTGTTCCATGCAAGCATATGAGTATGAGTAATGATTCTGGGGTATAATCAACCCATGTATGCATAAGTGAAGTCAGATTTGACTTTGGGGCAACTTGACAAAACTGCATTTCTATACTGTGATGCCCTTTTGTATTTTTAATATGAATTAATCTATGCATGCAATTAATTTCTTGCCAACATGAGTTTGTTAGTTAAAGTTGTTGGGAATGTCCCCGTATTTTTGTTATCTATATTAAGTTCCTAGATAAGTGGGAACCATGCTGTTTAGTAAGTTACTTTCTGTTTCTGCCAACCTGCTTGAAAAATGGCCAAGTCTGGAGAGTCTGCTGTTATTGTTTTGCCATGTTGAGAGGATGGTATCTTGTAAGGTGTTGTGAATTTGACCATGCTCAGTGTTAGTTGTTTGTAGTAGATATTGTCATCTACCATCCTGTTAATTTTCATGCCAATAGGAGCTCTCTAGCATATTTAACCGGTGCTGTCAACTTTCTACTTTATAATCACAGATTCCAGAAAACTGTAATTTTCACCAAGTCCCAGAAAACTGTTTCAACATGCCATCTTGGTTGCTTCTTGCTTATTGATGTGTGGCTCCTTTTCTGGTGGTGTAATTGGATGAGTTGATGTGCGTGTTGAGTAGATTCTGTCAACATCTTGTTTGTGGCTGTAGGCTACCTGTAGCTCAAGTTGTTGGCTTTTCAAATTGCTATGTTGCTGTTTTGTGGCAGATTGGGTGTTATTTTGTTTTGTGACTTGTGGGAGCTATACTCCATGGAACGGTTTGATTCTTGAGTCTATTGTGATTGATTTTCCATCACCTATCCAGTGGCTACCTTGGAATGCCAATATTTAGCCCAGGTATTGGTGGTCTTGTGTTTTGCCTCCGTACCTTGTCGCGAGCGTATCTCGAGAACCGTAGCTCCGTTTCTTGTGATCCTTATATGCATTTCCATCGATTTTACATGATGCATCCATATTTTCCATGTTCATGCATGTATAAATAACATAACATGAGGTTCTGTCCATATTCATTAATATACCAACCTTGCACATGAAACTTGACTAGTTTTGGATAGCCATGTTAAATTCTTCATAAATGATCATGCATCATTTTGATTGTGCATTGCACCTTGGTTGGATCTTTATTGTTTCTGTTTCTCTTGGGTAGACGCGAGTGTTGATACTGAGTACGAGGACCCAGGAGAGTATCACTATGAGGATCCCGCTACTTGTTCCGTTGAAGAACCAACAGGCAAGATGATCGTACCCGGATCCCGATACTATTTTTGCTTGCTAGTTTCTCGCTCTTATCATTACAATTGCACTACCTACCACTTGATATCAGCCCCCATGTTTCCATGATAGCCTCTAACCTCCGTATCCTAGGAAACCTTTGATTGGCTAAGTTACATTTGCTCAGCCCCTCTTATAGCGTTCTTAGTTGCAGGTGCAGGTTGTTCCATGTGATAACATGGATTTGGATATCAGAATAAATTCAGTTATTTAATTTAATGCACATATATATCTTGGTATTGGTGGAAGGCTTGGCCTTTTGCTAAGTGATTTGTTCCGCTATTACCGCCATTAGTTCCTTGTTGTCGGTGTTATGTTTTCCATACTTTGCGCTCCTAACATGCTCGGGCTTGTTATGGGGCCCCCCTTGATTATTCGATTGAGATTAAAACTTGTCTGGAAAGACCCAACATTGGTACTACATTTTCTTAACAACCTAATAAAATTGCATAGGGTCTTGCAAACCCGTGGATATTTAATCTACCCCAGGGCTAGTGCTCCTCATGAGTGTTGGTCCAAAATGGGCTGCCTGTAGGGCTGCCTCGAGGCAACTTGGGGATTGGTTTTTCCCTGTAGCTAGTCCCATCTGTCGT
This sequence comes from Hordeum marinum, assembly GCA_022496015.1. Taxonomy (NCBI): domain Eukaryota; kingdom Viridiplantae; phylum Streptophyta; class Magnoliopsida; order Poales; family Poaceae; genus Hordeum; species Hordeum marinum. The sequence continues at coordinate 210,062,391 of CM039675.1, read as the reverse complement.
GTCCTGAGAATGAGATACGCGGCTCTTATCGGGTTCGTCGACACGTCGGGTGGTCTTGCTGGATTTGTTTTACCTTTATCGAGTGTCTTGCATGTGGAGTCTGACTTTCTTCAGGTTTACTCGAGGTGTTGGAATTCTTTTGGTATTACCTATGATGATCGCGAGATCTGCGATCGAGGCATTCCCACGGAGTGTGGTTAATTTTGTAATGGATTATTTGGAGCACCCCTGTAGGGTTAAATCTTTTCGGAAAGCCGTGCCCATGGTTATGTGGCAACTTGGATATTTGTTTAACACTTGGTTATAGTAAACTTGAAGTAAACTCTAATTAAAATACACCAACTGTGTGAGTGACCGTGATTGTCTCTGCTCGTGAACATGATCCGAGAGAGAACATGGTGGGGTTATGTTTGACGTAAGCAGGTGGTCAGGATCTCATAGAGATTATGCTAGATTCGATCGTTCATCGTAGGCCACTCATATTTTCATTTCCATTGCATAAGATAGCCACCATGCAATGCTTAGTGCTGCTACAAACTAAACATCACCCCTTCCAACCTAAAGCTTAAATAGTTTTGGTACCCAGGCACATGATAGCTGAGTTCTCTGTGGCTCACTGTTTACTACAACCCTCCAGGTACAGGTTCAGATGAGTACGTGTAGGATGATCTTACCCAGCTCCAGTGGGAGTATGACAAAGAAAGAGGCAGGATGTATGTGACATATCCGGATGAGTAGAGGACCTGGTTGTGATCTTTGGGATAGCTTGATAGTATCATTTGCAACTTCTGTTATCGTTTGATTTTGTCTGTAGTCAGACCCTATGTTCAACTTTATGTTATGACTTGAGTGACATTGTAAGTTAGCATGTGGCGAGTTTAAGCCAACTTGTATACTCTTCTCATTCAGTATTGTATGTTGTGATGATACTAATCTTGCTAACGGCAAGATGTGCCTCTATCCCTGGCGAGGACCTCGTGCCTTAAATGGATAGGCGCGCATCTTGGGCGTGACAAGTTGGTATTAGAGCCATACGACCATAGGAGCCTTTGCTTGTTCGAACTTGGCCGAGTCGTCTCTAGTAAAAACTATTTTGAGTCTAGTTATATCGGAGAGTAGAATTCTTTTTACTCCTCTTCGATGCTCTGGTGAGGTTTCCGACTTAGGAATTTTGTTTCTACTCCTCTTCTCGCTCAAAAAAATTTTAGGATCACGCGGGTATTTTGGAGTCTATATGATACCGATGTGATAGGGTTCTGTCTTGGTGCCTCCTGTCTGACTTGATTTCTTCCAGGGAGTCGAGCTCCAGGGAATGTTGGCACATCGTTATCATTCAGCTTCCTTGATATCTCAGGACGGAGAATGTCCGAAATTACTTCAATACTTACCGTGGTGAGATAAGATCGGAGTCACCCAGTACTGGGGAGGCGTTCGGGGTACCACCATGGTTTAGTATCGTTGTGAGTTCGAGGATTCGACATTAGACAAGTTTGCGGAATTTCTTGAATTATGGTGTGGAAGGTTGCGGATGCAGTTGCAGCTGATTGCCTAGGGCAGGTTCTTGATTCCGCAACCCGAATTGCATAAACAAGAAAGTTTTCGGAAGTTCATAGGTGGGAAATCTTGTAGTCATCTAGGATCATCTTCTTCAGATGTATATGGGCATGTACATTTGTTCCAAGCGCGTAGCTCAATACTTTTGTGTTATTGCTAGTGGCTTCTAATTTCTGATGACGTTATCATATCCGAAGAAGCATTCTTACTAATTTTTCAGTAGGATGGCTATGTTGTTAATTGTTCAATTTCTTTCAAGCATTTGATTCAGCTTATGTTTCATTTTATCAATAAGGTGCAGATGCGTTTTGTCCATCTTCAGGATGGCTCCACCAACTCGCAACAATCCGGGTCATGGTGAGGAGTAGACTGATGTTCCACCGCCACCCCCGCCACCGCCTCCTCCGCCAGATGCTTGGCAAGTTGTGATGGCCATGACCAATGTGAACACTCAGATGTTGCTAAAGCTATTGCAAGAAAGGGAATAGGGTCAGCAAGGTTTTCAAGGCAATTTTCAGAATCAACTGCAGTTTGCGACTCTCAATCAGTTCCTTGCCAACCAGCCAAAGATTTTCACCTGTTGTGAGCAGCCTCTAGATGTTGATGATTGGCTTCGTGATATGAGTAAGCATTTTGAGTGTAGCAATGTCAGGCCAGAGGACTTTGTCAGGTTTGCATCATTCCAGCTAAAGGGTCAAGCAGCTGATTGGTGGCAGCAATACAAGGATTCTAGGGGCGATCGTGTTGTTACTTGGGACGATTTCCGTCATGACTTTAGGGCTCATTACATTCCGACAAGCTTTGTCGAGGAGATGCATGAGAAGTTCAGGCACCTGAAGCAGGGAAGTAAGTCAGTCTACCAGTACAACGTCGATTTCCAGAATCTAGCTCGTTATGCCAAGCAAGATGTTCCAGATGACAAGGCTATGATCTATCAGTTCAGGGGTGGTCTCAAGGATGAGCTTCTGCCAGGCTTAGTTCTTCAAGAGCCTCGTGAGTTTGATCAGTTCTATAACATGGCTTTGAAGATTGAAGCAGCTCAGCTCAAGTTGGAGAACTCTAAGAAGCGTTCAAGGGATTCATATTCTTCTTCTTTCGGCTCTCAGATGGTTCCAAAGCAGCAGAAGTATTGGGCGCCAAATCCTCTTCCCTTTCGTCCTCCTCAGCAGCAGAAGCAGTTTGGTGGTCGTGGTTCTTCCCACCCACCCAACCCAGGTTTCCAGTAGAAGAACTAGGTGTCCAAGGCTGTTCTTGTTCCTCCTCCAGGAAATGTCCGTCCGCTTTCTAAGGTGACTTGTCACAAGTGTGGTCAGAAGGGCCACTATGCAAACAAGTGCAACCAGCGGCGTCTTCCGCCTCCTCCTCCTGTCAAGCCTCCAGGCGATGCTATGGTGAAGCATAATCCCAAGACCGCAAGAGTGAATATGGTGAATGCAGCTGAAGCAGAGCAGGCCAATAATGTGATCATGGGTACTCTCTCGGTTAATTCTATTCCTACAAAAGTGTTATTTGATTCTGGTGCATCGCATTGTTTCATGTCATATCCTTTTGCGGCAAAACATGGTTGTTCCACGGAGTTTTTGCCAAATGCGTAGCAAGTTGTGTCTCCAGGGAAGCGTCTTAGTTCAAAGTGTTGGAAATATGCCCTAGAGGCAATAATAAATTAGTTATTATCATATTTCCTTGTTCATGATAATTGCTTATTATCCATGCTATAATTGTATTGATCGGAGACTTACATGCATGTGTGGATACATAGACAAAACCATGTCCCTAGTATGCCTCTAATGGACTAGCTCGTTGATCAAAGGATGGTTGAGGTTTCCTAGCCATGGACATAAGATGTCATTTGATAATGGGATCACATCATTAGGAGAATGATGTGATGGACAAGACCCAAACTACAAACGTAGCATATGATCGTGTCAGTTTATTGCTACTGTTTTCTGCGTGTCAAGTATATGTTCCTATGACCATGAGATCATGCAACTCATGGATATCGGAGGAGTGCCTTGTGTGTATCAAACATCGCAACGTAAGTGGGTGACTATAAAGGTGCTCTACAGGTATCTCCGATGGTGTCTGTTGAGTTGGCATGGATCGAGACTGGGATTTGTTACTCCATGTGACGGAGAGGTATCTCGGGGCCCCACTCGTTAATGCAACATCACACTAAGCCTTGCAAGCAATGTGACTCTTTTTTAGTTGCAGGATCTTGTATTACGGAACGAGTAGAGAGACTTGCTGGTAACGAGGTTGAACTAGGTATGGAGATGCCGACGATCGAACCTCGGGCAAGTAACATACCGAAGAACAAAGGGAACGTTATACGGGATTAACTGAATCCTTGACATAGAGGTTCGACCGATCAAGATCTTCGTAGAATATGTAGGAACCAATGTGGACGTCCAGGTCCCGCCATTGGTTATTGACCGTAGAGGGGTCTCGGTCATGTCTACATAGTTCTCGAACCCGCAGGGTCTGCACACTTAAGGTTTGGTGACGTTTCGGTAGTGTAGAGTTATGTATGGTGGTGACCGAAAGTTGTTCGGAGTCCCAGATGAGATCCCGGACGTCACAAGGAGCTCCAGAATGGTCCGGAGGTAAAGATTCATATATAGGAAGTCCCAGTTTGGTCGCCGAAAAAGTTTCGGGCTCATCGGTAGTGTACCGGGAGTGCCGGTAGTGTACCGGGAGACCTCCGGGAGGGGTATTTCGACCCCAGAGGGTCCATGGGCTGTGGAGAGTGATAACCAGCCCTTATTGGTCTGTAGGAACAGCCACAATAAGGCCCATGGCGTAGGAGGCAAAAGTCCTAAAGGAAAAGGTGGAAAAAAGGCTAAAAAGGAAGAGTCATACTCCTACTAGGAGTGGATGAGGAGTAGGACTCCTCCCCCTCTAGCCGGCCGAATCCTAGAGGCCCTTGGCCTTGCGCCAAGGGCTGCCTCTCCCTCCCTCCTTTATATACTGGTGGATTGGGGCTGTTTAGACACAGTTTTACGGCCACGTGCTACCCGTTTCACCGGTGCTCCTCTAGATCGGATTTCTGCAGCGCTTAGGCGAAGCGCTGCCGGAATTGCTCCACCACCATCACCGAAGCGCCGTCACGCTACCGGTGAAATCTCTCTCCTCTCCACATCCTCTTTATGGATCAAGGTGGTGGAGATCGTCATCAAGCTGCATGTGTGCTGAACGCGGAGGTGTCGTCCGTTCGGCGCTAGATCGGAAGGACCGTGATCGAGATCGCGAGACAGTTCGTGATGAGATCGTGGAACAGATCGCGACGAGTTTGTGGGACAGATCGTGATCAAGATCGTGAGACAGATCGTGATGAGATCGCGGGACGGATCATGATGAGTTCGTGGGACGGATCGTGATGAGATCGCAGGACGCTCGGCGATTTGGATCGCGAAGATGTTTGACTACACCAACTGCGTTTCTTAACGCTTCCTGCTTAGTGATCTACAAGGGTATGTAGATCCACTCTCCCTCTCGTAGATGCTCATCACCATGGATAGATCTGCGTGTGCGTAGGAAATTTTTTTGTTTCCCATGCGACGTTCTCCAATAGTGGTATCAGAGCTAGGTCTATGTATAGATGAGATCTCGAGTAGAACACAAAAGGTTTGTGGGCATTGATGCTTAGATCGCTTCCTCCCTTGGTCAGATTTTGGTTCAACGGGATTGTGAGATAAAACGGACCAGACCAACATTACTCGTACGCTTACGAGAGACCGGTTCCCTCGATGCAACTTGTTGCTTAGATGGCTTGCGGGTGACAGTTTGTCTCACTTTAGTTGGATCGGATCCGACAAAGGCGGCCCTTGAGAAGGTTGAAAAGCAATCTATGTATCACCGTTGTGGTTTATGCGTAGATGAGAATCATTCTTGCTAGATACCCGTAGCAGCCATGTAAAACATGCAACAACAATTAGGGGACGTCTAACTTGTTTTTGCAGGGTATGTTGTGATGTGATATGGCCAATTACATGATGTGATATATGTGATGTATGAGATGATCATGTGATGTATAGAATTTCACGACTTGCATGTCGATGAGTACGGCAACCGGCAGGAGCCATAGGGTTGTCTTTAATTATTGTATGACATGTGTGTCAATCATTAAGCGCTATGTAATGCTTTACTTTATCGCTAAACGGTAGCAATAGTAGTAGAAGCATGCAGGGCGTGACATCCCCAATGGAGACACATTGATGGAGATCAAGATGATGGAGATCATGGTGTCGTGCCGGTGACGATGGAGATCATGCCGGTGCTTTCAAGATGGAGATCTAAAGCACAAGTTCATGGCCATATCATGTCACTTATGAATTGCATGCGATGTTAATCCTTTTATGCACCTTGTTTTGCTTAGTACGACAGTAGCATTATAAGGTGACCCTCACTTAAATTTCAAGATAAATTGTGTTCTCCCCGAGTGTGCACCGTTGCGAAAGTTCGTCGTGTTGAGACACCACGTGATGATCGGGTGTGATAAACTCTACGTTCACATACAATGGGTGCAAGCCAGTGTTGCACGTGCAGAACACTCGGGTTAAACTTGACGAGCCTAGCATGTACAGACATGGCCTCGGAACACAAGAGACCGAAAGGTCGAACATGAGTCATATAGTAGATATGATCAACATGATGATGTTCACCATTGTAACCACCTCAACTCACGTGATGATCGGACTTGAGTTGGTGAATTTGGATCATGTGTCACTCGAATGACCGGAGGGATGTCAATTTGAGTGGGAATTCTTAAGTAATATGATTAATTGAACTCATTATCATGAAAGTAGTCAGTAGTGTCTTTGCAAACTGTGTTGCAGATTACTAGCTCATGCTGTAGCTCCCTTGTATTTTTATATGTTCCTAGAGAAATAGAGTAGAAAGATGATTGTAGCAATATTGCGGACTGGTTCCGTGACATGAGGATTGTCCTCGTTGCTGCACGGAAGGCTTATGTCCTTAATGCACCGCTCGGTGCACCAAACCCTCTAGCGTTGTTTGTAGATGTTGTGAACATCTGACAGGCATGTTTTGATAACTACTTGATAGTTTAGTGCATCATGCATTACATCTTAGAACTGAGGCTCCAAAACATTTTGAACGTCATGGAACATATGAGATGTTCTAAGAGCTGAAATTAGGATCTCAGGCTCGTGCCCGTGTTGCGAGATATGAGATCTCCAACAAGATTCTTTGCCTGCAAGATGAAAGAGAATAGCTCAATCGTTGAGCATGTACTCAGATTGTCTGGTTGCAACAATCGCTTGAATCAAGTGGGAGTTGATCTTCTAGATAAGATAGTGATTGACATAGTTCTCCAAGTCACTGTCACTAAGCTGCTAGAACTTGGTGATGAACTATAAATTGCCAGGGATAGAAATAATGATTCCTGAGCTGTTCGCGATGTTTGACACCGCGAAGGTAGAAATCAAGAAGGAGCGTCAAGTGTTGATGGTTAATCAAACCACTAGTTTCGAGAAGGGCAAGAGCAAGGAGGGAAACTTCATGGATAGCAAGTCAGTTGCTGCTCCAGTGAAGCAACCCAAAGTAGAACTCAAACCCGAGACTAAGTGCTTTTGTTATGAGGTGAGCAGTCGCTGAAGCGGAACAACCCTAGATACTTGGTAGATAAGAAGGGTGGCAACGTCAACAGAAGTATATTTGATATAGGTGTTATTGATGTGTACCTTGCTAGTACTCCAAGTAGCACCTGGGTATTGGATACCGGTTCGGTTGCTAAATGTTAGTGACTCGAAATAAAAGCTATGAAATAAACGGAGAACTAGCTAAGTGTGAGGTGACGATGTGTGTTGGAAATGTTTCCAAGGTTGATGTAATCAACATCGCACGCTCTCTCTACCTTCGAGATTAGTGACGAACCTAAATAAATGTTATTTGGTGTTTTTGCGTTGAGCATGAATGTGATTAGATCATGTTCATTGCAACACGGTTATTCATTTAAGTTAGAGAATAATGGTTATTCTATTTACATCAATAATACCTTCAATGGTCATGCACCCAGTAAGAATCGTTTGTTGAAACTTGATCGTACTAATACACATGTTCATAACATTGATGCCAAAAAGATACAAAGTTAATAATGATAGTACCACATGCTTGTGGCGCTGCCGCTAAATGTCATATTGGTATAAAGCGCATGAAGAAACTCCATGCTTTTGGATCTTTGGACTCATTCGATTTCGAATCGGTTGAGACATGCAAACTATACCTCTTGGTCAAGATGACTAAGGACCCCGTTTTTGTTTTGATGAAGCGGGCAAGTGATTTATTGGAAATGATACATGTTGATGTATGCAATCCAATGAGTCTTGTAGAGTGCGGTGGATATCGTTATTTTCTTACCTTCACTGATGATTTGAGTAGATATAGTGTATATTTACTTAATGAAACACAAGTCTGAATCGTTTGAAAGGTTCAAGCAAATTCAGGGTGAAGTTTAAGATCATCATGACAAGAAGATAAAGATGTTTGTGATATGATCGTGGAGGTGAATATCTGAGTTACGAGTTTGTCATACAACTTTAGACAATGTGAAAATTGTTTCACAACTCACGCCACCTGGAACACCATAGTGTGATGGTGTGTCCGAACGTCATAGTCGTGCTCTATTGGATATGGTGCATGCTATGATGTCTCTTATCGTTTTGTTACTATAATTTTGGGGTTATGCATTAGAGACAACTACATTCACTTTAAATAGGGCACCATATAAATCCGTTGAGATGACACCGTGTGAATTTTGGTTTGATAGAAACCTAAGTTGTCATTTCTTAATGCTTAGGGCTACGACGCTTGTGTGGAAAATGTTTTCACCTAATGAGCTTGAACCCAAAGCGGACAAATGCATCTTCATAGAATACCCTAAGAACAGTTGGGTGAACTTCTATCTCAGATCCATGCATAAAATGTTTATTGCTAAAACTGGGTCCTTTCTCGAGAAAAGGTTTCTCTTGAAAGAATTGAGTGGGAGGAGGATAGAACTTGATGAGGTTATTGAACCTCTGCTTCAACCAGAAAGTAGCGCAGCGTAGAAAGATGTTTCTGTGAAGCCTACGTCAGTTGAAGAGGAAGTTAATGATGATGATCATGAAGCTTCGGATCAAGTTACTATCGACCTACGAGGAAAATAGAACTTGATGAGGTTATTGAACCTTCACTTCAACCAAAAAGTGGCGCTGCGCAGAAAGATGTTTCTGTGAAGCCTACGTCAGTCAAAGAGGAAGTTAATGATGATGATCATGAAGCTTTGGATCAAGTTACTATCGAACTTCGTAGGTCAACAAGGATGTGTACTGCTACTGAGCGGTACGACAACCCTGTCTTGGAGGTTATGTTGTTGGACAACGATGAACCTATGAATTATGGAGAAGCGATGATGGGCCCGGAAACCAACAAATGGTTAGAGGCCATGAAATCCAAGAAAGGATCCATGTATGAAAACCAAGTATAGACTTTGGTAGACTTGCTCGTTGGACGGCAGGTCGTTGAGTAAAAATGGATCTTTAGAATGAAGACAGACGCTGATGGTAATTGTCACCATTTGTAAAGCACGACTTGTTGCAAAGATGTTTGTGACAAGTTCAAGGAGTAGACTGCGATGAGACTTTCTCACTCGTAGCGATGCTAAAGTCTGTTGGAATTATGTTAGCAGTTGCTGCATTTTCAATTATGAAATCTGGCAGATGGATGTCAAAACATCGTTTCCTTAACGGTTTACTTGAGGAAAGGTTGTATGTGATACAACCGGATGGTTTTGTCAGTCCTAAGGATGCTAAAAGGTGTGCAAGATTTAGTGATCCTTCTATGGACTGAAGCAAGCATCTCAGAGTTGGAATATACGCTTTGATGAGGTGATCAAAGTTTTAATTTTTATACAAAGTTTACAAGAAACTTGTATTTACAATAAAGTTAGTGGGAGCACTATAGAATTTCTGATAAGTATATGTGGATGGCATATTGTTGATCGGAAATAATGTGGGATTTCTGGAAAGCATAAATGGTTGTTTGAAAAGTGATTTTCAAAGGAAGACCTGGATAAAGCTACCTAATTGTTGAGCATCAAAAATCTATAGAGATAGATCAAGATGCTTGATGAGACTTTCAATGAGTGCATACCTTGACAAGATTTTGAAAGAGTTCAAAATGGATCAGCCAGAGAAATAGTTCTCGTCTGATTTGTAAGGTGTGAAGTTGAGTGAGACTCAAAGCTCAACAACGGCAGAAGAAAGAGAAAGGACGAACGTCGTTCCCTATGTCTTAGCCATAGGCTCTGTATTATGCCATGCTGTGTACCGCACCTCTATGTCACTTGCCATGAGTCTGTCAAGGGGTACAAGAGTGGTCCAGGAGTGGATCACTGGTCAGCGGTCGATATTATCCTTAGTAACTTACATACTAAGGAGATATTTCTCGATTATGGAGGTGATAAAGAGTTCGTCGTAAAGAGTTACGTCGATGCAATCTTTAACACCTATCCGGATGACTAGTAGTAGCAATCTGGATACGTATAGTGGAGCAGCCATTTGGAAATAGTACCAAGTGGAGTGTGGTAGCAGTGTTTACGGTTTGACATAGAGATTTGCAAAGTACCCACGGATCTGAATATTGCAGACCCGATGACTATAAGACCTCTCTCACATGCAAAGCATGATCGAGCCCCAGAACTCGTTGGGTGTTAGATTCATAACAACGCGAATCACATGGTGATGTGAATTAGATTATTGACTCTAGTGCAAGTGGGAGACTGTTGCAAATATGCCCTAGAGGCAATAATAAATTAGTTATTATCATATTTCATTGTTCATGATAATCGTTTATTATCCATGCTATAATTGTATTGATCGGAGACTTAGATGCATGTGTGGATACATAGACAAAACCATGTCCCTAGTATGCCTCTAATGGACTAGCTCGTTGATCAAAGGATGGTTGAGGTTTCCTAGCCCTGGACATAAGATGTCATTTGATAATGGGATCACAACATTAGGAGAATGATGTGATGGACAAGACCCAAACTACAAACGTAGCATATGATCGTGTCAGTTTATTGCTACTGTTTTCTGCGTGTCAAGTATATGTTCCTATGACCATGAGATCATGCAACTCACGGATATCGGAGGAGTGCCTTGTGTGTATCAAACGTCGCAACGTAACTGGGTGACTATAAAGGTGCTCTACAGGTATCTCCGATGGTGTCTGTTGAGTTGGCATGGATCGAGACTGGGATTTGTTACTCCGTGTGATGGAGAGGTATCTCGGGGCCCACTCGGTAATGCAACATCACACTAAGCCTTGCAAGCAATGTGACTAATTTTTAGTTTCGAGATCTTGTATTATGGAACGAGTAGAGAGACTTGCCGGTAACGAGGTTTAACTAGGTATGGAGATGCTGACGATCGAACCTCGGGCAAGTAACATACCGAAGAACAAAGGGAACGTTATACGGGATTAACTGAATCCTTGACATAGAGGTTCGACTGATAAAGCTCTTCGTAGAATATGTAGGAACCAATGTCGACGTCCAGGTCCCGCCATTGGTTATTGACCGTAGAGGTGTCTCGGTCATGTCTACATAGTTCTCGAACCCGCAGGGTCTGCACACTTAAGGTTTGCTGACGTTTCGGTAGTATAGAGTTATGTATGGTGGTGACCAAAGGTTGTTCGGAGTCCTGGATGAGATCCCGGACGTCACGAGGAGCTCCAGAATGGTCCGGAGGTAAAGATTCATATATAGGAAGTCCCAGTTTGGTCACCGGAAAAGTTTCGGGCTCATCGGTAGTGTACCGGGAGTGCCGGTAGTGTACCGGGAGACCTCCAGGAGGGGTATTTCGACCCCAGAGAGTCCATGGGCTGTGGAGAGTGATAACCAGCCCTTATTGGGCTGGAGGAACAGCCACAATAAGGCCCATGGCGCAGGAGGCAAAGGTCCTAAAGGAAAAGGTGGAATAAGGGCTAAAAAGGAAGAGTCCTACTCCTACTAGGAGTGGAGGAGGAGTAGGACTCCTCCCCCTCTAGCCGGACGAATCCTAGAGGCCCTTGGCCTTGCGCCAAGGGATGCCTCTCCCTCCCTCCTTTATATACTGGTGGATTGGGGCTGTTTAGACACAGTTTTACGGCCATGTGCTACCCGTTTCACCGGTGCTCCTCTAGATCGGATTTCTGCAGCGCTTAGGCGAAGCCCTGCCGGAATTGCTCCACCACCATCACCGGAGCACCATCACGCTGCCGGTGAACTCTCTCTCCTATCCACCTCCTCTTGCTGGATCAAGATGGTGGAGATCTTCATCAAGCTGCACGTGTTCGAGATCGCGGGACAGTTCGTGATGAGATCGCGGAACAGATCGTGACGAGTTCGCGGGACAGATCGTGATCAAGATCATGAGACGGATCGTGATGAGATCGCGGGACGGATCGTGATGAGTTCGTGGGACGGATAGTGATGACATCGCGGGACGCTCGGCGATTTGGATCGCGAAGATGTTCGACTAAACCAACCGCGTTTCTTAACTCTTCCCGCTTAGCGATCTACAAGGGTATGTAGATCCACTCTCCCTCTCGTAGATGCTCATCACCATGGATAGATCTGCGTGTGCGTAGGAAAAAATTTTGTTTCCCATGCAACGTTCTCCAACACAAACATGGTGGTTCGGGATGCTTCTATGAAGATGGGCAATTATTCTTTTGTAGCTTCCCCAATTGTTCTCAGTAATTCCGATATTGATCTCATTCTGGGCATGGACTTCCTGGCTATGAATAAGGCTCATATTGATTGCAAAGAAAAAGAAGTCAAGCTGACTCATCCTTTAGAAGACGTGATTATTTTCGTGGCTCGCGCTGACACAATCTGTCTCTTTGCTCTTAACGAGAAGGGTGAAATCTCAACAATTTCTCAAATTCCGGTGGTTTGTGAGTATGAAGATGTCTTTCTAGAAGAATTGCCAGGAATGCCTCTGCACCGGCCAGCCGAGTTCGTGATCGATCTCGATCCCGGTACTGAACAAGTCTGCAAGCGCCCGTATAAACATGGCCCCGAAGAGCTGAAAGATTTGAAGAAGCAACTAGACGAACAAGAACGTCTAGGTCTGATCAGCCCAAGTTCTTCTCCATGGGGTTGGGGTGTTTTGTTTGTCAAGAAGAATGATGTCACGGATCGTCTTTGTGTGGATTACAAGCCATTGAACAAGAAGACAATCAAAAACAAGTACCCACTTCCCAACATCAATGAGTTGTTTGAGAAACTGAAAGGTGCCAAGGTTTTCTCGAAGCCTGATCTTCGCATGGGTTATCATCAGATTAGCATTCGCGAAGAAGACATTCCCAAGACCGCTTTCAGGACGAGTTTTGGCTCTTATGAGTACACCGTTATGTCGTTTGGTCTGGCGAATGCTCCTCCAACCTTCTCAAGAATGATGAACTTCATTTTCACTCCTTTCAAGAATGAGTTCATCTTGGTCTATCTGGATGATATCCTTGTGTTCTCGGAGACAGAAGAAGATCATGCAGAGCATCTCCTCCTTGTGCTTGACAAGTTAAGGGAACATCGGTTCTATGCCAAGTTTTCCAAGTGTGAGTTCTGGCTCAATGAAGTGGTGTACCTCGGGCATGTCATCTCTGCCGAGGGAATTAAAGTGCACCCTGAGAAAGTTGAGGCAATATTGAAGTGGGAGCCTCCTCAGAATGTGAAGCAGCTTCGGAGCTTCCTCGGGCATGCTAGTTATTGCAGAAGATTCGTGGAGAACTTCTCTCAAATTGCTAAGCCTCTGTCCAATCTCCTCCAGAAGAGCGTCAATTATGTTTGGTCGCCTGAGTGTGATGTGGCGTTCAATACACTCAAGCAGAGACTGACTTCAGCTCTAGTTCTTGTTCCTCCTGAGCAGTCCAAGCCTTTCCAAGTTTTCTGTGATGCTTCTGTCCAAGGCCTTGGTGGTGTTCTTATGCAAGACAGGAAGATTGTGGCCTATACCTCGCATCAGTTGAAGCTTGCCGAGAATAACTACCCCACTCATGATCTTGAGTTGGCAGCAGTTGTGCATGCTCTAATGACTTGGAGGCATTTGTTGTTGGGTAGACCAGTTGAGGTGTACACTGATCACAAGAGCTTGAAGTACATTTTCACTCAACCCAATCTCAATCTTCGGCAATCTCGTTGGGTGGAAATGCTTGAAGACTTCAACCCAAGCATTGAGTATACTCCGGGGAAAGCAAATGTCATTGCAGACGCGCTCAGCCATAAGGCATACTGAAATAGCCTCATTCTGAAGCCTCTTCAACCCGAGCTTTGTGAAGCCTTCCGCAAGCTCAACCTTCAGATGATTCCGCAGGGATTTCTTGCCAATCTTCAAGTCTCTCCGACTCTGGAAGATCAGGTTCGCCAAGCGCAGCTTCTTGATGCTATGGTGAAGAAAGTGAAGAAAGGTGTGGCCAAGAGCATTCCGAAGTACAAGTGCTTTCGTATTGATGACAAAGATACCTTGTTCTTCGAGGACCGTCTTGTGGTTCCAAAAGGTGATCTTAGAAAGGTTATCATGGACGAAGCACATAATTCTCTTCTTTCCATTCATCCAGGCAGTTCCAAGATGTATCAGGATCTCAAGCAAACCTTCTGGTGGACTCGCATGAAACGCGAAATTGCTCAGTTCGTGAACGAGTGTGATGTTTGTCGTAGAGTGAAGGCGGAACATCAACGTCCAGCAGGTCTTCTGCAGCCTTTGCCTATCCCAGAGTGGAAATTTGATCATGTTGAGATGGATTTCGTCACTGGGTTCCCCATGTCCAAGAGAGGCATCGATGCCTTCTTTGTGGTTATCGACAAGCTGTCGAAAGTTGCTCATTTCCTACCATTCAAAGAATCTATCTCGGCAGCTCATCTTGTAGAGTTGTATACGTCAAGGATAGTGTCTTTGCATGGTATTCCTCAGCTCATCTCTTCTGACCGTGGAAGTCTCTTTACTTCCAAGTTTTGGGAGTCCTTCCAGACTGCTATGGGTACCAAGATCCGTTTAAGCACTGCGTTCCATCCGCAGACAAGTGGTCAAGTTGAGAGAGTCAATCAGATCCTTGAAGATATGCTTAGAGCCAGTGTGATTTCGTTTGGCATGAAGTGGGAAGACTGCCTTCCATATGCTGAATTCTCATACAACAATAGCTTCCACGCAAGCTCAGGCAAGGCCCCTTTCGAGATTCTCTACGGCAGAAAGTGTCGTACCCCGCTTAACTGGTCTGAAACCGGTGAGCATCAGATATTGGGCAATGACATGATCACTGAAGCAGAAGAAATGTGCCATGTCATTCATGAGAACCTCAAAGCAGCTCAGTCCCGATAGAAGAGTTATTACGATAACAAACATAGGGATGTTTCTTTCCAAGTGGGTGATCTAGTCTATCTCAGAGTCTCTCCCATGAAGGGCACTCAGCGGTTTGGAATAAAAGGGAAGCTAGCTCCTCGTTTTGTTGGTCCTTTCAAAGTTGTTGGCAAGAGAGGTGGTCTTGCATATCAACTAGAGCTTCCTCCAAATTTCACAAATGTGCACGATGTCTTCCATGTTTCTCAGCTCCACAAATGTTTCAAGACTCCTGAGCGGACCATTGACCTCCAAGACATTGATCTTCAAGAAGATCTTTCTTATCGTGAGCACCCAGTTGCAATTCTTGAAGAAACTGAGCGTAAGACTCGCAACAAGTCTGTCAAGTTCCTCAAGGTGAAGTGGTCTCATCATTCCGACAAAGAAGCTACTTGGGAACGCGAGGACCTACTCCGTTCCGAATTTCCGGGCTTCTTTCATTCCTAGATCTCGGGTCGAGATCCTCTTGTAGTGTGGGAGAGTTGTGACATCCCAAGTGATGTCCCTACCTTATTTGGCATGTAAACCCATGTATGAAACTTGTGTCATGAGAATTATGTATGTGTTGCACCTTCTAATCATTGTTTTGTTGCATCCATGCATCATGGCATCCATCTCCCCATCCATTTGGCAGGCTTGCCTCCTTGTGTTTTGTATGATGTGCTTGTATGTGAGTGTCACTTGTGTCAGTGTGCTTTTGTGTGATGTGTGAGAGGTGTTTGAGGTCGTGCATCTCCTCTTATTCCTTCCCTCTCCTTCTCTTCAACATCACCACTCTTCTTCCCCCTCTCTTCCTATTAATTATATGAGCAGATTTTACTTGTTGTTTTATTTGTTTAAAAATGTTCAAGAGGTGCCCCATATAGACTTATGAATATATGATGTGGTGATGTGGTTGTTTGGGGTTGTTTGAATTTGGTGTGTTTTAAAAATAGGGGCTGTTCTTTAAATATTTAAATAACTTGTCCAATAAATCAATCTGTTAATTTATTCAAATAGTGCTCATTTATCCTCTTCTCAAATGTATTTTTTTTGCTCAAATTCATTTTAAAATGCCATGGGAATATCTTGTGAGTGGCTGGTTTTATTAAAATAGAAAAATCCTTTTTATTTGAGAGAGGTAGCAGTGTGTGGGCACTGGGCTTCCGGCCCAGGGGAGCCTCTGGCTTGGTCCAGCCGCAACAGACGGCCACCTGCTCCCCTCCGTCTCCGCCAGTGTTCGTGAGTGAGCAGAGAGCAGAGAGCAGAGAGCGCGCCCTCGCCATCGCCGTTAGCTGTTCCAAACGTCGAGGCCGGCCCCTTTTAAGTGCACGGATCCCTAGGGTTCCTTCTCCCCTCCGTCGCCGCCTCTTTCCCCTTCTCCCTCCTCCTCCTTCTTCCTCTGTTTTTTCTTCTTCCTCCTCGGGTTCAGTTCTGAGGTGAGTTCACAGAGAGGTGGGAGCAAAGGGCTCGTCGCCGGCGCCCCTCCGGTGGAGCCCCACCGCCTTCAAGATGGTCCGCGGAGAGCCGGTGCCGTCCGCGATCCATTCCCGGCGCTAGGAGGACCCAGGAGGTCTTATTCTTCCTCCTCGCCGCCGGAGCGGAACCGGTCTTCTTCCCCTCCGTCGTCGTCGCGTCCCCGAGCCGCTCCTTCCCTTCGTTGTCGTCGCTCACACCCCGCGTCTCCGGGAAGCCCTCGGTGAGCGCCTCGTCCTCCTCTATCCCCTCTCCTTGTCGTAGACTATAGGAGCGCCACCGTAGTGCTCTTCACCGCCGGACGGAAAAGCATAGCCTTGAGCTGGCCTCCTTCCCCCTCGTCGCGAGACGAACCGGGGAATGGATCCCCCGTGCTCCCCACAGTCACCGCCGCACCTTGCCTTCACCAAAGTTGCCCTATAGCCGCCGTGTGCTCGCTGGAGATCCGCGGACGCCGTTGCTCTGTTCGTTTTTCAGTTTCGTCAGAGCATGCTCGTGTGTGTGTATTAGTGCAGTAGGCACCCTCCTCTGCTAGCATCAGGCGCCGTAGCGCAGTGGTAGTGTGGTGTGGTGAGACCGAGAGGTCAGGGGTTCGATCCCCATCTACGCCCTTTTTTGTTTTCCTTTTTATTTCTTTTTCTCTTCTTTGTTTTGTGCTTCTTTTCTTTCTTTTATTTGTATGCATATTTTGTAGATATGGTGTGTGTGTGTACGCACCTGTTGGTGTATATGCATATGTATGCATATATGTCTATGAGTATGTTAGTTTAGATTGGTATGTGAAGTGCTTGTGCATGTGTGGAGTTGGAGATGTTACTAGATGCTAGTGAATGGTTTGCACCATGTGATGAGTAGTTCCATGTGTAGGTTCTCTTTATGTGTATATGAGCATACCTATTCTTCTAGTTAGTTTCACCTTGCATATTGATGCTATGCCATGTTATCATGTCCCTAATATGTTAATTAACCACTTCCATCATGTATCTATGGATCACATGTCATTTTGGGGCATTTTCATTAAGTTTCATAAGTGACATAAGTCACCCATGCCCTTGGGAGGCTTAATTTCAATCTAGGGTTTCTCCCTCTTGTTCCATGCAAGCATATGAGTATGAGTAATGATTTTGGGGTAGAATCAACCCATGTATGCACCTGTGAAGTCAGATTTGACTTTGGGGCAACTTGACAAAACTGCATTTTTATGCTGTGATGCCCTTTTGTCTTTTTAATATGAATTAATCTATGCATGCAACTAATTTCTTGCCAACATGAGTTTGTTAGTTAAAGTTGTTGGGAATGTCACCGTATTTTTTTTATCTATGTTAAGTTCCTAGATAGTGGGAACCATGCTGTTTAGTAAGCCACTTTCTGTTTCTGCCAACCTGCTTGAAAAATGGCCAAGTCTGGAGAGTCTCCTGTTATTGTTTTGCCATGTTGAGAGGATGGTATCTTGTAACGTGTTGTGAATTTGACCATGCTCAGTGTTAGTTGTTTGTAGTAAATATTGTCATATACCATCCTGTTAATTTTCATGCCAATAGGAGCTCTCTAGCATATTTAACCGGTGCTGTCAACTTTCTACTTTATAATCACAGATTCCAGAAAACTGTAATTTTCACCAAGTCCTAGAAAACTGTTTCAACATGCCATCTTGGTTGCTTCTTGATTATTGATGTGTGGCTCCTTTGCTGGTTGTGTAATTGGATGAGTTGATGTGTGTGTTGAGTAGATTCTGTCAACATCTTGTTTGTGGCTGTAGGCTTCCTGTAGCTCAAGTTGTGGGCTTTTCAAATTGCTATGTTGCTGTTTTGTGGCAGATTGGGTGTTATTTTGTTTTGTGACTTGTGGGAGCTATACTCCATGGAATAGTTGAATTCTTGAGTCTATTGTGATTAATTTTCCATCACCTATCTAGTGGTTACCTTGGAATGCCAAGATTTAGCCCAGGTATTGGTGGTCTTGTGTTTTGCCTTCGTACCTTGTCGCAGCGTATCTCGAGAACCGTAGCTCCGTTTCTTGCGATCCTTATATGCATTTCCGTCGATTTTACATGATGCATCCATATTTTCCATGTTCATGCATGTATAAATAACTTAACATGAGGTTCTTTCCAGATTCATTAATATACCAACCTTGCACGTGAAACTTGACTAGTTTGGGATAGCCATGCTAAATTCTTCATAAATGATCATTTATCATTTTGATTGTGCATTGCACCTTGGTTGGATGTTTATTGTTGCTGTTTCTCTTGGATAGACGTGAGTGTTGATACTGAGTACGAGGACCTAGGAGAGTACCACTACGAGGATCCCGCTACTTGTTCCGCTGAAGAACCAACAGGCAAGATGATCGTACCCGGATCCCGATACTATTTTTGCTTGCTAGTTTCTCGCTCTTATCGTTACAATTGCGCTACCTACCACTTTATATCAACCCCCATGTTGCCATGACAGCCTCTAACCTCGACATCCTATTAAACCTTTGATTGGCTAAGTTACAGCTGCTCAGCCCCTCTTATAGCGTTCTTAGTTGCAGGTGCAGGTTGTTCCATGTGATAACGTGGATTTGGATATCACAATAAATTCAGTTATTTAATTTAATGCTATATATATCTTGGTATTGGTGGAAGGCTTGGCCTTTTGCTAAGTGATTTGTTCCACTATTACAGCCATTAGTTCCTTGTTACCGGTGTTATGTTTTCCATACTTTGCGCTCCTAACATCCTTGGGGTTGTTATGGGGACCCCCTTGTTTATTAGGTTGAGATTAAAACTTGTCTGGAAAGACCCAACATTGGTACTACATTTGCTTAACAACATAATAAAATTGCATAGGGTCTTGCAAACCCGTGGATATTTAATCTACCCCCGGGCCAGTGCTCCTCATGAGTGTTACCTTTATCGAGTGTCTTGCGTGTGGAGTCTGACTTTCTTCGGGTTTACTCGAGGTGTTGGAATTCCTTTGGAATTACCTATGATGATCGCGAGATCTGGAATCAAGGCATTCCCACGGAGTGTGGTTAATTTTGTAATGGATTAATTGGAGCACCCCTGCAGGGTTAAATCTTTTCGAAAAGCCGTGCCCACAGTTATGTGGCAACTTGGATATTCGTTTAACACTCGGTTATAGTAAACTTGAAGTAAACTCTAATTAAAATACACCAACTATGTGAGTGACTGTGATTGTCTCTGCTCGTGAACATGATCCGAGAGAGAACATGGTGGGGTTATGTTTGACGTAAGCAGGTGGTCAGGATCTCATAGAGATTATGCTAGATTCGATCGTTCATCGTAGGCCATATTTTCATTTCCATTGCATAAGATAGCCACCATGCAATGCTTAGTGCTTCTACAAACTAAACATCACCCCTTCCAACCTAAAGCTTAAATAGTTTTGGTACCCAGGCACATGATAGCTGAGTTCTCTGTGGCTCACTGTTTACTACAACCCTCCAGGTACAGGTTCAGATGAGTACGTGCAGGATGATCTTACCCAGCTCCAGTGGGAGTATGAGGAAGAAAGAGGCAGGATGTATGTGACATATCTGGATGAGTAGAGGACCTGGTCATCATCTTTGGGATAGCTTGATAGTATCATTTGCAACTTCTGTTATCGTTTGATTTCATCTGTAGTCGGACCCTATGTTTAACTTGATGTTATGACTTGAGTGACATTGTAAGTTAGCATGTGGCGAGTGTAAGCCAACTTGTATACTCTTCTCATTTAGTATTGTATGTTGTGATGATACTATTCTTGCTAACGACAAGATGCACCTCTATCACTAGCGAGGACCTCGTGCCTTAAATGGATAGGCGCGCATCTTGGGCGTGACAATGGCATACTATATAGAGCCTATGGCTAAGGCATAGGGGATGATGTTCGTCCTTTCTCTTTCTTCTGATGTTGTCGAGCTTTGAGTCTCACTCAACTTCACACCTTACAAATTAGGCGAGAACTCTTTCTCCGACTGATCCATTTTGAATTCTTTCAAAATCTTGTCAAGGTATGTACTCATTGAAAGTCTCATCAAGCATCTTGATCTATCTCTATAGATCTTGATGCTCAACAATTAGGTAGCTTTATCTAGGTCGTCCTTTGAAAATCACTTTTCAAACAACCGTTTATGCTTTCCAGAAATTCTACATTATTTCCGGTCAACAATATGTCATCCACATATACTTATCAGAAATTCTATAGTGCTCCCACTCACTTTATTGTAAATACAAGTTTCTCGTAAACTTTGTATAAAGTACAAAATCTTTGATCACCTCATCAAAGTGTATATTCCAACTCCGAGATGCTTGCTTCAGTCCATAGAAGAATCACTAAAGCTTGCTCACCTTTTAGCATCCTTAGGACAGACAAAACCTTCTGGTTGTATCACATACAACCTTTCCTCAAGTAAACCGTTAAGGAAACAATGTTTTGACATCCATCTGCCAGCTTTCATATTTGAAAAATACAGCAACTGCTAACATAATTCCAATAGACTTTAGCATCGCTACGAGTGAGAAAGCCTCATCGTAGTCAACTCCTTAAAGTTGCTGGAAACTTCTTTGCGACAAGTCGAGATTTATAAATGGTGACATTCACCATCAGCGTCTGTCTTCATTTCAAAGATCCATTTGTACTCAACGACCTGCCGTCCAATGAGCAAGTCCACCAAAGTCTATACTTGGTTTTCTTACATGGATCCTTTCTCAGATTTCATGGCCTCAAACCATTTGTCAGATTCCGGGCCCATCATCGCTACTCCATAGCTCGTAGGTTCATCGTTCTCCAACAACATGACCTCTAAGACAGGGTTGTTGTACCACTCAGGAGCAGTACACGTCCTTGTCGACCTATGAAGTTCGATAGTAACTTGATCCGAAGCTTCATGATCATCATCATTAACTTCCTCTTCAACTAAAGTAGGCTTCACAGAAACATCTTCCTGCATTGCGCTACTCTCTCGTTGAAACAAAGGTTCAATAACCTCATCAAGTTCTATCTTCCGCCCACTCAATTCTTTCGAGAGAACTTTTTTTCTCGAGAAAGGACCCAGTTTTAGCAACAAACATTTTATTCTTGGATCTGAGATAGAAGGTTCACCCAACTGTTCTTAGGTTATTCTATGAAGATGCATTTGTCCGCTTTGGGTTCGAGCTCATTAGCTGAAAACATTTTCCACACAAGCATCGCAGCCCGAAACATATCCAATAGAGTACGACTATGATATTCGGACACACCATCACACTATGGTGTTCCAGGTGGCGTGAGTTGTGAAACAACTTTCACATTGTCTAAAGTTGTATGACAAACTCATAACTCAGATATTCACCTCCATGATCATATCGTGGACATTTTTATCTTCCTGTCACGATGATCTTAAACTTCACTCTGTATTTTCTTGAACCTTTCAAACGATTCAAAATTGTGTTTCATTAAGTAAATATACACTATATCTACTCAAATCATCGGTGAAGGTAAGAAAATAACGATATCCACCGCACGCTACAAGACTCATTGGATTGCATACATCAACATGTATCATTTCCAATAAATCACCTGCCCGCTCCATCAATCCGGAAAATGGATTCCTTAGTCATCTGGCGCAAGAGGCATGGTTCGCATGTCTCAACTAATTCGAAATCGAATGAGTCCAAAGATCCATCAACATGGAGTTTCTTCATGCGCTTTATACCAATATGACATTTAGCGGCAGTGCCACAAGTATGTGGTACTATCATTATTAACTTTGTATCTTTTGGCATCAATGTTATGAACATATGTATTATTATGATCAAGATTCAATAAACCATTCTCACTGGGTGCATGACCATTGAAGGTATTATTCATGTAAACAGAATAACCATTATTCTCTAACTTAAATGAATAACCGTGTTGCAATAAACATGATTTAATCACGTTCATGCTCAACGCAAAACACCAAATAACATTTATTTAGGTTCATCACTAATCCCGAAGGTAGAGAGAGCGTGCGATGTTGATCACATCAACCTTGGAAACATTTCCAACACACATTGTCACCTTACCCTTAGCTAGTCTCCGTTTATCCCGTAGCTTTTACTTCGAGTTACTAACATTTAGCAACCGAACCGGTATCCAATACCTAGGTGCTACTAGGAGTACTAGCAAGGTACACATCAATAACACGTATATGAAATATACTTCTGTTGATGTTGCCAGCCTTCTTATCTACCAAGTATCTAGGGTTGTTCCGCTTCAGCGACCGCTCTCCTCATAATCGAAGCACTTAGTCTCGGGTTTGGGTTCAACTTTGGGTTGCTTCACTAGAGCAGCAACTGACTTGCCATCCATGAAGTTTCCCTCCTTGCCCTTGCCCTTCTCGAAACTAGTGGTTTTACTAACCATCAACACTTGACGCTCCTTCTTGATTTCTACCTTCGTGGTGTCAAACATCACGAATAGCTCAGGGATCATTAATTATATCCCTGGCATTTTATAGTTCATCACCAAGTTCTAGTAGCTTAGTGACAGTGACTTGGAGAACTATATCAATCACTATCTTATCTGGAAGATCAACTCCCGCTCGATTCAAGCGATTGTAGCACCCAAACAATCTGAGCACACACTCAACGATTGAGCTATTCTCGTTCATCTTGCAGGCAAAGAATCTTGTTGGAGATCTCATACCTCGCAACATGGGCACGAGCCTGAGATCCTAATTTCAGCTCTTAGAACATCTCATATGTTCCTTTACGTTCAAAACATTTCAGAGCCTCAATTCTAAGCCGTAATGCATGACGCACTAAACTATCAAGTAGTCATCAGAACGTGCATGTCAGATGTTCAGAACATCTATAGACGATGCTAGAGGGGTTGGCGCACCGAGTGGTGCATTAAGGACATAAGCCTTCTGTGCAGCAATGAGGACAATCCTCAGATCACGAACCCAGTCCGCAATATTGCTACCATCATCTTTCAACTCTCTTTCTCTAGGAACATATAAAAATTCATGGGAGCTACAGCACGAGCAAGTAATCTACAACATAATTTGCAAAGACACTACTGACTATGAACATGATAATGAGTTCAATTAATCATATTACTTAAGAACTCCCACTCAAATTGACATCCCTCCGGTCATTCGAGTGATACATGATCCAAATTCACCAACTCAAGTCCGATCATCACGTGAGTTGAGGTGCTTCCAACGGTGAGCATCATCATGTTGGTCATATCTGCTATATGACTCATGTTCGACCTTTGGGTCTCTTGTGTTCTGAGGCCATGTCTGTACATGCTAGTCTCGTCAAGTTTAACCCGAGTGTTCTGCATGTGCAACACTGGCTTGCACCCGTTGTATGTGAACGTAGAGTCTATCACACCCGATCATCACGTGGTGTCTCGACATGATGAACTTTTGCAATGATGCACACTCGGGGAGAACACAATTTATCCTTAAATTAAGTGAGGGGTCACCTTATAATGCTACCGTCGTCCTAAGCAAAACAAGGTGCATAAAAGGATTAACATCACATGCAAATCATAAGTGACATGATATGGCCATGAACTTGTGCTTTTGATCTCCATCTTGAAAGCACCGGCATGATCTCCATCATCACCGGCACAACACCATGATCTCCATCAACGTGTAACCATCGGGGTTGTCGCGCCCATCATGCTTCTACTACTATTTCTGCCGTTTAGCGATAAAGTAAAGCATTACATAGCGCTTAATGATTGACACGAGGTCATACAATAATTAAAGACAACCCTATGGCTCCCACCGGTTGTTGTACTCATCGACATGCAAGTAATGATATTCTATACAACACATGATCATCTCATACATCACATATATCACGTCATGTAATTGTCCATATCACATCACAACATAACCTGCAAAAACAAGTTAGACGTCCTCTAATTGTTGTTGCATGTTTCATGTGGCTGCTACGGGTATCTAGCAAGAACAATTCTCACCTACGCATAAACCACAACGGTGATACATAAGTTGCTTTTCAACCTTCTCAAGGACCGCCTTTGTCGAATCCGATCCAACTAAACTAGGAGAAACAGGCACCCACCAGCCATCTTTGCAACAAGTTGCAGTTGAGGGAACTGGTGTCTCGTAAGCGTGCAAGTAATGTTTGTCCGGGCCGCTTCATCCCACAATACCGCTAAACCAAAACACGACCAAGGGAGGAAGCAATCTAAGCATCAACGCCCACAAACTCTTTGTGTTCTACTCGAGATCTCATCTACACATAGACCTAGCTCTGATACCACTATTGGGGAATGTTGCATGGGAAACAAAAAAATTCCTACGCACACGCAAGATCTATTCATGGTGATCATCATCTACGAGAGGGGGAGTGGATCTACATACCCTTGTAGATCGCTAAGCGGGAAGCATTAAGAAACGTGGTTGGTGTAGTCGAACATCTTCGCGATCCAAATCGCTGAGCATCCCATGATCTCATCACGATCCGTCCCGCGATCCAATCACGATCCGTCCCCCGAACTCATCATGATCCGTCCCGCGATCTCATCATGATCCGTCTCGCGATCTTGATCACGGTCCTTCCGATCTAGCACCAAACTTCGGCACCTCCGCGTTCAGCACACGTACAACTCGATGATGATCTCCGCCTTCTTGATCCAACTAGAGGGAGCGGAGAGGTAGATGAGTTCTCCGGCAGCGTGACCGCATTGCACCGATGGTGGTGGAGCTATTCCAGCAGGGCTTCGCCTAAGCACCGCTGAAAACCGACCTAGAGGAGAAACTACGATCTAGAGGACAGGTAGCACGTGGCTATTACGATTATCTTTTTCCTCTAAATCCTCTAGTATATCTAGGAGGAAGGGAGGGGAGGAGGAAGCCTCAAACCCTCAAGGTTTGGTCAAAATTGGAGGTGGAGGAGTCCTACTCCAATCCTATTAGGAGTAGGATTCCTCCTTTCCACTTGGAAACTCTTTCCACCTCTCCACCTTTGGATTTTTTCCTTCTCAAACCACTCGAGCCGCATGGGCCCTTAGAGGAGGCTTCGGCCTGCCCACCAGGGGCTGGTTTACCTCCTCCCACAGCCCATGTAGCCTCTTGGATCAAAATACCTCACCCGATGGTCCCCCGGTACAGTACCGGCACTCCCGGTACACTACCGATGAGCCCGAAACTTTTCCGACGACCAAAATAGAACTTCCTATATATCAATCTTTACCTCTGGACCATTCTGGAGCTCCTCGTGACGTCCGGAATCTCATCCGAGACTCCGAACAACCTTCGGTCACCACCATACATAACTCTATACTACCAAAACGTCACCAAACCTTAAGTGTGCAGACCCTCTGGGTTCGAGAACTATGTAGACATGACCGAGACACCTCTACGATCAATAACCAATAACGGGGCCTGGATGCCCATATTGGTTCCTACATATTCTACGAAGATCTTTATCGGTCGAACCTCTATGTCAAGGATTCAGTTAATCCCGTGTGATGTTCCCTTTGTTCTTTTGTATGTTACTTGCCTGATATTCGATCGTCGGTATCTCCATACCCAGTTCAACCTCGTTACCGGCAAGACTCTTTACTGGTTCCGTAATACAAGATCACGTGAGTAACACTTAGTCACATTTCTTGCAAGGCTTATTGTGATGTTGTATTACCGAGTGGGCCCTGAGATACCTCTCCGTCACACGGAGTAACAAATCCCAGTCTTGATCCATGCCAACCCAACAGACACCCTCAGAGATACCTGTAGAGCACCTTTATAGTCACTTAGTTATGTTGCGACGTTTGATACACACAAGGTACTCCTCCGGTGTCCGTGAGTTGCATGATCTCATGGTCATAGGAACATATACTTGACACGATCATATGCTACGTTTGTAGTTTGGGTCTTGTCCATCACATCATATTCCTAATGATGTGATCCTGTTATCAAATGACATATCATGTCCATGGCTAGGAAACCTTAACCATCTTTTGATCAACGAGCTAGTCTATTAGAGGCATACTAGGGACATGGTTTTGTCTATGTATCCACACATGCATCTAAGTCTCTGATAAATACAATTATAGCATGGATAATAAACGATTATCATGAACAAGGAAATATGATAATTACTATTTTATTATTGCCTGTAGGGCATATTTCCAACAGTAGCTATGTCCCTTCTCTCTTTTCTCTCATTTTTTATTGGGCATCTAAGGCCTCTTTTATTCATTTTTTATTTGGGCTTTGTAGGCCTCTTTTATTTTTGATAAAGTCCGGACTCTCATCCCTACTAGTAAGGGAATCGTAGCTTCCATTATCCTTTCCTCACATGGGACATGCTCTATAATGAAAATCATCACACTTTCATTTACTTACAAATCAAAAGGAAAATTACAACTCGATACCTATGAAATATATGGCTATATGCAATATGGAAGTGATGGTGCAGGTCATAAAAGGAAATGGTGGAAGTTGCATGGTAATATATCTCGAATGGCTATGGAAATGCCATAATAGGTACGTATGGTGCCTGTTTTGAGGAAAGATATATGGTGTCTGTTTTGAGAAAGGTATCTGGTGGATGTTTTGAGGAACGAATATGGTAGCTGTTTTGAGAAAGGTATATGATGCACCGGCGAAAGTTGTGCGGTACTTAGAAAGGCTAGCAAAAGTGGAAGGGTGAGAGTGCCTATAATCTATGGACTCAACATTAGTCATAAAGAACTCACATACTTATTGCAGAAGTCTATTAGTCATTGAAGAAAAGTATTAAACGCATGCTACTAGGCGGGAGGTTGGTAGGAGTTAACCATCACGCGCCCCCGACCCTCACACAAAGGTCGACAATCTATAAACAAGTCATGCTCTGAGTTCCTTACATAGCGGTTCACCATACGTGCATGCTACACGAATCACAAACCTTTACACAAGTATTTTTACCAAAACACAATTTCCTTCCTAGCATGTCTCTTAACATTACCATCTTTATATCTCAAAACTTTATTCAAGGAATCAAACTTCTCATAAATACTCAATGCACTTAATATGGAAGTTTTTATTATATCCCTTTTGGATGCCTATCATATTAGGACTAAATTCATAACCTAGACCAATTACCATGCTGTTTTTAGAAACTCTCAAAATAATATAAGTGAAGTATGAGAGTTCAAGTATTTCTATAAAACGAAAACACCACCGTGCTCTAAAATATATAAGTGAACCATATAGAGCAAAATTACCCAACTCAAAAGATATGAGAGAAGCACAAAGAGGATTCTAATAAATACACAATTTAGTGTGTCTCTCTCAAAATATGTGTGCAGAAAGCATGATTTAGGCAAAATAATAAGCAAAGACTCATATCATACAAGACGCTCCAAGCAAAACACATATCGTGTGGTGAATAAAAATATAGCCTCAAGTAAATTTACCGACGGATTGAAGACGAAAGAGGGGATGCCTTCCGGGGCATACCCAAGATTAGGCTCTTTGGCATCCTTTAATAGGACTTGGGGTGCCTTGAGAATTCCCAAGCTTAGGCTCTTACCACTCCTTATTCCATAGTCCATCAAATCTTTACCTAAAACTTGAAAACTTCACAACACAAAACTTAACAGAAAACTCATGAGATCTGTTAGTATAAGAAAATAAATCACCACTTTAGGTACTGTTGTGAACTCATTATTTATTTATATTAATTTTACACCTACTATAATCAAACTTCTCCATGGCTCATACCACATGATACAGACCATAGATTCATCAAAATAGGCAAACAACTCAAAGAAAACAGAATCTGTCAAAACCAGAACAGTCTGTAGCAATCTGGAAACTTCGCATACTTATGTAACTCAAAATATTCAGAAAACTTAGAAAACCCTGGGAAATTTATATATCAATCTTGTGTAAAAATTTCAGATCAATTCAATGCTTTGAAAAAATGGAAAATTCCTGGACTGAGCACAAAAGTTTCTGTTTTTCAGCAAGATGAAATCAACAAGTACCATAAATCACCCTAAAGGTTTTACTTGGCTCAAACACTAATTAAAACACAAAATCACAATTACTACATAAGTAATAATGTGGGAAACACTCAAAAACAGAACATAAAAATAAAATTGGGTTGCCTCCCAACAAGCGCTATTGCTTAACGCCCCTAGCTAGGCAAAACACAATAGATCTAGGTATTGTCATCTTTGCTATTGGCAAATTTTGTGAGGACCTTCTAAAATCCAGGGGGTTCTTTAATATTTCCTTCATTTGTAGGGGGAGGATCCATCTTGGTGTCCAAAATATCAAACACTTATTGCGAAGGGTAATCAAAGTATTCAAACGATTAAGGTTCCCATTGATATGTTTTAGGGGTTTGTGATATTGTTGTAATTCAACCAAGTGCTTATGTAAGTCTCTCAATTTGTCTAGCACTTGAGCTCCCTCTTGTGAGAAAGTAAACCCCCTTTTTGGTGGAAGAACCCCAAAAAATCCCTTCTAAGACTTCATAAGCGGCATTCGTGTCAAGCTCAAAAAATTCCCTTTAGAGGCGAAATCTAGAAGCTCTCTATGATGCAAAGCTAAACCAATGTAAAAAATTCTAACCAAAACTTTTGCATCCCCTTTTAGAATGGAAACACGATAAGATTCCATTAATCTATACCAAGCATCTTACAAAATTTCCCCTTGTTTTTGGTTGAAGTAAAGAACTTCAAAATCTGGTGACAAGGGGGACGTGGTAATATTAGACTTGGCGGTCCAGCAAGAAAGAGGCAACAAAAGAGGAAGAATAGAGAGACGAGTCTTTTTGGTATTTAAGAGATTAGACCGCGCCAGTGACCGCGCTAGCGATGGCTGTGAACAACGCAGCTGGATCTCCATCCGGGCTACGGCGGCGGGTGGGAAAGGTTCTAGGCCCCGGTGGATCACTCCAAACAGGAATCCGAGGACGATCTAGATCCGGAGGCGCCCTCTCCCACCCCATATGACAAGATCTGCATGGCGCTCCAGGAAGGTGAGTCCGAGGAAACGATTTTCAGGCATTTAGACTTGTTAGTTTTGTAGGATGATCCATATTGGAACGGACTGCCGGCGACAGAGAAGGTCGAAGTTGTGCGACGGCTAGTCCACCGCCAGACCATGAAGACAGCTACGCGAGCGTGGATTGACCCTATTCCTAAGGTACGACTTCCTAAGCCCACGCTCGCTGATTTCATCGACAAATCCTCTTGGAGGGTGGTGCAACGGAGACACAAAAGGTGAGGTCCGGTGATCTTCAGGGTGTCGCCGGTGAATGGTCCGACGACCTCGATCTGGGATCAGCGGGAGGCGAGTTTGAATCGCATCCTTGGCGCTGCTGGGCCGGACACCGACGTGGCTGAGATGGGCTGTCGTAGGGCTGGGTATGTGGCCCAGCCGGCAGGCCCATTAGCCACGGTCGATCTATTGACTTTGCCTATTACAGCAACAATGCCGTCTACCCCTAGGGTTTTCAAGGTTTTGCCTATTCTGGGGTTTCCACTACTCGGTCCGGGGAGAGCGCGTCGGGTGCAAGTTCCGACAGCCTCATTGTCGGCGCATAATCCCGTCATGGCCGGCCGTGGCGCTCCGGTGGGACGCCCGGGTGCTCCGACGGCCAGGAAAAACCAGCAGCCGAATCCTCCAGTGGGAGCGGGACGGCTGGCGGGGTTAGATGATGCAGCCGGCCAAGGGGCCGATCGTGGTCAGGAAAACTGGACTGCCATACGAGGCAATGCCTCCTAGAATGATCACCGATGGTATTGGGGCGATGATGGCTACAATACTTATGGTGATGGCATTCACCGTGGATCATCTTCTTCATGCGGCGACATGGTTCATGGTGCTGGTTGTGGCTTCGACGGACCGCCGGGGCCCTTCGTTCAAGGGGCGTCGGGGCCGACCAACCGGCAGTTCAATTGGTTCTGCCCAAGGGGCAGGGGACGAGGAAGAGGTCGAGGGCCCCCATCGCCGCTTCCACTTGCAGAGGTCTCCTCTAGCACCGTGGAGATGCCCGTGACGAGAGAAACGCCCCAGCTGCCTACGGGTGGTGCGACTACTCTAGCGTTGACGGGGGTGGCGGCTCAAGTAGTCAAGGCCCTAGCTGAAGTCCAAGTCCCCAAGAAGGGGGCTAATACTCATGACGTGCCTAATGAAAAGGCAGCTTCCAACAAGTCTGAATGGGAAAGAATTACTAAGTGGGCTCGAAAGAAATAAAAAATGTCTTGCTACCGGTGTGGTGGCCCGGGCCACTTTGCTGTAGAGTGCATGGTCGAGCTGTGTGACTTATGCCAAAAACCTAAACATGATACAAGAGATCGCCCGTTTCTATTAGGGCCTAAGCTGGTGGTCAACATTTATGGTGTCTGCTGCCAGGAACTGATGTTCTTTGAGTCCTCCCAGTCATCTTCGACGGCGCCCATTCCGGAGAGTTCCCGGACTGGGGTTGTTCGTGTCACTCGCGGGAGAATGACTTCCAATCAGGTGGTGCAACGACTGCGGGAGCTGATACCTGCAACGTTCCAGTGGGACCTGGTGAGTCTAGAGGACCAGGTGTTCAGGGTGGACTTTCCCACCAAAGAGGATCTGGGGTGTCTTCTGACTTTTGGGATGAGTAAGGTACCAAATAGCCCATGTGTGCTTGAGTTTGAACCGTGGACATGGCAAGAGCCGGCAAGTACTCCTTTACTGCAGCTTTGGATTGAGCTCTCGGGGGAGCCCCAGGTGGCACTTGATGATGTCAGGGTAACTTGGAGTCTGGGTTCGCTTATTGGTAAAACAGAGAAGGTGGACATGCCTTTCACACGTGCCAATGGAGTGGCTCGACTGTTGGTGAGTGTCATTAGTATAGAACATATTCCAGACTCGGTCATATGGGCTTATGATGGTAAGACCTATATGTTGGATATTGAGATCGAGGAGAATGCTGAGTTTCAAGACTTGGCCAGGCAGGTCGACATGGATACTGATGAGGGTAACGATAGGGATGGGCTGCCTCAAAAGGAGGGACCACAGAGTACTCAGAGGGGTACGGCGGCTACGCCACCGACCAAGAAGGCGGAGACAGCGGAAAGTAGCGAGCGGCCTCATGGTTCTTCTTCAACACAACAGTTGCGGTTTGGTTCGTTCGGTGCGTTCTCAGCCCCGAGTAAGCTGTGGGGTACAAGGCTCGACAGTGATGAACCGGAGGAACACGAGCTGCCGCCCCTTTCTATACTTGTACCCGCTTCACCTATGGCTCCCATATCACCACCGGCAACCCCACCACCTTCGACATTGCCACTATCAGCACCTATGGTGTCTAAGAGTGCTCCTTTATCTCCGGTTATTGCAGCTACAGTAGGCTATAACCCATCACAGGTTTCCCCTGTGGGAACGACTGCGGTCATCACCACTTCTTGGGTCCCCGATCCAAGTGCGACGCCGGCTGTCGGAGGTGGGACTATGAGCGTTATTGGACCAGAGTTGATTGCTCGGGTGGCTCCCGCTAGTGGAGTGGGACCAGCAACTACTGCTGCGGTTCCTCGTCCCTACGGCACGCAGCCGGCGACAGTTGGTCGGCCAGCGTCTGCTGATGCGGTTCCTCATCCCTATGGCGCGCAACCAGCGAATGGTGGTCGGCCGGCTAGAGGCATGTGACTGGCGGCGGGGGGCAGGCAGGCTGGTGGCAGCATGCAGCCGGTAGAGGGCTGTCAGCCAGCAGACGGCACCGAGCAGCTACCAACAGCTGGTCGCCCGGCGGGTGGCGGCACCGACGAGCCGCTGGAGATGGCGTGCGACCGCACGGTTAGGCAAGGGGCAGGAGGCCCTTCACGCATTGTACCTTCGACTCTAGAAGTGGTCGCCTATGGTGGCATCCTGGACCCGGCGACCGGTGATAGGCAGTCAAGCCAGCGCCTTTAGGAGCAGCCGGATGCAAATGAGCTACTGATGGGCCATGCCAAGAGGGCATCTAAGGTGCGCGATATCGAGGCGAGGACGGGTATGACCGTCAACATGACCTATTCCATTTTGAATTTTTCGGATGCAGATATTAATTCGAACGCAAACTTGTTAGGGGTGTCTCTAGATAGCAATGGGACGGAAATTTCTAATTCTGTTAATACCCTGTTAGACTTAGAGGCTAAGAGAGCTATGGTGATGTTGCGTAAGATTGCATCCGTAAAACCTATGAATGATGATGAGATTAATGAGCTAGGGATGGGGGACATGGAATGTCTATGTGAAGAACTTGTTCCTTCATCACTAGTAGTTGAGGACGATGAGAACATCAGTACGGAGGGGTATGTGGCCCCAATGGAACTGAATGAGACCTCTCTTCAAGCACCTGGTTGTGTGGATCGGGAGGCGGTTCTTGAAAGGCGTAAACGATCTTGGAAAAGAAAGGTTTACCCTGTTTCGGTGGTTTACCGAAGTGCTAGATTCAAGACTGCAAAGAAATTTCATGATGAAAGATGAAAGGCATATTTTTGAATAGAAAAGGTCTTGGTAACTTGGCTAAAAGGAGATTTCTTGCAGAAGCAACCATCGAGCACAGGCTTGATTTCATAGCATTAATGGAAACGGGTAGGGACAATTTTACCTTTCAGTTTCTTACCATGATTTCGGGTGGAATTGACTTTGACTGGCATTGTTTACCCCCAAGAGGAAGGTTCGGAGGGTTCTTACTTGGCGTACGATGCGAGACCCTGGAAGTACGGAATGTGGTTCTGGGAGACTTTGTAGTTAAGTTTAGAGTGTGTTCTAAGGAAGATGGGTTCCTTAGGGCGCTCGTGTTCGTGTACGGTGTGGCGCAGCCAGAGTTCAAAATGGACTTCTTGGCAGACCTCGTTCGTATTTGTGGGAATGAGAGGCTACCAATCTTAGTGGGTGGTGACTTTAATATAATCAGGCGTAGAGATGAAAAGAATAATGATAACTTTGATGGCAGATGGTCATTCATGTTCAATACTATCATCGAAAGCCTGGATCTATGGGAGATAGAATTCACGGGCCGAAAATTCACTTGGGCTAACTCATTACGTCAGCCAACTTAAACTGGATAGGGTCCTAACTAGTGTCGAATGGGAGCAGAAATACCCACGAGTGACAGTAGATGCACTGCTCAGGGTGATATCCGACCATACCCCATTGTTTGTGGACTTCGGAGAGGTGACCCATGTGGGCAACAAAGATGCTTTCTTGTTTGAGCTGGCATGGTTTGAACGAGAGGGCTTTATTGACCTCATAGCGCAAGAATGGGGGCAAGTTTCCGGGGGAGGATCCAATATTGACAGATGGCAAAACAAGATACGACATCTACGAAAGTTTCTTCGGGGTTGGGAGAAGAATGAGAGCGGAGCATATAAACTCAAGAAGCAAATGTTCATGGAGTTTATTGATCACCTTGATATCAAGGCTAAAAACGTGTTGTTGGATGATAATGAGAGAACATCCAAAGGGGAGGCAGAACTTGATCTTAACAAAATGCTCAGAAAAAAGGTGCTAAAATGGGCCCTCAGAGCAAAAGTGAGATAGGTGGTTGATGGAGATGACAATACACAATTTTTTTCATCTAATAGCTAATGGAAAGCATAGAAATAAGAAAATCTATCAGCTCAAACAGGACGAGGGTACAATCGTTGGGCAAGATAACCTAAAGTTGTACTTCTCACAGTATTATAAGAAATTGTTCGGGGCACCGAAGGCTAACACGGTGACCATGGACGGACGAGAATGAGATATTAACCGCGCCATTCTTGGAGAAAGAGGTGTTGGATGCTATTTCGCAGATGAAGAATAATAAGGCACCAGGGCCGGATGGATTTCCAGCTGAATTCTATAAGAAGTGTTGGCATATTATCAAAGGTGATCTTCTGTCAATGTTTCATGATTTGTTTAATGGGCACTTCAGCTGTACCACGTTAACTTTGGAACCATCACATTGTTGCCAAAGAAGGAGGGGGCGGTGTGTATTGAACAATTCCGACTTATTTGCCTCCTTAACATGAGCTTCAAAATATTACTAAAATTGGAACCAACAGGCTAACACAGATTGCACACATGGTGGTGCAACCAAGCCAAACTGCATTCATGCCTGCTCGTAATATTCTGGAGGGGGTGTTTGTGCTCCATGAAACCCTGCACGAAATTCATTCGAAGAAGCTAGATGGGGTTACCTTCAAAGTGGATTTCGAGAAGGCTTATGATAAAGTTAAATGGCCTTTACTTCAACAAGCTTTACGTATGAAGGGCTTGGATGAGCTATGGAGAAAGCAAGTCGAGTCTTTTGTACAAAAAGGGAGTGTTGGAATTAAAGTGAATGATGACATGGGTCATTTCTTCCAAACTCAAAAGGGTCTCCACAAGGGAGACCAAATGTCCCCTATCCTATTCAATGTTGTTGCAGACAAGCTTGCTGTTTTGATAGGAAGGGCTAAACAGGAAGGCCTTGTAGGTGGGTTAGTACCTCATTTAGTCGATGGTGGGGTGTCAATCCTACAATACGCTGATGACACTATTCTCTTCATGGAGCATGATATAGCGAAAGCTAGAAATATGAAACTCATCCTCTACTTATTTGAAGAACTGTCGGGTCTGAAAATTAATTTTCATAAGAGCGAATTGTTCTGCTTTGGGAGAGCCAAAGCGGAACAAGAGAATTATAAACAGTTGTTTGGATGTGAATTGGGTAGTTTGTCGTTTAGCTACTTGGGTATACCTATTAATCATCGCAAATTATCAAACTAAGAATGAAAGCGGATAAAGGATCGATTTGGGAAAAATCTTAGTTGATGGAAGGGCAAGCTGCTATCGTACGGAGGAAGGTTAATATTGATCAACTCGGTCCTCACGAGCATGCCGATGTTCCTCTTGTCCTTCTTTGAGGTGCCAGTAGGGGTACGGTAAAGACTGGACTTTTATCGATCCCGTTTCTTTTGGCAGAGTGATGAGGTTAAGAATAAATATAGACTGACTAGATGGGACATCATATGTCGACCCAAAGACCAGGGAGGGCTGGGAATTGAAAACCTAGAAGTCAAGAATAGATGTCTACTCAGCAAGTGGCTGTATAGATTATCGGTTGAGACGGATGGCATGTGGGTACAAATTCTTCGTAATAAGTACTTACACACTAAAACTTTGGCCCAGGTCACGGCTAGGCCGACTGACTCTCCATTCTGGAAATGCTTGATGAAGGTTAAGCCTCAGTTTTTCCACACAACGAAGTTCATCATTGGAAATGGAGAGACAACCCGATTTTGGGAAGATATGTGGTTGGGGGAGACGCCCCTAGTTGTTCAGTATCCAACTCTGTATAATATTGTGCAACATAAAGAGAGATATGTGGCCACAATATTACAGTCCACTCCTCTAAACATCTAGTTTAGGCGCTCATTGATAGGTCATCAGTGGGAGGAGTGGTTTCATCTGATCAGAAGACTTATGGATGTGTAGCTGATGGAAGAGGCCGACAAGATTACATGGTAACTCACTTCCTCTGGCACATTTTCAGTTAAATCTATGTATCTAGACCTCATAAACACGAGAACATTACCCAAATCCAGCCATATTTGGAAGGTCAAGGTTCCTTTGAGAATCAAAGTTTTCATGTGTTTTGTTCACAAGAAAGTGATTCTTACTAAGGATAACCTCGCAAAGCACAATTGGCCAGGTTGCACGAGATGTACTTTTTGTGATCATCAGGAGACAATCCAACACCTTTTTTCCATTGCCCACTTGCGAAAAAGTTATGGCAAACGGTCAGAATTACTTTTAATATTAATCCTCCAGATAGCATCGACATGTTGTTTGGGACATGGCTAAATGGAGTGGATATCAATTTAGCAAAACATATACGAATAGGAGTTTGTGCACTTCTTTGGGCTATATGGAACTGCAGGAATGACATGACTATTAACAGACAGACACATATACATTTCTTGCAGGTTCTATACAAGGCGTCGGCATGGATCCATACGTGGTCGTTACTCACCCTTGCAGAAGCTAGGGAGCCTTTGGTTACTGGGTCTGCCTGGTGGGAGATGGTAGCGTGGGATATATTCAACCGGTTTGGATGCGGTCCACTAATAGGACAGATAGATAGGCATCTATGCTTAGTTTAGCCAGTTGTGGCTTTTTTGGTTTTATCTTTGAACCTTGTTATAGCTCCTTCAGAGCTTGATTGTATCCGCAGACCTTTTTTTACGTACTTTTAGTAAAGGAGCCGCATGCATCTTACTGATGCAGAGGAACAGAGTAACGCATTAAGAAAGATGACATGGTGTAGAGGGATCAACTCAAGCAATATCATGAAAATCCCATCTTGTTACCCTTGATGGCAACAATACAATATGTGCCTCGCTATCCCTACTTTGTCACTGGGTGAGGACACCGCAAGATTGAACCCAAAACCAAGCACTTCTCCCATTGCAAGAATTGCCAATCTAGTTGGCCAAACCAAACCAATAACTCGAAGCGACTTGCAAGGATATGAAATCATGCATATAAGAAATCAAAGGAGATTCAAATAAGATTCATGGATAATTTGAACATAAACTCACAATTCATCAGATCTTTAGAAACACACCACAAAAGAGGATTACATCGGATGGATCGCCATGAAGATCATGAAGAACATGGTATTGAAGATCAAAGGGAGAGAAGAAGCCATCTAGTCAAAAAAAAACTCCAATAGATTACAGGAAAAGGCTCCAAGATTGGATCTCTCGGGAATTGAGGCTTCCGGCAGCGGAAAAATATTTGCGTGGCTCATTCTGATGTTGGGGGAATATTTGGGTACTTATAGGCCAAGAATTAGGGTTAGGAGACCCGCTAGGAGGCAACAAGCCTACTAGGCGCGGCCAGGGGGCATGCCTAGCAGGCTTGTGGTGCCCTGGCTCCTCCCCTAACATGCACTCCAAGCTTGGATGACTTGTTTCCTTCGAGAAAAATTCCTTCTGAAGGTTTTATTCCATTTGGACTCTGTTTAATATTCCATATCTGCAAAACTCAAAAACAACGAAAAACAGAAACTGGCACTTGACTCTAGATTAATAGGCTAGTCCCAAAGATAATATAAAATAGCATATTAATGCATATAAAACATCCAAAACAGATAATATAATAGCATGCCATCATCAAAAATTATAGATACGTTGGAGACGTATTAGGGGCTGGCGTGCCCCCATGACCGCCCCGCGATGGTTTTGCATGGGGGCTAGGCACGACGTCTGCGTAGGATCCATCCTCATAGTGAATCGTCGAAAATTCTAGGAACCAGAGCTCTGACCTACGGGCTGGCCACCCGTGCTGGCTATCTACCTTAGTGCCACGCCCCCTCAGTGAACCGTCGCGGGCGAAGGAACGCAAGATGGCTCGGCTCGCGCTGTAGCAGTGCGGGCGACTTGTCCAATGCAGACATGCCTCTACGGACGTGCGGGGCACAATACGATGTCATGTTTGGGCCGTAGGGGCACGCAGCCACTAAACACATAATGGTGAACTGCGTCTCCCCTAGACATGCCCTTATGGATGCATGGAGCGCGCCACGGCACCGAAGTTTGGATTGTAAGGGCACGCAACAACACTCCCGTGGCCACGCGGTGTGCGATGTCGTTCGCACATGGGCCACTCCTGCACCGAAATATCCGGGAGCATCGAAAGACCAGGTTAGGATCTTATGAGCCTCATGCCTAAGGTATGAACAACGAATTGCCCCATGCAGACATGCCCCTATGGATGCGTGGGGCGCGACACAACGCACATGTTTTGGCTGTAGGGGCACGCAGCCGCTGAACACGCAACTCGTGAACAGCGGCTCCCCCGGACATGCCCTTACGAATGCGCGGGGCATGCCATGGTGCCCATGTTTGGACCGTAAGGGCACGCGACAACACTTCTAAGGCCACGCGGTGTACAATGGCATTTGTACACAGGTAAAGCGATTTAACCATACCTCACCTATTAAGCTTTGCTAGTCTTGACCATTGGAAATGAGATTGCTGAGTCTCTATGGCTCAGAAATTACTAGAACAACAGTTGCAGGTACAGGTAAAGCGATGCTTTGACATGAGATCAATGCTTGTTTGATTTGGATTTCTTCTTCTTGTTCATCAATCTAGGATGGGTTCCAGGCGGCAGCATGGGATAGCAAGGATGGATGTCATTTAATCGTTTGTTTCTTTCCGTAGTCGGACCCTGCTCTTCCTGTATGATGTTTGAATATGTTGTTGTACTGATGTGACCTTGATGTAGCTTGTGGTGAGTGTAAGCCAATTCCATATACTCATATCTTATGTACATGTACTTGTAATGATATCCATTCTTGCGAAACGACGAGATGCGCTTCTATCCCTGTCGAGGCCCACATGCCAAAATAAGGATAGAATCGCATCTTGGGTGCTACACTGCAGACCAGCGCGTGGCCCACCACAACTGCCCGGTACGACCCAGCAACAAGTCTCTCAAGTCAAGGCCCTCGTGAGCGCCCCCCGCATTGCGAAGAGGACAACATCAAGACCTCCAAAGAGTGGCATCCCCCCAGGCTGCCTCCTAAGGAGCGGAGATTAATATGAAACTGCCTTGACTCCCGAGGCCGGGGTGACGTGGATTCTGACCGCAAGGCCAGACGGGCGCCAGCAGGCGCAGGAGGAGGAAAATTTCTTGTTTTGTGGTAAGGAGACAAGGACATACGCGGGTTCCCAAGGAATCTCTCATAGGTTTCCTTCCCGGTGCAGCGAGGCCAAGACCACGAGCTCGGCAGGACCTATGTCATCGCCGAGCCCACCACCACGTCACACCCCAAAGCTTTGCATGCAAAAACCACCTTTAGTCAGGATAGGATGTACCTCATGTCCCCTTTCAAATTTAGTCGTTGTGGATCCCTTCCGGCCTGTGCAATAAGGGAAGAGGACCGTGGCCCCTATAAATAGCCACTAGCTCCCATCATAAAGGGTAGGTTGAGTAGAGCTAGTTCATCACCACCAAGCTCCCTCGTGAGGCCACCCCACCACTGTACTAGTTGATCCTTAGCGTCCTCGTGACGACAATCCACCACAAAGCAGGAGTAGGGTTTTACATCACAAGGTGGCCCGAACCTGGGTAAATCTTCGAGTCCACCTTCCCTGCAAGCACTTACTCGATGTAGCTAGGCTGTAGGGTGACAAGCTTGAGACTTTGAGCAGATTAAGATCCTCCCACATGCCGCAATATTCGAACCTTGTTGATTTTTGCAGAGCCCCTATTCCGACAATCGGTCTCACCGAGTCTTGCTGTCTCTTGACAGTTAGCCATCTCAGTCACACCAAAACGTTCCAATCGGTTTCACCAACGGTGAGGGGTATATAGCCTGAGGGACTCGACTTTTGAAATTCACTCGCCAAAAGTCTTTTCTTCAAACCCCAAACTAGCGCTCTGGACCCCCTAGATGTCGCCCTTGCCTCCCCAAGCGCCTCCATCATTGGGAATCACCATCGTCGATGGAATCTATGCCGCCATCGTTGCCTTAGCGGAGTCATCACCGAACTAGGGTATGAATCCGACCCCTTTTTGGGCTCCACTTTGTCATTCATGCGCATTACGATATTTCAATCGATAATCCACCGTATGAAATCTTTCCATCACACAAGAAAAATCATTAGATTAGCGAACGATAAGTTTTTAGGTTTAGCCATCCACAAAACGCATCTTGGTGACATCGAGTCACAAAAATAGGTTCTACTGATTTGGTTCTGGGGTTTCTGAGAATGGTCTCGGTGACACCGAGCGGTCATTTTCGGTGACACTGAAGTGATTGTCAAGTTTTTGTGAAGCGAACCATATGTCTCAGTGCATCCGAAAAACATGACTCGGTGGTACCAACATCCATTTTGCAGAAAGTTAAAACTAAGAATTTATTTGTTCAACCCAGTGTTGATGCAAATCCAGGCACTA
The DNA here is from genome assembly GCA_022496015.1 of Hordeum marinum. Taxonomy (NCBI): domain Eukaryota; kingdom Viridiplantae; phylum Streptophyta; class Magnoliopsida; order Poales; family Poaceae; genus Hordeum; species Hordeum marinum. The sequence goes on along the minus strand of CM039675.1, from coordinate 210,022,117 downwards.
GTCCTGAGGCCAGTTCTTCTTCTTCCGAAGATCCAGGCACCCCAAGCTCTCATGATTTTCCCAAGGCTACTACAAGAGCAAGGAGGAAGTTGAATGCTGACGAAGCAGATTCAAACTTTGTGCCAGATGAAGTTCTTGCCAAGCAAAGGCAAGACAAAGCACAGAAATCCGCTAAGAAGTATGCAACAGAGGCCACCTTATCTAGGAGGCTAGTAAGAAAGTCGTATGTCAGTTCTGAGGCAATGAGAGCACCAGAGAGTGCTAGGGATTCCATGTCTATTGAGTCTACTAGGAGCTCTATGCCCAAGAAGCCAGCTGAGAAGAAGAGGAGCAGGAAGAGGATTGTTCATGTTGTTGGAAGACCTACCTCCATCTATGAAGATCCATAAGAAGCTGAGGAAGAGGAAGAGCCAACAAACAAGGCTCCTCCCAAGAAGAAGAAGAAGAAGAAGAAGAAGAAGAAGAAGAAGTTGCTTGCTGATGCCATGACCAGTCAGGCCCCAACCAAGAGCAAGACAGCTCCTCCCAAGAAGCCCACATCTCCAAAGTCCAATAAGACAACCAAGGATGTTCCAGCTGCAGCGAAGAACAAGGTTTCGTCCTCTAGAGTTGCTGCTAAAGAGGATGCTATGACAGTCATGAAGAAGCTGAGACCTCACCTTCCAGAGCACAATCACAACCATCTTGTTGCTGAGGGCTAAGGGAATGGAGAGCTATAGATCCACATTCTTAGAGGAGAAGGACTGCTGTAGACTACAGATTCTACACAAAAGAGCATCAATCTATGAGACCACTCTCTTAGACAAGAGCCTAGCTGTAAGTGATATGAGATATGTAGATTGGGGCTAAATTAAGGAGAATGAGGATTACTTTCCCCATGTGCAAGAGAACTTCAAGGCCATTGATATTGAAGCATTTTTTGGTAGAGAGTTGACCCCTTTGAATGATGAAATGATTATGAAATTCTACTCCACAACTCACTTTTATGGTGATGATAGAATTTTTTGTATGACAGAAGGTGTCAGCTATGAATCAACAGTGGAAGAGTGGGCTACCATCTTAGGATCCCCACAGGTACAACATGGTGATCTAGATGTGTACTCTGAGGCCAAGATGAAACATAACTCCATGGCTAAGATGTACAAGGAGATCCCTGTTGACTATGTGCATTCACATAAGTTTGGCTCAGTATACTATCTGCAGGCAGGATTGACCACCACCAACACCATCATGAGGTATTCTTTGATTCCCAAGTCAGGAGATGACAAGATGATCCGAGGATTCTACATCAACATGCTACATCACATTGACCTTCATACCAGATTCAGGGTCATGGATTTGATAGTTGAGACCGTGAAGACGACTGCTGCTAACCAAAATAGATCATGTGGATATGCTCCATACATTCAAATGCTTATCAACCTAGGCTTAAAAAGAATCTATATGCACTTCATCGACCACATATGCCACTCGAGCTTGAGTTTGAGGACAATGTTGTTGTGATGAACCCAGATCATCCCACTTCATCTACTACACAGGCAGCAGTTGAGGCAGCCAGAGCCACTAGTGCTCTAGTGCCAAGGACTAGGAATGAGAAGATGGACCTTATTCTTAGCTCTATCCAAGGCATGTAGAATGACATCACTAACATTCTGAAGAACCAGAAGAGTCTGGAAAGAATTGTTGAGGACAAGATCCACACATTGAACAACATGGTTAATGGGCTAACAAAAACTGTTGACGAGCTCAAGAAGGAAGTGGATGATGTACCCCTTGCTCATACCTCAGATGATGATGATGATGATAGTCACCCTCTCCATCCTAGCACTCAGTTCAAAACCCAGACATATCTGTGACAGTGCCAGCTCTAGAGATGAGACCTTCTTCACCAACTCCTGTTGCAGCTCCTTAAGTTCCACCGGCTCCTTCAATGCCTCCAGTGTATACTCCAACCACTTCCATGACATCTATAGAAGTCTTTGCAAAAGATATTCCCTCCACTCCTATATCAACAACCAGAGGAGATCATCCCTAGAGAGACGATTAGTCCTATACCTTTGAAATTTTTGGTAACTTGTTGCCAAAGGGGGAGAAGTTCTATAGATCATAGGGCTTCGAGAGAGAGAGAGAGTGTGTGTTGCTTTCTATCGTTCTCCAAAACTTTAGAATCTTTTGGTTTATCGTTTGTGTTAAACTTGTTGGTGTTTGGTCATACACTTCTTATGTGTTGCTACTACTCCTTATCTTTTGAGATGCTTATGAGATGATCATTCACCTCTTGCTTGATGTGTTGTGCTATGTTATTCATTCATATTATTCTCACACACTACCAAGCTGTATGTGACATGGAAGAGTGCCCCATGAACCTAACCGGTTATCCATTTTCATTCAAACACCAATTTGAAATAGTGCACAAATTTAGAGGTAGCTCTTGCTTATCGTATGCTTCTCCAAGCGATGATTCTATTCATTAATTATATCATATGTCAAAGCTTTGAGCTATATGTCATTGTCAATTACCAAAAAAGGGGGAGACTGGAAGCACATTTGCTCCCTTGGTTGTTTTGGTAATTAATAACAACATATATCACATTAGACTCATGTTTCCACTTAGTATATTCCAGGACAAGTTCAATGATGGGATGGCTACATATTGTGAGGATACCCCAAGATGCAAGGAATGTAATTGCCAAAGCTTCAAGCAAGGATACTCTAAATTTTACTTTGTGAGAAATCACGTTGAGTCCATATGAAAACCAAAACTATTAAAAGGGGGTAAGGTAATGTTAGTGAACAAATTACTCCACGTGCACAAGTGCTAGACACCAAAAATACCCACAAGCTCTCCCACAAAATACTTTGTCTAAACCCTATCATGCAAAATTGGTGCCACCAAGTGTCCCACTCGTCCCTACCGATTTTCTCCTCAGATAGAACCCTAGAAAAACCCTAGCCTCGTTACAACCAAGTACTCTAAAGGTGCAACCGAGTTTCAGTGACCAAGATTCCGGTGACCAAATTTATAGAATTGGAATTTCTGAGTTTAATGGATCGGTCTCGCCGAGTTTGGAAACTGTCCTCGGTGACTCATATCGGTACTACCGAGAATGTCATATCGGTCTCACCGAGATTCCTAAAGTTGCCACATTTTGAACAAATCCGTATGACCAAGTTTTACTTTGGTTTCGCCGAGTTGGTCAATAATGGTGTAAAGGTTGGATTTTGGAGATGCCTATATATAACCCTCCACCACATCCCACTCATAAGAGAAGCACTCAGAACAGTTCCCCACTTCCCATATCCAAAATTCAGAGAGAGAACCATCTACCCTTGTGTTGAGATCAAGATCATCCACTCCAACCATATGGATCTTGATTTCTAGCCTCCCCAAGTTGCTTTTCACCCAATCGATCTGTTCTACCAAGCCAAATCTATGAGAGAGTGATTGAGTGTTGAGGAGTCTATCATCTTTAAGCACAAGAGCAAGGAGTTCATCTTCACTATCAAGCCTATTACCTTCTGGAGAGTGGTGCCTCCTAGATTGGTTAGGTGTTGCTTGGGAGCCTCCTACTTTGTGTTGTGGAGTTGAACGAAGAAGTTTGTACAGATAGAAGCCATTATGGAATATTCAAGGTTGCTACTTCATGGACACTTATGGGTGGAGCCCTTCGTGGACTCTCACGATCGATATGCTCAGTGGGTTGAAGACTCCATAAAGGTGGATGTACGATAGTGCCACCTATCGGAACCACAGGAAAAATCTTTGTGTCTAGAATTGTTTTTGATCTTCTAACCCTACCCCTACTACATGTGATTGTCTTTACTTTCTGCTGCTATAGTCTTAGACATGCATGTGTAGGGTGTGCTTGACTTGCTATCATCGACAAAATCTGCCCACAAGTAAAATTTGGAAAAGGTAGAATTTTTATTTGGTCAAGTAGTCTAATCACCCCTATCTAGACTTACTTTTAATCCTACACATGGACTCCCTCGCAAGAGTTGTGGAGCTCGTTCCATCATGTGAAGTAGTCGTGGAGTAGCTCAATCGGCCCCTGGACGCAGAGGGCCAGCTAACGGGGCCGACCGGGACACTTGTACATGGTGGTGAAGTTGCGGACAAACGCCTCCTAGAAGTCCAACCAGCCTTTGATGTTGCCGGCCGGAAGGGTGTTAAGCCAAGTCCGGGCTAAGCTGAGAAACATGAGGGGGGTGTAGCATATCACCACGCGCTTGTTGAAGTCGGCGATGTTGACAGTGGTGGTGTAGTAGGCCAACCAATCTTCTGGTTTGGTAGAGCCATTGTACTTGGGGGTTTCACATGCCAAGGTGAAGCCCTTGGGGAACAGTTCCTTCAGGATGCATGGCCCAAACACGGCTAGCCTGCAACATTTTCCTCCTCCATGGCTTGGGACTCCACGATCTATCTAGATGGAGGCGGGCGTCCTGGTCATCGAGGATGCGAGGGCCGATGCACTCAGCCATTACGCGTTGGGTTGTCGGCTTTTCGGTGCTACCTCTTGACCATGTGTTGGTTTTCCCTTGAAGAGAAAAGGGTGATGCAGCAAAGTAGATAAGTGTTTCCCTCAGTTTGCTGAGAACCAAGGTATCAATCCATTAGGAGGAACAAGCAAGTCACCAATGGATGCACCTACATACACAATCAAATTCTTGCACCCAACGCTATAAAGGGGTTGTCAATCTCTTCACGGTTATTTGCAAGGATTAGATATGATAGAGATAGATGTAAGAGATTGTAGAAAGTAAAAGGTAAATAAATTGCAGCAAGGTATTTCTTGTATTTTCGGTTTATAGATCTGAAAATATATTACGGAAAGTAGACCCGAGGGCAATAGGTTTCACTAGAGGCTTCTCTCTTAAAGGAAAGTATCGTGGTGGGTGAACAAATTACTATTGAGAAATTGATAGAAAAGCGAATAATGATGATGATATCCAAGGAAATGATTATGCATATAGGCATCACATCCGTGTCAAGTATACCGAAACGGTTCTGCATCTACCACTATTACTCCACACATCGACCGACTCCTGCCTGCATCTAGAGTATTAAGCTCATGAAGAACAGAGTAATGCATTAGGTAAGATGACATGATGTAGAGGGATAAACTCAAGCAATATGATGAAAACCACATCTTTTTACTCTTAATGGCATCAATACTATACATGCCTCACTACCCCTACTTTGTCATTGGGTGAGGACACCGCAAGATTGAACCCAAAACCAAGCACTTCTCCCATTGCAAGAATTACCAATCTAGTTGGCCAAACCAAACCAATAACTCGAAGAGACTTGCAAAGATATGAAATCATGCATATAAGAATTCAGAAAAGACTCAAATAATATTCATGGATAATCTAAACAAAAGCCCAACATTCATCGGATCCTGACAAACACACCGCAAAAGAGCATTACATCAGATAGATCTCCATGAAGATCATGAAGAACATGGTATTGAAGCACACAGAGAGAGAGAAGAATCCATCTAGCTACTATTTATGGACCCATAGGTCTGTGATGGACTACTCACACATCATTAGAGGGGCAATGGAGTTGATGTACATGCCCTCCGTGATCGAATCCCCCTCCGATAGATTACCAGAAAAAGCTCCAAGATTGGATCTCTCGGGAACGGAGGCTTGTAGCGACAGAAAAGTATTTTTGTGGCTCCCTTTGCTATTGGGGGAATATTTGGGTATTTATAGGAAGAAGATTAGGGCTAGGAGACCTACCAGGAGGTGGGAAGCCTGTCATGCGTGGTCAGGGGGGTGGTCGCGCCCCCTAGCTTGTGATCTCCTAGCAAAGGCCCTGTCGTGCACTCATAGTCTGGTAGATCTCTTTCCTTCAAGAAAAAATCATTCTGAAGATTTTATTCCGTTTGGACTCCATTTAATATTCCATATCTGTAATACTCAAAAATAAGGAAAAAATAGAAACTATCACTGGGCTCTAGATTAATAAGTTAGTTCCAAAAATAATATAAAATAGCATATTTATGCATATAAAATATCCAAAATAGATAATATAATAGCATGACATCATCAAAAATTATAGATACGTTGGAGACGTATCAACATCCCCAAGCTTAATTCCTGCTCGTCCTCGAGTAGGTAAATGATAAAAACAGAATTTTTGATGTGGAGTGCTACCTATCATATTTATCCATGTAATATTCTTTATTGTGGCATGAATATTCAGATCAATAAGATTCACAACAAAAATTTAATATTAACATAAAAACAATAATACTTCAAGCATACTAACAAGGCAATTGTGTCCTTTTGAAATAACATGGCCTAAGAAAGTTATCCCTACAAAATCATATGGTCTGGCTATGCTCCATTCCCCACACAAAGTATATAATCATGCACAGCCTCGATGACAAGCCAAGCAATTGTTTAACACCTTTTATGTTCTCAAACCTTTTCAACTCTCACACAATACATGAGCGTGAGCCATGTATATAGCACTATAGGTGGAATGGAAATGTGGTGGAGGTTGGGAAGAAAAGGAGAATATAGTCTCACATCAACTAGGCGTATCAACGAGCTATGGAGATGCCCATGAATAGAGATCAATGTGAGTGTGTAGGGATTGCCATGCAATGGGTGCACTAGATCTATAAGTGTATGAGAGCTCAAAAAGAAACTAAGTGGGTGTGCACTACAAAAAATTCCACTAGTTATATGAAAGTGACAAAATAGGAGACTCTTTATCATGAAGACCAAGGTTCTACTTTGAAGCACAAGTGTGGAAAAAGATAGTAGCATTGTCCCTTCTCTCTTTCTCTCATATTTTTTTATTTTTTATTTTGGTGGGCATAGAAGGCCTCTTTTTTTTATTTGGGCTTCGTTGGCCTCTTTTATTTTTAATAAAGTCAAGAGTCTCATCCCAACTTGTGAGGGAATCATAGCTTCCATAATTCTTTTGTCTCACGGGACAATGCTCGAATAATGATGACCATCACACTTTTATTTACTTACAACTCGAAACCTAGAACAAAATATGATTCTATATGAAAAAGCAATATGAAAATGATGGCGCGTGTCATAAAAACGGAATGGTGGAAGTTGCATGGAAATATATCTCGGAATGGCTGTGGAAATGTCATAATAGGTAGGTATGGTGGCTGTTTTGAGGAAGGGAATATGGTGGCTGTTTTGAGGAAGGTGGGTTTAATGCACCAACAAAAGTTGTGCGGTACTAGAGAGGCTAGCAAAGGTGGGCGGGTGAGAGTGTGTATAATCCATGGACTCACATTAGTGATAAAGAACTCAAATACTTATTGCAAAAGTCTATTAGTTATCGAAACAAAGTATTAGATGCATGCGCCTAGGGGATAGGTTGGTAGGAGTTAAACATCACGCTCTCCCGACCCTCACACAAAGGATGACAATCAATAAACAAATCATGCTCCGACTTCGTTACATAACGGTTCACCATATGTGCATGCTACGGGAATCACATACTTCAACACAAGTATTTCTACCATTCCACAATTACTCACTAGCATGACTCTAATATCACCATCCTTATATCTCAAAACTATATGCAAGGAATCAAACTTCTCATAGTATTCAATGCACTTTATATGAAAGTTTTTATTATATCCCTCTTGGATGCCTATTATATTAGGACTAAATTCATAGCCTAACCAATTACAATTCTGTTTAAAGACTCTCAAAATAATATAAGTTAGGTACGAGAGTTCAAATTTTTTTCTTATAAAACCAAACACTGCCGTGCTCTAAAAAGGTATGAGTGAAGCACTAGAGCAAAATTGCCTATCTCAAAAGATATAAGTGAATCACATAGAGTATTTTAATAAATTAATGATTCAACGTGTCTCTCTCAAAAGATGTGTGCATTAAGGATTATTGTGGCAAACTAAAAATAAAAGACTCATATCATACAAGACGCTCCAAGCAAAACACATATCATGTGGTGAATAAAAATATAGCCTCAAGTAAATTTACCGATGGATTGAAGACGAAAGAGGGGATCGCTTCCGGGGCATCTCCAAGCTTAGGATCTTTTTCATCCTTGAATATGACTTGGGGTGCCTTGGGCATACCCAAGCTTAGGCTCTTGCCACTCCTTATTCCATAGTCCATCAAATCTTTACCCAAAACTTGAAAACTTCACAACACAAAACTCAACAGAAAACTCGTAAGATCCGTTAGTATAAGAAAAAAAATCACCACTTTAGGTACTGTTGTGAGCTCATTATTTATTTATATTGGTGTAATACCTACCGTATTATAACTTCTCCACGGTTCATATCCCCCGATACAACCCATAGATACATCAAAATAGGTAAACAACTCAAAGAAAACAGAATCTGTCAAAAAAAGAACAATTTGTAGCAATCTGAAAACTTCGTATACTTCTATAACTCCAATAATTGTGGAAAAATAGGAAAACCTGGCAATTTGTATATCTATCTTGTGAAAAAATTCAGAATCATTCGACGCACTGAAAATTTTATAAAATTCCTGGACTGAGCGCAAAAGTTTCTGATTTTTAGCAAAATCAAATCAACAACCACCATAGACCATCCCAAAGGTCTTACTTGGCTCAAACACTAATTAAAACACCAAAACACAATTAATAGAGAAGTAATAATGTGGGAAACACTCAAAAACAGAAGCAAAACAGAATATAAAAATAAAATTGGGTTGCCTCCCAACAAGAGCTATTGTTTAATGCTCCTAGCTAGGCAAAACACAATAGATCTAGGTGTTGTCATAATAGTAAGGGAGATCATCCATGATCATTTCATACTCCCTTCTTTCAGCGGCAAGTTTCCTTGGTGGCAAGCAAAAATAATCAAAAGGGCTTAATTTAATAGGATAAGGATCCTTAAGATCAAGTGCGGGAGGGGTAGGTTCTTCATGAGGGTTCTTATTAGCAAAATCATCAAAATTCCCCTCAAGATTATTACCATCCTTTTGACTCAAACTATCCTTAGATTATGACATGGTGGAAAGGAATCGATCTGGCATGCAAGAAAACAAAAGGCAAATGTAAAGGTGAACGGAATAAGGGAGAATAAAAAGGCAAATATTTTTGGTATTTTCTGAATATCGTTTTAGAAGTGGGGGATAGGAAAACAAGAGGTGAATGGCAAATAAAGTAAATGCAAGAGATGAGTTTATGATGGGTACTTGGTAGGATTGATGTGTATCCTCCTCGGCAACCGCGCTAGAAATCCTTCTTGCTACCTCTTGAGCATGCGTTGGTTTTCCCTTGTAGAGGAAAGGGTGATGCAGCAAAGTAGATAAGTATTTCCCTCAGTTGTTGAGAACCAAGGTATCAATCCAGTAGGAGGAACAAGCAAGTCACCAATGGATGCACCTACACAAACAATCAAACTCTTGCACCCAACGCTATAAAGGGGTTGTCAATCCCTTCACGGTTATTTGCAAGGATTAGATCTAATAGAGATAGATGTAAAAGATTGTGGAAATTAAAAGGTAAATAAATTGCAGCAAGGTATTTTTGCTATTTTTGGTTTATAGATCTGAAACAATATAATGGAAAGTAGACCCGGGGTCCATAGGTTTCACTAGAGGCTTCTCTCTAGAAGGAAAGTATCACGGTGAGTGAACAAATTATTCTCGAGCAATTGATAGAAAAGCGAATAATCATGAATATATCCAAGGCAATGATTATGCATATAGGCATCATGTCCGTGTCAAGTAGACCGAAACAATTCTGCATCTACTACTATTACTCCACACATCGACCGACTCCTGCCTACATCTATAGTATTAAGTTAATGAAGAACAGAGTAACGCATTCGGTAAGATGACATGATGTAGAGGGATAAACTTAGGAAATATGATGAAAACCTCATATTTTTACCCTTGATGGCAACAATACAATATGTGCCTCGCTACCCCTACTTTGTCACTAGGTGAGGACACCGCAAGATTGAACCCAAACCAAGCACTTCTCCCATTGCAAGAATTACCAATCTAGTTGGCCAAACCAAACCATTAACTTGAAGAGACTTGCAAAGATATGAAATCATGCACATAAGAATTCAGAAAATACTTAGATAATATTATGGATAATCTTGACATAAACCCACAATTCATCAGATCTCGACAAACACACCGCAAAAGAGTATTACATCGGATAGATCTCCATGAAGATCATAAAGAACATGGTATTGAAGCACAAAGAGAGAGAAGAAGTCATCTAGCTACAAGCTATGGACCCGTAGGTCTGTGGTGGACTACTCACGCATCATGGGAGGGGCAATGGAGTTGATGTGAATGCTCTCCGTGATCGAATCCCCCTCCGGCAGATTACCGGAAAAGGCTCCAAGATTGGATCTCTCGAGAACAGATGCTTTTGGCAGCGGAAAAGTATTTCCGTGGATCCCTTTGGTATTGGGGGAATATTTGGGTATTTATAGGATGGATATTAGGGCTAGGATACATTCCAGGAGGTGGCAAGTCTGTCGGGAGCAACCAAGGGGGTGGCCGCACCCCCTGGTTGTGACCTCCTGGTAGAGGCCCTGTCGTGCACACCAAATCTGGTAGATCTCTTTCCTTCTAGAAAAATCATTCCGAAGATTTTATTATTTTTGGACTCCGTTTAATATTCCATATCTACAATACTAAAAAATAAGGGGAAAACAGAAACTGACACTAGTCCCTAGAATAATAAGTTAGTCCCGAAAATAATATAAAATAGCATATTAATGCATATAAAACATCCAAAACAGATAATATAATAGCATGACATCATCAAAAATTATAGATACGTTGGATACATATCGCTCGGCCGCCTGGCCGTGGGCTCTTCCCTCGTGCGGCTCGCTCCGCGCTGGCTGGTGGTCGGCGTGGCCAATTGGCTCGTGCACGCGGTTGTTCACGACCGATAGGCTGCGATCCCGCCGGCACCTGCTTCCCACGTGCCGGTTGTCGTGGCGAGGGTTTTCGGTATGAAGGGAAGATGCATGTCGCATGTCCTGCCGGCCGTCCGCGGGCCGGTGGGAGTTGATGGTGTCGGAGTTGGTCCGCCAGCAGGAGTCGGTCGGGTCTCATGATGGCTAGGCCGACTGGTTCTCCTGAAAGTTCATAGCCTCTACGAGGGTAAAGACGTGCTCCTACTACCCCTGACGTGTCGGTCCATCGATCTCCCTCAGCTCACTGAAGGCGGCCCACGCGGTGCTCATGTTTTGGACGGGCATGCCATAGACGGGCTGACCGTCGGCCAGATGTTGGCCGATGATCCCGCCGCCGTGGTGCACTTCTCCTAGCCGTCTGGGACCCTCATCAGTCGGCGTGAGACTATGGGCCGCATTGAACACGCGTTGTGCGGCTGCGATCTCGCGCTGGGTTGCCTCATTAGCTCCATTTGCTCCATTAGCTTAGTATGGCTGAAGCTAATGGTGTCACGCCCAACATGCGATCCTATCCTTATTTTGGCACGGGAGCCTTGACAGGGATAGAAGTGCATCTCGTCGTGTTGCAAGAATGGATAACATTACAAGTACATTTACAAAAGATATGAGTATATGGAATTGGCTTACACTCACCACAAGATACATCAAAATCACATCAATACAACAACATACTCAGACATCATACAGAAGAGCAGGGTCTGACTACGGACGAAAACAAATGTCAAAATGACATCCATCCTTGCTATCCCAGGCTGCCGCTTGGATCCCATCCTAGATCGATGAAGAAGAAGAAGAACTCCAAATCAAACAAGTAATGCGCTCTCATCAAATCATCTCATTACCTGTACCTGCAACTATTGTTGTAGTAACCTGTGAGCCACAGGGACTCAGCAATCTCATTTCCAAGGGTATCAAGACTATTAAAGCTTAATGGGTGAGGTATGGTTAAGTGGTGAGGCTGCAACAAGCGACTAAGCATTTATTTGAGTGGCTAACTTACGAATACAGAAAGTAGGTATGATGGTCTACGCATAATGGACGTGAACTAGTAATGATCACTAACTGATCCTGAACACCTACTTACGTCAAACATAATCCCACCGTGATCTTTCTCGGATAAGGACTCACGAGAAGAGACAGTCACAGTTACGCACACAGTTGGTCTATTTTATTTGAGTTTACTTCAAGTTTGTTATGACCGGGTGTTAAACAAAATATCCAAGTTTGCCACATAACCGCAGGCACGGCTTTCCGAAAGATTTAACACAGCAGGGTTGCTCCAACTCGTCCATCACAAATTAACCACATGCTGCGGGAATAACCTCGACCACGGATCTCGTGATCATCCTAGGCAATTCCAAAGGAAATACGACACCTCGAGATAGCCCGAAGAAGATCAGAGTTCCTCACGCAAGACATTCGAGAAAGGTAAAACAAATCCAGCAAGGCCGCCCAATGTACCGACAAAATTCGATAAGAGCCGTGTCTCTCGTTCTGAGGGTATGACCGGATGGGCAAGACGTTGGGTTGGCTGAGAACCCAGATGACCAAGGGGCATCAGACATCGCCCGGTTTGGACCAACACTCATGAGGAGAACTGGCCCGGGTTGTTGATTAAAAATCCTCAGGTTAATTACTCCCTATGCAGGTTTATTAGTTATTAGGCAAATGTAGTACCAATGTTGGGCCTTGCCAGACAAGCTTTATCCTAAAACGAAAATCAAGGGGGTCCCCATAACAACCCCGAGCATGTTAGGAGCGCTCATTTATGGAATATAACACCGGTTCACAAGTAACTAGGGGCGGCAAGAGCGGAACAAAACACCGAGCAAAAGGCCAAGCCTTCCACCCTTTACCAAGTATATATGTGCATTAAATTAAATAGCAATAATTTTGAGATAACAAAAGAATGTCCATGTTGTCACATGGAAGCAATTGCACCTACACCTAGAAACGCTATAAGAAGGGTTGAGCAAGCGGCAACATAGCCAAACAATGGTTTGCTGGGTTGTTGACGGGTTAGAGGCTTTTCATGGCAATGTTGGTAAGGTTGATAAACAAGTGGTAGGTACCGATACATAACGATAAAAGCAGGACAACTAGCATAGAAATGATAGTAGTGGCATCTAGGGAAAGGTGTCATCTTGCCTGAGATCCTGCTTGGAAGAAGAACGAGTCCACGAAGAAGACGAGCCAACGTAGTCGAACGAATCCTCACACTCTGAACGCTTTCGGAACTCTATCGAGAAGGAACAATCCAAAACAACAATCAACACACGATACACCACAACATATGCATGACATGATGCACAATCAAATATGATGCATGTCCGGTATAAATATGCAAGGCATGGCAAATCACATCAAACAACTACTACACATTAATGTGAAGCTCAATAGGCAATGAGTTGCATATTGATGAAACTCCACATTCTATTATTCAGTTCACTCTCGTTTCGGTACTCATCAATGTTAAATGTTGTTAGACATGGCAAGAGGTGAAGCATGAACAACTATATCAACTAGGCATTTTAAATGGGCCCGGAATCAATATATAAGAATTCCGGAATGACCTCACATGCATATTTTAAGTTTGGTCCAGATCTGAAATAACCATATTTTGGAGTTGTTAAACAACAAAATATATGTCACCATGAGATTATACACATTTTTCTAGTCAAGTTACATATGTAAAACATTTACAACGGAGCTACGGTTAATTAGTTATGAAATAAATCATTTTAGCATGGCATTTATGCAAATTACATTAAAGCAGCAGGTTAAACATGTTAAACACATGTGAGAGTTGGATATTGTGAATCTACACAAAATTCTAGTCACTTTACATATATAAAGTTTTTACATGCGATGCACGGTTATGAAGTTATTATATGCTTTTAGGGGTTTTTCTGCAAAACAGTAATTCGCTGGATAATTAACAAATTCAGAGGACGAAAAAAACATGCATTGGGCTGATTCTGTCCACGGGTCTAAATCAACCAGTGGGCGCATGATAGTTACACAGCGCCCACGGCGCGATATAGCAAGCGAAGCAGCTAGGCTCGGGGAACCTCACCATGGGTCATGGCCCGGGTCGGTGGAGGAGGCTAGGTGGTCTAATGCCGAAGCTAGGCTGGGCCTTGGGCGCGGGATCTGGGCGCTGGTGGGCCGCATGGGGGTAGCGCTGGTCCGCATAGCGGCGCTCGGTCAACAGGGTGGATCGGGCACGGCTAGCGGCGCTCATCCTCCTGCTCCCGCACGAAGGCAGGGCGGGAGCCGCTGTCGGGGCCAGAGCTCCGGCGGGCTAAGGCACAGGGGTTGGCCGGAAACGGGATGTGGGCGGTCGGACCCGGCGAACCCCAGCCGGATATGGGCGGCGGCAAGCGGATGAGGGCCCGGTGGTGGAGCTTCGGCGCCATGGCAGACACTTGGTGCGACGGCGGGATGAATCCGAGCACTGGCGGAGCTCGTGGCCGGCGCGGAAGGAGATGGTGGTGCCGTGGCTCCAGCTCTAGTGAGCAGGGCCAGTTGGGCAAGGGTGGCAGGGCTGACGTGCGGCTGCGGGCTGTGGACAGAGGTGCGGGAGCTCGGCTCCTTGCATAGGGAGGCAGCGGCACGAGCTCGGGTCCAGATGGGCTTCGACGGGCCTCGATCTGGGTTGGTGGGGCCGCGACACTGGGAGGGGGTGGAGCTGGTGGTTGCGGGTTGGGTAGGCTGGCGGCTGCAGGGAAAACGAGGCTAGGCTAGGATTTTCTAAAATAGGTAGGCTAGGGCGTCTATTTATAGCAGTTTGCTAGGGTTTGGGACTAGGGAGGTTTCTTGATCCTCCGATCGCGATCGGACGGTCTGGTCGGAGGGGTGGGTGTTAGGTGGGCTACTGGGCTGTCTAGTTGGGCTAGGAGGGGATGAGAGAAAGAATTGTGGCCCGTGACACGAGTTTTGAAACACCGAAACATCCGACGAATAACCCGATGATGGTGCCACTACGGGCGACCGTTGGGATATCAGACAAACTCTGATTGCGACGAAATTTGGCATGCGGTCCACCTACAATATAACAAGACCGCACGCAAACTTCCGAGCCAACTCGTAAAAGTTTCATATTCACTTTAAAAATAATATTTTGTCGATGCCGCGGGCGCGTCCGTGTGTGGTTGGTCTCAAAATGGTCAGCGACAAGAATGGAGAGAACCGGCAACTATGAATGGATGCAAGTTTCAAAAACGAGTGATGATGCCGTGCATATGATGCGAATGATGCAATGAAGAATGTGACAACCAAATGAAAGACAGACGAGAATGGAAATTAAATGGGAATCTTCTGGAGCGTCGGTCTTGGGCTGTTACAACTCTCCTCCACTACACGAGGATCTCGTCCCGAGATCTAGAATGAGAAGGGGAAGAGAAAGAGAAAGAGCTAAAACTTAGTTGCTTCTTTGACAATGAGTGAAACCAATGAAATATGAAGGTTGGAAAGAGATGAAGAACAACATGAGGAACAAGCAAGAATTCAGAAGAAATTTTGGCAGCATTTCAGTAGGATAGAGGGGCAAAATTGATATGATGGAAAGACATTGAAAGAGATACACCAAACTCCGGTCGGATATAAGATGGAAGGATCATAAAAAGATTTCACAACACTCTGGTTAAATGGATGAGAAAAATAATATGATCTTGATAACTTGAGATGATGAATCGAACAGAGCACCCCGGATCAGACAAATAGAAACTAGATCATTGGAAAGGAAGGAATGGAGAACAAAATGACATATTTCTACCACAATTGAATTTGAAAGCACCCTTGGAAGGAAGGATAGAACGAGCTGATGGAGAATCAACAACGAAAAGAATAGTTTGTTATGGGCTTATGAAAAACATCTCAAAATTATGAGGTGACAACCTGCCACAACAGGAACAATTGATTGCTTGAGAGCAACAAGATATGCAAAACTTGTTTTACCAGGAGGAGGAGGAGAAAACATGGATCATTTATGACACCATGATAGCAACAATCCTTAGGTATTGCTTTAGGTGAAATCCAACCCAAGATAACTCCGAGAAGACATGATGGGTTTACTTATCTCATTCCTGACAATTTTCCTTCGAGACTCCTCATAATCAAGAATTTAATAAGACCATCTCAAAAGACAATGGAGAAGGAATTGAACTTAGAAATCCAAGAGAAAGAGCACTTGAGCACCTCCGACAAGAATCCTGAAGAACACTTCGAGAAGAATTACATCCTTAACAAACCACCATGAAAAACCATCGGGAAGAACTCCGGAATGAAAAGATGAAGCTTGACATTGAAGGTTGCGAAACGACAAGATTGAGGCCTTGCTATGGTTTAGATGAAGCTTCGAAAAGAGATATTTGAGCAACTTGGAACTCTGGAAAAGAAAATATAAGCACCCTTGAGATCGATAATTTGATATCATGAACACTCCAGAAGAAGGATTGAAATCGCCTTGATGAAAGGAATAAGAATCATGTTTTGCCTATCCTTCATCAAGTTAAATTGATGACAAGCAACGGATTTCACACACAACTTATTCTTCTTGAAAAGATTGAAGGGAGAGATAAAACACAAACTTGAAGAAGTCTTGCACGAGAACACCGGTAAGAATTCACAACGAATGAGGATACTATGATTGAATGAAGATACATGGGAATGAAGAGATCATGATCCACCTAGCAGAAGTCTTGAACGAAGCACCAGAATAATAGAGACAACAATTGAGAAGGATTTGAGAATGAAAGTTGAAAGCTGAGAACGAGGAATCTTCTGAAATGATGGCCTTCAGAGGATCGAGAAATGAAAACAATTATGAAATGCACCAGATAGATATGGGGGGAATTACTCATGATCGAAAACAATTGAGAGGATACCATGAATCTTCAATAGAATGAGCAAAGATTTAAGAGAACCACTCCTTCGGTCTTCAAAGACACGAATTATGGCTAGAAACAACACCATGAGTTACTGAGACACTCCGGAAGAATGAATAAAGAAAGGTTGAGCCAATGATGAAATTAATTCGAAGCAATCTTAGATAATGAATATGACTGATGAAAAACATTATTGCGTCATATTGAGAAGAACTTGAGGACATCTCCGGAAAGATTAGAAGAGCGAGGTAAGATCCTGGGGAAAAACCTGTGGGTTATGGGCCCACTCAAAGCAAACTCCATTGAAACGATTGATTAAACAGAGAGATTGCATCGATACAAATTAAGAACTTGATGATATGATACCCTTGAAATAATTTGAAAGGATTATTGAATGAAAACACAAAACTTCTGAGATATCTTCAGCACTCTAGATAGAATAGAAAGAGGAATAAACAAGAGAGGCTTGGATAAGAATTTCCAACATGCGGAAGCATTTAGCGATTGAAAAGGATATGACGAACACTGAGAGATTGAATTGAATGCGCCGGGAAGGAATACAAGAATAAAGAAATGATGAATTCGAAGCACTTGAGGATCTTCACCATGAATCACCAAATACGATACAAAAGAAAACATAGTGGAAGCATCAATGAAAAGGAAGGCATTATGATGACAATTAATCATTGAAGAAAAGGAGGGAGGGTGGGAAAACAAAGAAAACCTGTGACGGATGAAAGAAACTCTCGAATGAGGATTGATCTAGCAAATATTGGAAAGGATTGAATATCTTGAAGAGGAGTGCGCCAGTTGATAAGAATTTCATGAAAACTCCAGTTGAACAAAAGGGATAGCATTCCCGTAAAATATGAGAACACTACTTAGAAAAGATATGAAATCACCACTTGACATTGAAGCAACTCGAATTACCATATTCAAATAGAAAACAAAGGATGAGGCTTTAAAAACAAGCCAGAACAAATTCATGACAGAGATTTCGCTCGATATTATCATGGTAAGGTTCGCGTGGGCTCGATCGTACATTGGATTGTCATATTGAAATGACGCTCGAATATGCTCCCTAGGCGTAGCGAACTAGAAGGCTTGACGACGCATATCTGATGACATATATTGAAACTATCCTTTGTAAGAAAGTCTGTGAAGAAACAAATCCACTAGATGTCGAACCCGAACCTCACATCATGATGTATTGGAAGATAGCCTAGGTAACTACTTGAATTCCCACCTAAGAACTCCCAAAACTTTCTTGGTTATGCAATCGGGTGTTGGGGTTACAGGGAGGAAAAATATCTCACACAACTAACAAGCCCTACACTCCAATTGTATCCATCCGTCAACACATAACCAGAGGCTTTGGAACTCCATCTATCTCGGACCCTCGAAAACACAACGATACGAAACATGAAAGTACCCCGGACGCCTCCCCGGTACTGGGTGACTCCGACCTTATATCGCCACAAAAAGTATTAAAGTAATTTCGAACATCCTCCCTCCTTAGATACTAAGGAAACTAAACGATATCGATGTGTCAAGAATCCCCTGGAGCTCAAGTCCCCGGAAGAAATCAAGTCAGACTGGAGGCACCAAGACAGAACTCCATCACATCGACATCATATAGTTTCCAAAATACCCGCGTGATCCTAAAAAATTTGAGTGAGAAGAGGGTAGAATCAAAATTCCTAAGTCATAATTCCTTACCAAAGCATATAAGAGGAGTAAAAAAGTCCTACTCTACGATATAACTAGACTCAAAATAGTTTTTAATAGACTCAACTCACCAAGTTCGATCAATCAAGGGGGCTCCTAGGTCGGTACAGGCTCTGATACCAACTTGTCACGCCCAAGATGGGATCCTATCCTTATTTTGGCACGAAGTCCTCAACAGGGATAGAAGCGCATCTCCTCGTGTTGTAAGAATGGATATCACTACAAGTACATTTACAGAAGGGATGAGTATATGGAATTGGCTTACACTTGCGACAAGCTACATCAATATCACCTCAATACAACAACATACTCAAACATCATACAGAAGAGCAGTGTCTGACTATGGACGAAAATAAACGAAAAAATGAAATCCATCCTTGCCATCCCAGGTTGCCGCCTGGAACCTATCCTAGATCGAAGAAGAAGAAGAAGAACACCAAATCAAACAAGCAATGCGCTCTCGTCAATCATCGCATTACCTGTACATGCAACTGTTGTTGTAGTAATATGTGAGCCATAGAGACTCAACAATCTCATTTCCAAGGGTATCAAGACTATTAAAGCTTAATGGGTGAGGTATGGTTAAGTGATGAGGCTGCAGCAAGCGACTAAGCATTTATTTGAGTGGTTAACTTACGAATACAGAAAGTAAATTATGGTGGTCTACGCATAACGGACGTGAACTAGTAATGATCACTAACGGATCCTGAACACCTACTTACGTCAAACATAACCCCACCGTGTTCTCTCTCGGATAAGGACTCACGAGAAGAGACAGTCACGGTTACACACATAGTTGGAATAACCTCGACCATGGATCTCGTGATCATCCTAGGCAATTCCAGAGGAAATCCGACACCTCGAGATAGCCCAAAGAAGATCAGAGTTCCTCACGCAAGAAATTCAACAAAGGTAAAGCAAATCCAGCAAGGTCGCCCGGCGTACCGACAAAACCCAATAGGAGCCGCGTCTCTCATTCTCAGGGTACGACCACATGGGCAAGACATCGGGTTGGCTGAGACCCCGGGTGACTAGGGGGTGCCGTACATCGCCTAGTTTGGACCAACACTCATGAGGATCACTGGCCCGGGTTGTTGATTTAAAATCCTCAGGTTAATTACTCCCTATGTAGGTTTATTAGTTATTAGGCAAATATAGTACAAATGTTTGGCCTTGTCAGACAAGCTTTACCCTAAAATGAAAGTCAAGGGGGTCCCCATAACAACCCCGAGCATGTTAGGAGCGCTCATTTATGGGACATAAAACCGGTTCACAAGTAACTAGGGGCGGCAAGAGCCGAACAAAACACCGAGCAAAAGGCCAAGCCTTCCACCCTTTACCAAGTATATATGTGCATTAAATTAAATAGCAATAATATTGTGGTAACAAAAGAATGTCCATGTTGTCACATGGAGACAATTGCACATGCAGCTAGAAATGCTATAAGAAGGGTTGAGCAAGCGGTAACATAGCCAAACCATGGTTTGCTGGGTTGTGGAGGGGTTAGAGGATTTTCATGGCAATGTTCAGTGTCTTGACAAACAAGTGGTAGGTAGCGAGACATAATGATAAAAGCCGGACAACTAGCATAGCAATGATACTAGTGGTATCCAGGGAAATGTGTCATTTTTCCTGAGATCCTGCTTGGAAAAAGAACGAGTCCATGAAGAAGACGATCCAACTTAGTCGAACGAATGCTCACACTCTGAACGCTTTTAGAACTATATGGAGAAGGAACAATCCGAAACAACAATCAACACACGATACACCACAACATATGCATAACATGATGCACAATCAAATATGATGCATGTCCGGTATAAATACGCGAGGCATGGCAAATCACATCAAACAACTACTACACATTAAAGTGAAGCTCAATATACAACGAGTTGCATATTGAAGAAAACTCCACATTCGATTATTTAGTTCACTCTCGTTTAGGTACTCATCAATGTTAAATGTTGTTAGACATGGCAAGAGGTGAAGCATGAACAACTATATCATCTAGGCATCTTAAATGGGCCCGGAAGCAACATATAACAATTCCGGAATGGCCTCATATGCATATTTTAAGTTTGGTCCAGATCTGATCTAACCATATTTTAGAGTTGTTAAGCAACAAAATAAATCTCACCATTATATTTTGCACGTTTTTCTAGTCAAGTTACATATGTAAAACATTTACAACGGGGATACGGTTAATTAGTTATGAAATAAATCATTTTAGCATGGCATTTACACAAATTATATGCAACAGCAGGTTAAACATGTTAAACACATGTGAGAGTTGGATATTGTGAATATACACAAAATTCTAGTCACTTTACATATATAATGTTTTTACATGCGATGCACGGTTATGAAGTTATTATGTGCATGATGTTTAGGGGTTTTCCTGCAAAACAATTATTCGCTGGATAATTAACAAATTCGCACGACGAAAAAACATGCATTGGGCTGATTCTGTCCACGGGCCTACATCAAACAATAGGCGCACAATAGTTACACAGCGCCCACGGCGCGATATAGCAAGCGAAGCTGGTGGGCTCGGGGAAGCTCACCACGGGTCATGGCCCGGGTCGGTGGAGGAGGCCAGGCGGTCCAGTGGCGGAGCTGGGCCGGACCTTGGGCGTTGGATCTGGGCACTGGTGGGACACGTGGGGGTGGCGCTAGGCCGCTGGGTGAAGCTCGGTCCACAGGGCAGATCGGGCAGGGCGAGCGGCGCTCTTCCTCCTGCTCCCGTACGAAGGCAGGGCGGCAGCGGCTGTCGGGGACGGAGCTCCGGCGGGCTGAGGCGGCGGGGCTGGCCGAAAACGGGCTGGGGCGGCCAGGTCCGGTGAACCCCGGCCGGATTTGGGCGGCGGCAAGCGGATGAGGGGCCGACGGCGAAGCTTCGGGGCCATGGCAGACACTTGGTGCAACGACGGGACGAATCCGAGTGCCGCCGGAGCTCATGGTCGGCGTGGATGGAGACGATGGTGCCGTGGCTCTGGCTCCGGCGAGCAAGGTCGGTCGGGCAAGGGTGGCAGCGCTGACGCGGGGTTGTGGGCCATAGACGGAGGTCGGGAGCTCGGCTCCTTGCATAAGGAGGCGGCGGCGCGAGCTCGGGTCCAGAAGGGCTTCGACGGGCCCCGATCTGGGCTGGCAGGGCCGCAACGCTGGGAGGGGGTGGAGCTAGCGGCTGCGGGTTGGGGAGGTTGGTGGCTGCAGGGAAAACAAGGCTAGGCTAGGATTTTCTAAAGTAGGCAGGCTAGGGCGTCTATTTATAGCAGTTTGCTAGGGTTTGGGACTAGGGAGGTTTCTTGACCCTCCGATCGCGATCAGATGGTCTGGTCGGAGGGGTGGGTCTTAGGTGGGCTAGTGGGCTGTGTAGTTGGGCTAGGAGGGGATGAGAGAAAGAATTGTGGCCCGTGACATGAGTTTTGAAACACCAAAACATCCGACGAATAACCCGATGACGGTGCTTCTACGGGCGACCGTTGGGATATCAGACGAACTCTGATTGCAACGAAATTTGGCATGCGGTCCTCCTACAATATAACAAGACTGCACGCCAACTTCCGACCCAACTCATAAAAGTTTCATACGCACTTTAAAACAATATTTTATCGACGTCGCAGGCACGTGCGTGTGTGGTTGTTCTCAAAATGGTCAGCGACTAGAACGGAGTGAACCAGCAACTACGAATGGATGCAGGTTTCGGAAATGAGTGATTATGCCATGCATATGATGCTAATGATGCAATGAAGAATGCAACAACCAAATGAAACACATACGAGAATGGAAATAAAAGGGGAATCTTCTGGAGTGTCATTCCCGGGTGGTTACAAATGGTAGCAATATAAATACTCTTCACACGAGTTTACCCAGGTTCGGCCCCTCGGAAAGAGGTACAAGTCTACGTCCTGCTTTGTGTTGTATTGATGGAGTATCAATTACAAGGGAGCAGATTCGCATGACCTAGCTATCAACTAATTGGTTTTTGACTAAGCCGCCCCAAGTACTCACCTTTATATAGGAGGTCGAGGCCCTGGGGCTACAAGAGTCCAAACTGACTCATACAAGGTATCTGACCCTGTCTCAAAGCCGCCTTGCCTTCTTGGGCAAGCCGTCTCCAGGCGGCTTACACACCCGGGTCTCGCGCCATCTTCTGTCTCTAGGCCTTTATCTTGGCCCATCTAGTAAGTGGCATGTGTCCTTGCCTTCAATCTGCAGGTCCACCTTAAGGGTCTTGATTATGAGCCGCCAGGCGTGACCCGCCCCTACTAGGCGGGTCTCGCCATGGGGTTATATCCCAACATTAGGCCCCAGATTGCTTTGAATTTGTTCATGTCAATTTTCAAACTCACTTGGCGGCGAGTTTTACATCTTCCTTACCCGAAAGAGAAAATCTCATAACCCGCCATGGATGTCGTCATCTTGGATATGAAAAAAAGATTCAGTGATGTTGCAACGGATCATCACATTAAATGGTCGGCTTGAAAATTGAGGTGTCTCCTTCGGTAATTCATCACTGCGCCTCCTCGATTCTCGCTTGGACTGTTGTTGTCCCATCTTATAAATAGGTAAATGAGGGGTCTCATTCTTTTCTCCTGTGCACCGCCGCTGTCCATATTCTTGTTCCTCCAGATGCTCGCACCACCAAAGCTCATTGCACCGATTAGACCTCACTGTCTTCTCCAACACTGGTCGCTACATCAACCTGATCTGGTCCAAAGTTTTCCGTGTTCGTCCGCATCCTCGAGGTTCTATTTCCACTCCTTAACAGATCTGCACTTAGCTTTTTATATTTCTCCCGAGTTCATCAGGTTTCTTTAGTGTTCGTTGCTGTTCATCTGAGTGTTCTTCCTAGTTTAGATGACGAATAGCTCCTTGAATCTTCTAACGCTGCCCAAATCACCCGGCCGTCCGGTCAATAATAATTTCCTACACACTGTATATCCGCAATCCATTTTAATATCTATAATGGCCATCTGTTCTTCCATTGCCTTTTTAGGTTTAGAAAATATGTCTTTTATCTTCATCCATAGATCTTGCAATTGTAGCTATAATAGGCGAAACATGTTTGTTCATACTTAGCAACATTTTCGATATTGACTTGTCCGTTTAACCCGCCATCACGCTGCCGGCTCTCGCTAATAAAATATGATGGCGGCTTAGAATTTAGCCATGATCCGCATATGCATCATCGTCGCTTTAGCCATAGTCGTATTCAACATGTAGCATTTTTAACCTGCCACACCTTGTGTCTTTCCACAGTTTAACCCGCCATCATGTCAAAAGCCCCTACATCTTGTGATTGGTTTGGCTCCGGAGTCACCGAGTCATTTCTTCATGACCTCATGGAGATGGGAGTTCTGTCGGCTCAGAACGTCATTCAGTGGCGTGTTCCGAGGGCCGAGATTAGACCCAACCCTCAGGAAGGGGAAGTGGTCACCTCCTCCGAGGTTTTAGCCCACCCGGGTCAAAGTTTTTCCGGGATGTCCTTCAATTTTTCAAACTCCATCCACAAGATATAGGCCCCAACTCGTTGAGCAACATGTGTCAGTTCCAAGTCTTATGTGAGGCATATCTGCAAGAAGAGCCATCTGTTGACCTCTTCCATGACTTCTTTTACATCAACCGCCAAACCGAAGTGGCGGTTGGACCGAGTCTAGAACTTGGAGGCGTCTCTATCAAGAGTCGGAGGGATATGACCTTTCCAGCGGCCGCCTTGCTGAGTCACCCCAAGGACTAGAACAAAACTTGGTTCTACTACAAGGATACTTCTCTAAAAGGAGAGAATCCGCTGCCGGGTTAATGCCCTACCCGGCTTTGCACTTCCATCGAGCTTCCAGATCGTATGTTCGCCACAGAGCGAGTAAAATATGCTTTGGACTTCACAAAAATCAGGGCCTTAATGGCTAATGGCTTGACTGGTGTTGATATAACCCGTTGCTAGGTCACCTGGAGGATCTTGCCGCTGAGCTGGCGGGATAAACTCATGTGTGAATACACGGGTGTGGTGGATGACTCTCTTCGTTTCAACACCACCCCTTGACAGAGCAAGATCTCAGTTCCATCGTCAAGTCCCTTCTAGGTGAGCCTCAAGACGTTTGCAACAAAACCGAGTTGAACCCTTTCGGCGTCAAGAACCCGGCTCCAGACATAAGAATCCTTTCCAGCAAATTGCTTGTTTTCTCTTAACCTTCTGCATTACTCCTTTAAACCTTCCGACGACTTACATACATGCTGACTCTAATTTCTGGAAAAAGAAATATACCCCCCCCTCAAAGAAGAAGGCTAAGGCGGGTAAAACCCGCGACCGCAAGAAGAAAACCTCTGCTCAGGAGTTGCTCGAGCTTGAAGACTCGGAGCTAGAACTTTACACTCTTCTTCGTCTCTTTGTGCAACTTATTGACGATGATTGTTCACAGGAAGAAGAGGGGACAAGCCATGCCGAGGCCCTTGAGGTAACTTACATTTCCTCCGACTCAGAAATCTTGCCATGAGAAAAAACATGGTGGGTTATCGGGAAAGTCCCATTTTCACATCCTCTTGCTTACTTGGATCCCAACTTTCTTCTGAAAAAGCAACAAGATGACTCAAGGCGTCAGACCCGGAGCACCAGCACTGAGGACCTCTTGGCTGGCTTGCCAAATTCTCCGGCTACTTGGAAATGGCATCCTGAGGTATTCCTTCAACCAACTCCAATGTCTGTATACTGTTTTTGCATTGTAACTTACCTTATTCTTACCATCTTATCCTTTCAGGAGAGCCCCCCTTCGTCTGGTGACTCAACCGCCTCCAAGATGCTTCCTCTTAAAATCAACCATGAGTATGTACCTTTATACTCCACAGCATATGTTAACACCCTTGCCCTTTTGTTTCTATAACAATCCTTTTTCTCCTAGGGCTCAAGCAAAATGATGGAAAGTAGGCGGATCAACCACCACTCCTACTGCCCAAGAGCCAGAGAATCCCAAGTCGGACTCGCTTGTAGCTCATGTTGAGCCATCTGAGGCCGAAAAAGGTGCTCCTAAAGACGCTCCTCTGTTCTCTAAGCCGGCTAATCCTTACATGGCTGCTCGTGAAGGCCCACTAGAGACTGAACCTAAGCCGCCCAGCCCTTCACTAGCCACCGAGGATACGGCTCTTCCATAAGAAGTTGTTATCACTGGGACGAGCTACAATTCACCTCCTCCTCATGTTTTAAGAAAACATACCACCAAGGATGAGCCGCCTTCACCAGAAAAGGATAAGATTGATTTTCTATTCCCTAGCTTGGAGAAGCTGACTGCAGACGAGTTACACGCTGGTTATCTGAACCGCCTTTCCACGAGCCACAACATGGAGCCAAAACTTGTTGGGTTGATGAAGAAAAAATATGAGGTAATCCTCCTATCTTGCCTTTCCTTATATTCTTATGTAGCCCCCAAGATCTGGTTTAGTATTGAAAATAGCAGACCGGGTCTTCCAATTTTTGTTATGTTGCAAGCAGATTTGCATGTAGCCCCCAAGTGATGGGTTAATATAGATAATAAGCCGATACTTCCTTGAAAATAAAATCCAAGTGTATACCCCAAGTGTGGGTCATTATGCCAATGATGAGCCGGAGGTTTATTGCTTAGTAGCTCAAGTGAAGCGTCAAGTGTAGCCCCCAAGTCCGGGTTATCGTGCGAATGATGAGATGGAACTTCATTGCTTAAAAGCGTCAAGTGTAACCCCCAAGTGCCGACTTATCTTCTTTTAGATGATCTGGGGCTTTCTAGCATTGTAGACTTTGAGAGAAATGACAGACATTAGCCCCCAAGTGTCAAGTGTATTGCTTGCAATCTGCTTGAGACTTGAAATATTATTGCGTCAACACTTCTGACTACTAATGTGTCTCCTTGGCAACTTAGAACTTATGAAGCTTATTTGTATTATGCATGAAGCCTTTAACATGGCCAAGTCTGATCTGACTGGCCTTAAAGAAAATATTGCCTCACAACAAGCTGCTCGAGATGAGGTGGAAGAGAAGTGGCGGGTCTCCGTCGTTCAACTGGAGAAAGTACAAGTGGACTTTGCAGCTTTCAGGAAAGCCGCCAAAGCCGAACAAACTTCCCTGACAAAACATGCAGAAGACACTGATAAAAGGTTAAACCTTGTAATAGAAGAACTGAAAAACCTCAACATCATATATCTCGGATAACTACCACCATCTTTGGTAAGTACTTGTCAATTAGAAAAAAAATCCTTAGATTGTTGAGAAATTACTTCGGCGGCTTATAATTTCTTATTTTCTTTACATGCCAGAGAAGCTGCCAGCTGTCCTCTGATAGCTTGTTGAAGCTAAAAGCAGTGTACACTCTGACGGAACAGCTGTACTGTGGGACCCTTTGCACCATCAAGTCTATTTTTACTAAGAAACGTGTCCCCAAGTTTATCAAAGGGCTGATAGAAGTCTTGTCTACTCTCCCAAAACAAATCAAAGAGCTAAAATGATCAGCCGCCCGAAAGGGAGCAATGGCCATGTTAAGCCGGTCGTTGGCTTTTGCTCTTGAGCTTACCACTGAAGAGATGATGGATGGCTTCCCGTCAAAGAAGGTTGACGGCTTAGAGTTTACACAAGCAGACTATGCCCACTGTATGAAGGCCTCCCGAGTGCTCGCGTTGACACTTGTCATCGAGATTGACTTGACCTTATATAAGGCGGCTTATGGCGACGATAGAAAACGAGTGTGGTGCCCAACTTTTAAAGCCAAAGACTTGATTCCTACATGTCGTAAGCAACTCTTTGCTCCTGACATTGACCTGTCCCCCAACTTTGATGATGAAGCTCAATTTGAGGCTTTAACAAACTACAAATGGGATGTGGACAACCTCAAGGTCAAAGATATCTAAGACCCGACGCAGGTTGACCCGACGGCGAGTTGAAAAAACTGGCCCTGGTAGAAGGTAACCTAGCTGGGTTGAGTCGCCAGGTTATAAATGATTTAAAAAATTGAAGTCCGCAGATTTTTAGGCTCTTGAAGAGTTTTGTAATAGCTGTAGCAAAAACTTGATTGCCTTTGTCGTGCCATCGTGTCAGTTCGGAATTTGAATAGCTTTATGTGCTTATTTGTCTTTCCTTCTGTCTATAACCATCTTTCTTCACACTTAATGGCGGCTTATCATAGAAGACAAGACCTGCAAAAACAAACAAGACAGAGTATATTCTGTATAGTTTTTAAGGCGGCTTTAGAGGCACAACCCAAAGATGTTAAATCTCTTTATGACCTTGCTTTTCTTTTTTCAAAAACTTAGGTGTGGAGCCGAAAACTCATATGTCGGCTCTCCCATGGCATAGATTCGTCGTTTGAACCTTAACCGTGCAGGGTCTTTAAAAAGTGCAACTGTTAAGATTACAACGAGCCATATAATGGAGAGGCGTAGCAGTGCATGAGTACCGCCAGACCCATAAGCTGGCTCTTGTGTGACATAAATATATCGTTTGAACCTTAAACATCTCAGGGTCTTTAAAAAGTGTGACTAAATAAGAGTACGAATGGGTCACAAGGGGAGCGGCGCAGCAGATAGGTGAGTTTATCCTCGCTTTCCATAAGCCGGCCCTCACGTGACATAAGCCGCCGTTTTAACCTTAACTAGCACAGGGTCTCTGTTGCGAGTGACTATCAAATATTTTGATCAACTCAGGGTCTCTCGTCGAGATTAACTTGTAAGAGTATGTAGGACCGAAAGTATGTCTAGAGGGGGGTGATTAGACTACTTGACCAAATAAAGGTTTTGCCTTTTCCCAAATTTTAGTGTTTGCAGTTTTAGCATTCATGGCAAGTCAATTTCACCCTACACATGCAAGTCTAAGAGTATAGCAGCGGAAAATAACAACAAGCATGAGTAAAAAGGGTAGGGTAGGAAGATCAAACACAATTGTAGACACGATGATTTTTCCCGTGGTTCCAATAAGTGGCGCTACCGTACATCCACGTTTATGGAGTCTTCAACCCACGGAGGGTAACGGTCGCGAGAGTCCATGGAGGGCTCCACCCATAAGAGTCCAGAAGTAGCAACCTTGACTATTCCATATGGCTTCCGTCCACGAAGGACTAGCCTCACTATGTGTAGATTTTCACGAAGTAGGCGATCTCCTTGCCCTTACAAACTTCTTGGTTCACTCCACAACACAAAGTAAGAGGCTCCCAAGCGACACCTAACCAATCTAGGAGGCACCACCCTCCAAAAGGTAATAGGCTCGGTAATGATGATGAACTACTTGCTCTTGTTCTTCAAGATGATAGACTCCTCAACACACAATCACCCTCTCACACAATCAGATTTGGCATGGTGGAAGAGATGGGATTGGTGGAAAGCAACTTGGGGAGGCTAGAAATCAAGATCCATATGGTTGGAGTGGAAGATCTTGATCTCAACACAAGGGTAGGTGGTTCTCTCTCAGAAAATCTGATAGGATAGGTATGGAATAGTTATGAGTGCTTCTCTCTCAAGTAGGTGGTGGTGGAGGGGTATATATAGGCATCCCCAAAAATCCAACCGTTACACACAAAATGACCAACTCGGTGACACCGATGTGTTAATCTTGGTGGTACCAAAGTGATCAAAAGGTGGCAACTTTTGAATCTCGGTGACACCGATATATGAAACTCGGTTGCACCGATAAGGTGACCAATGGTCAGATTTCCAATCTCGGTGACGCCGACCCAACAATCTCAATGATACCGAAAATCTGAATTTGCATAACAGAAAGTTGGCAACCTAAACTCGGTGGCACCGGTATGGAATCGGTTGCACCGAAGTGGCTAGGGTTTGGCTGAGTCTGTCTAGGTTCTAGAATCGGTGGCACCGGGATAGGAATGTTGGTTGCACCAATTTTGAATGTTTGGCTATAGACAGACTTTGGTGGGAGAGCTTGTGGATGTTTTTGGTGACTATCACTTGTGCACATATGAGCATTTTGTTCACCAACAAAACCTTACCCCCTTTTAATAGTATTGGCTTTCCTATGGACTTAAAGTGATTTCTCCCAAATGTAAAATGTAGAGTCCTCTTTCTTGAAGCTTGGCCAACCTATTTCCTTGCATCTTGGGGTAATTCCACAATCCTTTTGCCATCCCTATCATTGAACTTTTCCTGAAATATACTTGGTGGAAACATTAGTTCAATGACTTATATGTTTATATTAATTACCAAAACCACCAAGGGAGCAAATGTGCTTTCAGATTTCGGCGGGTCACCTAGCGAAGTAGCAGCATCATATAGGCAGGTTTAACTCGGCCTTGTGCTGGCTGAAGAGCTGATCAAGAGGGTGTGAAAGCTAAACCAGGTGGGTTGGAAGCCCCCAAAATGACCTTTTTGAAGTATCAACACTTACACAATCGGTGGCTGAAGAGCCGATCAAGAGGGTGTGAAAGCTAAACCCGGTGGGTTGGAAGCCCCCAAATGACCTTTGTTGAAGTATCCACCTTTGCACAATCTTGTACGAAGAAAACGACAGAAGCCCCGTCTTGTAGGGATGCCAACTTTATTATATGAAAGAGGTATATACAATTATGGATGTATGTACATTTATGAGAGTCGATGACTCAAGTGTAGTAAGGCCGGAGATGAGCAATATTCCACGGCCTGTTGGTCTCCTGACCAGAGGTACGTGACTTGTCGCCTTCCCACACATCAATGAGGTAATATGACCCATTATTGAGATTTCTGTTGACCACAAAAGGTCCTTCCTAATGGGGAGATAACTTCTGCATATCCGTCTAATCTTGAATCAAACGTAACACCAAGTCGCCTTATTGAAACGTTCGGGTCTTGACTCTATGGCTATGGTAGCGACGCGGGTCTTGGTCTCGCTGATCGTGCTGGTGCAAGATCACGCTCTTCATCCAAAGCATCTAACGCATTCTGACGCGTCGTCTCATTGTCAGCTTCAACATAAGCCGCCACCCTAGGCAAGTCATGAAGAATATAACTTGGTAAGACAGCTTTTGCACCATAAACCATGTAGAAAGGACGATAGCATGTTGACTTGTTGGGGGTGGTTCTGATACTCCAAATAACTGATGGTAACTCCTCCACCCAACGACCCAGCGTTCTCCGTAGAGGAACCATAAGATGAGGTTTTATTCCTCTCAAGATCTCCTGATTGGCGCGTTCCGCCTGACCATTGGACTGTGGGTGATGGACAGCATAAACATCAAGCCGGATGTGCTCACTTTTCCTGAAATATACTTGGTGGAAACATTAGTTCAATGACTTATATGTTGTTATTAATTACCAAAACCACCAAGGGAGCAAATGTGCTTTCAATCTCCCTCTTTTTGGTAATTGATGACAACATATAGATCAAATATTCGACATAGATATAATCAATGAATATAATCGTCGCTTTGAGAAGTATGTGATAAGCAAGAGCTCCCCCTAAATTTGTGCATTATTTTAAATTTGCGTTTGAATGCAAATGCACAATCGATTAGGTACATGGGTCACTTCTTACATGTCACATACAACTTGGTGGTGTGCGAGAAAAATTAGAATGAACATCATAGCACAACACAATCAAGACAAGATGAATGATCATCACATAAGCATTAAGATGATAGGAAATAGTAGCATCACACATTAAAGCGTAGGACCAAATGTCATCAAACGTGTATCACAAGCAACCAAAAGATGTCAAAGCAAAACAATTACTAGCAACCAAAATTTTTCAAAGCAAAATAATTACAAGAAATCAAAAGAGTTGTCAAAGCAAAACAATTGTCTTTTGAAAAATCAATAAACACCAAAATGCTCTCTCACTCGAAGCCTAAAGATCTATATACACTACTCCCCCTTTGGCAACAAGTTACCAACAAGTTCAAAGGCATATATCTAAGCATTTGTCGGCTAATCTCCCCCGGTTGTTGATGAAGGAGTCGAGAGAACAGCATCGGCGAAGATCTCTGTAGATGTCGTGGATGGAGCTGGAGTGGATACTGGAGGAACTGGAGCTGATGGAGCAGGAGCTCAGGTGACAGTAGTAGGAGCTGATGAAGAGGGCCTCAAGTCTAGAGCTGGCATTGTGGCTGATCTAGCCTGAGTAGTGAACTGTGTGCTTGGCCTCTCCCATCCTCATCATCATCATCAGAAGAAGAAGAAGAAGAACAAGAAGAAGCATGAGGTATGTGCACTGAGTCAACTTCCTTCTGAAGATCTATGACTGTCTTAGTCACCATGTCCACCTTATCATTAAGAGTCTTGATCCTAGTTTCGAAGATCCTCACAAGACTGTTCTGGTTGTCCAGAATCCCCTTAATATCCTTCTGCATGCCTTGAACTGATGCAATCAATAGATCCATTTTCTCATTTCCAGATCTAGGAACTTGAGCACTAGTGGCTCGAACTGCCTCTGCCTCTGCCTGAGCTGTAGTAGATGTGGGATGATCTGGGTCCATCACCACAACATTATCCTCGAGATCTGGCTGTAGGGGAAAATGTGGACTGTCAAGAGCAAATATGTGCTTCTCAATCTGAGAATTGATAAGCATCTGGATATAGGGTGCATAGCAGCAAGAGCGCTTCTGATCAGCAGCAACCCTCTTGACTGTCTCAACAATCAAGTACATGACTCTGATCCTGGTGTGACTGTCAAGGTGGATCAACATGTTGATGGAGTAGCCTCAGACCATCTTTTCATCTCCTGACTTGGGCATCAAAGTATGCCTCAGAATGGTGTTCATGGTGCGGAGGCCATCTTGAAGATAGTAGATGGATCCTATCTTGTGAGATTGCACTTTGTCTGCGGGGATAGGACTATACATATCCTTCATTGCATTGTGGCTCGCCTTGGATTCCGTGTAGATATCCAAGTCTCCATCTTGAACCTCAGGGACTCATAGAAGTGCAGCCCATTCATCAACAGTGGACTCATATCTTGCTCCTTCTGTAATCCATAAAATTGTACCATATCCAAAGAAATGTGTAGTGGAGTAGAATTGCATGATCATTTCATCATTCCAAGCAGTAAGTTCTCTGCCAACAAACTCATCCAAACCAATGCAGTGGAAACTGTCTTGGACACTTGGAAAATAGTCCTCATTCTCCTTAATGACTTTCTAGTCTACATATCTCATGTCACTGACTGCTGGGCTCTTGTCTAGAAGGATTGTCTCATAGAAGTCTTGTTGCTCCATGGTATAGAATCTGTAATCAACAGCAGTCTTTCTCCTCTGGGAATATGGATCAACAACTCTCCATGCCCTCAAACCTAAGTCTTTCCTCTTCTTCATATCTTCAGCAACTAGGTGGCTGACATCAACTGGAAGGTGTGGTATGAGTTTCATCAAGGTTGTCAAGTCATCATCATGCTCAGCTCTAGAAGCAGTTCCCTTGTTCTTTTCAGAAGCTGGAATCCACCTAGATATCTTGTTAGGCTTTTCAGCAGCAGCCTTCTAGGATTTTGTGCTCTTCGATGTACCAGACTTGGGCATAGCATTAGCTAATAGTTTATTGACCTTCTTCTTGGGAGGAGCCATTGCAGCTGGCTCATCCTCCTCTTCAGCAGCAGCTACCTCCTATGGATCTCCATACATAGATGTAGGCCTACCAATCACATGGATTATCCTCTTTCTGGCTCTCTTCTCCCCTGCCTTCTTAGGCATAGAGTTCCTTGGGGATCAATGGTCACTATAGCCCCTAGCACTCTCATGTGCTCTCATAGCTTCAGAGCTAGCATAGACTTTGCTAACAACTCTCCTGGAAGAAGTGGCTTCAGTAGCAGACTTCTTAGCAGCCTTCTCTTGCTTCTTGGCAAGAATCTCCTCGTGGGAAAATTCTGAATCCTCCTCATCTGAATTCAGCTTCTTCCTGGACCTAGTAGCAGCCTTGGGCAACCCATGGGAGCTAGGGGTGCCTGGATCTGAAGATGTACTAGGCTCTAGGCTAGTGCCTAAACTCATGTCAACACCCTACTCTGGCAAATTCTGACTGTCCTCAGCATCTGACATACTGACCCTATGAATAGAGTATAGAAGAGCAGAAGAAGATGAGTCATCACAAAATGAGGCTGGTTTTTGAAAGATTGAACAAAATATTTCCAAGGTTTTGCATTCTGTCACATGAAAATTGGTACGACCGAAGAAAAGTTTTTGGTGCTACCGAGACTGACTATCCCATTAATAGAAACTTGGCACTCTTTTCGATGAGACCGAAAAAAAGTACTTAGTTTCACCAAGACAGTTCTGAGAAATACGGAAAGACAAATCGGTGACACCGATTTGTTTGCTTCGGTTCCACCGAGTTCCATCGGGCGGAAGGCAAACCCTAGTAAATCGATCATTTGCTAGACTATAGGAATTTCTTGTGGAGAGGAAGACGTCCAATAGGTGTCTCATAGAGAAAAACAAATCTAGTGCACAAGAATCAGATGGGGAGCACAAAGGAGGTCAAATCCGTACCCTAACTCGGCGGCGGATCTGCTACAGCGGCGACAATGGAGAAGATTTCATCGACAACGGCGATTCCCAGCGGCGAAGGAGCGCAGGGGACAAGGGGCATGATAGGGTCTTGAAAAAGGAAGCTTAGGATTCTGAGGCGTGACGATTTGAGTATGAATTTCAAAGCGTCGGGGTCCACAGTATATATACCCACCATTGTCAGTGACGCCGATTCTATATTGTCAGTGTCGCCGAGTTCCTCAACTGTCAGTTGACAGGGAAACTCGGTGTAACTGAGAATATGGAATCGGTAGTACCGAGATAGAAAACCAGATCAACCCTAGGCATTCAGTGAGACCGAGATTTTGGGGTCGGTTCCACCGAGATGCACTTGGGAGGTTTTAATGGTTAGTCCTTATCGATACGGAACTCCGAGAGCTCCACACACAGAGGGATCGAAAAGCACTTCTTCATATTTTGGGATGCAGCATGAATAGAGTATGAGGTGAGAAAGCATAGATAGCTAAAGAGTGGACCTAGGCATTCTTGTCCATCCAATTGGCAAAAGATAAATCAAAGACCAAATAGCAACAATTGGATGTCCTCAAATGAGAAAATAAATGCAGACCAACATGCTCACACAATGAGATGTCAAATGAAATCATGAAAAACATGCACAAACACTCTAGCATCCAACAAGCACTTGGGCGATGACAAAGTCATCTATATATGTGTATTTGACTTAGGATCCAAGTAAGAATACTTGATCATAGGTCATACTCATCGTTTAAGAACAAGTGGGGTTAGCACTTTTACATAAAGCATTTAATGTTGTCACATACTAAGAGATGCTTTGACTCAAGTCTTAGAGTAAATCTCCCCCTTGATGTGAGATCCCCCATAAGAGGGATAAACTAACATTGGGTTTTGTCGATGAAGACTTCATGTTGGTGAGGTAGTGGTGGATGCCCAAAGTTGATGCAGATCACCAAGAGTTGGGAGCATCCTTGTTTTTTCCTTACTCTTCTCACCTACATGGGTTAGTCCCAACACACAAGAGATAAATACAAGGAGATCTATGGATATAGAGTGCCAAGCATGTGTGATGATGTCCACAGATTTGTTGATTACCTTGTCCCTTGCTTACCTTTGAGGGAATGTGTGACTCCTTGAACTATTGCATAGGGTTGATGTTGATTGCAAATAGATCTTGCCAATAATGAATGTGAGTGAATTTCATTGGCGGAGTCACCCGTCAAGAACTTTCCGGTTCTTCTTCTTGGGGACCCACATCAAGTTGATGGGGATCCTTGGTGTTGTAGTATCCTTTGTAGACATTGAGCTTGAAGTAGCCTTGGGAACCCACTCCACCATAGCTAGGGATTCATCTTCATATGAGTCAATGTCCTCTTGAAGCTTGTTATTGGCCTTGAGCTTGTGGTCTTGTGGTGAAAGGTCATCTTGAGTGTTTGTCCCCTTGGGAAGAATATTTTCATACTTCTCCTTTTGAGGAACAAACTTGGGCTCGGGATATTGACCTTCTTCCCATTCAACTCCATTAGCGTTGAAGTAGCCAACACCACGATTCTTCCAGTATCCTCCATGCTTGCGTACAATTTCCTCAAATTTCTTACACGCGGCAAGACTCTTGTAGATACCTTTGTCTATAATTCCTTTCAATAAAGCATTTTCTTGCTCAAGTGTAACTTGGCCAAGAGAATCATCATTAGTGGAATCAATAGAACTACTAGGAGAAGCATCATTGGGTTTAGCATTTTTTTGTTGCTACTAGATGAAGAACCTTTCTTGCCTTTGTTACTAGTTTTCTTAGATTTAACTTGTTGCATGAATGTAGACAAGAGTAGTCGTTTGGCAAGACGAGATGAAGTCTTATTTCAGAGATCATCATTGATAGCTTTAAGATATTCATGTTCTTGATCCAAATTGAGCTTCTCGAAGCATAGCTTCTCATGAGTTCTAATAAGCTCTCTATGATCTTCGAGAGTCGATTCATGGGCTAACTTAAGAGTGCTAAGTTCTTTAGTTAGTTCTTCTATTTTCATATTATCATTGTCAATCGATCTATCTTGACTAGCATGAGAATTATCAAGTTCATTTTGATCAACATCACTAGTTTTGTCACATACCAAGTCATCATCACAAAGAAAATCATCTTCATCATTATTGAAATCAAGATATTCGGGGTGTGATACCTTGGGGACTTTAGCCATGAAGCAACGTCCACTCCCTTCATTTGGTGAATCAAATATGTCATAGGAGTCGGTTGTCACTAGTGCAAGTCCGGCAACACCTTGATCTTGACTTTAGTCAGAGTTGGAGTGATACTTCTCTCGGAGTGGATGTCGGAATCGAAGCCGGAAACCCATTCACCAACATGAGCTTGATGTCTTCTTCTTGAGTATCTCTTGGTGTACTTGTCCTTCTTCTCCGAGTCTCTACTTCTCCTAGAGGGTCTTCGTTCATAACGATCATCTCTACTTCATCTCTCTCTTCAAGGTGGCTCATCTCTTGAGCTTCTTCTTCTTGGTGGCTCTTCTTTCCTTTTGTAAGGAGTCGTGCACTTATTGGAGTAGTGTCCGGGCTTCCCACTATTGTAGCAGTTTATGTCATGACTTGACGAACGCTTCTCTTCATATATTTGTTGGAGCTTCGATCTTTGCCTCTATTCTTGTAGAATTTGTTGAATATCTTGACCATGAGGCTTATCTCTTTATTTGTGACATCGTTGTGACTTGAAGTTGAGGGAGCATCACTTGTGGCTTTGTAAGCACTGCTAGACTTGTTGTGAAGCTCTTCCTTGTCCTTGAGTGTCATCTCATGAGCAACAATACTTCCAATCACATTCATAGGCTTGAGATCTTTGTAGTTGCGCATCATTTGGATCATTGTGCATATGGTCTCATATCTATCATCCAAAGCTCGAAGTATCTTCTTGATGATGAATTTGTCAGTGATTTCTTCGCTTCTTAAGACGATAATCGCATTGGTGATGAGAGCTAGCCTTGTTGTTTCATTTGTTAAATA
This sequence comes from Hordeum marinum, assembly GCA_022496015.1. NCBI lineage: Eukaryota > Viridiplantae > Streptophyta > Magnoliopsida > Poales > Poaceae > Hordeum > Hordeum marinum. The sequence goes on along the minus strand of CM039675.1, from coordinate 209,985,124 downwards.
AAAGAAAACCCTGCTTTTTTGTTTCGGAGAGAGAGGGAGAGAGAAGTGGGCTGCCTGTGCAGCCCAGCCGCACGCGGGACGGCTACCTGCCCCTGCCGTCTTCCTTCGTCAGTATCTTCAGAGAGACAGAGCGCGCTCGCCGTGTCCTTCCGCCGTCTGTCACCGTCAGCTCCGGGGTTTTTAAACCCCCTCGACGTGTGTGCCCCCTTAGCCTAGGGTTCCTCTTCCTCCCTCCTGCCGTCGCCGCTCCCATCTCCCTCTCCATCCTTATCCTCCCCCCCCTTCTTCTTTCCCCTCGGTGAGGTTCAGAGGAGCGTCAGGTAAGTTCAGAGGTGCATCGGTTGTCCTCGCCATCATCCTCGCACCTTCGGTGGCCCTCGTCACCGACAGAGATGGCGTGGAGCACGACGCCGTCATCCTCGATCCATTCCCGGTGCTAGGAGGACCAGGGAGCCGCCGCATCATCGCCTTCGCCGCGCCTCTTCTTCCCTGCTAGGAGCCCGCGTTGTGCCATCGTCTTCCCGCTACGGACCAGCCTTGTCACCCCCCATGAGCACCTGCATCTCCTCCTTGCCGCTCTCTGCATCTCTTCGCGTAGCTGTAGCCCGCTCGTCGCCATCGCGTCTGCTGCCGCCGTGCCCCGAGCCGAGCACAAGCTCGAGCTTGAGAGCCTCACCGCTGCCGCGATTAGCCGCCGTAGGTGCAGGAATAGGTGCCCCCAAGTCCCCACTCTCCCCGCTGGTGCTCCGCATTGCCGGAGAGGCCAGCCGTCCCCGGGGATCGCCGCCGCTTGCCGTTGTCGCCAGTGTCACGCAAGTTTTAGTTTCATCGGTTAGGGGTGCAGGTTATGTTTATGCATCGAAGCCCCTCCCTTTGGTCATAGCCGTATCGATAGTGTAGTTGTGGCCAGTTCGCTATGAGATCAGGAGGTTGGGGGTTCGATCCCCAGCTTCCCCCCCCCCCGCTTTTCTCTTTTTTGATTGGTGGGATCCCGTGTGTGATGTTCGGATCCGGTATGATGACCGGATCCAGTGTGTATTTGTGTGTATGGCAGATCTGGGGTGGCTGCAGTGTGTGTGTGTGTGTGCATGTGTGGTTGTGTATGTGTGTGTGCTTGAGTGTCTCTGTGTGTGTGTGACAAGTGGGCTATGCCCCACTTGTCGTACACTAAATTATTTTGTGTGTTTTGTTGTTTTAGTATAATAATCAGATCATTTCCAATTAAAGTAACAATTCCAAATCTGGACATGTTCATTTATGCTCATGTGCATTTTAGGTATGTTCTCACTTATAGGAGTGGTTGATGATTTTGCTATGTAGTTTTTGTCATGATGCTCCATGTGAATATATGAGTATGATATGTGAATTTGGGGTAGAAAAATCTCAGGAATCCATTGGTGCTATTGGTTTGGTCTTTTGAGAAAGTTTGACAAAATGTCATTTTATCCCAAAGTGCCATTTTGTCATTTTTGTTATATTTAATCCATGCATGCTATGATGTTTGTGCCAACATGAATATGGTAGTCTTTGATGTGTAGAATGCCATGGTATTTATCTTTGTCATGATAAACTTGCAAATGAGTGGGAACCATGCTCTAATGTAGCCACTACAATGTTGCTGTTTTCAACATGCCAAATATTTCTAAGTCTGAGAATCTGTTGTTATTTTTATGCCATGAAGAGTGGTTGTTCTCTTGTGATATGTTGAGAATTAGCTCAAGCTCAGTGCTAGTGACTTGAAGTATATGTTGTCTTATAGTATCATGTTAATTTTCATGCCATGAGGTGGTCTCTAACACCATTAGTTTGTGCTGTCAACTTGCCATCAGATTAACTCAGATTCCAGAAAACTGTTATTTTCACCAAGTCCTAGATTTTTGTTTCATCATGCCAACTTGTGAGCTTCATGCTTATTGGTGTGTGCCTCCTTTCCATATTGTGTAGTTGGATAAGTTGATAAGAATGTTATGTAGTTTCTGTCAATACCTTGTTTGTGGCAAGAGACTTCGTGTAGGTCAAGTTGTTGGCTGTGAAAGTTGCTATGTTGCTGTTCTGTGGCAGATTGTTTGTTTTAGTTTTTTGTGACTTGTGGGGGCTATACCCCATGGAATTTCTTGATCTTTGGCTCTATTGTGGTTGGTTTTTCATTTCTTAACATGTGGATACCTTGGAATGCCAAGGAATAGTCCATGGCCTTCTTGTCTTGTGTTTTGCCTTCGTATCTTCTCGTGAGCGTAGCGTGAGAACCGTAACTTCGTTTCTTATGTTCTACATATGAATTTGTATCGTTTGTGCATGATGCATACATATTTGCCATGTTCATGCATGTCCAAATAAATTAACATGAGGTCTTGTCTAGATTCATTATGAACCAATCCTTTACATGTGAAACATGACTAGTTAGGATTGCCATGCTAAAACTCTTCACATAAGCATGCATCATTCTTGTTGTGCATTGCACCATGGTTCCTTGTTTATTCTTGATGTTTCTTTTGGGTATATGCGAACGTTGAACCTGAGTACGAAGAGCTAGGCGAGTACAACTACGAGGAACCCGCTACTTGTTCCACTAAAGAACCAACAGGCAAGATGATCGTACCCGGATCCCGATACTATTTTCGCTTACTAGTTGTCTCGCTCTTATCATTACAATTGCGCTACCTACCACTTGAATGTCAAGCCTCCTACATTGCCATGATAGCCTCTAACCCCTCCACATCCTAGCGACCGTTGTTGGGCTAAGTTACCGCTGCTCAGCCCCTTCTTATAGCATTCCAGTCGCAGGTACAGGCTGTATCCATGTGATAATATGGATTTGGCATATCACAATATTATCTGTTATTTAATTAATGCACATATATATCTTGGTATTGGTGGAAGGCTTGGCCTTTTGCTAGGTGTTTTGTTCCGTTGTTACCGCCATAGTTTCTTGTTACCAGTGTTATGTTTCCATACTTTGCACTCCAAACATGCTCAGGGTTGTTATGGGGACCCCCTTGTTTATTCGGTCAAGATTAAAACTTGTCTGGCAAGACCCAACTTCGGTACTACATTTGCTTCATAACTTAATAATAATGCATAGGGCTTTGCAACCCCGTGGATTAATCAACAACCCGGGCCAGTGCTCCTCGTGAGTGTTGGTCCAAACGGGGGGATGTCCAGCGCCCCCTAGTCACCTAGGGTTTCAGCCAACCCGACGTCTTGCCCATCTGGTAGTGCCCTGATACAGAGATAAGTGCGGCTCCTATTGGGATCTGGCCTACCGAGCGGTCTTGCTGGACTTGTTGTACCTTTTTCGAGTGTCTTGCGTGAGGGGCTCTGACTTTCTTCAGGCTAACTCGATGTTTTGGAATTCCTTTGGAGTTGCCTAGGATGATCACGAGATTCGTGGTCGAGGCTATTCCCGCGGAGTGTGGTTAATTTATGATGGACTAGTTGGAGCACCCCTGCAGGTTAAAACTTTCGGAAAGCCATGCCCACGGTTATGTGGCAACTTGGATACTCGTTTAACACCCGGTTAAAGTTAACTTGAAGTAAATTCTAGTGAGTAACCGTGATCGTCTCTGCTCGTGAACATGAACTGAGAGAGAACACGGTGGGGTTATGATTGACATAATTAAGTGTTCAGGATCTCACAGAGGTCATTCTAGATTTGATCGCTTATCATAGACCACATATTTACTTTCATGTTTTCGTAAGATTAGCCACCATAAATGCTTAGTGCTGCTGCAAACTAAACACATACCCCATCCCAACCTAAAAGCTTGAATAGTCTCGGTACCGGGCGCACGATTGTTGTGTCCTTGTGGCTCATAGATTACTACAACAATCCAGGTGCAGGTACAGATGAGGTTGTGACAGATGACATGACGCAGCTCCAGTGGGAGTATGACGAGGAACGCGGCAGGATGTACGTGACGTATCCAGATGAGTAGAGGACTGTGGTCGTGATCTTCGGGGCTAGCAAGATAGTATCATTGCATCTTCTTTTATCGTTTGTTTTCGTCCGTAGTCGAACCCTGTCTTTATATTGGTGTTTGAACTCTTGTGTGGTATTGTCATTTAGCATGTGGAGAGTGTAAGCCAACTAATATACTCCTCTCTTCTTAAATGTATGATGTAATGATGCTATACTTGCGAACATCGAGATGCGCCTCTATCCCTTGTCGCGTCCCCCATGCCTTAATATGGATAGGCGTGCATCTTGGGCGTGACAAGTTGGTATCAGAGCCATACGACCATAGGATCCCTTTGCTTCATCGAACTTGGCCGAGTCGAGTCTAGTAAAACTATTTTGAGTCTAGTTATATCGGAGAGTAGGATTCTTTTTACTCCTCTTCTATGCACTGGTGAGGTATTCGACTTAGGAAATTTTTTTATTCTACTCCTCTTCTCGCTCAAAAATTTTTTAGGATCACGCTGGTATTTTGGCTTCTATATGATACTGATGTGATGGAGTTCTTTCTTGGTGCCTCCTATGTGACTTGATTTCTTCTGGGGAGTCGAGCTCCAGGTAATTTTGGCACATCGTTATCATTCAGCTTCCTTGATATCTGAGGACGGAGAGTGTTCGGAGTCACTTCAATACTTGTCGTGGTGAGATAAGGTCGGACTCACCCAGTACTGGGGAGGCGTTAGGGGTACCACCATGGTTTAGTATCATTGTGATTTTGAGGATTCGAGTTAGATGAATTTGTGAAAGCCCATGGTTATGTGTTGAAGGATGGATATAGTTGGGGTGTAGGTTTGCTAGTTGTGTGATATATTTCCTCCTTGTATCCCCCACACCGGATTGCATAACCAGAAAGTTTTCGGAAGTTCTTAGGTGGGAACTCTTGCAGTCACCTAGGATCATCTTCTTCTGATGTATGTGGGCATATACATTTGTTCTGAGCAACATTAGCTCAATACTTTTGTGTTATTGCAAGTGGCTTCTAATATCTGATGATGTTATCACAAAACTGAAGAAAGCATTCTTACTGATTTTTTCAGTAGGAAGGCTGTGATGTTATTATTCAATTTCTTTCAAGCATTTTATTCAGCTATTTAATTCATCTTATCAATGAGGTGCTGATGTTCTTGTCCATCTTCATGATGGCTCCACCAACTCGCGGGAATCCGGGTCGTGCTGAGGACCAGGCTGATGTTCCACCACCCCCGCCACCGCCTCCTCCTCCAGAAGCTTGGCAAGCTGAGATGGCCACAACCAATGCAAACACTCAGATGTTTCTCAGGCTGTTGCAAGAAAGAGATCAGGGTCAGCAAGGCTTTGAAGGGAATTTTCAGAATCAACCTTAGTTTGTGACGCTCAACCAGTTCCTTGCCAACCAGCCCAAGTCTTTCACCTGTTGTGAGCAGCCTTTTGATGCTGATGATTGGCTTCATGATATGAGTAAGCATTTTGAGTGCAGCAATGTCAGACCAGAGGACTTTGTCAGATTTGCATCGTTCCAGCCCAAGGGTCAGGTAGTTGATCGGTGGCAGCAGTACAAGGATTCCAGGGGCGATCGTGTTGTTACTTGGGACGATTTCCGTTGTGACTTCAGGGCCCATTACATCACGATAAGCTTTGTCGAGGAGATGCGTGAGAAGTTCAGGCACCTGAAGTAGGGAAGCAAGTTTGTCTATCAGTACAACATTGAGTTCCAGAATTTGGCCCGCTATGCTAAGCAAGATGTTCCAGATGACAAGGCTATGATCTATCAGTTCAGAGGTGGTCTCAAGGATGAGCTTCTGCCAGGTCTAGTCCTTCAAGAGCCTCGTGAGTTTGCTCAGTTCTACAACATGGCTTTGAAGGTCGAGGCAACTCAGCTCAAGTTGGAGAACTCAAGGAAGCATTCAAGGGATTCATATTCTTCTTCTTCCAACTCTCAGATGGTTTCTAAGCAGTAGAAGTACTGGGTGTCTAATCCTCCTCCGTTTTGTCCTCCTCAGTAGCAGAAGCAGTTCGGTGGTCGTGGTTCTTCCAACCCACCCAACCCAGGATATCAGAAGAGACCCCAGGCGTCCAAGGCAGCTTTTGTTCCTCCTCCAGGCAACTTTTGTCCGCTATCTGATGTTACTTGTCACAAGTGTAGTTAGAAGCGTCACTACTAAAACAAATGCAACAACCAGTGGCATCTTCCGCCTCCTCCTCTAGTCAGGCCTCCAGGAAATGCAATGGTGAAGCATAATCCCAAGTCAGGAAGGGTGAACATGGTGAATTCAGCTGAAGAAGAGCAGTCTCATGATGTGATTATGCGTAATCTCTCAGTCAATTCGTTTCCTGCAAAAGTTTCATTTGACACTGGTGCATCGCATTCATTCATTTCAAAACCTTTTGCAACCAAGCATCATTAGCATCATGAGCAGTTGCCTAAGCCTTTGTCCGTTGTTTCCCCGGGTGTTTTCATGCATGCAAATATGGTAGTTCCGGATGTTTCTATCAAGATGGGCAGCTATTCTTTTCTGGCTTCTCCAATAGTTCTCGGTAATTCAGATATTGATCTCATTTTGGGCATGGACTTCCTGGCTATGAACAAGGCTTATGTTGATTGCCAAGCAAAAGAAGTCAAGCTGACTCATCCTTTAGAAGATGTGATTATTTTTGCGGCTCATGATGACACAATCCGTCTCTTTGCTCTTAATGAGAAGGGTGAAATCTCGACGATTTCTCAAATTCCGGTGGTTTATGAGTATGAAGATGTCTTTCCAGAAGGATTGCCAAGAATGCCTCCGCACCGGCCAGTCAAGTTCGTGGTTGACCTCGAGCCCGAAACTGAACCGGTTTGCGAGCGCCCTTATAAACTTCGCCCCGAAGAGCTGAAAGAGTTGAAGAAGCAGCTAGATGAACAAGAACGTCTCGGTCTAACACAACCAAGTTCCTCTCCATGGGATTGTGGTGTTCTGTTTGTCAAGAAGAAGGATGGCACGGACCGGCTTTGTGTCGATTACCGTCCATTGAACAAGAAGACAATCAGAAACAAGTACCCACTTCCCAACATCAATGAGTTGTTTGAGCAACTGAAAGGTGTCAAGGTTTTCTCGAAGCTTGATCTTCGCATGGGCTATCATTAGATTCACATCCGCGAAGGAGACATTGCTAAGACCGCTTTTAGGACGAGTTTTGGCTCTTATGAGTACACCGTCATGTCGTTTGGTCTTCCAAATGCTCCTCCAACCTTCTCAAGAATGATGAACTTCATTTTTCTCCTTTCAAGAATGAGTTCGTCTTGGTCTATTTGGATGATATCCTTGTGTTCTCGGAGATAGAAGAAGAGCATGCGGAGCATCTCCGCCTTGTGCTTGACAAGTTAAGAGAACATCAATTCTAAGCCAAGTTTTCCAAATGTGATTTTTAGCTCAATGAAGTGGTGTACCTTGGGCATGTGATCTCTGTCGAGGGCATTAAAGTGCACCCTGAGAAAGTTGAGGCAATCTTGAAGTGGGAGCCTCCTTAGAATGTGAAGCAGCTTCGGAGTTTCCTCGGGCTTGCTAGTTATTGCAGAAGATTCATGGAGAACTTCTCTCAAATTGCTAAGCCTATGTCCAATATCCTCTAGAAGAGTGTCAAGTATGTTTGGTCTCAGGAGTGTGATGTGGCGTTCAATACGCTCATGCAGAGACTGACTTCAGCTCCAGTTCTCGTTCCTCCTGAGCAGTCAAAGCCTTTCCAAGTATTCTATGATGCTTCTCTCCAAGGTCTTGCTGTTGTTCTCATGCAAGATAAGTAGATTGTTGCTTATACCTCGCGTCAGTTGAAGCCTGCCGAGAAGAACTACCCCACTCATGATCTCGAGTTGGCGGCAGTTGTGCATGCTCTAATGACTTGGAGGCATTTGTTGTTGGGTAGACCAGTTGAGGTGTAAACCGATCACAAGATCTTGAGGTACATTTTCACTCAGCCCAATCTTAATCTTCGGCAGTCTCGTTGGGGGGAAATGCTTGAGGACTTCAATCCAAGCATTGAGTATACTCTTGGAAAAGCTAATGTCATTGCAGACGCGCTCAGATGAAAGGCGTACTGCAACAGTCTCATCTTGAAGCCTCTTCAACCCGAGCTTTGTGAAGCCTTCCGCAAGCTCAACCTTCAAATGATTCCGCAAGGATTTCTTGCCAATCTTCAAGTCTCTCCGACTCTGGAAGATCAGGTTCACCAAGCACAGCTTCTTGACGCTATGGTGAAGAAAGTGAAGAAAGGTGTGGCCAAGGGCATTCCGAAGTATAGGTGCTTTCGCGTTGATGACAAAGACACATTGTTCTTTGAAGACCGTCTGGTGGTTCCAAAAGGTGATCTTAGGAAGGTTATCATGGACGAAGCACACAATTCTCTTCTATCCATTCATCCAGGCAATTCCAAGATGTATCACGATCTCAAGCAAACCTTCTGGTGGACTCACATGAAACGTGAAATTGCTCAGTTCGTGAACAAGTGTGATGTTTGTCGTAGAGTGAAGGCAGAACATCAACGTCCAGCAGGTCTCCTTCAGCCTTTGCCTATCCCAGAGAGGAAATTCGATCATGTGGAGATGGATTTCGTCACTGGATTTCCCAAGTCCAAGAGAAGCAACGATGCCATCTTTGTGGTTATCGACGAGCTGACAAAAGTTGCTCGTTTCCTTCCAGTCAAAGAATCTATCTCGGCAGCTCAGCTTGCAGAGTTGTATATGTCAAGGATAGTTTCTTTGCATGGTATTCCCCAGCTCATCTCATCTGACCGTGGAATCCTCTTTACTTCCAAGTTTTGGGAGTCCTTCCAGACTGCTATGGGACCAAGATCCGTTTCAGCACTGCGTTCCATCTGCAGACAAGTGGTCAAGTTGAGAGAGTTAATCAGAACCTTGAAGATATGCTCAGAGCCTGTGTGATTTCGTTCGGCATGAAATGGAAAGACTACCTTCCATATGCTGAATTCTCATACAACAATAGCTTTTAGGCTAGCTCACGCAAGGCTCCTTTCGAGATTCTCTACAGCAAGAAGTGTCTTACCCCGCTTAACTGGTCTTAAACCGGTGAGTGTCAGATTTTGGGCAATGACATGATCGCTGAAGGAGAAGAGATGTGTCATGTCCTTCGTGAGAACCTCAAAGCAGCTCAATCCCAACAGAAGAGTTATTATGATAACAAACATCGGGATGTTTCCTTCCAAGTTGATGATCTAGTCTATCTCAGAGTCTCTCCCATTAAGGGCACTCAGCAGTTTGGAATTAAAGGGAAGCTAGCTCCTCGTTTTGTTGGTCCTTTCAAAGTTGTTGGCAAGAGAGGTGGACTTGCATATCAACTAGAGCTTCCTCCAGACTTCACAAATATGCATGATGTCTTCCATGTCTCTCAGCTCCGGAGGTGCTTCAAGACTCCTGAGTGTACCATTGACCTCCAAGACATTGATCTCCAAGAAGACCTCTCTTATCGTGAGCATCCAGTGGTTATACTTGAAGAGACTGAGTGTAAGTCTCGCAACAAGTCTATCAAGTTCCTCAAGGTGAAGTGGTCTCATCATTCTGACAAAGAAGCTACTTGGGAACATGAGGATCTTCTCCGTTCCGAATTTCCAAAGTTCTTTCGTTCCTAGATCTCGGGTCAAGATCCTCTTGTAGTGTGGGAGAGTTGTGACAACCCAAGTGCTACCCCTACCTTTTATGGCTTGTAAACCTATGTGAACCCATGTGTCAGGTGGTGAATGAAATGAGTTTGATAATTTCAATGTCTTGTTCATGCATCTTGCTTCATGCATATCATCATCATGCATGCATTTTGATTTGTGATGTGCTTCTTGACCTTGTTGCATGTGAGTGTTCTTGTGGTTGTTGGTGTTTGAGTGGAATCTACTCATCTCCTTCCCCCTCTCATATTATTTTCAAACAACCCAACCTTTGCTCTTATTCCATTGGCATTTAATCAATAGAATTAACTTGCTAATAAAATTGTTTAAAAATGTTCAGGAGGTAGTCAATAATAGTTTAAGCATGTGTCTGTTGTTCTTTTGATGTTTTGGGCTATGTGAGTTTTGGATTTTAAATAACAGAGGAGTTGTTTTCTTTAATGTAATAAAATACTTGCTTATAAAATCCCCTTAGTAATTGACTTAAATAGCTCATATTTTATTTGCTGCAAGAGTAATTTTGTTCTTATAAGTTTCCTTTTTATTTTCTCTGGGGTTTTCTTGCCTTGTTGTTTCATTTTTTAAATAAAAGAAAACCCTGCTGTTTTGTTTCGGAGAGAGAGAGAGAAGTGGACTGCCTGCGCGGCCCAAGGGACTCCTGCACGGCCTAGCCGCACGCGGGATGGCTACCTTCCCCTGTCGTCTTCCTCCGTCAGTATCTTCACAGAGAGAGCACGCTCGCCGTGTCCTTCCGCCATCCATCGCCGTCACCTCTGGGGTTTTTAAACCCCCTCGACGTGCATGCCCCCTCGTCCTAGGGTTCCTCTTCCTCCCTCCTGCCGTCGCCACTCCCATCTCCCTGTCTAGCCTTCTCCACCTCCCCCTTCTTCTTTCCACTTAGTGAGGTTCAGAGGAGCGTCAGGTAAGTTCAGAGGTGCGCCGGTCGTCCTCGCTGTCGTCTTTGCACCTCCGGTGGCCCTCGTCGCCAGCGGAGATGGCATGGAGCACGGCGCCGTCATCCTCGATCCATTCCCAGTGCTAGGAGGGCCGGGGAGCCACCGCATCATCGCCGTCTCCGTGCCTCTTCTTCCCTGCTAGGAGCCCACATCGCGACATCGTCTTCCCGCTCCGGAGCAGCCTCGTCGCCCCCCGTGAGCACCTGCATCTCCTCCTTCCCGCTCGCATCTCTTCGTGCAGTTGTAGCCCCATCGCCGTGGCGTCTGCCGCCGCCGTGCCCCAAGCCGAGCATAAGCTCGAGCTCGAGCGCCTCGCCGCTGCCGCGATTAGCTGCCGCAGGTGCGGGAATGGGTGCCCCCAAGTCCCCGCTCTCATCGTTGGTGCTCCGCTTCGCCGGAGAGGCCAGCCGTCGCCGGGGATCGCCGCCGCTTGCCGCTGTCGCCGCTGTCATGTGAGTTTCAGTTTCGTCAGTTAGGGGATCAGGTTATGTTTATGCATAGAAGCCCATCCCTTTGGTCATAGCCGTATCGATAGCGCAGTGGTGGCCGGTTTGCTGTGAGCTCGAGAGGTTGGGGGTTCGATCCCCAGCTTCCCCCAGTTTTTCCCTTTTTTTATTTGTGGGATCCCGTGTGTGATGTTCGGATCCGGTGTGATGACCGAATCCAGTGTGTATGTGTGTGTATGGCAGATCTGGTGTGGCTGCAGTGTGTGTGTGTGTGTGTGTGTGCATGTGTGGCTGTGTATGTGTGTGTGTGTTTGAGTGTGTGTGTGTGACAAGTGGGCTATGCCCCACTTGTCATACACTAAATTATTTTGTGCGTTTTGTTGTTTTAGTATAACAATTAGATCATTTACAATTAAAGTAACAATCCAAAATCTAAACATGTTCATTTATGCTCATGTGCATTTTAGGTATGTTTTCACTTATAGGAGTGGTTGATGATTTTGCTATGTAGTTTTTGTCATGATGCTCCATGTGAATATATGAGTATGATACATGAATTTGGGGTAGAAAAATCTTAGGAATCCATTGGTGCTATTGGTTTAGTCTTTTGAGAAAGCTTGACAAAATGTCATTTTATCCCAAAGTGCCATTTTGTCATTTTTGTTATATTTAATCCATGCATGATATGATGTTTGTGCCAACATGAATATGGTACTCTTTGATGTGTAGAATGCCATGGTATTTATCTTTGTCATCATAAACTTCCAAATGAGTGGGAACCATGCTCTAAAGTAGCCACTACAATGTTGTTGTTTTCAACATGCCAAATATTTCTAAGTCTGAGAATCTGCTGTTGTTTTTATGCCATGAAGAGTGGTTGCTATCTTGTGATATGTTGAGAATTAGCTCAAGCTCAGTGCTAGTGACTTGAAGTATATGGTGTTTTCTAGCATCCAGTTAATTTTCATGCCATGAGGTGGTCTATAACACCATTATTTTCTGTTGTCAACTTGCCATTAGATTAACTCAGATTCCGGAAAACTATTATTTTCACTAAGTCGCAGATTTCTGTTTCATCATGCCAACTTGTGAGCTTCATGCTTATTGATGTGTGCCTCCTTTCCAGATTGTGTAGTTGGATAAGTTGATAAGAATGTTATGTAGTTTATGTCAATACCTTGTTTGTGGCTAGAGACTTCCTATAGCTCAAGTTGTTGGCTATGAAAGTTGCTATGTTGCTGTTTTTTGGCACATTGTTTGTTTTAGTGTTTTGTGACTTGTGGGAGCTATACCCCATGGAATTGCTTGATATTTGGCTCTATTGTGGTTGGTTTTTCATTGCCTAACCAGTGGCTACCTTGGAATGCCAAGGAATAGCCCATGCCTTCTTGTCTTGTGTTTTGCCTTCGTATCTTGTCATGAGCGTAGCGTGAGAACCGTAACTCCGTTTCTTACGTTCTACATATGCATTTGTATCGTTTTTGCATGATGCATCCATATTTTCCATGTTCATGCATGTATAAATAACTTAACATAATATCCTGTCCAGATTCAATACGAACCAATCCTTTGCATGTGAAACATGACTAGTTAGGATTGGCATGCTAAAACTCTTCACAATAAGCATGGATCATTCTTATTGTGCATTGTACCATGGTTGCTTGTTTATTAATGTTGTTTCTCTTGGGTAGATGCGAATGTTGAACCTGAGTACAAAGAGCCAGGCGAGTACAACTACGAGGAACCCGTTACTTGTTCCACCGGAGAACCAACAGGCAAGATGATTGTACCCAGATCCCGCTACTATTTCGCTTGCTAGTTTTCTCGCTCTTATCGTTAAACTTGCGCTACCTCCACTTGAATATCAAGCCTGCTACATTGCCATGATAGCCTCTAACCCCTCCACATCCTAGTGACCGTTGTTTGGCTAAGTTACCGGTGCTCAGCCCCTTCTTATAGCGTTCTAGTTGCAGGTACAAGTTGTATCCATGTGATAATATGGATTTGGCATATCACAATATTATTTGTTATTTAATTAATGCACATATATATCTTGGTATTGGTGGAAGGCTTGGCCTTTTGCTAGCTGTTTTGTTCCGCTGTTACCACCATAGTTTCTTGTTACCGGTGTTATCTTTCCATACTTTGTGCTTTTAACATGCTCGGGGTTGTTATGGGGACCCCCTTGTTTATTCGGTTAAGATTAAAACTTGTCTGGCAAGACCCAACTTTGGTACTACATTTGCTTAATAACTTAATAAAACTGCATAGGCCTTTGCAACCCCGTGGATTAATCAACAACCCGGGCCAGTGCTCCTCATGAGTGTTGGTCCAAACTGGGCGATGTCCGGTGCCCGCTGGTCACCTGGGGTTTTAGCCAACCCGACGTCTTGCCCATCCGGTAGTGACCTAATACTGAGATACGTGCGGCTCCTATTGGGATCTGGCCTGCCGGGCGGTCTTGCTCGACTTGTTTTACCTTTTTTGAGTGTCTTGCGTGAGGGGATCTGACTTTCTTCGGGCTAACTCGAGGTGTTGGAATTCCTTTGGAGTTGTCTAGGATGATCACGAGATCCGTGGTCGATGCTATTCCCGCGGAGTGTGGTTTATTTATGATGGACTAGTTGGAGCACCCATGCAGGTTTAAAACTTTTGGAAAGCCGTGCCCACGGTTATGTGGCAACTTGGATATTTGTTCAACACCCGGTTATAGTTAACTTGTAGTAAATTCTAAAAAAATACACCAAATGTGTGAGTAACCGTGATCGTCTCTGCTCATGAACATGAACCGAGAGAGCACACGGTGGGGTTATGATTGACGTAAGTAAGTGTTCAGGATCTCATAGAGGTCATTCTAGATTCGATCGCTTATCGTAGACCACATATTTACTTTCATGTTTTCGTAAGATTAGCCACCATAAATGCTTAGTGCTGCTGCAAACTAAACACATTCCCCATCCCAACCTAAAAGCTTGAATAGTCTCGGTATCGGGGGCAAGATTGTTGAGTCCTTGTGGCTCATAGATTACTACAACAATCCAGGTGCAAGTACAGATGAGGTTGTGACAGATGACATGACGTAGCTCCAGTGGGAGTATGACGAGGAACGCGGCAGGATGTACGTGACGTATCCAGATGAGTAGAGGACCGTGGTCATGATCTTCGGGGCTAGCAAGATAGTATCATTGCATCTTCTTTTATCGTTTGTTTTCGTCTGTAGTCGGACCCTGTCTTTATATTGGTGTTTGAACTCTTGTGTGGTATTGTAATTTAGCATGTGGCGAGTGTAAGCCAACTCATATACTCCTCTCTTCTTAAATGTATGATGTAATGATGCTATACTTGCGAACATCGAGATGCGCCTCTATCCCTTGTCGAGGCCCTCGTGCCTTAATATGGATAGGCGTGCATCTTGGGCATGACAGATCACCTTTTGGAACCACCAAATGGTCCTCAAAGAACAAGGTATCTTTGTCATCAACTCGACAGCACTTATACTTCGGAATGCCCTTGGCCCCACCTTTCTTCACTTTCTTCACCATTGCGTCAAGAAGTTGAGTTTGGTGAACCTGATCTTCTAGAGTCGGAGAGACTTGAACATTGGCAACAAATCCTTGCGGAATCATTTGAAGGTTGAGCTTGTGGAAGGCTTCACAAAGCTTGGGTTAAAGAGGCTTCAGAATGAGACTATTGCAGTACGCCTTTCGGCTGAGCGCGTCTGCAATGACATTTGCTTTTCCAAGAGTATACTGAATGCTTGGATTGAAGTCCTCAAGCATTTCCACCCAACGAGAATGCAGAAGATTAAGATTTGGTTGAGTGAAAATGTACTTCAAGCTCTTGTGATCGGTGTACACCTCAACTGGTCTACCCAACAACAAATGCCTCCAAGTCATCAGAGCGTGCACAACTGTCGCCAACTCGAGATCATGAGTGGGGTAGTTCTTCTCGGCAGGCTTCAACTGACACGAGGTATAAGCAACTATCTTCTTATCTTGCATGAGAACACCACCAAGACCTTGGAGAGAAGCATCACAGAAAACTTGGAAAGGCTTTGACTGCTCGGGAGGAACAAGAACTGGAGCTGAAGTTAGTCTCTGCTTGAGCGTATTGAACGCCATGTCACACTCAGGAGACCAAACATACTTGACACTCTTCTGAAGGAGATTAGACAGAGGCTTAACAATTTGAGAGAAGTTCTCCACTAATCTTCTGCAATAACTAGCAAGCCCGAGGAAGCTACAAAGCTGCTTCACATTCTGAGGAGGCTCCCACTTCAAGATAGCCTCAACTTTTCAGGGTGCACTTTAATTCCCTCGGCAGAGATCACATGCCCAAGGTACACCACTTAATTGAGCCAAAACACACACTTGGAAAACTTGGCATAGAATCGATGTTCTCTTAGCTTGTCAAGCACAAGCCTGAGATGCTCTGCATGCTCTTCTTCTGTCTCCGAGAACACAAGGATATCATCCAAATAGACCAAGACGAACTCATTCTTGAAAGTTGAGAAAATGAAGTTCATCATTCTTGAGAAGGTTGTAGGAGCATTTGCAACACCAAACGACATGACGATGTACTCATAAGAGCCAAAACTCATCCTGAAAGCGGTCTTTGGAATATCTTCTTCGCGAATGTGAATCTGATGATAGCCCATGCGAAGATCAAGCTTCGATAAAACCTTGGCACCTTTTAGTAGTTCAAAAAACTCATTGATATTGGGAAGTGGGTACTTGTTTCTGATTGTCTTCTTGTTCAATGGACGGTAATTGACACAAAGCCGGTTCGTGCCATCCTTCTTCTTGAAAAACAAAACACCACAACCCCAAGGAGAAGAACTTGGTCTGATCAAACCCAGACGTTCTTGTTCATCTAGCTGCTTATTCAACTCTTTCACCTCTTTGGGGCCAAGTTTATAAGGGTGCTTGCAAACCAGTTCAGTTCCGGGCTCGAGGTCAATCACGAACTCGACTGGCCGGTGCAAAGGCATTCCTGGCAATTCTTCTGGAAAGACATCTTCATACTCACAAACCACCGGAATTTGAGAAATAGCCGAGATTTCACCCTTCTCATTAAGAGCAAAGAGACGGATTGTGTCATTGCGAGCTGCGAAAATAATCACATCTTCTGAAGGATGAGTCAGCTTGACTTCTTTTGCTTGACAATCAACATATGCCTTATTCATAGCCAGGAAGTACATGCCCAAAATGAGATCAATGTCGGAATTTCCAAGAACAATAGGAGAAGCCAGAAAAGAATAATTGCCCATCTTGATAGAAACATCCGGAACAACCATATGCAAACTCATGCGGATGCCCAGAGAGACCACATGAAAAGGACTTGCTAAATGCTCCACTAATAACTCATGCATAGCGACAAAAGGCCTAGATATGAATGAATGTGATGCACTAGTATCAAACCAAACTTTAGCAGGAATAGAATTAACTAAGAGATTACCCATAATCACATCATGAGACTACTCTGCTTCATATGCATTCACCATGTTCATACTTGCTGACTTGGGATTATGCTTCACCATTGCATTGCCTAGAGGCCTTACTAGAGGAGGAGGGGGAAGACGCCGCTGGTTGCACTTGTTTGAGTAGTGACCCTTCGGACCACACTTGTGACAAGTAACCTCAGATAGCGGACGAAACTTGCCTGGAGGAGGAAAAAAATCTGACTTTGGCGCCTGGGGTCTCTGCTGATATCCTGGGTTGGGTGGGTGGGAAGAACCATGGCCACCAAACTGCTTCTGTTGCTAAGGAGGACGAAACGGAGGAGGATTATGCACCCAATATTTCTGCTGCTTAGGAACCATCTGAGAGCTGGAAGAAGAAGAATATGAATCCCTTGAACGCTTCCTTGAGTCCTCCAACTTCAGCTGAGTTGCGTCGACCTTCAAAGCCATATTGTAGAACTGATCAAACTCACAAGGCTCTTGAAGGACTAGACCTGGCAGAAGCTCATCCTTGAGACCACCTCTGAACTAATAGATCATGGCCTTGTCATTTGGAACTCAATGTTGTACTGATAGACAGACTTGCTCCCCTGCTTCAGGTGCCTGAACTTCTCATGCATCTCCTCGACAAAGCTTGTTGGAATGTAATGGGCCCTAAAGTCATGACAGAAATCGTCCCAAGTAACAACACGATGGCCCCTGGAATCCTTGTACTGTTGCCACCAATCAACTGCCTGACCCTTGAGCTGGAACGATGCAAATCTGACAAAGTCCTCTGGTCTGACATTGCTGCACTCAAAATGCTTACTCATGTCACGGAGCCAATCATCAGCATCAAAAGGCTGCTCACAACAAGTGAATGACTTGGGCTGGTTGGCAAGGAACTGGTTGAACGTTGCAAACTGAGGTTGATTCTGAAAATTCCCTTGAAAGCCTTGCTGAGCCTGATCTCTTTCTTGCAACAGCCTGAGCAACATCTGATTGTTCGCATTGGTTGCGGCCATCATAGCTTGCCAAGCTTCTGGAGGAGGCGGTGGCGGGGGTGGTGGAACATCAGCCTGCTCCTCACCACGACCTGGATTCCCGTGAGTTGGTGGAGCCATCCTAGAGATGGACAAAACATCAGCACCTCATTGACAAAGATGAATTCAAAGCTGAATCAAATGCTTGAAAGAAATTGAATGAATAACACAATCGGCCTTCCTACTGAAAAATCAGTAAGAATACCTTCTTCGGTTTTGCGATAACATCATCAAATATTAGAAGCCACTTGCAATAACACAAAATTATTGAGCTAATGTTGCTCGGAACAAATGTATATGCCCTCATACATCTGAAGAAGATGATCCTAGATAACTACATGAGTTCCCACCTAAGAACTTCCGAAAACTTTTTGGTTATGCAATCCGGTGTGGGGGATACAAGGAGGAAATATCTCACACAACTAGCAAACCTACACCCCAACTGTATCCAACCTTCAACACATAACCAGAGGCTTTCACAAATCCATCCAACTCGAATCGTCGAAAGCACAACGATACTAAACCATTGTGGTACCCCATATGCCTCCCAATACTAGGTGAGTCCGACCTTGTCTCACCACGACAAGTATTGAAGTAATTCTGAACACTCTCCGTCCTGAGATACTAAGGAAGATGAATGATAACGATGTGCCAAAATTCCTTGGAGCTCAACTCCCCGGAAGAAATCAAGTCAGACAGGAGGCACCAAGACAGTACTCCGTCACATCGGTATCATATAGACTCCAAAATATCCGCGTAATCCTAAAACAATTTTGATCGAGAAGAGGAGTAGAATCAAAATTCCTAAGTCGAATACATCACCAGAGCATAGAAGAGGCGTAAAAAGAAACCTACTCTCCGATATAACTAGACTCAAAATAGTTTTTACTAGACTCAACTCAGCCAAGTTCGATCAAGCAAAGGGCTCCTATGGTTGTATGGCTCTGATACCAACTTGTCACGCCCAAGATGCGCGCCTATCCATATTAAGACACGAGGGCCTTGACAGGGATATAGGCGCATCTTGCCATTAGCAAGTACAACATCATTAGATACATTTAGGAAGAGAAGAGTATATGAGTTGGCTTACACTTGCCACATACTAAATTACAAATCCACACAATTATTTCAATCATCATTACAAAGGCAGGGTCTGGCTACAGACTGAATCAAACGATAAAATGATGCAATGACACTGGCTTGCTAGCCCAAAGATCTTGACCACATCCACTCTACTCGTTTGGATGGGTGACATGCATCCTGCCACCCTCCTCGTCATACTCCCACTAGAGCTGCGTCACATCATCTGGCACAATCTCGTCTGTACCTACACCTGGATTGTTGTAGTAATCTGTGAGCCACGGGGACTCAGCAATCTCGCGCCCGGGTACCGAGACTATTCAAGCTTATAGGTTCGAATGGGGTATGTGTTTAGTTTGCAGCAGCACTAAGCATTTATGGTGGCTAATCTTACGAAACATGAGAGTAAATATGTGGTCTACGATAATGATCGAAAACTAGAATGATCTCTAAGAGATCTTGAACACCTACTTACGTCAATCATAACCCCACCATGTTCTCTCTCAGATCATGTTCACGATCAGAGACGATCACGGTTACTCACACAGTTGGTGTGTATTATTAGAGTTTACTTCAAGTTAACTATAACCGGGTGTTAAACAAATATCCAAGTTGCCACATAACCGCGGGCACGGCTTTCCGAAAGTTTTAGCCCTGCAAGGGTGCTCCAACTAGTCCATCATAAATTAACCACACTCAGCGGGAATAGCCTCGACCACGGATCTCGTGATCATCCTAGGCAACTCCAAAGGAATTCCAACACCTCGAGATAGCCCGAACAAAGTCAAAGTCCCACACGCAAGCCACTCGATAAAGGTAAAACAAATCCAGCAAGACCTCCCGACGTGTCGACGAACCCGATAAGAGCCGCGTATCTCGTTCTCAGGACACGATGGATGAGCGATGGTTACCACGCCAATCACCGAGTTGTCCCGGGAGGCATTAATAACCTGCTCTGGGTTGGACCAACACTCATGAGAAGCATTGGCCCGGGTTGTTGATTAATCCACAGGGTTACAAAGCCCTAAGAAAATTTTATTAAGTTGTTTAAGCAAATAGTACCAATGTTGGGTCTTGCGAGACAAGTTTTAATCTCAACCGAATAATCAAGGGGGTCCCCATAACAACCCCGGGCATGTTAGGAGCGCAAAGTATGGAAACATAACACCGATAACAAGAAACTATGGCGGTAAAAGTGGAACAAAACACTGAGAAAAAGGCCAAGCCTTCCACCATACCAAGGTATATGTGTGCATTAAATTAAATAGAAGATAATATTGTGATATGCCAAATCCATGTCATCACATGGATACAACCTGCACCTGCAACTAAGAACGCTATAAGAGGGGTTGAGAAGCGGTAACTTAGCCAAACAAGGTTTGCTAAGATGTGGAGGGGTTAGAGGCTATCATGGAAATGTAGGAGGCTTGACATTCAAGTGGTAGGTAATGCATAAGTAACGATAAGACCGAGACATCTAGCAAAGCAAAAATAGTGTCGGGATCTGGGTACGATCATCTTGCCTGTTGGTTCTTCAGAGGGACAAAGAGCGGGTCCTTGTAGTGGTACTCTCCTAGATCCTCATACCTAGTTTCAACACTCGCGTCTACCCAAGACAAACAGCAATAATAAACAACCAACCAAGGTGCAATGCATAAACAAGATGATGCATGATTCATTTAAAGAATTTAACATGGCAATCCTAAACTAGTCATGTTTCACATGTAATAGTTTGGTTATTAATAATTCTGGATAGAACCTCATGTTAAGTTATTTAAACATGCATGATCATGGCAAATATGGATGTTTCATGCAAAATCGATACAAATGCATATGTAGAACGTAAGAAACGGAGTTACGGTTCTCACGCTACCCTCACGGCAAGTTACGAAGGCAAAACACCAGACAAAGAAGGCCATGGGCTATTCCTTGGCATTCCAAGGTATCAACTGGTTAGGCGATGAAAAACCAACCACAATGGATTCAAAGATCAAGCAATTCCATGGAGTATAGCTCCCACAAGTCACAAAGCACTAAAACAAACAATTTGCCACAAAACAGCAACATAGCAACTTACAAAGCCAATAACTAGAGCTACAGGAAGTCTCCAACAAGAAACAAGGCATTGACAGAAACTACATAGCATGCTTATCAAATTATCCAACTACGCAATCTGGAATGGAGGCACACATCAACAAGCATGAAGCTCACAAGTTGGCATGATGAAACAGATTTTAGGGACTTAGAGAAAATAACCGTTTTCTGGAATCTGAGTTAAGCTGATAGCAATTTGAAGGAAGAAACTAATGGTGATAGAGACCACCTCATGGCATGAAAATTAACAGTATGGTAGAGGACAACATCTACTTCAAAACACTATCTCTGATCTTGAGCTAATTCACAACATATCACTTGGTAGCATCCACTCTACATGGCATAAAAATATTAACAGATTCTCAGACTTAGAAATATTTGGCATGTTTGAAAACAGCAACATTTTAGTGGCTACTTTAGAGCATGGTTCCCACTCACTTGCAAGTTTAACATGACAAAAATAAATACCATGGCATTCTACTCATCAAAGGCTACCATATTCATGTTGGCACAATTATCATAGCATGCATGGATTAAATATAACAAAAATGACAAAATGGCACTTTGAGACAAAATGACATTTTGACAAACTTGCTCAAAAGACCAAACCAATTGCACCACTGGATTCCTGAGATTTTTCTACCCCAATTTCATATATCATACTCATATATTTGGTTTAGCAAAACCTCCAATTCTCATGATCAATATAAACATGGCATTCCCATAAGTGAAAACTTACTATATATCTCCATGTTCATAAATGCACATATCCATATTTAGAAATATTACTAGAACTAGAAATATCTATTAACACAAACAATACACACCAAATAAATGAAAAAACCACTAATAGGAGGGGGCCCACCTAGCATACCCACCAGGCCCCCCTAGTGTATGACAAGTGGGGCCTGGGTCCACTTGTCACACACACACAACACACACACACTCACCTGGATCTGGACCACACCAAATCCACACACACACATGGCACACACAAGCACACACAAGCAGACACACAACATCTGCACAGCCACACTAGATCCAGCACACAGCCACGGCAGATCCACACCCACACACACAACACACTGGATCCGACCACCACACTGGATCCGAACACACAACACACACCTGCCAATCGAAAAAAGAGAAAAAAAGGGGAGAAGCCGGGATCGAACCCGCGACCTGTTGGTCATCTCCCCGAGCCGCTACCACTGCGCCACTGTACCGGATCACAACAGAGAAGGGCATCGAGCCAACTAGTACTAACAGATCGGCGCCTAACTGACAAAACTAAAGAATTGAACACCCCAGCGACAGCGGCACGGCGGCGATGATTCCGACGACTACACGGGCTCTCCGGCAACGCTAGCTGGCAGAAAGAAGCGGGGATCTATGGGGTCTCCATTCCCCTACTTGTCTTGCGACAAGGAGGATGGAGGCGACCTCAAGGCCATGCCTTTTTGGCCGGCGGCGACGAACACAACGGTGACGAGTACTGGCCTATGCGGGGGAAGAAAGGGCAGCGGGGACGCGGCGTCTCCGAGGGGTTCTCGGAGGCACGGGGACGCGGACGACGGCGAGACGAAGAGGAAGAAGATGCCGGCGATGCCTTGCTCCCTTGCGGACGATGGCGACGGCGAAGCGGCACCGCGGGGAGGTTCTCCTCACCCCCTAGCAACGGGAATAGAACACGGAAGACACCCACGTGCTCCACGCGATCTCCACCAGCGACGAGGGCCACCGGAGGCATGAAGACGACAGCAAGGAAGACCGGCGAAGCTCTGAACCTCACCTGACTCTACTCTCAGCCTGACAGAGAAGGGGAAGGGGAAGGAAGAGGGAGGAGGAGAGGGAAGCGGCGGCGGCGAGGGAAATACCGAACCCTAGGGATCCATGTGCTTAAATAGGGGGTCACCTCGACGTCCGTGAGATCCTCTCACGGCATCGACACGCGCTCTCTCTCTCTGCTCTCTCTCACGCGCACATGATGGAGGAGGACGGCGGGGCAGGTGGTCGTTTGCTGTGGGTTGGGCCGGCTTCGGCGCGCTAGCTGGGCCGCAAGGGAAGAAAGGCCCAACTCTCTCTCTCTCTCTCACTCACACAGAACAACTCAGCAGGGGTTTTCCTTTTAAATAAAAACAGCAACACAAGAAAAAAACAGAGGAAAATAAAAGGAGTTTTGCAAGAACAAAAATACTTTGACATTGAAATACTGTGCACTGATTAATAAAAATAACAAGGTGATTTTTAAGGCAAGAAATTTTAATACTTTTATGAAAACAACACCTCTGTTATTTTAGAACCCCAAAGTCATTAAGCTCAAAGCACCAAAAGGACAACACACACAGACTCAAAATAATATTTCCTTCATCTTGAACATTTAAAACAGATTTATTGAACAAGTTGATTCTGATGAAGAATGACAATAAGAATACAAGATATAGGTTTTTTCTTGAAATAAGGGAGAGGGGAGAAGTTGATTCCCACACATGCACACATCCACAAAACGCACAAGAGCCACACAAGGGAGCACACCACAAAATAATATGCATGACATGATGATGAGATGCATGATGCATGATGCATGAGATGGAAGGCAATGAGCAACATCATATCATATAACACATGGCAACAAGGTTCACGTGAGATACATGCCATAAAAGGTAGGGGCATCACTTGGGCTAGCACACATGAGTAGGATATAATTCACTATGAACATAAATATCGTAGAGGCTATGTTGATTTGTTTCAACTACATGCGTGAACATGTGCCAAGTCAAGCCACTTGAATCATCCAGAGGAGGATACCATTCTATCATACTACATCACAACCATTTTAATGCGCATGTTGGCACTCAAGACGAACCATTATCCACTCTTAGCTAATTAAGCATGGCATGAATAACTATAATCTCTAATTGTTACTGCAAACATGGTCAACCCATAATGTACTGAATTCGGAACGATGATCTAATCATATTTACAAAAGCAAGATAGGTCGAGTTCATACCAGCTTTTCTCCATCTCAATCTTTTCATCAAATATCGTCATTATTGCCTTTCACTTGCATGACTGAACGATGTGAATAATAATAAGAGTGCACGTGCATTGGACTAAGCTGGAATCTGCAAACAATAAACCAAAGGAGAAGAGAAGGCAATATGGGCTCTTCATAACATAAACAATAATGCATATGAGAGCCACTCAACACGTCATCGTGGTCTTCTCCTTACGACCCAAAGAAAAGAAAGGAAATTTATTTACACAGGAAAGCTCCCAATAAGCAAAAAGAAGAACGAGAAATCTTTTTGGGTTTTCTCTTTAATGCTACAACTAAGCAACTAGGAAATAGACCTAGAACTGATTTTTTTTTGTACTTTTCTCAAAGTTTATATGCACACAAGAAGAAAGCAAAACAAGAATTAAACTACCATGGATAGTAAAATGAAAAGTATGAACACCGACAACTGAAATAAGTGTGTGAACAGGAATGTAATATCGATGAGAAATACGTACTCCCCCAAGCTTAGGATTTTGGCCTAAGTTGGTCTAGGGCCATGGCTGGCCTGGATAATATCCGAAGTCAAAATTGGGGTTGTGTTGGGCTGCGGTGGCTATCGCCTGTACCACTGCAGCGTGAAGGCGAGCGGTTTCTCCATTTCGTTCATACTCGTTTGCCTCCTCCCTGGTTATAAAATATCTCTGTTTTCCTGAAAATTAAAGAAGGCGGGAGTAGGAAGGCTAACATGGACAACATGTTCCATGTCAAAAATTAGTTGGTACGGAAGGGATTGTTCGTTTCTTTCAAGAAACTGATAGCGCACCAAAGCCTCATAATCAAGGAAAGCAGGGGGTAATTCAATGTCATTCCCTCTTACGGGCACCCCAAGATACTTAGCTACATGGGTAGCATAAATTCCACCAAAGAAATCTCCATCCTTAGCATTATGATGTAACCTCCTGGCAATACTAGCCCCCAAGTTATATCGTCTATCTGCCATTACTGCACTCTTAAGGATGCTCAAATCAGGCGCGCAAAGGTGGCTATGCGCAAGTTTACCGTTAATACATCTACCAATGAAGAGAGCAAAATAATGTATAGCCAGAAAGTGAATGCTCCCCAAAGTAGCTTGTGTAATGATTCTAGTTTCTCCCACTGTGATGCTAGCAAGGAAATGATTATATTCATTTTTATGAGGATCACTACAACTACCCCACTGTGGAATTTTGCATGCATCACTAAAATCTTCTAGGTCCATGGTATAGGTCTTATCATAAAGATCAAATAGAACAGAATGAGAATTACGCTTAGATGAAAATTCAAACCTCCACACGAAAGAGTTAGTGAGTTCTTAATATTGCTTGCATCGATCTGAAATGAAATCCTCAAGGCCGACTTTCCTTATGTATGCATAAAACTCTTCCTTAAATCCAGCATTTTCCATGAGTTGATCTGACGGCCATTCACAAGGCAGTACTCGAGCATCCTTGGGTAGTTCAAAATCGGGCTCATGTAGCGCGAGTCTCGAGGCTTACTTGATCGAGGAACCACCTTGGTACATTCTCCTCAACATATTTTCTTCTCTGAAAATTTTCTGAAATTTTTAGTGAGTGAAAATAGAGGTGAACAAAACTCAACAAAACTCATAGCAACTACTCCCTCAAGTGCCTAGAGACCATATCATGCATCAAAACTACTTGGGACCATAAAAAATTGACATGCAAGCTCAAGAACAGGGTGAACATAGCAGCAAAAATTTGCAATATATAAGGCACTAGAACAAAAACTAATTGGACCATAGGAGGAGTCACATACAAGTGAGTAATCCCCTAAAATAGTTTTGCAAATGGAGATTTGAGCAAGAAGATCAAAAATGGCAGCAAGATGGGCTAAAACACAAGTTTGAGCAATGGTGGGATTTTTTCTGGAGGAAGACAAAGTGATTAGGTGCTGGAATAAGTGGAGGGGGCACGTGGGACCCACAAGCTTGCTAGGCACGGCCAAGGGGGTGGTCGCACCCTGCAGGCTTGTGGCCCACTGGTGCATCCCCCTGATGCATTCTTAGTCCCAAAAATTCTTAAATATTCCAGAAAAAATCATACTAATTTTTCAGGGGATTCTAGGAACTTTTATTTTCAGATCATTTTTCTATTGCATGGAAACTCAGAAAACAAAAAAACAATAGCATTTTTACTTAATTTCATCTAGGTAACAGAAAGTAAAAGTTAGGTGCAGGAAATTGTGCTTTCTAAATTCATCCATCTCATGCTCCTCAAAAGGAATCCAACAATAAGGTTGATCAAGTCTTATTAACGAACTTCTTTCGAATGACATGAAACCAAAGAATTTTTGAATAACACTAAGTTACCTTAATGGGGATATGCATTTACCCAACAATAAATATATCATATTTCTTCTTGACAGTAGGAAGGGGGAACTCAAAGTCTCCAATAATAATTATAGAGTTGATACTATGAAATTGAGGTTGTTTCTTCGGGAAGTGTACCGTATGCTCATTACCATTAATATGAAAACTGACATTGCCCTTGTTGCAATCAATAACAGCCCCTGTAGTATTCAAAAAGGGTCTACCAAGGATGATCGACATACTGTTGTCCTCGGGAACATCAAAAAATAAAAGTCTGTCAAGATAGTAGCATTTGCAACTACGACAAGTACATCCTCACAAATACCAATAGGTAGAGTAGTTGATTTATCAGCCATTTGCAAAGAGATTTCAATAGGTTTCAACTTATTCAAATCAAGTCTACGGTATAAACAGAAAGGCATAACACTAACACCAGCTCCAAGATCACATAAAGCAGTTTTAACATAATTTCCTTTACTAGAGCATGGTATAGTAGGTGCTCCTGGATCTCCTAGTTTCTTAGATATTCCACCTTTAAAAGTATAATTAGCAAGCATGGTGGAAATCTCAGCTTCCGGTATCTTTCTTTTATTTGTCAGAGTATCTTTCATATACTTAGTGTAAGGACACATTTTCAAAATATCGGTCAAGCGCATACGTAAAAAGACAGGTCTAAGCATTTCAGCAAAGCGCTCAAAGTCCTCATCATCCTTTTTCTTGGATGGTTTAGGAGGAAAAGGCATAGGTTTCTATACCCATGGTTCTCTTTCTCTACCATGTTTCCTAGCAATGAAGTCTCTTTTATCATATCTTTTATTTTTAGGTTGTGGGTTATCAAGATCATCAGCAGGTTCAGACTCCACATCATTATTATTACTAGGTTGAGCATCAGCATGAACGTCATTATTAATGTTATCACTAGGCTCATATTCATCACCAGATTGTGTCTCAGCATCAAAAATAGAAATATCATTTGGATTGTCAGACGTATCTATAACAGGTTCACTAGTAGCATGCAAACTACTATCATCATTCTTTTTCCTACTCTTATTGGAAGGAATAGGTGCATCAGTATTAACTCTCTAAGAATCTTGCTCAATTCTCCTAGGATAGCCCTTAGGGTACAAAGGTTCCTGAGTCATTCTACCACCTCTAGTCACAACTTTAACAAAATGATCATTATATTTACTATTCATCTCATTAAGCAAATCATTTGGAGCCTTAAGTACTTGTTCTACTTGAGTGGTTACCATGGAAGCATGTTTACTAATAAACTTAAGATCATTGACAGTTCTAGTCAAATAATCACCCAAGCGATCAAGCATATAAGCATTATGTCTCAATTGTCTACTAACATAGGCATTGAAATTTTCTTGCTTCATAATAAAATTATCAAATTCATCCAAGCATTGGCTAGAAGGCTTATTATAAGGGATATCTTTTTCATCAAATCTTCTGAGAGAATTTACCTCTACTACCTGTGTCGGGTCATAAAGACCATGTATTTCTTCAATAGGTGGTAGATTCTTAACATCTTTAGCTTTTATACCCTTTTCTTCCTTAGATTTCTTTGCCTCTTGCATATCTTGAGGACTGAGGAATAGAATACCTCTTTTCTTCAGAGTTGGCTTTGGTGGTGGTTCTGGAATAGTCCAATCATTATCATTGCTCAATATATTATTCAGTAGTAATTCAGCTTGTTCAGCAGTTTGTTCCTTGAAAACACAACCAGCATAACTATCTAGGTAGTCCCTAGAAGCATCGGTTAGTCCATTATAAAATATATCAAGTATTTCATTTTTCTTGAGGATGATCAGGCAAAGCATTAAATAATTGGAGAAGCCTCCCCCAAGCTTGTGGGAGACTCTCTTCTTCAATTTGCACAATGTTAAATATTTCCTACAAGGCAGCTTGTTTCTTATGAGCAGGAAAAAAAATTAGGAAAGTAATAAACCATGTCCTAGGGACTACGCATATAACCAGGAGCAAGAGAATTAAACCATTTCTTAGCATCACCCTTTAATGAGAAAGGAAACAACTTAAGAATATAAATAGTGAAGTTTTTCCTCATGAATAAATAGGGTGGCTATATCATTCAATTTGGTAAGATGTGCCACAACAGTTTCAGATTCATAACCATGGAAAGGATCATATTCTACCAAAGTAATTAACTCGGGATCGACAGAGAATTCATAATCATTATCAGTAACAAAGATGGGTGAAGTAGCAAACTTAGGATCATATTGCATCCTAGCATTCAGGAATTTTTCCTTCCACTTGCGAAGCAATTTCTTAAGATCATCTCTATACTTACAAGCAAGAAAGTCCCTAGCTACCTCTCCTTCCATAACATAACCCTCAGGTATATCAGGCAATTCATATCTAGGAGAGCTAGATCTAGCAGGTGAATCATAGTGTTTAGTTTCAATAATTTCATCAGATTCAGAAATATTATCAGTTTTAGCGTTAGCCCTAGCAATTTGTTCATCAAGAAATTGTCCCAGTGGCATAGTATCATCAAGAAAATTATCATAAGGATCATGCATAGCAGAAGTAGCATCATCAATTACTTGCAACATATCAAAATTACAAGCAAGTGGTGGCGTCGCAAACTTACTCATAACGGAAGGTGAATTAAGTGCAGAGCTAGATGGCAGTTCCTTACCTCCCCTCGTAGTAGAGGGATAGATGTTGGTTTTTGGATCTTTTAGATTCTTCATAGTGATCAAAATATATATATCCCAGGTGACTCGGAGAATAAAGCTATGCTCCCCGGCAACAGCGCCAGAAAAAGGTCTTGATAACCCACAAGTATAGGGGATCGCAACAGTTTTCGAGGTTAGAGTATTCAACCCAAATTTATTGATTCGACGCAAGGGGAGCCAAAGAATATTCTCGAGTATTAGCAGCTGAGTTTTCAATTCAACCACACCTGAAAGACTTAGTATCTGCAGCAAAGTATTCAGTAGCAAAGTAATATGGTAGTAACGGTAACAGTGGCAAAGTGATAGTAGCAGATTTGTAGTGATTGTAACAGTAGCAACGGAAAAGTAACTGAACGAAGATCAATATATGGAAAGCTCATAGGCAATGGATCAGTGATGGATAATTATGTCGGATGGCATTCATCATGCAACAATTATATCATAGGGTGACACAGAACTTGCTCCAATTCATCAATGTAATGTAGGCATGTATTCCATATATAGTCATACGTGCTCATGGAAAAGAATTTGCCTGACATCTTTTGTCCTACCCTCCCGTGGCATCGGGGTCCTATCGGAACTAAGGGATATTAAGCCCTCCTTTTTATAGAGAACCGGACCAAAGCATTAGCACTTAGTGAATACATGAACTCCTCAAAGTACGGTAATCACCGGAAAGAATCCCAACTATTGTCACCCTGGGGGATGCGGATCATAACTCGTAATAGGTGTCTACAACTTGCAAGACAGGATGAAGAACACACATATATTCATGAAAACATAATAGGTTCAGATCTGAAATCATGGCACTCGGGCCCTAGTCAAAAGCACTAAGCATAGCAAAGTCATAGCAGCATCAATCTCAGAACATAGTGGATACTAGGGATCAAACCCTAACCAAACTAACTCAACTCCATGATAAATCTCATCCAACCCATCACCGTCCAGCAAGCCTACGATGAGATTACTCATGAACGATGGGGAGCATCATGAAATTGGTGATGAAGGATGGTTGATGATGACGAAGGCGTCGATTTCCCCTCTCCGAAGCCCAAAACAGACTCCAGATCTGGTCTCCCGAGGAAGAACTAGCGATAGCAGCGGGTCCGTATCGTGAAACGTGATGAACTCTTCTCTCTTATTTTTTTCTTGACAAATAGGGTTATATGGAGCTGGAGAGGAGGTCGGAGGAGCCACGGGGGGGCACAAGCCTGCCCCACACGGCCAGGGGGGTGGCCGCGACTAGCAGGCCTGTGGCCTACTAGTGGCCCCCTCTAGTTAATTCTTGTGCCATTATTTTTTATTAATTCCAAAAATATTCTCCGTAAATTTTCAGGGCGATCCAAGAACTTTTATTTCTGCACAAAAATAACACCAATGCAATTCTGTTGAAAACAGCGTCAGTCCAGGTTAGTTCCATTCAAATCATGCAAATTAGAGTCCAAAACAAGGGCAAAAGAGTTTGGAAAAGTAGATACGTTGGAGACGTATCAGAGAGCCCTTCAACAACTCCACACCACCGCACACTAGCCCCACGGTGGGCGCCAACTATCATGGTTTTGTCACGGCAAATGTCCGAACACTTAGGTTCGAGGCCATTGCTAAGGTGGTGGACTGAAAGGGGTTGATCAGTACAAGAGACACGAGTTTACCCATGTTCGGACCCTTGGAAAGAGGTAAAAGCATATGTCTGGTTTGTGTTGTATTGATGGAGTATCGATTACAATAGAGCGGATTCGCTTGACCTAGCTATCAATTAATTGGTTTCTATCTAAGCCATCCCAGGGACTCACCTTTATATAGGATGTCGAGGCCATGGGGTTACAAGAGTCCAAACCAACTTATACAAGGTATCAGACCCTGTATCTAAGCCGCCTTGCCTTCTTGGGCAAGCCGTCTCCGGGCAGCTTACATGCCCGGGTCTCGCGCCATCTTCCGTCTCGGGGCCTTCATCTTGGCCCATATGGTAAGTCGCCATGTGGACTTGCCTTCAATCTTCAGGCCCACCTTAAGGGTCTTGATACAAGCCACCGGGCATGACCCGGCCCCTCCTGGGCGGGTCTTTCCATTGGGTTATATCCACGACATAAGCCCTATGCCAGAGTACAACTATACGTTGCAGATTTTCTCAAGATGACATCCATGAAGTATCCGCTACCGGAGGTAACTAATGATGAGGCATATATAATGTCTTTGTTGAACAAGTTGCGGCGAAGGTACGTGAACTTGATTTTGAAAGGAAAAAATTATCCAGTAAGTTACCAGCTAAGCAAGAGGGTGATTTTAAACCTACTATAGACATGGAGGTAGGATTTAATAAATCTAGTGCTTTATGTGATTTAGGGGCAAGTGGTTCCACTATCCCCAAATCTATTTATGAGAGTCTCAATCTTGGTCCTTATGCTAATATTGAGATTATATTCAAGATGGCTAATTCTACTTTTAGTCGGGTAGTATGCACTAAGTATGGAGTTATATTTCAAATTAAAGATTGCCCTGTCATGATTGATCTTGTTATAGTAGATATGCCTGAAGATCCAATTGCTCCTATAATTCTCGGTAGACCTTTTCTAAGGACTATCAAAGTTGTGTTAAATGTGTTGGAGGGGAATGTCCGTTTTGATTTACCAGCTTAACATCCCATTATAAGGCATTTCCAAAAAAAGAAATTAAGGACCTATAGAGGAGTTCGCATTATGTTGAATGTCAGAAGCTATGGTATCGGTGGTCTAGCGCCACCTTGATCACCACTAAGGTCGAGCTATCCGATCGAAAACAAGCGCTTCGTGGGAGGCAACCCATGCAAATAAAGTCAACAGGTAAGTTTTTTTTAATAAAAGAGTGATTAAAGTTCCATAAGAGGAATTGAGTTTGGAAAATTTCCTCCAATGAAGGCTTCACCCTATGCAAGATAATTTATATGTTAGATTGATGATTGGATCCATCGAAATATGTCTATGTATTTCTATTAAACTAAACCCATAGGAAAATAGACAAAAAGAGAAGTTTAGGAAGAAACATACCAAAAGATGGCTTATCACACAACCACGTCGGTCATGTGGGCAGTCGCTTGACCTGTAGGAGCTTACAATGCTAAACAGTCGGACACGCCAAAGAGGAAGACAACGTATAATGCGAGCGCACACACTCGATTGGGCGGTCGTTTGACTTCTTTGCAGAAAAAAGACGGATCCAAAGCGTTAGACAACATTCCAAACGGGCACACGCGCCTTTATGAGCGGTCATTTGACATCTTCGGTCAGGAGCACAAAAAGAATAGAATGAACGACGACGTTCAAAACGTACGTTGGTGTCCGTTTCAATGGTTGTTCCATCTACACGCACGCAAATGTGAGTTAAACCAGGTTGAAGACGGCCTTCCATATGGGCGCTCGTGCCCGTATGAGTGGTCGTTTCGAGTACCAGTGGATAAAATAAACCAAAGGATAGAGGTATTTCTCCCCCATCTCTCTCATTTCTTTTTCTTCCGACAAACCTCTACAAACCCTAGCAAAACTTTACCCGGTATCTCCACTCGTTCGTTTTCAGTTTGAATCCTTCCGTGTGATCGATCTATGGTACGTTTCTCCTCCAGTCCCCATGTTATATTGCATGAATCCATGTTGTGTATGCCTACCATTGCCATGTCTAGGATATGCATATTTTTATGCAAACTTGAGTTTGCATGGATTTGTTGATGTTTTTAGAGGAGTATGATGTTGTGAGTGTCGTAGGATCATTATTGTTTAATTGTATTGTACTAAAAAAATATTTTATTGATGTTTACACGAAGGCCTTCTCATGTACGCGGTGGTTCGAGTTTTTCCGCTATACAACCGCAACAAGTTTTCACTCAGGGGACCGTCTTATCGATCCTGGAGGAAGGAAGAAGTTCCAGAAAAGCACCACAAGGAAGATAAAAGCAACCAAGTGGGCTTCTGTGAATACACTCACCAAGCTAGGTATCACTCATGATTTTAATTTTCTTTGTCATAATGTCGGGTTGTATCATTTTTTATCAGGGATGTGAGACTTATGAATAATTGACGCTTGAGTTTCTTAATACCCTCTCACACAATGTTGGTATTGTGACAAATGAACATGACGAGAAGAGGATCACTTTCGATCTCCTTGATCAAGACTTTGACATCACTCTTGAGTGGTGTAATCACTTTGGCTTTGCTAACAATGATGATGATTTTATATATGCTCATGACTTCACTGACCTGTACACATGGTAGTCCTTCTACCAGATGAGTTGGCATGGTTCTAAGCAAAGAGACAGTTGCATTGAAAGTCCCGCTATATGGCATTTCTACTATGTTATCACTAACTTGTTGCAGGGATGAGGATAAGTTTGTAAGGTGAATGATGGGAACATGCTAGTTCTCAGGAAAGCAGCAAAGCTGGACATTCATTATTTTCCCAACTTAGGAGTAATACTTTGCTACACCTCGCGCATCAAGCAAACCATGCACAAGAAGATATCGTGTGTGTAGGAGTGATCACCATGTTGGAGAACTCCCTTGGTCCCAACTACAATCATCTCCGGTCCATTGTTGGTAACACTCTTGTCAACATTCGTGTTCTTACTACTGCTGGTATGGTAGTAATTCGTGATGGCTATCATTGCATCAAAACTCTAGAGTGGAATACTTGTTACCCACACCTATGCCTAACCATTTCTCCATCGAGAATGGATAATTATATTATGTGGCACTAGCAGGAGATGCAACTTTTAATCCACAAGGGCTAGAACCAGACCAAGTAGATGAAAAAGAACTCGCCACTGACGAAGAGGAGGAGCATCTCCAACAAGAAAACACAACCTACGTGGACCTCAACAACCTCCGGGTCTTTATCCATGATATGAGAAACCTCGCATCATCACTGAGAGGCACATATGCCTACGTGAACATGAACTTCTCCGATTGGAGGCATGAGTGGGCTCCTGAACAACTGCCACAATGATACAACTGCCACAATGATCTCACCGGTTTGGGTTTGCAAGATCTTAAGCTTGGGGGAGGTTATCACCACTTCTACATCAAGATGTGGTGGTATTTGAATAAATTGTAATGAGGTTTTACTTAGATCAAGGAGCTTCAAAGCACTCGTGTCGGTTTGTTACAACACTTCTGCTTTTTATTTTCCTTTGCTTTGAATTTTCACCTTTGCAATTTTTCAGTTGCAAGTTAGTTTTCAAAAACCCAAAAAACCCAAAAAAAACTTTGATTTCCTCTTGTTCTTCATTTAGCCCCTTCGAGTTTGTTTGCATTTTGTTTTCAGAGGAGTTGATCTATGTGGGACAATGAGGAATGTAAGATTAAGGAAGAGATGTGTGTAAATTTGCAACCCTGAAAGTATGGCATATGCCCCATTGTATTTTGCACTTGGATACTTAGAGTAGATATAGTAGTTGTATGTGTGATATGTGCATATTTGAGTAAGTCTTGATAGTTGATACAAAGGTTTTGTTCTAGTAGCTGAAATAATAATTAAGCCTTTGTTTTCTTTAGTTTAGACAACTAAGACTTGTAGTGGGACAATTTTCAAATGAAATGATATTAACCAAGAATAAATTTGCACAAGAGATAGTCTCTCAAGATTTGGGAGTTAAGAAATTGTAGTGGAAGTGATGTGTAAAAAGCTCAACCCCATGTTGTTAATTTTAATAGACTTGATAACACTTGTGGATTAAATTTTCTCGAGGAACTTAGTTGAAAGGTGGGTGATATTATGCCAAAAATCTGTGTTGTATCTCTCAACATGGTGTTACAGACTCCAGCTGGTGCCATGGCCTTTGCTACTATATACGCGTTTGCATGTGTAAATGTGGCTTTGTCACCCTTCTTGATGTTATGCTGGGGACTCCGTTGGCTAATGAACAATTCACCAATAGCGACATCTTGGATTTCAACTATGAGTTTGCTACTGTATGGAGTGGCAACACTACAAACGAATATTACTCGACTTTCTCTTGAGTGGGTGTGTATGTGGTAAATAAAGGGGATTGATAAAAAGAGCTCGAAAGAGACATTATTGCTAAGGTCCATAGTTCCTAAACATTAAGCCAAATCTCCATGTGTGAGTAGTTTGTTAAGGTCTAGGGTGAGGCATAAACCTTGCAACCCTAGGTATTTGTTGAGGGGATCAATGGAAGACTTTGACACAATGTCTCATATGTTTGAAATAAAAAATTCATGAAGTGTCTCTTGTCTTTTCCAAAATCTTCATCCCTGTAGGTACCCAAGATCATGGAGATGGATCACCGGTGATCCTAGGAACAAGGGGACTAAAAAGTGTTATACCAACACCGATGATAGTAAGGTTTAGTAGGGTAACATGGACCATATCCTTAGAGATTCATGAGGTGTAGTGTCTGATATTATTATGTTAACTGTCAGGGAAACCCCACGAGACGGATAGGGCATTTGGTAGGACAACTAATTCTTGATGTAGGACTCGTCCCGATCAAGACGTTACTTGGACACATCCCCCACTCAGATAGGAAGCAAGCACCTCTTGATGGGTGACTTCTAAGCACAAACTAATATCTTTTTTATCCCAACGCAAATATATGGTTGTAAGCATTAAGACGTCATCCCGGTACCTTCTTTTTATGATAAGTGCTTGAACCAAGATTTTCTTGTTGATATGATAAAACCCTAGATTTGACACTTCGACAAAATCTTCCTAGATACCATTGTTTCAAGGGAATCTTCCTCTCGTGGGTTTGATACCTACCATCACCTCTAGGGAAATAGGATCGGAATACCCTTTCTTGTTTCAACAATGGATCAGTAAAAAGAAAATATCACCCATAGGTAACAATCTGAGGTTTTGGGACAAATATTGAATACAAGAGATGAACTAGGGTTTGAGATGAGATGGTGCTAGTGATCATGTTGATGGAGATGAGGCCTACTATAATGAGAGGAGCATTGGTGATGACGAAGGCTTCGATTTCCCCCTCATGAGGGAAGCATCCCCGATGGAATCACTCCATCGGAGAGCAAAAGTGCCACTCCCCAGGTTCCGCCTCGAGATGGTGGCGCTTCCTCCCGAAAGTTTTCTTCTTGTTTTTCTAGGGAAATGGCACCAAATGGGAGAAGGAGGGCCACAAAGGCCTATTGGTGGGCCCACAAGCTCACATGGCGCACCCTAGGGGGCACCACCTAAGCTTGTGGCTCATTGGTAGTACCCCTCCCGGTGATTCTTCCTCCAACATTTTTATTAATTCCGAAATAAATCCTCATAAATTTATAGGTAATTTAGATCTGTATAGAATAACTATCTTGATATGGCTCTTTTCAGGTCCAGAATTCTAGGTGCCGACAATTTCCATCTTCATATAAATCTTGCATAAGAAGAGAGAAAAGGGATTAGAATTGAGTTAAGTGAAATGTTGACCCAAAACTTTATCAATAACTATAGGAAAAAGTGATGCAAAGTTCACATATCATTGCTACACAAACGCAACGGGCTTTTCATTTTTAACTTGTAAGTTGTAACAATGATTCTTCTCCTTGGCGCGATTGACAACTAGATACAATGATTGAAAACTGACTATGTGAAACTCCCCTGCCTATCTCTCGGGGAAAGACCCACCCTTGACTTTTTAATAGGAGATTGTATTGATGGATCACGCGAAGTAGCAAACTATGTGTTATAAGACTAGTAATACTATGTACTACAATACTACATTACAAGTTATAGTTCACTGGGCTTCCGTGTCTTGTACTCCTCCATCGTAAGAGTAGGGACGCTCGCTTTCATAAAAGTTCTATTCCTTTTTCGACATGCGGGACATCCGGCATATGGGTCCACGTGCCATGCACCAAATAACAGTGCAGAACAGCAGGGGGACGACCCTAGTCATAGAGCGGCAACAATATTGAGCAATCATGTGTCAAATCCACCACAACTCTAGAATCTTTAGTGCCAATATTTTTTTAGTGCAAATAGCCATATCAGAATCATTCATGCATCATATCTAATTTACTTAAAATTGAATTGGGGAAATTGTGAAGCCTCGAAATTTTAATAAAAAGGATAAAAGAACCCTAGAAATATCATTCAATGATTTAAAAATGTTCCTTTTAAATTTTTGAGAATTTTGCTAATAGTTTTTGGTCAAACCAAAAAAATTGTGAACATATGTAAGGAATTATTTTTGGCATGCGAATTTCAACCATATTGTATTTGAATTGACTTTATATTCATAATATATTGAATATAATTTCAAATACCTCTGAATTCTTTTATGTGCATTTGGATAAGTCCATTGTGGCAACACAAATTATTCCAGATCGTTCGGTATTTGTTTGAATTCACTTTTGAAATAAATCAGTGGCAAAATATATAAAGAAAACAAAACAAAAATAGAAAAATAGAAAAGGACAAACCTATCCCAACTTACCGGCAAGGCCCATCCCACTAGATCCTCCCATGTTATCTTCCTCCTGTAGCCAGAGGAGGCAGACAACTCGATGTCAATGACACACTCCCCGACCACCTCATACTTCCCCCAAGCATATCCAGGGCACCAAGGAGACATCTTAATTCTCCTCTCCAATTGACCTCACTCTTTAGCCTCATTCCTCTCCACTATCCCTCTCTCTCGAGCAAGACAGGGAGGTTTTCGTCGCCACTGTTCCCCATTAACACAACCAATGACCACAGGGAGCTGAGCAACCATGTATGTGAGCTCCCCCATCTAGCCTAGCTTCACAATGCCAATTCGTGCGTCCACAAGTTCCCTAAAACTTCACCATCGTCAACCTCCTAACCACCTCGATCGTCGGATGTCGCCGCCTGTTTCGCTTCACTCCGGCTGTCTTCGAAGCTGATGACCCTCTCTTATGCATCCCCATGAGCCCGTCTACATCTTCCCCTACCCATGTGCTCTATTTTCCAGGTAGCTGCTAGTCCCACCCCGACCGAGAACTCCACACCACCGGCCTATGGCCACAGCACCCGCACGACGCGTTCGAGCATGCCATTGTGTTCCTCACGTCCACAGGAGACCTTAGAACCCCTCAGGTCCCTGTGCCACGAACCGCAACATCATAGACGTGTCACCCATAGCTCCGATGCCGCTCCACTCACCATCGTCGCCACTATAGACCGTGTGCGGTAGTCCAACCACCACCAACGGACGTACCATAATATGTCTCCAATGTATCGTTAATTTATGAAGTATTCATGCCATGTTTGCCTATGTTTACTATACATTTATATGGTTTTGATGCACTTCATATGATTTATTTATAACTAACCCAGACTGATGTTGTTTTCAACAGAACAACCATGATGTCGTTTTTTGCGCAGAAAATGAAAGTCCTCGGAATTGCCCGAAGCTTTTTCATAATTTTTCTGGAGGAAATAAGCAATATTGGAGCGAAGAACCACCAAAGGGGAGACAACTGTGGGCGACAAGCCATCAGGGCGTGCCCCCCTGGCCGTGTCGTGTTGGCTTGTGGGGCCCGTTTGGCTCCGTTGCACAAGATTCCAATGCTGCAAAATCCTATAAATCCTAGAAACCCTAGAAATAAAGGGAGACTCTCCTCTCCGCCACCACAACTCTCCGTATCGATGAAAAATCCATCTGAAGCCTTTCCAGTACCCTGGCAGAGATAGGAAATCATCTCTGGTGGCCATCTTCATCATCCCAGTGGAGGCCATGACGAGGAGTGAGTAGTTCACCCTCGAAGCTAAGTGTATGTACCATTAGCCATGTGTTTAATCTCTCTATCTCGTGTTCTCGAGATGGCACGATCTTCATGTATCACGGGCTTTGTTAATATAGTTGGATCATATGGTGTTCTTCCCTTGCTATCTTATTGTGATGAATTGAATCTTTCCCTTTAAGATCTCGTTATGTTTGATTGAATAATTTTGTTTGAGAGCACTTGATGTATGTCTTGCATGCGGATACCCATAGTGACATTGGGGTATTCAAGTGATTCACTTGATATATGTTATGGCATCAACTTATGGATTCCGGTGACATTGGTGATCTATGCATAGGGGTTGATTGCATGTTTTCATACTACGTTCTTTGATAGAAATCTTGGGGTGCTCCTTGAAGTTCTTTGTGTTGGATTGAATATGATATATTTGTAGGGGTTTGATGCATGTTGTATAATTTAACCATGGATACCTGAGGTGACATTAGAGTATCTAGGTGACATTAGGGTTGACTGATACATTTCATTGGTATTATCCTAATAGGAACTCCAGGGCTGCTTGTGACACTTATAGGAATAGCTCAAAAGATTGACCAGAAAGAATAATTTTGAGGTGGTTCTACTACCTACACCAATGTCATCTATTTGTTCTCCGCTAGATAGGGACTTTGGAGTGATTCCTTGTTGCATGTTAAGGGATGATCATATGATTCAACTATGTTAGCATTGTTGGGAGATTGCACAAGTAAAAGTAGGAACCTTAGGCCTTATTTCCAAGCATTTGAACACCATTTAGCTCGTTGTTTTACACTTGCTACCTTTCTGTTTTATATTTTTAGATTACAAAAACCTATATCTACCATCCATATTGCACTTGTAACACTATCTCTTCGCCGAACTAGTGCACCTATACAATTTGCCATTTTATTGGGTGTGTTGGTGACACAAGAGATTTCTTGTGTTTGATTGTAGGGTTGTTTGAGAGAGACCATCTTCATCCTACACCTCCCACGGATTGATAAACCTTAGGTCATCCACTTGAGGGAAAATTGCTACTGTCCTATAAACTCTACGCTTGGAGGCCCAACATAGTCTACAAGAATAAAGTTGCATTGTAGACATCAAGCTATTTTCTGGCGCCGTTGCCGAGGAGGTGAGTGCTTGAAGGTATATCTTTAGATCTTGCAATTAAATCTTCTAGTTTTTTCTCACTAGTTTGGTTTATAAAACAAAACTACAAAAAATGTTATTTAGGTTGCCTCATTTGCTTCATCTTTATAATGTCTTTCGTGAAAATGATGGTTTGGAAAATTGTGCTCAATTGTTAGAGGAAGAATTTATAAAAAAATGCTTAATGTGAATTCCTTGAATGGTGAGAATCATAGAAATTTTGTTAGTATGAATTCTTTGAATATCCATGATGCTATTTATGATTGCACTAGTCATGATAAAAAGGTTTCCTCTAAGTATGTCAAGTTTTGTGGAGTTAATAAAATTTGTGAAGACATGACATATAGGGATGATTGATTTTGTAAGAAGATTAAACATGATAAAACCAATTGGTGGCTTAAATTGATAGATGAATTTGCCACAAGATTATGCTCTCTTCATCCCATTACTTGTGAACTTTGCAATAAGATTAGTCATCTTAATTTTCAATGCATGCATTTTCATGACTAATTTGTTTGCAAATATTGTGATAATTTGATCTCCCATGAACTATATATTGAACTTTGTTTATTTTGGGGGTGTGAAGAATTATCATATAAAAATGATTGGTTTGATATATTTCTTGTCATTAATGATAATGAAACTAATCTACAAGAAATCTATATGTTTTGTGTAGTGAATTGCAATGAGAATGCTTATATTTCCAACTATAGAAAGA
This sequence comes from Hordeum marinum, assembly GCA_022496015.1. Lineage (NCBI taxonomy): Eukaryota > Viridiplantae > Streptophyta > Magnoliopsida > Poales > Poaceae > Hordeum > Hordeum marinum. The sequence continues at coordinate 209,944,831 of CM039675.1, read as the reverse complement.
AGGAGAAACCAATAGAATATAAAAGGAATATTAATGAAAGGGTAAAGGTCTCCAATACCCTCCTATTTTTTATCTTAATGAACCAGGTTACAAGGAGGAGCTTCCCATCTCTTCAATAATAAGCTCGGATAAATTACCTAAACGACACATAAGGTGGTGAAAAGAAGTAAAAGTGGAGGTAAAAAGGTATCTCTCCCAAATAATGTTGCTCCTATAATTGTTGAGAAAGAATCCGAAAGTAGTGTGTACAATGATACACTTGATGATTATTTTGTTATGCCTACTACTTGTTGTAATGAGGATGATTCGGAGGATAATGATACTGCTTATAACATTGAAAATATTTTTGGCACCACCTTGGAAAATTATGATGATAATAATTGTTACCCTATTGGTGTTATTCATGCTATTGATTGTTATCCTAATGATATGCAAACCCACAAGCTTGGGTATGCTATGCTTGATGAGAATGACATATTTGAGAATACATTTGCTACAATTGACATGTGTCCCAAGCTTGGGGATGCTATGCATAATGGAGATGGTCTTTTAGTCCCCCTACTTCGAATGATCAAATTAATTACGATTGCATGTCTCCTATTTATGATGATTGCATTTATTATGAAAGTGGGTTTGGCAGAGTGTCAACTTTAGGTGATTGTTATCCCACTACTTTTGAGGGTGTTGAATCTTTTCATAATGATAAAAGTGAATTTGGGGAGGTCATGACTTTATTTAGTAATAATTCCGCTATCTTGGAAGAGGTTTCAATTGATTATGATGAGAACAAAGTTGCTAGTTATGATGATTATTGTGAGGATAATTATGTTATAAAAAGTAGTGATTATTATTATTATAAAACTTTTCATAATTATGAATATCCTTTTTTTGAAAATTACTATTTTAATGTGGAAACAATTTATAGCATTCAAGTCTCCTATGATACTCCGACTATTATGTATGAAAAGTTTGCTTATGAGGTGAGTAATAAAAATTCTATGCTTGTGTATCATGAAAATAGTGCTGCATGTGATAGTTATATTTTCTAATTCCTGCATCATGCTACGGAAAATTATTATGAGGGAGGAACATATGCTTGTAGGGATTGCAATAATATCAAGTTTCCTCCCTATGTGTTCAAAGTTTTGAAGTTATGCTTGTTTTGCCTTCCTGTGAAAGTTGATTCCTGTTCCCATAAATTGTTTGCTTGCAAAATCCCTATGCATAGGAAGTGAGTTACACTTAAACGTGCTTTTCATGTGATCCACGATACTCTCTTGCATGTTTCAAATACAATTCCTATGTGAGCATCATTGAAATCATCATGCCTAGCGAAAAGGCTTTAAAGAAATGCGCTTGTTGGGAGACAACCCAATATTTACACTTTCTTTTTTTTCACATGATTAATATAATGTATCAATCATGTTTGGTGAATTTTATTTCAATAAAGTGCCAAACAAATCCGTTGGGATAGTATGGATACTTGTTTGTTTGATTTTGTGTGCAGAAACAGAAACTTTAACGTCCTGTATAGAATTTCTCTAATTTTACCGAAGCGTAAAAAAATATGAATTTTGTCCACCGATTTTATATGCAAATTATCTAGTCTTTCCTAATTTTTCAGAATTTTTAGAGTCGGGTAAGTATGGTGTTCATTGAGATCTTCAGACTCTGTTGTTTTTGATAGATTCTGTTTTCATGCATAGTTTGCTAGTTTTAGTGTTTCCATGGCTTATATTGAGTGATATAAATTATGGGAATGTTGGAATGAAGTAGGTATTACGTGATAACAATTATGAATCTTGTGTTGACAGTACCTAAGTGAATGATTTATCTTTATTACAAACCTTCTTACGAAGTTCCGTTATGTTTTGTGTGGTTGACGTCTTCATGTTTTGGGTGAGATACCAATATGAGGTGAATAAGGAGTGGAAATAACCTAGTATTGGGCATTACCAAGGCACCCCAAGGTAATATCCAATGAAGACTCATGTGTATAATGTTGGGGATGCCCCGGAAGGCATCCCCTCTTTCGGCTCCAATATTATCGGTATATCTTACTTGGAGCTATATTTTTATTCATCACATAATATGACTTTGTCTTGGAGCATCATATTATTTTGTTTTTCTCTGTTAGATATTATTTATAATCTTGTTTTTCAATAAAAAGTTCCAAGAATTTCCTTTAGAATGCTTGAATTGCATGTGTTATGTGTGTTGTACAAAAACAGAAACATGTATTGTATTGTTTAAATTTTCATATTTTACTGCAATGCGAAAAGTTTCTGAAATTTTTACACAGTATGTTAGCACAAATTCTTTATAATTTACTAAATTTTAAAATTCTTTTGAATTACATAAGTACACTTCTTTAATATATTTCTATAGAATGTTCTATTTGAACAGACTGCTGCCATAGTTTTGTTATCTACTGATTCTAGAGTTTTCATAGATTATATTGATGGATATAAATTATGGAAATGATAGTATACAATACCTAATGTTTGAAAATTATTATGCAACTTGTCTTGGCAGTACATCAAGTGTTGATTTATTTTTATGTGTACTAACCTATCTCACGAGTTCTTTTCAAGTTTTGTGTGCATGAAGTTTTTTAGACATAGGTGAAACAGGGATATGAGAGGATTGGAAGAAATACAAAAGCTCAAGCTGGGGATGCCCAAGGCACCCCAAGTAAATACTACAAGAAGTCTCAAGAATCTAAGCTTTGGGATGCTACACATCCCACCTCTCTTCATCAAACAAATATCAGTTAGCCTATGTTGAGCTTCAATTTTTATTTGTCCACATGAAATTGTGATATTATTGGAGTGCCATTTGTCTTTTGTTTGTTGTTTGAATAAAATACTCATATCCAAAAATCTTTGTTGAGAGAGAGTCCTCATATAGCTACTTAATTGTTTGACTACTCATTGATCTGACTTATACCATTTGAAGAGTAGTTTGATGTTTGCTCATGTTCTTTACTTATATCCTAAGCGTAAATTGTGAAAGAATGAAATATCATAAATATGAAATTATTAGTGTGCTTTATGCTTAGCACTAGTTTCACATTTAGTTTAGAGAGAAAAATCTATTGAAGTTTGACAATCACAATATTGGTCATACAAGCAATTCATGACTGATTAGTGTAAGAAAGAAAACTTTTATATATAAATATATTATCTTGGACATATTTTATGATTGTGAATACCATAAATTACTTTAAAACTTGATCTAATAGAAGTTATATTGTTGTGGATCCTCCAACATGTGGTGCTCATGTAGAACCTTTTGCTATCCAATACTTTGACTAAGTAGTGATACTAATTGTACATCCAAACCCTTGAGCCAGGTTTCTTCCATGAGAGTTCACCATACCTACGTATATATGGTATTTCACTACCATTCCAAGTAAATATGCATGTACCACCTCTAAAACTTTCAAATAAACATGCATTTTGTGTGCTCGTACCACTCAGGGAGCAACGGGGCGGTCATTATCTTCCATGATAAGTGAGTTATTCTCAAAATGAGTATTTATTCACTTTCCATTGCATGAGAGAGGTTGGTAAAAAGGATGACCAATCCTTCGTAATACAAAAATAAATAAACAAGAACTCCCCACAGGAAGTTGATTGTTTGGATGGTACCCATGGATACGGCTAGACATGGAATGTGTTGAAATGGTGGAGATGTCGTGGGAACGAACACCTATGGGATCATAGGGACCCCTTTAGGTTCTGCGAGGGAAAGGCTTGTACAAAGAGCCGGTCTGATGAATAGCACGCGGGGATCTTGACCGAGTTCGGGACGCACGGATGCATAAAACCCTACTCCTGCTTGGTTGTATTGAGAGTGTTCTTAGGGTTCTTGCTACAGGAGCGCTATGAGCAGCCGCCATGCGTGTGAGCTAGAAAGTCACAAAAGTTGAAAAGTCCCCTACCATTTCGCCCTGGGCCTCCTTTTATACTCTGAAAGGGATCCCAACAGTGGCGTACAGTGTGTACACGGGGTGTACAGAGCTACAGTGCTATCATACCTAACACTGACGGAGTAGTACAGGCGCATTTAGTGCACCGTCAGGCATCCGTGTCTGTCAGTGCGATGGGACGGGGGCCCATCCCATCGGCACCGCTTAGCCCCCTCTAGCATTGACACCACGACACGCGTCTAGGTGGATTGACACCTGGCCCATGCGCTGATTGGGCCTTGCCGGGGGTTCGCCTTGCCGGGCCTTGCCTTGTCGGGGCCTTGCTTTGCCTAGGGGTTCAATAGCCCTCCCAGAAAGACCTTGCCGGTGGTCTTGATTCTCCTATGTTGCTATCTGGCAAGTCCCTGCTGGGCCTTTCTGCCAGGGTGGCTACAACTTCCCATGCACGAGTAAGGGGCACTAGAGAGCCCATAACTCTAGCGCACCGACAGGAGCCCCCGGGCCTGGGCCACACACGTCGCGAGGCTCTGTTTGAGCTAGGCCCAATCAGTGTACGGGCACGTGTGGTAGGGCCTTGCGGTTGTGATCATTGCGCTCGCTGCGCTTCCCCCATCATGCCCATTGAATGCGGGACATGGGGTACGTGCACAGCGCAGCCATTACAGCAGCGCGCCCACGAAACATTTCTAAGAAATCACCCCGCGCCTTCCCCATAAAAGAGGAAATTCCAGAGGCACTACTCATTTACCTCTTGTCTTTCCCAATCTAAAAATCGCCATCGTCATCTTCCTCAAGCCTGCAACAGAGCCCCTTCCTGCCATCCACGCCCCTGCTCTCTGTTCGTCCTCAGCCCCCGTGTTCGTCGCCTCCATGCCGCCCAAAGCTAGCAAGTGCTAGGAAGTAGAGGCCGTCTCGGAGAACAAGATGGTGAGGATGCGGAAGGAGCATGTCGTATTTCCGTCGGGGCTTAGCTTGGACGTCCTGAATAAGCAATACTGATGGATGTGGGCGACGAGGACGATGGTGCATCCCGCCACCTGCGTGAGTCTAGGCCCCTCTATGGACGGCCCAGGCAAATACCCTTTCTTTGCTGATTACTTTTACTGCAGGCTCTGTCCCCCTTTTCGGACTTCTTCAACGATCTCGTGGTCACCTATGGCTTCCATCTCTTGTATTTCACGCCGAATGCCATGATGTCCATGGGAGTTTTCGCCCAGCTTTGCGAAAACTTTGCCGGAGTAGTCCCGAGCACCGCTCTTTTCTATCACTACTTTTCCCCTCGCATCCAACCAGGCGAAGCCCTTTCTGGTGCCGTCACTTGGATTCCACGGCCAGGAACCAAGGAGGCCTACCCTGATGGAGCCTACTGTGAGAAGTGGGACGAGTGGCGGGGCAGATGGTGCTGGATTCGAGAGGAGAAAGTCCTGCCCTTCTACTTGCTGTTGCAAACTAAAATGGTGCACGGTGAGTATTGGGGTGCCTTCGACCCTGAGGATGGGAAACTTACAGTCGCGACCACCAGGATCCTCCGCCTCGGGGACCCTGGCCTCTCCATAGAGATGATAGGTGCCGATTTCCTTCGCCGACGCATCACTCCTTTGTAGAAAAAGGGGAGGCCGGCTTGGGACTTTCGAAACACGGCGGACATCATGATATTGCGCCCAGGGCTGAACCACAGCCTCACTGTTATGCAGCACGAGGCCCTCTACCAGAAGTTGTTCAAGACTGCTCTCGTACCTGAGCTGCCAGCATGCATAGTCCCCCTGTGCAACAATGCCGCCTTAGGGAGGATTATTGCCATGATGCCGGTTTTTGATGCCCATAGCCTCGATGCGTTCTTGGATCGAGCCGCTTGCCGAGCAGGTGCAAGAATTTTTCGATAATTTGGTGGAAAGGGCCATCCCCAGGGAAGAGGGACTTGTCCATGACACCACCGAGGAGGAGTTGGTGTACATTGCCAGCAGGGCAGAGGAAGCGGATCTCGCCACGGAGGCTGGCAGCACCGGCTTCTTGGAAGACGAGGCCGGCAAAGGGGAAACACTACTGGACGAAGGCCTTGCTGAGCAGGGCGGGACTACCAAGGATCAAGGTGGCGCGTTCGCGTGGAGCTGCCCTACCGAATACACAACTGAGGAAGAGCAGCCTGACAAGGCCCCGTCCCTTGTGCAAAGGAAAAGGCGCATTCTTCGGGGCGCCGCCTCTGGGCTCCCCGTCTGTAAAACTCCTTCGAGTAGCGCAGTCCCCCAGCAAGGGGGCGACTAGCAAGGCCGTGCGGTGGCAAGAAACCCATCAGCAACCCGTGCCCGCCGGGGCAGGAGCGATCCAGGAGAATCCCTCCACCTCCTCCCACGGGCACCACGACAGAGGTCTCCTTTGACCTTTCCACCCTTAGCTCGGGAGAAGAAGATGAGGAGTAAGAGTCCTGCCGTACCTTTCAGTTTTTCCAATTTCTGGTTTTTATTTTACTCATTTGAATCGCCTTGTTATGCCTCCACAGGGATGCGGAAACACTCGCGCGGTGGGTAGCGAAGAGGGCGAGGACGTCGACGGATGAGGGGTCATCGGCGACCGCCTCAGGTGCACCAAGGACGACCGCCGTCAACCCGGAGGCCAGCCCAAGGTGCAGCCCTCAACTCAGTCCTCGGCAGAGCCCCCAGCGTGAGCCCATCACTCACTTCCCGCTGGCAAGTGTCGGGGCATGCATCTTTACTACTGACATCACCGGACGTGCAGGAGGAGGACGGTGACAAAGAAAACCACTAGCGACCGTCTTGGACACGCCGCCCTCGTCATCTATGCCGCCCTGAGACGGGTCCCCATCAAGGACCTCCTCCAGCGTGCTTTACCACGACGAGGGGGAGCCAGCAAGCACAGGCACCGGCAGGTCTTTGCCAGCGACCGGCGGTTGTGTAGGTATTCTTTGTTATGTTTGTGTCTCTCTATTTTGTTTGTCTTCTTGAACTTCCACCTAAGCTTCATCTCGTTTGTTTACTCGGCCTCTAGACGTTCCCTCGATGAAGGGCATGGACGTCGACACCATCATTGAGGAGACCACCAGGGACGCCGTCGCCGAGGCCGACAGGATTGCTATCGAGGAGGCCACCAAGAGTGTTGCCGCTGATGCCGCCAAGAATGCTGCCACTAAGGCTGCCAGCGCTGAGGCCGCCAAGGTTGCGCAGAAAGAGGAGGCTGCCAAGAAATGTGCCGAGAAGGTCAGTGAGGCGGCCAGTGGTCGCACTGATGGCATCCCTACTGCAGGAGCGCCAGGCGCTACGCCAACCATTGAGGCACCAGCCGCCGGGGAGGCGGTTGTCAAGGACCAGCCGCCTCCTTCTGAAGCCCCTTCATCGAGCACATACTTCAAGGTCGGCGACAACCTGTTCGTCAGCATCCCTGGCACGGCAAGCACTGGGGTGCCACCAGAAGGGGGAGTTCTTGTTGAGGAAGCCATCACTTCCACTGGGCTCGACATCGTTGAAGAGCCAAGCTCCGATAGCAAATCCCAAGAGGAGCAGCTCCTCCAGACCATGGGCGACAGCTTCCGAAAGCTTCGAGCGCTCCACTGCGTCCGGAAGGAGAAACTTGAGTCCAGAGCAGCAGTCATGGAAGTGGCCGAGGAAAACTTTCAGGAGCACGTCGAGGAAACCCAGGCCTGGTTTGCCCAAGCTTCCCATGACCTGAAGACTGGACAGACGCAGTTGAGCCAGGGCTGGAGCCAACTCTTCATGCAGCAGTCCCATGCCGAGCAGGCACAGGAAGAGGCTAAACAACGGGTCGCAACAGAGGATGCTCGCTTGATGGAGCGTCGTGTGTTGCTCGATGCCCATGAGGAGGACCTCGCCGCTCGCGAGAAGGTGCTTGCCTAGAATCTCCATGGCAAGGAAGTGGAGCTCGAGGATCTCGTCGTGCGGTGGACCCAGGAGATGGAGTAGAAGCATAAGGAGATGCTCGAGGCTCCAATGGCGGACCACTCCGTCAAGCTAAAAGGGGACGTCGACGCAGTTGAAGCTGCCGAGGCCGCCAAGAACTTACAGGAGGAGCGGGTGAAGAAATTGGAGGCCAATCTTGAGGATCTCGGCAAGGAGGTCTCGTCGCTTGAGACCGAAAGGGAGAAGGCCGTCGCCAGCTTAATGGAGATGCAGGTCGACATTTCTTACAAGACCAAGAAGCTCTCTTCGGCCAATGAGTCCATCAATGACCTGAACCTGAAGGTTCCCACGCTGACCGAGACCCTCAAGGCCGCCAGGACCCAAGAGAAAGCTCTGGTCAAGGACCTCCTCAGCGAGAGGGAGCGGTTCCAAAGCGCTGCCATCGCCCACAACAATTATGTGCAGGGAGTGGAGATCTGGACCGAAAAGCTCATTGATGTCGCGGAGAGGCTTGCCGAGCAACTAACCGCCATGGGCCTAGAAGGCCCCACATATTCTCCCGACGACAAGGTGTCCACGAGTGCCAAGGTGACCATGTTCTTTGACAACCTTCTTGGAGCCTTGGAGCAGCGTCACTCCGATCGGGCATCCCACTTGGCGAGCGAATCGTGTAAGGTCTGCCAGGCCGTCCTTCGCAAGGTGCTCGTCAAGGTGGCGTATAAGAACCCCACCCTCAACCTCACCAACGTCAAGGCACTCGAGGAACTTGTTGCGCCCATCGTCGAGAGGGTAAGCCAAGTCAAGCGGGTTGAAGGCGATCACCAGGATTAGGTGCCTCACTCCTCACTGCCGCATATGTCAAAAACAATTTATTTTATGTTAGAATCTAAGCAAGGCCGATGTAATATTGCTTGCTATGCTCTGGATAATTGTTATGTTATCTCCCTTGCTTGATTTCTCTCTGTATGTGTTCACCCTACGCTTGATAGGAAACTTGTTGGCGCGCATATCTCTGCTGCGAGCGCTAGGTGTGGGACTTTAGCAGCCTGCTGGCAAAATTGCCGCCGGCAGGAGACCCTGGTGCTTCCAGTGCAGTCCCTTAGGCTGTTGAGCAGACTCGAAACAGAATAGGGGTGCAACCAATCGCAACAAGGTTCCTCCGCGTGTAGGTTTTCCATACAGAAGTTGAGACTACCCAAGGAAAATAACCTTACGTCAAGAATTTACTCGGGGTTTTTGCAACTTATCTTTTTGTTGTCGTGCTCCCTCTGGCAAGTTTTTTTGGGACGTCTCTCATAGGTATCCGTACCGCCATTCCCCTTCGGCAAAGCTGCACGCGAGGTGACCTTCTGTTCATTCAGAAAAAAGAAAGAAGAGAAAATATGGATATGGAACCTTGGCGGTCCGTTAGCCCTTGCCGGGATTAAGTAAACATGAGAATCGATCAGGATTGCAGGACACTTATCTTTATTCAACTACGCACAGGGTCTGAGGCTGGCTTTGTACCAAGGATTACATGCTTCAGTGGCAAGACTTGTACAAAAGTGGTTGCCGGGAGGCCAGGCAACCGCGCCTTATGGGTAGAACTTGCGAAGGTGTTCGATATTCTAGGAGTTGCTCACTGGGATGCCATCTTTGGTCTCTAGGCGGACTGCGCCAGGCCTGGTGACTCGTACTACCCGATAAGGGCCTTCCCACTTCGGCGTCAACTTGTTGGAATTCTTGGTAGACAGAACTCGCCGAAGAACAAGGTCGCCTTCCTCAAGACTTCTAGCATTAACTTTGCGGCTATGGTAGTGGCACAAAGCCTGCTAGTAGCGTGCAAATCTCACAGAAGCCTGAAGATGGTCTTCCTCAAGGAGCGTCGCGTCGTCTTGCCGCAAATGCTCTTGCTTGAGCTCATAACAAGCGAGCACTCGAGGCAACCCGTATATGAGTTCCGTGGGGAGAACTGCCTCTGCCCCATAGACAAGGGAGAAGGGTGGCTAGCTGGTAGCTCGATTTGGTGTCGTTCTGATTGAGCAAAGAACCACCGGCAAATCATCAATCCAGTTCCTTCGGCACTTGTGCATCCTATCGAAAGTTCTTGTCTTGAGGCCTCACAGCACTTCAGCATTAGCCCTCTCCGCTTGGTCGTTGCTCCTCGGATGGGCAACGAAAGCAAAACAGATTCTGCTACCAAGGTCTTGGACATACTGCATGAAGGTGTGGCTCATGAACTGTCTGCCATTGTTGGTGATGATCCTGTTGGGAACACCGAACCGGCAAACTAGTCCCTTAAAGAACTTGACGGCTGACTGTGTTGTCACCTTTCTCACTGCTTCCACTTTCGGCCACTTTGTGAACTTGTCGATTGCAACGTACAAGTCCTCAAAGCCCCTAGCAGCGCGGGGAAAGGGGCCCAAGATTTCAAGACCCTAGACCAAAAATGACCAGGAGAGAGGGATCGTTTCAAGTGCTTGAGCCGGTTGATGTAATATCTTCGAATGAAACTGGCATGCTTCACACTTGGTTAATAATGCTATTGCATCCTCGAGGGTATTGGGCCAAAATAAGCCTTGTTGGAAGGCCTTTCCGGCTAGGGCTATTGATCCTATGTGGGAGCCACATATACCTCCATGTATCTCTGCCAACAGCTCCAGTCCATCTTCCCGAGAAATACATTTGAGTTTCACACCATTCGGCCTCTTCTTGTATAGGACGTTGTCCACTAACTGGTACATATTAGACCGGCGGGCTACTTTCTCTGCTTCTTCTTGTTCCCCAGGAAGTTCTCACGTCTGAAGGAAATGGACGATATGTTGTGCCCATGATGGAGCATGGGGATCGATAGCAAGGACTAAAAGCATATCCTCTGCCGGGGTAGCATTTGCCTCAAAAGCAAGGGCCTGAGGACCTGCCGGAGCCTGTTGCACCCCGGCAAGCCTAGTGGGAGTGTGTGCTTCTATGGCAAGAGCCGAGGGGCCTACCGGAACACAATACTCACCGACAAGCCTGCCATTCTCTCTGGCAACCTTCTCGCCAGCGGCTTCCGGGAGCCCTGCCAGGAAATACTTGCTGGAACTTAACTTCCTTCTCTTCTCTTGTCTAGTTGATAGTGTCACGGAGGGTTGAGTTAGTTGGAGCACGAAAGTTCTCGGTTCCACAAGTAACTTAAGGGCAGCACACTTTGACAGCCATCGGCAACGCTGTTCTCTACACGTGGAACGGGCTCCATTTGTAGGTCGTCAAAACGCTCTTCCAACTTCCTCACTTCATCTACATAAGCTTCCATCAATGGGCTCTGGTAATCTTTGTCCACTTGCCTGACGACAAGTTGAGAATCACCCTTAACAATAAATTTCTTGATCCCAAGTTTTGCCGCGATCCTGAGACCGGCAAGCAGTCCTTCATATTCATCAGTGTTATTCGTTGATCTCTCCCGGGGAAAGTGCATTTGAACCACATATCTGAGGTGATCTCCGGTGGGTGTGACAATAAGCACTCCGGCACCGGCGCCTTGCAGCGAGAAAGCCCCATCAAAATACATGATCCACTCTTGATCAGTTTCCTTGCCGAGAAGAGTTAACTAAGGAACTTCTTCGTCGGGCATTGGGGTCCATTCTATAATGAACTCCACCAAGGCCCTGCTCTGAATGGTCGAAGTGCTTTCAAGCTTGACACCAAAGCTTGATAGGTCCAAATCCCACTCCACAATCCTGCCAGTAGCTTCCGGGTTCCACAAGATCCGTTGTAGCGGGAACCGAGTGACAACGGTAATCTCATGTGCTTGGAGGTAATGGCGCAGCTTCCTCGAGGCAATAAGAAGGCCGAAGAGAAATTTTTGCACACCAGAATATCTTGACCTAGCCCCCTGCAACAAGGAGCTGACAAAATAGACTGGTCCCTATACCACCTTCTTCTTCTGGATTGTCTCATTTAACTATGCAGATCCTTCTTTGCCGGCACCAGACCCTGTTGGGGAACGTCCTGGCTCATCGCTTGGCGGCCCTGCCATTGCCACTGCTTCCTCATCAACTTCTCTTTTAGCCACTAGCACGGCACTCACCACCTGATTTGTTGCCGCCATATACAGCAGCAACGACTACTGTGGTTTTGGTGCGACTAGGACTAGCGGAGAGGAGAGGTACCTCTTCAAATCTTGCAACGCTGCCTCCGCCTCTAGAGTCCACATTGGACCTGCCTTCTTCACGATTTTGAAAAAGGTAGGGCGCTCAGGAGATTTTGGGATGAACCTACTCAGAGCAGCAACATAGCCGGCAAGACGTCACGCGTCTTTTACTCGTCTTGGTCCTTCAATTTTCTCAATTTCTTTGATCTTGTCGGGATTTGCTTTGATTCCTCGTTGAGATACAAAGAACCCGAGAAGCTTGCCAGATAGGACGCCGAACACACACTTTTTAGGGTTGAGCTTCATGTTGATCTTGCGCAGGTCAGCAAATGTTTCTTCTAGGTCTGATATGAGCGTAGCCTTGTCCTTAGTTTTGACCACTATGTCATCCATATAAGCTTCCATATTTCTATGTAGCTGGGCCTCAAAACCAATCTGGATCACTCTTGCAAAAGTAGAACCAGCACTTTTCATCCCGAAAGGCATACGCAAAAAGCAATACGTACTACATGGGGTGATAAATGTGGTCTTCTCCTCGTCTTCCTTGGACATGAAGATCTGATGATAACCAGAATAGGCGTCAAGGAAAGACAGCAAGTCGCAATCGGCGGTGGAGTCCATAATCTGGTCGATCCGCGGCAAGAGAAAAGGATCTTTGGGGTAGGCTTTGTTGATATCTGTGAAATCAATGCACAACCTCCACTTCCCATTCACCTTGTGCACTACAACTAGATTGGCCAACCATAATGGATGGAGTACTCCTCTGATCAAGCCAGCCGCTTCTAACTTCTTGATCTCTTCGGCAATAAACTTTTGCCACTCAAAAGCATGCTTTCGGACCTTCTGCTTGACGGGTCGTGCATGTGGGAAGACAGGAATGTGGTGCTCAATCACCTTCCTGGGAACACCGGGGATATCAGATGGTTGCCATGCAAACACATTGACATTCGCCCGCAAGAAGGCGACGAGTGTGCTTTCCTATTTTTCGTGAAGGGTGGAACTTATGGTGAAATTTCCCCCCGTGTCGTCCTCCTTGGCGGGCCCCTTCTTGGTCTCTGGCGAAGCATCCTTCGACTTTTTGCTCTTGTCGGTGGAGCTCTCTGGCACATTGTCAACGGGAGCGCAACACTCCGAGGAGGTGCGCTTGCTAGAATGTGCGCCAGAGGCCTTGCCGGTCTTCTTCCCCCTGGGAGCTTCAGCGGCACGACGAAATGCCTTAGCGGCAGGTGATGCGATTACACCCCGGTAGAGTTGGTTGGCGCAGATAAGTGTGCTTTTCTTGTCGGAGTTGATGGTGATGACGCTCATTGGCCCGGGCATCTTCAGCTCGTTGCAAGCGAAGTGGGTGGCCGCCATGAACTTGGCCAGTGCTGGGCAACCAAGAATGCCGTTGTACGGCAACGAGATCTTGGCGACGTCAAAAATGATCTCCATTCTGAAATTGGTATCACTGCCAAACGTCACCGACAGCATGACCTTGTCCTTTGGCTGAGTTCTTCCTGAATTGACCCCTTGGAAAGCGCATGTCGGCTCGGGATCTTCGTCAGGAATTTGCAACCTCTGAATGACATCAGGTGACATCAGGTTCAGGCTGGCCCCACTGTCGACTAACATCTTCATCACCTTGAGGTTGCGGATTGTTGGCGAAACCAACAACGGAAAGCACCCGACCGCAGTTATGCGATCAGGGTGATCCTCAGCGTCGAAGATGATAGGAGTGTCGGACCACTTCAGAGGTCTCTATGCACCGATAGAGGGCTCTGCCGCGTTGACCTTGCGCGCCCACTGTTTGAGTTGGCGGTGAGAGGAATGGGACGAGGCACCTCCCTCTATGCACATCATCTCTGTAGCATTCTCAAACTCATGCTCGTTGAACTCGTCGTCCTCTTTGACGTCATCATCATCTCCCTCATGCTTGTCGCGACCATGGGCGGACCAGTCTTTTTGTTGCTTGGGTTTGCCGCGGCGACCCCCTCGGCCGACACGCTTCTTGCCGGACCCCTCAGCACCATCCTGGCCTTTCTCTTTGTCTCGCCACTCGTACTCGGCTTTTTGCTTCTCGGCAAGCTGCTCAACTTGCCGGCAATCTTGGAGATCATGGCCTTTGGTGCGATGGATCTTGCAATCCTGCTTGCCAGAGCCTGCTGGCTTGTCGGCAGCCGCCAGGGCATGGCAGGAGGCGCACCCGGCAACATCGTTGCCAGGGTCATCAACCTTGCCCTTCTTGGCAGTTCCGGGGTTGTCGGATCCCTCGACGGCAAGTATGGTTTTTCCCTTGCGCTTCTTGTTCCGCCGCTGGCCCTTCTTTGCCGGGGTAGCGGTGTCTTCATCTTCAGAGTTAACCCCTGCGCCGGTGTCGGTGCACTAGAGTTTTGGGATCTCCGGTGCCCCTTACTCGTGCACGGGCAGTAGTAGCCATCTAGGAGGCCAGGCCTGGCAGGGAATTGCCAGATACCCGCACAGGAAAATCAAGAGCACCAGCAAGGCCTTTCCGAGAGGGCTATCGACCCATCAGAGAGGGAGCCTGGCCCTGGCAAGGCTAGGCCCCGGCAAGGCGAAGCCCGGCAAGACCCCGCCAGTGCACAGGGCAGGTGTCAATCTACCTGGACGTGTGTCGCAGCATCGATGTTGGAGGGAGCTAAGCGGCGCCGATGGGACGGGCTCCCATCCCATCCCACTAACGGACAGAGATGCCTGACGGTGCATTAAATATGCCTGTCCTACTCCGTCAGTGTTAGCTATGATAGAACTATAGCTCTGTACACCCCTTGTACTCACTGTACGCCACTGTTGGGATCCCCTTAGAGTATAAAAGGAGGCCCAGGACGATACGGTAGAGGACTTTTCACCTTTGGGACTTTTGAACCCTTGGGATTTTGAACCTTCAGGGGCCTTCTAGCGCACATGCGTGGCAGTACCTCACAACTTCCCTGTAGCAAGAACCCTAAGAACACTCTCAATACTACCAAGCAGGAGTAGGGTTTTACGCATCCGTGCGGCCCGAACCTGGGTAAAGATCCCCGCATGCTTTTCATCAGACTAGCTCTTTGCGCAACCTGCCCCCCGTCGAACCGAAAGGGACCCCCATGATCCCATAGGTGCTTGTTCCCACGAAATCTTTGGCGCACCAGGTA
The DNA here is from genome assembly GCA_022496015.1 of Hordeum marinum. Lineage (NCBI taxonomy): Eukaryota > Viridiplantae > Streptophyta > Magnoliopsida > Poales > Poaceae > Hordeum > Hordeum marinum. The sequence goes on along the minus strand of CM039675.1, from coordinate 209,929,783 downwards.
GGGCGAGAGAAGGTTCTGTGAACTCGTTCTGGTAATCAGCGCGCCAATTCCTTCGCGCTCATCATCGTCATGGCTCCAAAGAAGAGGGGCTCGATATCAGCTAGCCCATCCACGTCCGCCATCCCTGTATCCGCGCAGACACGAGAGGGAGTATACGCGGGTGTAGGAGGAGGAGGAAGAGCTTCGGAACCTCCACGGCGCTCCGGTGATCAAGGCCGAACTAGCAGCGACGCTCGCTGCGGAGACACCCATGAGGGCGGGGGAACCCTCGTGCCCCTGGGTCTCAAGACGGAGCGGTGCCACCTGCAGGTGGTATGACATACTCTGGGGATGGAAGGGTATCTTCTAGGGCACCCACGCCAGCCCCTATGCCGCGCCCTTCTCAAGACACGCCTTGGGGACTACGCCAAGGCGCCCACAATTCTCAGCATCCCCACAGGAAAGCTCATGCACATCCTTCCCAAGATGTGCGAGACTAGCTTGCTCACCAACATGCAGGCGGGAGTGGCGTACTGACACGGGACTGTGGCGGTGCTCCTTCTAACACGGTTAGGAGTCAGAGCACCTCGCGCTCCTCGCGCCGTTCATTACCAACCACGTCGGTGGAAGCGATGGCGCGGGCACAGCTACTCCTAAACTTCCTGGCGGCTACAGAGAAGCTCGATGACTAGAGAGACACCATTCAGAGCCTCCTCAGCCTCATGGATAAGTTTCGGTCCACCGAGCTAGCTCGTGCCAGAGGAGAGAAGACTGGAGGCGGCGTGACCTTAGCACATTCTCCTCCACAACAATGGCGCCAATCACCGACTCAGTGGACCGACGCCCACGATGGCTACTCGACGGCTTCGTCCGACCCACGGACACGCCGCGATCAACGTCAAGTTCTTCGAGAACATGGCAAGGAAGACACTCGAACTACAATCGAGTGGCAGCAGGAAGCACGCCTCCAGTCAGATAGTCGTGCGGGGCCCACTATAAACAAGTCTGAACCGGGGTATCCTGTCAGCCTACCTTGCAAGGTGGGTTGTCCAGAGTTTACCCGTGAACTGCGGGAAGTCCAGTGGCCCAACTCTCGGACGTTCAAGCCAGAAATCCCGGAGAAGTATGACGGCAAGACTCATCCGTCAGAATTCCTGAGCATCTACACCATTGCGGTGCAAGCTGCCGGGGGTCACGATGACAAGATACTCACCAACTACTTCTCGTTGGTGCTTAAGCCCAACATCAGGTCGTGGTTGATCCACTTGCTAGAGGGGTCAATCGCCTCCTGGGCAGACTTATGCCACGAGTTTGTTGGTACCTTCACAGGATGTCATCAAGCTCCTGGCCAAGAAAGTGACCTACACATCATCCCTTAGAAGGAGGGCAAAACTTTACGCAAGTACATCCAAAGGTTCAGCCGCGTGCATCACAACATCCCAAACGTTCATCCTGCATCCATTATCAGCGCGTTCCATTAGAACGTGTGCAACCGCAAGATGCAGGAAGAGCTGGCGATGAACAGAATCAGGGACGTCGCCAAGCTTTATGCTTTTGCAGACAACTGTGCTCGGGTTGAAGAAAGGAGGAGACTCCCCGGCGAAGACGTTGGCGTAGAGGTCGCTCCAAAGACAAAGACACCGATGCCCTGGCAAAGAAAGGCCGGCAACGGAACAAGAAGCGCAAGGGCAAGACCATGCTAGCCGTCAAAGGATCTGGCAACCCCGGCACCGCCAAGAAGGGCAAGGATGATGACCCCAGCAATGATGTTGCCGGGTGCGCCTCTTGCCACGCCCTGGCGGCTACTGGCAAGCCAGAAGACTTCGGCAAGCAGTATTGCAAGATCCATCGCACCAAGGGCCATGATATCCAAGACTGCCAGCAAGTTGAATAGCTTGCCAAGAAGCAGAAGGTCGAGTTCAAGATGCGAGACAAGGAGAAGGGCAAGGACGGTGCTGCGGGGTCCGGCAAGAAGGGTGTTGGCCGAGGAGGCCGCCGCGGCAAGCCCAAGCAATAAAAAGACCGGCCAGCCCGTGACCGCGACAAGCAAGAGGGAGATGATGATGATATCGAAGAGGATGGTGAGTCCAGTGAGGATGAGTTTCAGAAGGATACGGATATGATGTGCATAGAACGAGGAGCATCATCGCATTCCTCTCACTGCCAACTTAAATAGTGGTTGCGCGAGGTTAATGCAGCGGATCCCTCTATCGGTGCGCAAAGACCTCTAAAGTGGTCCAACACTCCTATAATCTTCGACGCCGAGGACCACCCTAATCGCATAACTGTGGTCAGGTGCTTGCCGTTATTGGTCTCGCCAACAATCCGCAACCTCAAGGTGACGAAGATGTTAGTCGATAGCGGGGCTAGCTTGAACCTGATCTCTCCCGATGTCATTCAGAGGCTGCAAATACCTCACGAAGATCTCGAGCCGATAGGCGCTTTCCAAGGGGTCAATTCAGGAAGGATTCAGCCGAAGGGCAAGGTCATGCTGCCGATGACGTTTGACAGCGATATCAATTCCAGAATGGAGAAGATCATTTTTGACGTCGCCAAGATCTCATTGCCATACAATGGCATTCTTGTCCACTCGGCACTGGCAAAGTTCATGGCGGCCACTCATTTCGCTTAAAACATGCTGAAGATACCCGGGCCAATGAGCATCATCACCATTAACTTCGATAAGAAAAGCGCAGTTATCTGCGCCGACCAACTCTACCGGGGGGCAGATGCAGCACCTGCTACCAAGGCACTTGCTCCTGCCACTAATACTCCCGGGGGAAAGAAGACTGTCATCGCCTCTAGCGCACATTCCGGCAAGCGCGCCCCCTCGGGGTGATGCGCTCCCGTCGACGATGTGCTAGAGAGCTCTACCAGCAATAGAAAGAAGTCCAAGGCAGCTCCACCGGAGACCAAGAAGGTGCCTCCCAAGGAGGATGGCACGGGGGGACTCACCATAAGTTCCACCCTCGATGACAAATAGGAAAGCGCGTTCGTTGCCTTCCTATGGGCAAATGCCGATGTGTTCGCATGGAAACCATCTGATATCCCCGGTGTTCCTAGGGAGGTGATTGAGCACCACCTCATCGTTTGTCCGCACGCATGGCCCGTCAAGTAGAAGGTCTAGAAGAAAGATTTGGAGCGGCAACAGTTTATTGCCAAAGAAATCAAGAAGTTAGAAGCGGCTGGCCTGATCAGAGGAGTACTCCATCCTATGTGGTTGGCCAATCCAGTCATAGTGTGCAAGGTGAATGGGAAGTGGAGGCTATGCATTAATTTCACGGACATCAACAAGGCCTGCCCCAAATATCCTTTTCCCTTGCCACGCATTGACCAAATTGTGGACTCCACTACCGGCTGCGACTTATTGTCTTTCCTTGACTCCTATTCAGGCTATCATCAGATTTTTGAGGTCAAGGAAGACAAGGAGAAGACCGCATTTATCACCCCATGTGGTATGTACTGCTTTGTATGTATGCCTTTCAATTGAAAAGTGCAGGTTCTACCTTTGCAAGAGTTGTCCAGATTGGTTTTGAGCCCCAGCTACATAGAAATATGGAAACTTACATGGAAGATATAGTGGTCAAAACCAAGGATAAGGCCACGCGCATATCGGACCTAGAAGAAACATTTGCAAATCCGTGCAAGATCAACATGAAGCTCAACCCTAAGAAATGTGTGTTCGGCGTCCCATCCGCAAGCTTCTCAGGTTCTTTGTACCTCAACGAGGAATCGAAGCAAATCCTGACAAGATCAAAGCAATTGAGAAAATTGAAGCACCAAGATGAGTCAAGGACATGCGACACATTACTGGCTATGTTGCTGCTCCGAGTAGGTTCACCTCAAAATCTGCTGAGCACACCCTGCCCTTTTTCAAAAACTTGAAGAAGGCAGGTCCAATGAAATGGACTCCAGAAGCAGAGGCAGTGTTGCAGGATTTGAAGAAGTACCTTTCCTCTCCATCAGTCCTAGTTGCGTCGAAACCACAAGAGCCGTTGCTCCTGTATCTGGTGGCAACAAATCAAGTGGTGGGTGCTGCACTAGTGGCTGAAAAGGAGGTTGATGAAGAAGCGGCAACAACTGCAGGACCGCCAAGTGACGAACAAGGACAGTCCCCGGCAGGGTTTGGTGTCGGCAAAGAGGGATCTCCGCAGTTGAAAGAGATAGTCCAGAAGAAGAAATTGGTGCAGCGAACAGTTTATTTTGTCAGTTCCTTGTTACAGGGGGCTCGGTCGAGATATTCTGGCATACAAAAAATGCTCTTTGGCCTTCTTATGGCCTCGAGGAAGCTACGCCATTACTTCCTAGCACATGAGATCACCGTTGTCACTCGCTTCCCGCTACAATGGATATTGCAGAACCCAGAAGCTACAGGCAGGATTGCAAAGTGGGCTATGGAACTATCAAGCTTTGGTCTTAAGTTTGAGAGCACTTCGACCATTTAGAGAAGGGCCTTGGCAGAGTTCATTGCAGAATGGACCCCAACGTCCAACAAAAAGATTCCAGAGTCAACTCTCCCCAGCAAGGAAACTAATCGAGAATGGATCATGTATTTTGATGGAGCTTTCTAGTTGCAACGCGCAGGTGCCGAAGTGTTGCTTGTCGACCCACCGGAGAGCACCTCAGATATGTGGTCCAGATGCACTTTCCCCGGGAGAGATCAATGAACAACACTGCTGAGTATGAAGGGCTGCTTCTCGGTCTCAGGATTTTGGCAGACCTTGGGATCAAGAAACTTATTGTCAGGGGTGATTCTCAACTTGTCGCTAGGCAAGTGAACAAAGATTACCAGAGCCTGTTGATGTAAGCTTATGTAGACGAAGTGAGTAAGTTGGAAGAGTGTTTTGACGGCCTGCAAATGGAGCACCTTCCACGTGCAGAGAACAGAGTTGGCGATGGCCTGTCAAAGTGCGCTGCCCTTAAGTTGCTTGTGGAACCTGGAAATTTCGTGCTGCAACTAACTCAACCCTATGTGACACCATAAACTAGACAAGATAAGAGAAGAAAGTTGACTTTCGGAAAGTATTTCCAGGCAGAGCTTCCCGAAGCCGCCGGCGAGAAGGTTGCCAGAGGGAACGATAGGCTTGTCGGTGAGTACTATGCTCTGGCAGGGCCCCCTGCTCTTGTCGTAGAAGCATACACTCCCGCCAGGCTTGCGGGGGCACAGCAGACTCCGACATACCCTTAGGCCCTTGTCATCGAGATAGATGCTACCCCAGCGGAGGATAAGCCTTTGGTCCTTGCTGTCGAGCCACAGGCTCCGGCATGGGCGCAGCACATAGTCCATTTCCTTCAGACAGGAGAACTTCCCGGGGAACAAGAAGAAGCGGAGAGAGTAGCCCGCCAGTCTAATATGTATCAGTTTGTAGACGATGTCCTGCACAGAAAAAGACCAAACGGTGTGAAAGTCAAATGCATTTCCCGGGAAAATGGACTGGGGCTGTTGGCACAGATACATGGAGGCATAAGTGGCTCCCACATAGGGTCAAGAGCCCTTGCCAGGAAAGCATTCTGGCAAGGCTTCTTTTGGCCCACCGTCATCCAGGATGCAACGGCATTGGTAACCAAGTGAGAGGCATGCCAATTTCATTCAAAGATGCTAAATCAACTAGCTCAAGTACTTCAAACGATCCCTCTCTCTTGGCCATTTTCGGTCTGGGGGCTTGACATCTTGGGCCCCTTTCCCCACGCTGTCGGGGGCTTTGAGTACTTGTATGTTGCAATCGACAAGTTCACAAAGTGGCCGGAAGTGGAAGCAGTGAGAAAGGTGACAGCACAGTCAGCCGTCAAGTTCTTTAAGGGACTAGTTTTCCGGTTTGGTGTGCCCAACAGGATCATCACTAACAACGGCACACGGTTCACGAGCCGCACCTTCATGCACTATGTCCAAGACCTTGGTAGCAAAATCGGTTTTGCTTCTGTTACCCAGCCGAGGAACAACGACCAAGTGGAGAGGGCTAATGCTGAAGTGTTGCGAGGTCTCAAGACAAGAACTTTTGATAGGCTGCACAAGTACGGAAAGAACTGGATTGATGAGTTGCCGGTCGTTCTTTGGTCAATCAGGACGACACCTAATTGAGCTCCCGTCCAGACACCATTCTCCCTTGTCTATGGGGTGGAGGCAGTTCTCCCTACAAAACTCATGTACGAGTCGCCTCGAGTGCTCGCTTATGATGGGCTTGAGCAAGAAAAGTTGTGGCAAGACGACGCGATGTTCCTTGAGGAAGACCGTCTTCAGGCTACTGTGAGAGTTGCACGCTACCAGCAAGCTTTGCACCGCTACCACAGCCGCAAAGTTAATACCAGAAGTCTTGAGGAGGGCGACCTTGTTCTTCGGCAAGTTCAGTCCGCCAAGAATTCAAACAAGTTGATGCCAAAGTGGGAAGCCCCTTATCGGGTGGTACGAATCACCAGGCCTGGCGTAGTCCGCCTCGAGACTAAAGATGGCATCCCAGTGAGCAACTCCTGGAATATTGAACATCTTCGCAAGTTCTACCCATGAGGCACGGTTGCCGGGCCCCCCAGCAACCACCTTTTGCACAAGTCTTGCCGATGAAGCATGTAATCCTTGATGCAAAGCTAGGCTCGGATCCTGTGCGTAGCTAAATAAAGATAAGTGTTCCACAATCCTGTTCGATTTTCATGCTTACTTATGTGCATGTTTATTTTAGGTATTGCATTGCACTTAATCCTGGCAAGGACTAACGGACCGCCAAGGTTCCATATCCATATTTTCTCTTCTTTCTTTTTCTCCAAGGACAGAAGGGCCCCTCGCATGCAGTTATGCCGGGGGGAATGATGGTACGGATACCTATGAGTCACGTCCCAAAAAAACTTGTCGGAGGGAAGACGGGAACAAAAGATAAGTTGCAAAAACCCCAAGTAAATTCTTTCCATAAGATTATTTTCCATGGGCGATCTCGACTTATGTATGGAAAACCTGCACGCACGGGAACCTTGCCATGATTGGCTGCGCCCTCATCATGTTTGGGACCACTCAGGAGCCTAAGTGGACGCGCTCGCGCTCCTTGTTTCATTTCGAGTCTGCTCAACGACTCAAGTGACAGCGCTTGCACCTTATTCTGTTTCGAGCAAGACCCGCATATTGAACGGCTATGCCAAGGACGCCGAGGTATCTTGTCGGCGGTAGCACCGCCAGCAGGCTGCTAAGGACCTGTTCCTCAAAGCGCTCGCGGTAGGGTTATGCACGCCGGCAAGATTTTCCCTAAGAAAGCGTAGGGAAAGTTCCGTATACAGAGAAGGGTCTAACAAGGAAGATAATACGCATTTATTCAAAATGGGGTGAAATTTACATGAGATATCGCTTTTTTCTAAGTACATCTTTATTTGACTTTCTCCCCTAGGGGAGATTACAAGAATAAAAAGATGGAAAGGAGAGGCGGGATACAAGAAGAAAAAGATGGCGAGGGGCCCCCGGCAGGAACCCGGCCTGACCCCTCTGGACCAGCACTGCACAGAGAAGCAGGGCTTCCACATGGGCATGCAAGAGCTTGGTCCCTCCCAGACCAGCATTGCATCGAGGAGAGGGCCAGAGCGGGCGGAAAGGGGGATAGACCCTAGATGCCGAAGTCCATGGGTCTACTGGAAGACCCAGCTGGGAGATGCGGCAGCGCCCGGGACTAAGGCACCCGGCAAGGACATCTTGCCGGGAGGGGGAGAGGCGTGAGGCTGACGATGATGGTGCGGCTAGCAGTCAGTCCGAGATCGAATCTTCGGGCTCCGAATTGACCGCTCGAAGACCGGACTCATCGTCGATGTCTTCGCCGCTGTCCTCCCCATCACTCTTGCCCGAGTACAGGCTTTCAGCATTGCTCGAGCTCTCTTCACAGCAGCTGAGACGGATGTCGGAGCGCCCATAACTCGTGACGAAGAGCATATTGGCCTCCATCATTTTGAAGTGAAGGACGTGCCCCACCTGGAGGTTGTAGGCATGGACGAAGGTCTTCCAACTGCGCCTGAGGAACATGACGCGGTTCGCTGGGTAATCTACGTTTACCCGCGTCGCGCCGTTACAGCAACCAGCCAGCCGCAGCCATGGGATGGGCGACCCATCGCCCTCCATTGCCCTAGTGAAGAAGCGAGGAAGGCGTAGATGGCTCCGGGGAGGACCGGCCAGCTCGAGGACAAAGTCCAGCGCCGTCCCCTTGGCGTGGGTCTTCTCAATGGAGAGCCCTGGCGTCGAAGGAGGAGGTGGAGCGACACTCCGCCTCCCCCAGCCTCGGTCCCCACGGCGGTCGCAACCCCTTGCGCCTCCTCCACCACGCGCGCTCAGGCCTCCCTTCGCCTCCGCGGCTGAAGCGGTGGCATGATCCAGACGAGAACTTCTTCTTCAAGCTGGAGACGGTGGTTGCCCACGCCCCTTTTCATGGCTAGGAGCAGGCGCCGCTAGAAGATTATGGTGGGAGAGTCAACGCTAGAGGTTTGCACTCGGGAAGGCAAGGTATGGAAAAAGGACGGATGAGCACTGCCCCCGCCGCCCCTCTATTTATAGATGGAAGTGCGAGGGTCGGCTCTCCTCCACTCCAAAGGACGCCGCCCACCTCCTCCAATAGCGGCGCCCTCGATCACGGGGCGAACAGCAACCGCCCCATCGCTCCAGTCCACAGCGCTGCGTTTGCTACTTTTCCCAGGGACTTTAAGTCACGGGCACCCATTGCTGGCTCCTCGCCATGCATGCAGCGTGCGTGGCGAAAACAACCTGACGCCATAATTAAAAACTTGACGGGTGCACCGTGCACATATCCCACGGGCGTCATGGGGAAGCGGAGCAAGTGCAATGGTGACAACCGCAAGGCCCTGCCACGCGTGCCATGCACTAATTGGGCCTAGCCCAACAGCGTCTCGCGACAGTGTGGCCCAGGCCTGGGGTCTCCTGACGGTGCGCTGGAGTTTTGGGCTCTCTAGTGCCCCTTTACTCATGCATGGGTAGTAGTAGCCATCAAGGCGGCCCGCCCGATAGGGACTTGCCAGATACCAGCACAGGAAAATCTAGATCACCGGCAAGGCCTTGCCGGGAGGGCTATCGACCCATCGGAGAGGGAGCCCGGCCCCGGCAAGACCCCGCCAGCACACAGGGCATGTGTCAATCCACATGGACACGTGTCGTGACGTCGACGTTGGAGGGAGCTAAGCGGCGCCGATGGGACGGGCTCCCGTCCGATCCCACTAACGGACAGAGATACCGGATGGTGCATTAAATGCGCTTGTCCTACTCTGTCAGTGTTAGGTATGATAGCATTGTAGCTCTATACACCCCGTGTACGCACTGTATGCCACTGTTGGGATCCCCTTAGAGTATAAAAGGAGGCCCAGGGCGATACGGTAGAGGAATTTTGACCTTTGGGACTTCTGAAACCTTGGGCTTTTGCACCTTCAGGGGCCTTCTCTGTAGCTCGCAGCAGCTCGTGTGGCAGTAGCTCGCAGCTTCCCTGTAGAAAGAACCCTAAGAACACTCTCAATACTACCAATTAGAAGTAGGGTTTTACGCATCCATGCGACCTGAACCTAGGTAAAGATCCCCGCGTGCTTTTCATCAGACCGGCTCTTTGCGCAACCTGCCCCCCGCCGAACCGAAAGGGACCCCTATGATCCCATAGGTACTTGTTCCCACGACAGCCAGTGTCTTCGCCGGGGAGTCTGCTCCCTTCTTCAGCCCTAGCACATTTGTCTGCCAAAGCATAAAGCTCGGCGACGTTCCTGACTCTGTTCATCGCCAGCTCTTCCCGCATCCTACGGTTGCGCATATTCTGGTGGAACGAGCTGATAACAGTGGCAGGATGAATGACTGGGATGTTGTGATGCACGCCGCTGAACCTTTGATGTACGTGCGCAGAGTTTTGCCCTCCTTCTAAGGGATGATGTGCAGATCGCTTTCCTGACCAGGAGCTTGATGACCTCCCGTGAAGGCTCCAACAAACTCGTGGCACAAGTCTGCCCAGGAGGCGATGGACCCCTCTAGCAAGTGCATCATCCACGACCTGACGTTGGGCTTAAGCACCAACGGGAAGTAGTTGGCGAGTATCTTGTCGTCGCGACCCCCGGCAGCTTGCACCGCACTAGTGTAGATGCTCAGGAACTCCGATGGATGAGTCTTGTCGTCATAATTCTCTGGGACTTCTGGCTTGAACGTGCCGGAGTTGGGCCACTAGACCTGCCGCAGCTCACAGGTAAACGCTGGACAACCCACCTCATAAGGTAGGCTGACAGGATACCCTGGCGCAGACTTGTCTACTATGGGCCCCGCACGCCTATCATACTAGAGGTGCGCTTCCTGCCGTCGCTCGATGGCAGTTCGAGCGTCTTCCTTGCCACGTTCTCGAAGAACTTGACGCTGATCGCGGCGTGTCCGTGGGTCAGACGACGCTGTCGACTAACTATCGTAAGCGTCGGTCCATCGGGTCGGTGACCGGCGATGCTGTTGTGGAGGAGACTGCGCCGAAGTCGCGCTGCCTCCGACCCTCTCACCACTAGCATGAGCCGGCTCGATGGACCAAAACTTATCTGTGAGGCTGAGGAGGCTCTGAATGGTGGCTCTCCATTCGTCGAGCTTCTCCGCAGCAGGAGGGAAGCTTAGGAGTAGCTGTGCCAGCGCCATCGCTTCCTCTGACATGGTCGGTAGAGAACGGCACAAGTAACGCGAGGTGCACTGACTCCTAACCGTGTTAGAAGGAGCACCCCCGTGGTCCCGCGTCGGCATGTCACTCCCACTTGCATGCTGGTGAGCATGCTCGTCCCATGCATCTTGGGAATGATGCGCAGGAGGTTTCCCATGGGGATGTTGGGAACTGCAGGCGTCGTGGCGCGGCTCTCCGCGCGCGTCTTGAGAAGGTCACGGCGTAGGCGCCGGCGTGGGTGCCCTGGAAGATACCCTTCCGCGCCCGGAGTTCGCCATACCACCCCGCAGGCGGTACCGCTCCGTCCTGAGACCCCGGGGCGTGGGGGTTCCCACCGCCTCCATGGGTGTCTTCGTGGCGAGCGTCGCCGCTTGCATGGCCTTGGTAACCGGAGCATCACAGAAAGTCTAAACCTCCGCCTACTCCTCCACCCGCATCTACGTCGTCACCTGTCTGTGTAGATACAGGGACAGCGGACGCGGATGGGCCAACCGCCGTCAGGCCCTTCTTCTTGCGGGCCATGGCGATGATGAGCGTGAAGAAACTGGCATGCCGATTACCAGAACGGGTTCGCACGACCTATCTCCCCCCTACCTGGCACGCCAAAGATGTCATGGGAAAGAACACCTATGGGATCATAGGGACCCCTTTGGGTTCGGCGGGGGAAAGGCTCATACAAAGAGCCAGTCTGATGAACAGCATGCGGGGATCTTTACCCAGGTTCGGGCCGCACGGATGTGTAAAACCCTACTCCTGCTTGATTGTATTGAGAGTGTTCTTAGGGTTCTAGCTACAGGAGCGCTATGAGCAGCCACCACGCGTGTGAGCTAGAAAGTCCCAAAAGTCGAAAAGTCCCCTACCGTATTGCCTTGGGCCTCCTTTTATACTCTAAAGGGGATCCCAACAGTGGCGTACAGCGTGTACACGCGGTGTACAGAGCTATAGTGCTATCATACCTAACATTGACAGGGTAGGACAGGCGCATTTAATGTACCATCGGGCATCTCTGTCCGTCAGTGGGACGGGACGGGGGCCGTCCCATCGGCACCGCTTAGCCCCCTTCAGCGTCGCTGCCGCGACATACGTCCAGGTGCATTGACACCTGGCCCGTGTGCTGGTTGGGCCTTGCCGGGGCTTTGCCTTGCCGGGGCCTTGCCTTGCCGGGGCCTTGCTTTGCCTGGGGGTTCAATAGCCCTCCCGGCAAGACCTTGCTGATGGTCTTGATTCTCCTGTGTTGGTATCTGGCAAGTCCCTGATGGGCCTTGCTGCCAGGGTGTCTACAACTTCCCGTGCATGAGTAAGGGGCACTGGAGAGCCCAAAACTCTAGTGCACCGACAGTGAAGGGGGTGTAAAATTTCAATTCTGAATGGGAACCGCCAATAATATGATTAGCATGGAAGATAATGAAAACTCTGTTGTGACGTTGACATGAAAATTACACCACTCAAAATTACATATTCATCTATGTTTTAAAACAATGACCTGTGGCACCTCTGCAAATCCATGTTTCCCTCTGCGAAGGGACAATCTATTTACTTTCATGTTATTTACTTTTCATGTTGAGTCAACTTCTTATTCCATCCTCAATCTATTAGTTGGCAAGCACCATGTGGTGGGGAAAGATCCAAACATATATATCCAGTCAAGTATATTTGATCATGATTCATTATTGTTGACAATTATCTTTATGATAAGTATGTTGGAAGGCGAAACTTTAAGCCGATATCTTTCTTTGTGTTCGATGGATGATGTTTGTTCTAAAAATATGCCTTGAGTGTTAGCAGTCATAGAAGACTATATGATAATTGAGTATGTGGAGCTCTTACATAGAATTGATGATGCATTGAAGTTGTTTGATGACTAAGAACATAGGTTGTTGAGTTTCAAGAGAATGCATACTATTAACCATGACGCGTGAATTGATTGCTACTCAACCATGATGATTTTTATGAAAACGTTGTTGGTTATGATGCTAGAAAAAGTCATTGGAATTATCATTGATCAAACTTATAGACTATGCCAGCATTCACACTCCATAAATTATTTCTTTTATCATTTACCTACTCGAGGACGAGCAGGAATTAAGCTTGGGGATGCTGATACGTCTCCAACGTATCGATAATTTATGAAGTATGCCATGTTTTCCAATGTTTACAATACTTTTATATGGTTTTGACGCACTTGATATGATTTATTTAGAATTAACCTGGACTAACGTTGTTTTCAGTAGAACTACCGTGGTGTTGATTTTTGTGCAAAAGATGGAAGTTCTCGAAATTGCCCGAAACTTTTTGATGATTTTTTCTGGAGGAAATAAGCAATATTGGAGCGAAGAACCACCGGAGGGGAGCCACTTGTGGGCCACGATCCATCAGGGAACGCCCCCTAGGTCGCGCCGTGTTGGATTGTGGGGCCCATGTGGCTTTGTTGCGCGGGATTCCAACGTTGAAAATCCTATAAATCCTAGAAACCCTAGAAATGAAGAGAAACTCTCTGCTCCGTCGCTACAAGTATCTGTATCAATGAAGAACCTATCTAGAGCCTTTCCAGTACCCTGTCGGAGAGGGGAAATCATCTCCGATGGCCATCTTCGTCATCCCGGTGGAGGCCAGGACGAAGAGGGAGTAGTTCACCCTCGGGGCTGAGGGTATGTACTAGTAGCTATGCGTTCAATCTCTCTCTCGTGTTGTTCCAATGGCATGATCTTGATGTATCACGGGCTTTGTTAATATAGTTGGATCATATGGTCTTCTTCCCTTGCTATCTTGTTGTGATGAATTAAATCTTTCCCTTTAATATCTCATTATGTTGGATTGAATATTTTGGTTTGAGAGCACTTGATGTATGTATTGCATGCGGATACCCGTACTGACATTAGGGTATTCAAGTGATTCACTTGATATATGTTATGACATCAACTTGCGGATTCCGGTGACCTTGGGGATCTATGCACAGGGGTTGATTGCACGTTTTCATACTACATTCTCCGATAAAAATCTTGGGGTGCTCGTTGAAGTTCTTTGTGTTGGATTGAAGATGATAGATCTGAAGTTGTTTGATGCATGTCGTATAATTTACCCATGGATACTTGAGGTGACACTAGAATAACTAGGTGTCACTAGGGTTGATTGATATTCATTGTTGGTGTTATTTTAGTACAAAATGTAGTGCTATTTGTGACACTTATAGGAGTAGCGCGAAAGATTGATCGGAAAGAATAACTTTGAGGTGGTTCTACTACCTACACGAATTTCATCTATTTGTTCTCCGCTAGATAGGAACTTTGGAGTCATTCTTTGTTGCATGTCGAGGGATGATCATTTGATTCAACTATGTTAGCATTGTTGGGAGATTGTACTAGTGAAAAAGATTGATCATATGATTCAACTATGAACCCTAGGCCTTATTTCCAAGCATTTATACAACATTTTGCTCGCTGTTTTACACTTGCTACCTTGCTGTTTTTATATTTTCAGATTACAAAAACCTATACCTACCATCCATATTGCACTTGTATCAGCATCTCTTGGCCGAACTAGTGCACCTATACAATTTTTCATTGTATTGGGTGTGTTGGGGACACAAGAGATTTCTTGTATTTGATTGCAGGGTTGTCCTCCCACAAATTGATAAACCTTAGGTCATCCACTTGAGGGGGGGAAATCTATTTTCCTACAAAACTCTGTGCTTGGAGGCCCAACATAGTCTACAAGAATGAAGTAGCATAGTAGACATCACATCACACCACCATCTTGCCGAAACATGAACCTGTGCATCCATCTAATGCCCACAGCGTCGTCTTGAGGGGACTCCGCCTCGTAGTTTGGTCGCTGACGGCTAACCCCAATGACGATGACATGGCATTAATTAGTGCCTAATTGCATGGTCAATTAACACCCCCTAGACACTGACACTCCTTGTGCCCACTAATTAGTTTAGTTTGTTTAACTTACATTGTTAATTCACTTTTTCCACGACATGTGGGACCCATCGTTAGGTTTGACCCTCGACAACTCTTTTAACTTACTGACACGAGCATGATGCAGTGCTGACACAGTAATTCATGCTTGGAATTAAAATAAATCATAAAATTATATGTTATTTTAGAAAATACTAAAATTTTGGAAAATCATAGAAATTTGACCATAGCTCAGATGAAAATAAATTATATATGAAAAATGATCAGGAAAATACAAAGAATCTCTTTACGAGCATGATGCAATGCTGACGCAGTAATTAATTCTTGAAATTAAAATAAATCAGAAAATGATATGTTATTTCAAAAAATACTACAAACTTTGGAAAATCATAAAAATTCGACCATAGCTCAGATGAAAATAAATTATATATGAAAAATGATCAGAAAAGTACAAAGAATCTATTTATGCCATGTTCGTGCTTGTTTGAACAATCTAACTCCATCAGTTAGGACAAATGATGATTAGGAAAATTGATAAATATATTTTGAGTCGGAATATCCTATATTTTTGAATTCCACTTCAATTAACTTGGCTAACTATTGCATTGGGTCGGTTCAGTACCTTAACATGATATATCATTCATTGGGTTGTGCATTGCAGTGAATGTTCTTCCTTTGTTGTTTGCCTGTATTTGATACGTCCATTTTGCATCATGTTTTCGTGTTGATATTTATTTTGTTTTGAGTCATTAGTCCACTTTATGGTGCAATCTTAATGCATTTTATCTCTTAGTTTGCAAGTTTCACACAAAGAGTGAGACTGCCACCAGCTAAAATTCTTGACCGAAAAAGGCACCGAAGAGTTGGATATTCTTTGGAACTCCAAATGAGCTAAAAATATAAGAAGACTTGTTTTGAAATATATAAAAAATATTGGCGAATGAATTACCAGAAGGGTACCCACCAGGTGACCACGAGCTTGGAGTGCGCACTACCCCCATGGACCGCCCCTAACCTCGTGGCCCCCCTAGCAGGACTACGGTGCCCAACTTCTCCTATATGATGTTATTTTCCCTATAAAAAATAGGAGAAGACTTTCGGGACGAAGTGTCGCCATCTCAAGGTGGAACCTAGATAGGAGCACTTTTGTTCTCCGGTGGAGCAATTTTGTAGGGGAAACTTCCGTCCGGGACGGGGAAATCAAAGCCATCGTCATCACCAATGCTTCCTCCATCGTGGGAGGACCAATCTTCACTAACATCTTCACTAGCACCATCTCATCGCAAACCCTAATTCATCTCTTGTATTCAATCTTTGTCTCAAAACCTCAGATAGGTACATGTGGGTTGCTAGCAATGTTGATTACATCAGATAGGTACACCTTTGATCTTGAACATGATGATGATTTTTTAGTAGTTACTTTCATTCTTGAGGACATCGGAGAAGTCTTCTCATAAATAATCATGTGATGTTGTTATTCGTTCGATATCTTGATCATGTGTATGTTGGTCTTCCTTTAGTGGTGTTGTGTGAACGTCAACTACATGACAGTTGACCTTATTTGGGCCTAAGGGAAGCACTGGGTAGTAAGAAGTAAATGATGGTTGCGGGAGTGTCAGAAACTTAAACCCTAGTTTATGCGTTATTTTGTAAGGGGTTGATTTGGATCCATATGTTTCATGCTATGGTTAGATTTATCTTTATTCTTATTTCATAGTAACGGATGCTTGCAAGAGGGGGTAATCATTAGTAGGTTGTTTTTTAAAGTAAGAACAACACTCTCCCACTTATCAAATTATCAAAGTACCGAACGCAAATTAGCTAAACATGATATATCATGACTAGACAAAATTCACATGTGTCCCCGAGAGCACTTTACTTCCTATAAGAGTGAATTCTAGCTTGTCCTTTGCTATAAAAATTATTGGTCCATCTTGCTACACCCTTGCTGCTATTATTACTTGTTACAAATTACCTTGCTACAAAACTACCTGTTATCGCTACTTTCAGTGCTTGTAGAAAATACCTTGTTGAATATCACTTGTTATTTCCTTCTGATCCTCGTTAGATTTGACAATCTTACTTGTTGAAAGGACTACAATTGATACCCTATACTTGTGGGTCATCAAGACTCTTTTCTGGTGATGTTGCTGATGAATGAAGCACCTTTGGTAAGGAAACACTTTTGTTGTGTTCTTAAATTTGTTGTCATTTGTTACTATGGAAGATAATGTTTTGAGGTGCTTGTCCGGGGTATCTTCACCTCGTCCAGAACTGGAAAGAGTCGCTCCTCAGCCTACTGAACCTACTAAAAATATTTACTATGAAATTCCTTCGGGTATGTAAGAGAAAGTGCTAGCTAATCCTTATGCAGGAAATGGAACAATACATGCTGATATTCACTTGATCTATGTACGTGAAAATTCTAGACTATTTAAGCTTGCATGTTTAATTGAGGACGGTGTTAAGAACAAGGTTTTCCCTTTATCTTTGTAGGTAAATGCATTGATATGGTATAGGCTATTGGATGATGCCAGTACATGGGATTGGAATAGATTGAAGCTGAAATTTCACAAGAAATTGTATCCTATCCATTTGGTTCATCGTGATCACAAGTATATATGTCATTTTTGGCCTCATGAAGGAGATAGTATCTCTCAAGCTTGGGGGAGGCTTAAATCTATGATTCACACATGCCCCAATCATGAGCTCTCAAGAGAAATAATCTTTACAAAAAATTGATGCTCGGCTTTCTCATGATAATCGATAAATGCTCAATACTTCTTCTACTGGTTCCTTCATGAAGAGGACCATTGAATTCAGATGTGATCCTCTGGAAATAATTAAACACAACTCTGAAGATTGGGAAATCGACAAAGGTAAAGAGTCAGGTACAAATCTTGAGTTTAATTGTGTTAAATATTTGATGGAAACAGAATCTTTTCATAAGTTTAGAGCAAAATATGGACTTGTCTGAGATGCTAGTATTTGATATCCCTAAGGAGAAATGGTTTAAATTTCATCCACCTATTGAAGAAACTTGTGAGTAAATTGTTATAGCGAAAGAGGAAACAATCCTTTCTAATGTTTATCCAGCTGTGCCTACTTCTTATATTGAGAAACCACCTTTTCCTTGTCGGGTTAGGAAACATGCTAAAGTTGCAACTATGGTTAATAAGAGTAATATCAAAACACATACACCCTCTGAATAAATAAAGGTAGAACCTAAATTTGTAATAAGTAAAGATATGTTGGTTGATAATGTTGATGATGAGGACATCCCTACTAATGTTACACCCACCCCGACTGCTATACATACAGGACCAATTACTAGAGCTCGCGCACGTCAATTGAATTACCAGGTACTTTCGTTTCTTGGAAATCCTTCTAATATTCATGAACATATGATGCTGCCTAAATTGGATACTTTTGTTTTACTTATGAATGAAGGACCTAGCATGGATAAGAAGGATGACCATTGGAGCGGGATCAAGCATGGAGGATAAGGTGCGCGCGCGGGGAAGAACAATGGAGCTTCCAGTGATGATTTTCGCACATTGAAGCCACCATAATGGGAGCGGGAAGCCTTGGACGAAATATGCATGATGCCACTTTATAAAATTCGTCCATAGGCTAATATAGGTGCTGCGCCACCTTATTTTTGGGCCAGGCCCATGTAATTTCGAAATACCATATTATAGGCTGTTTTTAGAGTCTGTATATATGGGGAAACTGACTTAGGGTCAGTTTCGGACCCCTCCTCCAAGGGGCCACGAAATTCCCTTCTATTCCCCCATATATACAGCCCTTAGGGCTTCGTTTTAGGGTTGGGTTTTGTTTAGATTACAAGTTTTCCATAGCAGCAACTTCACGTTCTTCGTTTGTGTTCCACGACCAGACAAAGGCGTCACAGAACCCCACTTCATCAATAAAGTTTTCCTCTTATATTCGCAATATCCAGATTGCAATCTTAGTTTCTTGCTTGTTCTTCGTTTGCGTGCAGGAAATAGACCCTCGTGGTCAGGTTGATCGTGCTCCGGCGTGGTCGGATCGACGGCTCACACGTTCGTAGTCGGATCGTCAAAGTCTACTCCACCAAAAACGATAGCCACCATCTCATCGAAAGACAGGGACAACTTCGCCTCTATCAAGTGGTATCAGATTTCCAGGTTGCTCGGTGAGATTTTACCAGTTTTCGTAGTTTAGATCGCATCTGTTCTTCATACCTTTAGTCCACGAAAAAGCCACAAAAAAATTAGGGTTAGATCATCATATCCGAACCAATCTGAGCCTTTGCATAGTCTTTTCAGTATTTTGCTTTGTTGAATTGGCGGTTACATCGTCGTGTCGAGTTGCTAGTCTTAGTGTCTAGTCCTTTAGAGTTTCGAGTTCTTTTCACAGGTTGTCACGCCGCCACCGCATCGTCTTCATAGTTGCCATATACCACCACCATCATCGCCGCTGCCATATCTCATCATCCATCATCACTATCCATTGGTGTCCATATATACCACCACAAATCCTCCACCAATCCAAGTCCAGTTCGTTTTAGGTTTAGTTTCGAGATCCTTTTGATTTCGGATCCGTGTTTTGCTACCTGCGCAGGTGTCGGGAAAAAAACGAAAAAAATAAATTTCTGAGTGTGCTTTTCCCTTGCTTACATGTATCGTCGTGCTTTTGTTGGTGTTTTATGCTCGCGTCTCTAGCACGGTCTAGCCTAGGACCAGCACAGTACCGTCGTTGAGCGTTTATTCAACCTTGCATCTCTGAATTGATTATTGCTGCCCCTTTTTGCTACCATATTATAAGCCATCCCAGCTCCACATACTTCTACGCCGTGTGCTTGACACCACCTGGCAATCGCTCTATCCAAGCTTTGAGAGTTTTGGCTACAACGGTTGCCGATCACCGCCTGCTACTGGGTAAGAACTGGTAAGAAATTGAGATTCGCTTAAAGGATTTGTGCCACACCACCACCACCACCACGTCCCAGTAGTCTGTAGGTTTCATATTGTGTGTTTCCTATTTCTGCTAACCATGCCAGGATCACACGATGACGAGATCGACTGGGAGAGCATGACCAACAAAGCGCTCTATGATAAATTTCAGCAAATGATGGCTAATCAGGTACAGGACTTCGTGAACAACTTTGGAGTGGCCATGGAGAAGCTAGATGGTTTGGAGAAGACATTCGACACCAAGATGGACGCCAAGTTCAATGAGGTGCTTGCCCGTCTACCTCCACCAGCTGCAGTTCCTATTCCTTTCGAACGACGAGCGTGACGTGTGCCTCTCGGCCACGCCCAACATCCTGGTACTGTTGATACTGCTGCTACTTCGGTGGCTCATGCGGCTACTGTCGTTGAGCAGGTTGAAGATTATGATGGTGATTTCGATGATGAGGGAGAGGTTGCTCCAGATCCGCCCCAGGGGCAACCACCACCATACGCACCAGGTCGACCACATGGCTACAACCGTAACGGTAGGACTGCACCACCCCCGCAGGTACGGGATCATGACCATCTCCCTAAACTTAAATTGAATATTCCGACGTTTGAGGGTAGATATGTTCCTGATATATATCTTACATGGGAGTTAGAAACAGAACAACGTTTTACATGCTTACAATTTCCAGAGGATCGACGTGTTGCTGCTGCTGTTTGTTCATTCACTAGTTTTGCTTGTGTTTGGTGGTCAGAACATTGTAGAATACACCCTGATAATATTCCAACTACTTGGGCTGCTTTGAAAACTGCTATGCGAAATCGTTGGGTGCCACCTTATTATCAACGTGAATTGCTTCAAAATTTGCAGCGTTTAAGACAAGGAAAAAATTCTGTAGAAGAATATTATCAGGAATTACAAACTGGTATGATTAGATGTGGTATTGTTGAGGAGAATGAAGCTATGCTTGCACGTTTTATGGGTGGATTAA
The DNA here is from genome assembly GCA_022496015.1 of Hordeum marinum. Lineage (NCBI taxonomy): Eukaryota > Viridiplantae > Streptophyta > Magnoliopsida > Poales > Poaceae > Hordeum > Hordeum marinum. Next base: position 209,909,315 of record CM039675.1, on the reverse strand, counting down.
ATAGAGAGATTCAGACTATTCTAGAGTATAAGGAGTATAACACTATCACTCGTTTATTTCATCTTGCTTGCAAAGCTGAACGTGAAGTGCAGGATCGACAGGCAATGGCGAGAACTACTAATTTTGTAGGCCGTACTTCATCATGGACGCCACGTACCTCCTCTACTTCCGCACGTCCTGCTGCAACACCACCTCCTTCAACCTCCAACACTAATCGCGATACCAGGAAACAGGCTCCTACTGCACCCTCTGCGAAGAGCACACCTTCTGGGCCTGCACAGAGTTCTTCTTCATCTATTGCATCCATAGGGCAAACACATGAGGTTATATGTCGTCGTTGCAAGGGTGGAGGTCACTATGCGAGAGAATGCCCTTCCAAGCGTGTAATGATTGTTACTGAGGATGGTGGATATGCGTCCGCTAGTGATTATAATGAGGAGACTTTGGCACTTATTGCAAGTGACGAACAGGGTGGCGAGGATGCAGAACCAGAAACACAATACATGGCTGCTGATTACGCTGACAGGTATGAAAGTTTAGTTGCTCAACGTGTTCTCAGTGTGCAGGTTACACACGCTGAGCAAAATCAGAGGCACAACTTGTTCCACACAAAGGGAGTTGTGAAAGAGCGTTCTGTTCGCATCATCATCGATGGAGGGAGTTGTAATAACTTGGCTAGCATGGAGATGGTGGAGAAGCTGTCTCTAACCACCAGACCACATCCTCATCCTTATTACATCCAATGGTTCAACAATAGTGGCAAGGTTAAGGTAACACGTACTGTTCGTGTGCATTTTAGCATTGCTACATATTCTGATTATGTGGATTGTGATGTGGTACCCATGCAAGCATGTTCTGTTTTACTTGGTAGACCATGGCAGTTTGATAAAAATTCTGTACACCATGGTAGGACAAATCAGTATACTCTTGTTCATAAGGATCATAATATCACTTTGCTTCCTATGTCTCCCGAACATATTATGAAAGATGACATTGCTAGAGCTAGTAAAGCAAAACAGGAGAAAAATAAGAGTGAAAATCAGATTGTAGCACAGGAATTTGAGCAACACCATAAGCATAATAAACCATCATCTACTGTTGCATCCGAAATAAAATTGAAGAGTGGATGTTTACTTGCTACTAAATGTGATATTAATGATTTGGATGTTGCTACATATGTTTGCTATGCTTTTGTATGTAAAGAGGTATTATTTTCATTCGAGGACATGCCTCCCTCTTTGCCTCCTGCTGTCATTAACATTTTGCAGGAGTTCGCAGATGTCTTTCCACAAGACGTGCCACCGGGATTACCGCCTATTCGCGGGATTGAGCATCAGATTGACTTAATTCCCGGTGCATCCCTACCCAACCGTGCGCCCTACCGTACCAATCCAAAGGAGACAAAGGAGATTATGCGTCAAGTACAGGAGCTGCTTGACAAAGGTTATATACGTGAATCCCTTATTCCTTGTGTTGTTCCTATTATTCTAGTGCCTAAAAAGGATGGTACATCGCGCATGTGTGTGGATTGTAGAGGCATTAATAATATTACTATTCGTTATCGTCATCCTATTCCTAGACTAGATGATATGCTTGATGAATTAAGTGGCTCTACAATTTTCTCCAAAGTTGATTTGCGTAGTGGATACCATCAAATTCGTATGAAATTGGGCGATGAATGGAAAACAGCATTTAAAACTAAGTTTGGATTATATGAGTGGCTAGTCATGCCTTTTGGGTTAACTAATGCACCTAGCACTTTCATGAGATTAATGAACGAGGTTTTACGTGCTTTCGTTGGACGATTTGTGGTAGTCTATTTTGATGATATATTGATTTTTAGTAGATCTTTGGAGGAACATTTGGAACATTTACGTGCTGTTTTTACTGTGCTACGTGATGCACGTTTGTTTGGTAACCTTGGGAAGTGCACCTTTTGCACCGACCGAGTATCTTTTTTTGGCTATGTTGTTACTCCACAGGGAATTGAAGTTGATACAGCCAAGATTGAAGCTATTGAGAGTTGGCCGCAGCCCAAAACGGTCACACAAGTAAGGAGTTTTCTTGGCCTCGCTGGTTTCTATAGGCGTTTTGTGAGAGATTTCAGCACCATTGCTGCGCCTCTCAATGAGCTTACAAAAAAGGACGTGCCTTTTTCTTGGGGTACCGCACAGGAAGAAGCCTTCACGGTCTTGAAAGATAAGTTAACACATGCTCCTTTACTCCAACTTCCTGATTTTAATAAGACTTTCGAGCTTGAATGTGATGCTAGTGGAATTGGGTTAGGAGGTGTGTTACTACAAGATGGTAAACCTGTTGCGTACTTTTCTGAAAAATTAAGTGGGCCTAGTCTGAATTATTCTACTTATGATAAGGAATTATATGCTCTTGTTCGGAATTTGGAAACATGGCAACATTATTTATGGCCCAAAGAATTTGTTATACATTCTGATCATGAATCTTTGAAACATATTAAAAGTCAAGCAAAACTGAACCGTAGACATGCTAAATGGGTTGAATTCATTGAGACTTTCCCTTATGTCATTAAACACAAGAAGGGTAAAGACAATGTTATTGCTGATGCTTTGTCTCGTCATTATACTATCCTTTCACAACTTGACTTTAAAATATTTGGTTTGGAGACCATCAAAGATCAATATGTGCATGATGCTGAATTTAGAGACGTGTTGCAGAATTGTAAAGAAGGGAGAACATGGAACAAGTTCGTTATTAATAATGAATTTGTGTTTCGTGCTAACAAGCTATGCATTCCAGCTAGCTCCGTTCGTCTTTTGTTGTTACAGGAGGCGCACGGAGGAGGATTAATGGGACACTTTGGCGTGAAGAATATGGAGGACGTACTTGCTACACATTTCTTTTGGCCAAAGATGAGACGGGATGTTGAGCGTTTTGTTGCTCGCTGCACTACATGTCAAAAAGCTAAGTCACGACTCAATCCTCATGGTTTATATATGCCTTTACCTGTACCTAGTGTTCCTTGGGAGGATATATCTATGGACTTTGTTTTAGGTTTACCTCGAACAAAGAAGGGGAGGGATAGCATATTTGTTGTCGTGGATAGATTTTCTAAAATGGCACACTTTATACCATGTCATAAAAGTGATGATGCTGCTCATGCTGCTGATTTGTTCTTTCGTGAAATTATTCGGTTGCATGGTGTGCCAAATACAATTGTTTCCGATCGTGATGCTAAATTTCTTAGCCACTTTTGGAGATGTTTATGGGCTAAGTTGGGGACTAAACTGCTTTTTAGTACTACATGTCACCCCCAAACTGATGGCCAAACTGAAGTAGTCAATAGATCATTGTCTACTATGCTTAGGGCTGTTTTGAAGAATAACCTGAAAATGTGGGAAGAATGCTTGCCTCATATTGAATTTGCTTATAATCGTTCGCTACATTCTACCACTAAGATGTGCCCTTTTGAAGTTGTGTATGGTTTCTTACCTCGGGCACCTATTGATTTGTTGCCTCTTCCGTCTTCGGAGAAGGTTAATTTTGATGCTAAAGAACGTGCTGAATTGATATTAAAGATTCATGAGTTAACTAAGGAAAACATTGAGCGTATGAATGCTAAATACAAACTTGCTGGAGATAAGGGTAGAAAACATGTTGTCTTTGCACCTGGAGATCTTGTTTGGTTACATTTGCGTAAGGATAGATTTCCTGATTTGCGCAAGTCAAAGCTAATGCCACGTGCTGATGGTCCTTTTAAGGTGTTAGAGAAAATAAATGATAATGCATATAAACTTGAGCTGCCTGCAGAGTTTGGGGTTAGCCCCACTTTTAACATTGCAGATTTGAAGCCTTATTTGGGTGAGGAAGATGAGCTTCCGTCGAGGACGACGTCAGTTCAAGAAGGGGAGGATGATGAGGACATCCCTACTAATGTTACACCCACCCCGACTGCTATACATACAGGACCAATTACTAGAGCTCGCGCACGTCAATTGAATTACCAGGTACTTTCATTTCTTGGAAATCCTTCTAATATCATGAACATATGATGCTGCCTAAATTGGATACTTTTGTTTTACTTATGAATGAAGGACCTAGCATGGATATGAAGGATGACCATTGGAGCGGGATCAAGCATGGAGGAGAAGGTGCGCGCGCGGGGAAGAACAATGGAGCTTCTAGTGATGATTTTCGCACATTGAAGCCACCATAATGGGAGCGGGAAGCCTTGGACGAAATATGCATGATGCCACTTTATAAAATTCGTCCATAGGCTAATATAGGTGTTGCGCCACCTTATTTTTGGGCCAGGCCCATGTAATTTCGAAATACCATATTATAGGCTGTTTTTAGAGTCCGTATATATGGGGAAACTGACTTAGGGTCGGTTTCGGACCCCTCCTCCAAGGGGCCACGAAATTCCTTCTATTCCCCCATATATACAGCCCTTAGGGCTTCGTTTTAGGGTTGGGTTTTGTTTAGATTACAAGTTTGCCATAGCAGCAACTTCACGTTCTTCGTTTGTGTTCCACGACCAGACAAAGGCGTCACAGAACCCCACTTCATCAATAAAGTTTTCCTCTTATATTCGCAATATCCAGATTGCAATCTTAGTTTCTTGCTTGTTCTTCGTTTGCGTGCAGGAAATAGACCCTCGTGGTCAGGTTGATCGTGCTCCGGCGTGGTCAATAACCTCTCAGAGTTGGTTTAGCGATTGCTAAGGCGCGACGGCTCACACGTTCGTAGTCGGATCGTCAAAGTCTACTCCACCAAAAACGATAGCCACCATCTCATCGAAAGACAGGGACAACTTCGCCTCTATCAGATGGTCATGTCATATATTTCCACGATGAAGCGTCTCATATTGCTAAACAATATTCTAAAGATAAACATAAACTTATTGTTGGCATGCCTATTGTTTCTTTTAAGATTGGAGATCACTGTTGCTTGTGTTAGTGCTATTCCATTTACTCATTATCAAGAAAGTATGCATGATATGCACTTGTTGAGAAGAAGATACTCATGCTACTATTGAGCTAGCAAACAAAGAAACTATTTCAGCACTTAGGATTATTAGATATGTTGAAGTCTTGTGTGGTAAGATCAAATACCCTACTGATTTTCCAGTTCTTGTCTCACTACAAGATAATTTTATAAGCATGAACAAACTTAAGACATGAGAGGGCAATTTCTAAGCATCAATTTCAGAGGGTCCCAAGCTTGTGCCACATGTTCTTGTTCATGGTGTTTAAAATCCATAATTTGATTTCGAAGGGAAATATTCCTAGCAGGAGGAAAATACATGGCAATAAAAGCATCCTTACACTTATCCCAAGTTCTAATAATATTACGAGGCAAGGATGTATACCAAGTTTTATCTTTGTCTCTTAGTGAGAAAGGAAATAATTTCGACTTAACCGCACCATTATCCACATCCTTTTTCTTTTGCATATCGCATAATTCAACGAAGGTATTAAGATGTGAAGCAGCATCCTCATTAGGACTTCAATAAAATTGTTCTTTCATGACGAGATTCAGCAAGGTATAATTAATATCACAAACTTTCGTACTAGTGATGGGTGCTATTGGTGTACTAATGAACTTATTGTTGTTAGTATTTGAGAAGTCATACAATTTGGTATTTTCTTGAGACATAGCGATAAAGCAAGAAAACTAACAAGCAAACAAGTAAATATAAATATTTTTGTGTTTTTTGTTTTTTAAAGAAATAAAATACAAAGATAAGTACAAAAATATAAGTAAAAAGTAGAACAAGTGAATGCTAGTGTGTGTGACGGAACCTCGTGAGAAGTAGATGATGTCTCCCAAACAATGATGCTGGAAATTATTTCTGCTACTTGTGAGTTGCGTTGGAATTTGCTCGAAGTTGTAGGGTGGAGCTATATAGTAGAGATAATTATTTCCCTTAGCGGGAACCAAGGTTATTGAACCTGTAGAGAATCACCATAACTTCACGTCGATTGTATGTACACACACGAAATCAAACAATTGCACCCAACGCGGGAGGGTTGTCAAGCCCTTTGAACTCGTTACTTGCAAGGATTACTTCTGATAGTGACAAATAAATAAATTGAAAATAAATTAAAAATAAATTAAGTAAATTGCAACAATATTTTTAGGATTTTAGTAATATGATTTAAATAGACCCAGGGGCCATAGTTTTCACTAAAGGCTTCTCTCTCGAACCCATAACATACGATGGGTAGACAAATTACTGTTGGGCAATTGGTAGAAAAGCGCATAGTTATGATGTAGTCATGGGAATGATCATGTATATAGGCATCACGTCCATGAAAAGTAGACCGAAATGATTTTTCATCTACTACTATTACTCTACGAATGAACCAAAATGATTCTGCATGTATGGTATTAAGTTCATGAAAACAGGGTAATGCATTAAGCAAGATGACATGACGTAGACAAAGTAAGACAAGCAATATGTTCAGAACCCGTCGTTGTGTCCTTAATGCCAATAATGCAATACATGTCTTGTCCCGTTCTGTCACTCGGATATATAGCACCACAAGATTGAACCCACTACAATGCACTCCTCCCACCGAAGATAAATCAATCTAGTTGGCCAAGCCAAACAGATAGATCAGAGAGAATTACAAAGCTAAAAAATCATGCATAATATAGTTCGAAAAAGGCTCAGTTAATTTCAAAGAATACACTAATCATAAACACACGACTCATCGGATCCCAACAAACACACCGCAAAAGAAGATTTTATCTGATAGATCTTCACAAGAATCACGAAGAACATGATATTAAAGATCAAAGAGAAAGAATAAGCCATGTAGCTAATAGCTATGGACCCGTGGGTCTGTGGTGAGCTACTGACACAACATGCTAGAGGGAACAAGGTTGATATAGACGACCTCCGTGATCAATTCCCCCTCCTACAGAGTACCAAAAAAGGCCTTCAGATGGGTTCATGGACGAACACAGTCTTACAGCAACAGAATGAGTGTTCCGGGTGTCTCTCTATTGGTTTTGGGATTACTGAGGATATATATAAGCGAAATTAGGTTAGGAGGTGCCACGAGGGGCCCACGAGTTCGGGGGGTCGCGCCCTCTAGGCTCGTGGGGCCCTCGTGCGTCTTCGCCCCTCCCCCCTCTGAAGCTTCTAGGGTATCTTTATGTCCAAAAGTAACTCCCGAAAATTTTCATCCGACTTGGACTCCGTTTGATATTGATTTTCTGAAATTCTATAAATAGGCAACAAAATAGGAACAAGCACTAGGCACTAGGTTAATAGGTTAGTCCCAAAAAATGTTATAAAATAGCAATTAAATATAAAGTATAAAATATTGATAATATAATACCATGAAATAATCAAAAATTATAGATATATCAGAGATGTATCATCACTACAACAGAAACCCCCCTTCAGCAACATAGCGATGTGTTGTTATAGGTCTATATAAGCGTTGTTGAGGCCTACACCAATAGATTTAGATGTGTTGCCATTCGTGGCGTTGGAAAGGTCTACTACAACATATACAGATGCTTTGGTAAACACCATGAATAAGTGTTGTAAGCTAGCAACGTATAGAGGTAGAGGTAACAACACTTCATATGCGTTGGTGGCAACCCCACAAAATAAGCATTGTAACGCCTAAAAATATTGTCACATTTCTTGAAAATTTAATGGTATTTCATATATCCCACGTATCCCCACCCAGTATTTATGAGCCAATGCTAGTAGTGCATAGGAGATATCATAATAATCATAAGTGTCTCATATATTAAAAAAATTGGTTGATTTACGAAGAACATGATACAAAAGACTACAAGATATGAAGCTATCTAGTAGTAGTCTTCTTCTCGACCTGGCAATCAACATCTCAGGCATTCTAAAACATCTTGTTTCAAACATCAACCCTGAAAATTACATTTTAAAACCTAATTTCAAACTATCTAGTAGCAGTTGACCTCTCGACTTGCGATCTAACACCAAGCCATGCATCATCAATTTATCTTGGCAATCTACAACAACAAAGTGGGAACAATAATGTACTGTAAAAGAAAATCAAGTTATTAGGAAAATATAATTTAAACAAAAGAGCAACATACAAAGGCCATGTGATAACTATTCTTGCTATATGAACAATAGTTTTGACACTTTTTAGTGGTCGTGTCAACTTATCAAAATTCACTCATGTAATCTTAAATCGCATTACCAAGTTTAACACTCTTAGTTTTTGCCTTATATTCTAGATCAGTACTCTCGAGTGAAGCAGGAGCAACATTCTTGAATATCGTAAGCTAAGCAAGAACTATAATAAACATTCATATTGCAGAGAAAAAAGAATGAGCAATAATAAATTGTTGCTCAACCAAATAATAGTTGGGCCTTTGTTTGATGCCTGCGTCTCCATTTAATAGAGAAAGCTTGACTTGTGATACAATACGCTGCTTCCCTAAACACATTAGTTGAACTAGCACTTCTCTGAACACATTAGTTGAAGTATCATTAGCTGAGAAAGCTAGCACCGGAACAGAACAATCGTTCCATCAGCCGAAATACGTCATCACATATGATATATCATAATTTGTCTGAAATACCTTTTACAATCACATCATAGCACTAAACTCTTTATCAGACAGAAAAAAGAGAGCACTGACTTAAATTGTTGAACCACCCTTGATCTTTCTTTCTTATGAACAGATTAGCCATATGTTAATTGAGTTAATCACCTTAAATATAAGAGCATCTTCCGTTGGAAATTTGTGTGTGTGTGTGTGTGTGTGTGTGCACACACACACACACACACACACACACACACACACATAAATGCAGAGATTTGAGAATTTCCATAAGCAGTTGATTAAATGTTAACAAGTGTATTTTCTCTTGACTCTGATTTATACAGATGATTGCCAATAATAATAATCTAAATAGTATATACATATAACTTTTACAACTAAGTTTTAAAATTATATTTTAGATTATGTCACGTAAATCACCTACAACTTTCATAGAGTCGTACCTCTCTCTAGAGAAGTAACACGCTATATATGACCTGCTCTTTATGTAGGAAATTTTGGTACTGCAAAGAATTATGAACTCTTTTCATAAGCACGTGCAAGCACATTTAAGTTTTCCAAATTTAAATCAGAGGATGATTAGAGATAAGCAGTAGCTAGTATCATCATTCGGATCCTGAAGATTTACATGTTACGTGGAAGAATAAACACACAAATGTTGCATGCATTAAGGATTATGCAATAAAGAGAAATATTAGGACAGAGAGATACGTATGGGGCTTATCCATACAGTCTTACAGGGGGTGTGATAATGTAGCTATAAGGATTTTGACACAATACTGATAAAAAGATGCTTGCATTATCTCCCAGTGATAGTCATGATGTCATAGATAATATATAGTGGTAACCTTTTAACTGATACTATAAGGATGTTTTTTTGATAACTAGTAAAAATCTCACTTAACTATCAATAAGAAGAGGACACAATCATTGTTACCTGAATTATCACATACATACAATTAGTGAATCACTCAATCATATATGCAAATAGATCAACCCGACTACAAATAACTTTCATACATACAACTAGATCACAGATTCAAAGATATAAGCCCGAAACTGAAACTGAAAGATGAAGTGGGATTGTTAGGCCTCTATCATGGTCACTCACCATGATGGGTTGTTGTCCAACCATTGCATTGGCCTGCAAAGAATTAGGCATGGTACGATGGCCATGCCACACAAAGCGCCAAAGAGGGTAAGAGCAGAGGGGAGGAGTGCTGAACCGTCAACGTCCGAGTTGAGGTAGTGGAGGTGCACCGTGGATCCATAGCCGGCACCCGTGTGTGCAGTGGCACAGAGGTTATTCGGCCAACATACTAGAGGCGCAGGAGCAACGCCAGTGAGCCGTAGCACCTAGGGTTTATGTGGTGGCGCATGTAGAGACGTGGAAGTCGCGATGATGGGGACTTAGAGGAGAATGGTGAGGGGGAGATGGGCCGGTTATGGGTGGTGCAGGAGAGTGTTGTAGCTCCGTGGAATCGATGGTGGCGGTGGCTGCCTTGTAGTGATGGATCTCAGGTGAAACCTTGAGAGATCTGAATCGGGGGAGAGAAAGGTGGTAGAGAGAAAACTTTTGGATTTTTATTAATGCTTGGCTGCGTGATAATGCGGTGGAGGTGGGCACCCCTTCGTGGGGAGGTGGGTTTTCTTTTAGGGATGAGGGAGGTGGGAGTTTTTTTAACTCAACAACATATATGCTCTCTTCGTTGCTAGATATACACCGTGGGTTCTTGTTGTGATGCATACACTGAAATATGCGTCACGCCATGTGTTTTGTATCACATCATTATGTTAATAAATCTTAAAAATTAAGACCAACGAAAACATCTTGTGTATTTGTGATCCTTGACTTGTTTGTTATATGGTTGCTTGCTTGTTTGTGTTATAATTCATAAAAATCCTCCTACTTTCTAAACTCATCTCCTTGATCCAAATCCTTGCCCAATTATCATGCCGTGTGTATAGGACATAAAACTATTTTTAGACAAAAATATTTTGGCCAAAAAGCATTTATTCAATTGAGGTTTTCAAAATCCCTAACTTGAACTACAAGTCCTTAAATTAGGGTATATAAATTATTTAAACAATTATATTGGAAACCTATTATATATAAGACTTTCCAAAACCACAAAATACATTTTAAAGGTTATTTTTATATTTTATTTAAAATATTTTCTTAAGGCCATAAATTGTCTTTTATAGGGAAAAATTATTTCTATGTTTCAAAAATATTCGAGAAAATTTAGGAAAACTCAGTGGACATATATTTTCCATGTATATATATATCAGTTTCAACACATGGTCATGCCAAATTATTTGATAGAATCCTCCAAAACCCTTTGTGGATATTTCAAGTATTTGAAATATTTCTATAATAAATATTGTCAAATAAATCCAGAAAAAATCTAGCAAGTCACATATGCCTCATATGATGAGTTTGGTAGGTTTCATCTCAATGCAACTAGTTTTGGTTCACAAAAGTGCCCCAAAACAATATTTGTGCAGATCCAACTTTGATCAACTTTACATTGCCAAGTGTCAACAAATGATCTCAAATTTTGCGAAAATGCGCAAGGACTCTAATAATGCACCTACACCAAGTGGTGTATCAAGGAGAACAGTTCTGCTTGCTCAAATCCCACTAAATCCGTTTTAGTTGATTTCAAGGATTTCAAACTTTCGCATTAGCTAAATTCTTGAAATGGTCTGCTATTTTGACCACAAGTCTATTTGGTTCTAACTCATATTCCTGTTAAATTTCAAGGGTAATGGACTAATGTCACGCCCAATATGCAATCCTATACTTATTTTGGCTTGAGGGCCTCGATAGGGATAGAAGTGCAGCCCATTGTTTCGCAAGAATGGATATCATTACAAGTAAATGTAAAGAGGAGATGATTATATGGAATTGGCTTACACCCTCCACAAGCTAATTCATGATCACATCAATACAACAACATATTCAATCATCATACATAAGAGCAGGGTCCGATCACGAAGGAAATCAAACGATAAAAGCAACATCCATCCTTGCTATCCCGGGATGCCGGCCTGGAACCCATCCTATGATCTAAGAAGAAGAAGAAGAACTCCAAATCAAACAAGCATCGCACTCACATCAAAGCATCACATTACCTGCACCTGCAACTGTTGTTGTAGTAATCTGTGAGCCATATCAACTCAGCAATCTTATTTCCAAGGGTATCAAGACTACCAAAGCTTAATGAGTGAGGTATGGTTAAGTGGTGAGGCTGCAGTAAGCACTAAGCATTTATTTGAGTGGCTAACTTACGAGTAAAGAAAATAACAAGGGTGGTATATGCATAACGACTGTGAACTAGTAATGATCACTAAGTGATCCCGAACACCTAGTTACGAGTCAAACATAAACCCACTGTGTTCTCTCTCGGATTAGAACTCACAAGAAGAGACAATCACGATTACGCATATGGTTGGTGTATTTTATTTGAGTTTACTTCAAGTCTTCTAGGACGGAATGTTAAACAAATTTCCAAGTTTCCACATAACTGCGGGCACGGCTCTCATGAAAGATTTAACCCCACAAGGGTGCTCCAACTCATCCATCACAAACTAAACACAAGCTGCATCAGAAAACCTCAACCACGGGATAGCCCGTACCATCCTTAGGTTCTCGATGGAAACTTCAACCTTGAGATAGCCCAAAGTATCCTCGAAACCCGTCCAGAGGACATTTGAGAAGGGTAAAACAAATCCAGCAATGCCGCCAGACATGTCGGCAATCCCGATAGAAGCCGCATATCTCGTTCTTAGGACACGGAGGATGAGCTAAGCATACAGTAACTAGCATCTCGAGTTGCCCCAGGTAGCCCACATGATACTCTAGTTTGGACCAGCACCATCAGCAATGGCCCCCTCGTATTATGTTGAATAATGAACCTAGGGTAGCTCTAACTCCCTATATGTCGAATTAATTATCAATATTATTATGTTGAGCACATGCAGCTCGTGTTTAGTAATTAGGCAAATGTTGGTCCCCATAACAACCCCAAGCATGTTAGGAGCGCTCAATATGGAACATAGCACCGGTACACAAGTAACTAGGGCGGCAAAGGTGGAACAAAACACTGAACAAAACATTGTGCATTAAATCAAATAGAAATAATATGGTGATATATCAAGGTATCCATGTTATCACATGTAAACAACCTGCACCTGCAACTAGCAACACTATAACAAGGGGCAAGCAAGCGGTAACATAGCCAAACAATGGTTTGCTGGGATGTGGAGGGCTTAGAGGCTTTTCATGGCATTGTTGAGAGGCTTGACATACAAGTGGTAGGTAACAAGACATAACGATAGAAGTGAAATAACTAGCATAGCAATGATAGTAGCGATATCCAGGGAAATGATTATCTTGCCTGAGATCCCGCTTGGAAGAAGAACGAATCCGTGAAGTACACGAATGAGATGTAGTCGAATGAATCCTCACACTCTAGATGCTTTCGGAACTCTAGCGAGGATAAGCAAATCCGAAAAACAATAGTCAACACACGATAAACACCACAACATATTCATGACATGATGCGCAATCAAGTATGATGCATGTCCAGTTTAAATAGCCATGGCATGGCAAAGTGCACAAACAATCACTACACATTAAGTGAATCTCAATATGCAACAAGTTGCATATTGACGAAACTCCACGTTCAAAACCTTTAGTTCGCTCTTGTTTATTTACATGGCAAGCTTAAATGTTTTTAAACATGGAAAAATGTGAAGCCTAAAGAACTACATCATCTAGGCATTCTAAATGAGGCCGGAAGCAACATATAGCATTTCCGAAACGACCCCATATGCATATTATGAATTATGTCTAGATCTGCCTATCACATATTTTATATTTATTAAATAGAAACATAAAGTGCACCTTGTGATTATACCTGTTTTCTACTCAAGTTTCATATCTGGATCATTTTTATTGGGGCTATGATTAATGAGTTATGAAATAAATCATTATAGCATGGAAATTACTCAAATTAATGCAACAATTGGTTTAAACATTTTAAACAGGTTTGAAAGTGTGATATTATGAATCTACACAAAATATGAGCATTTTGCATATGTAAAGCATTTTGATCCGATGCACGATTAATTAGTTATTAGATTCATAATCAATAGGGATCCATCTGTAAAACTACAATTTGTTTGTAAATTGATAAAATCAACGTACAAGAAAAATAAAATAGATGGGCCGAATCTTCTACTGCTAGGCCGACTTCTACCTCGTGGGCTCCAGACCCAGTCGATGCAGAGGCCCAGATGTGGGTCATGCCCAAGCCTCACGTGACAGTGAAAAAAAACGCTTGAAAAATAAGTACGGATCCTGGGACTCGAACCCTGCACCTCCCAATTGGAAATTGATGCGCTGACCAGCTGGGCAACAAAGGAAATCCAGTAACGAAGGGAATTTTTAGCTACGTGAACCAACAATGCCGCGGATCTGAATAAAATTGAACATGACAACGAAGATGGCTAACTGAACCTTACCAAAACCAAGAGAAACAAGGGCCGACTTTGGTTGTTGTCACGACGACAAAGGTGATGGCATGGGGTGGACTTTCATATGATGCAGACCATGGGCGATGACACAGTTTCCTTGTCATCGATCATGGCGAGGAAAGAAGCTCCAGCTTGTTGTCGTGTTGGCGTCCGGTTGGTGGAGATCGAGCAGGACCTCGAGGGACGAGGCAGCGCTTGGGTCCTTAGCCTCTACCTAGGGTGAGAGCATGCATGAACGGGCACGCAGACCTTGTGAGAGCACAATATGCTCCCTTGGTGGTTTTGATAATTCATGACAACATACATTGTCTCTTGGACTAATACTTCTACCTAGTGTATCTCAGGTGAAAGTCCATAGAAAGAGATGGGTTGGCAAAAGGATTGTGGAGAAACCCCAAGATTCAAGGAGATGGATTGGCAAAGCTTCAAAGAAGAGGACTCTACATTTTACTTTGTGAGAAATCACTTTGAGTCCATAGGAAAGTCAATACTATTAAAAGGGGGTAAGGTATTGTTGGTGAACAAGATGCTCAAACGTGCACAAGTGATAGTCACCAAGAACAGATACAAACTCTCCACATATTGTGTCTAAGCCAAATATCCAAAATCGGTGCAAGATTGCAAAGGTATGAAAACTCCCATGCCCACTAGCGGACACGATGATCTCACTAAGGAGGGCGAACCGGTTGATCAAAAGGTTTATCGATCAATTATTGGTCCATTGCTATATCTATGTTCCTCCCATCCCGATATTATGCTTAGTGTGTGCATGTGTGCCCGATATGAAGCTGCACCTAAAGAATGTCATCTTATGGTTGTGAAATGCATTGTGAGATACTTGATACATACACCAAACTTTGGCATTTGGTATCCCAAGGGATCTTCTTTTAATCTTATTGGCTACTCCGACTCGGACTATGTTGATGACAAGGTTGATAGAAAATCTACCTCGGGTACATGTCAATTTCTTGGTAGATCTCTTGTGTCTTGGTCCTGCAAGAAACAAAACTCAGTATCTCTATCTACCGCGAAGCTGAGTATATTCATGCCGGATCATGTTGTGCGCAATTGTTATGGATGCCACAAACGCTTAAGGATTGTGGAATCTACGTGAAAATTGTGCCATTACTTTGTGACAATGAGAGTTCTATTAAGATTGGTCATAATCATGTGCAACATTCTCGAACCAAGCATATTCAAGTTCGACATCATTTCATTCGTGATCATGTTGCCAAAGGAGACATTAATCTTAAGCATGTTCGGACTAACAAGCAATTGGCCGATATCTTTACAAGGCCACTCGATGTAAAAGTGTTTTCTCACTTGGGGAGTGAGTTGAACATCATCGATGCTTCAAACTTGAGCTAAGCTCACTCGGATGCATGCAAGGGGATGAGCTTTCTTAACCATTCCATGCTATTATTATCATGAATATCATGTATCTTGGAATTCTATGCTCCCTTGTCTTGCATCTAACCCTTTTGTAGGTACTTGGAAGAACAACACTCCACAAGATTGCCATCAACTCATATCTTAAGCAATCTTGTCATGACCAAGTATCCATAACTTCTCTTTCATGATGAAAGGAAGAAGACAACAAAAGATATCCTTGACATATATTTCTCAATTGGTATCAACTCACAATTGGTATCATTTCATTTGAATATATCATGTTCTTCCTTGCGTGACTAACCTATGTAGGTAAAAAGTGAACGAAAACAAAAAGGATAGCTCCCAACTCAAGATGAACTTCATCAACTTTGAGCATCCTCATCAAGTTCACCTACAAGCTATGTCAACAACATCACTCAAAGGTATGTACTCATATCCTTGATAGAGCTTTAATCCAAGTCATGAGATAAAGCAACTCAAGTGATATGAAGACATTTAAAATGCTTAAACAAAAAATGGTAACCCTATTTTGAACTTAACGATGAGTATGATCTATGATCAAGTATTCTTGCTTGACTCCTTAAGTCAATATACTCTAATACAGGTGACCTAGTCACCGCCCATCATCTAGTCATAAGAATTCAATGGAAAACCCTTCTCGTGTTGCTCTTTGACATTTCCATTCAACTCTAACATAGATGAGAATTCATTGCAAATCTTTTTGAAAATTCATTGCAAATCTTTCTGAAAATTCATTGCAAATCTTTGAGACATGTTTGAGGCATTCTGAAAAATTCCATTTGAGATAGTTTCCAAGTTTCTGTTTCCCAACTTGGAGCCTTCGATCAAATTTTCTCGGTCCCACCGATATTGCATTCCTACTGCAGAAACACGTATCGGTGCTACCGAACTCATTTGCCTTTGAGCTACCGACCGTTATGCACTTTGTCTGCCTTGTTTTATGATGAGTTTAATGATTCCAATGATGTAAGGGGAGAAAACATCAAGATATATAATATCACATAATCCAGGATCCCCACATCCAAGGAGGACAAATTCTTAAAAGTTTTTCAAATCTTAAGGGGGTGAAAAACTGTTTTTCCAGGAACCCTTGTCTCAATACACTCAATGATCCTATATCGATAGGATCCCTTCCCATTCAATGATTCCTTTTATCTATCCCTTGTATGACATTTTTGGAAATTAATGCCAAAGAGGGAGAAATATCAAAGCTTCAAAGCTTATATTCATAACAAAGGGGGATATATATCTAAAGGTAAGAATATTTAAGCATTCATGCTTTAGGGGGAGAGATGATCATGAAAAGAAGAAGTGTAACCTTATCATATAAAGGGGGAGAAATACAAAGGATCTGTTATCACACAAACACTTCTTAAGGAGAAGAGAGAGAAAAATGAATTTGAAATTCAATTCTCAGATGTTTTAGACTTTTTCTCAGCCCTACCTACTCTCAATATATACATATTATGATTCAGGGAGAGAGGAAAACTTTCTCAATTGGTGTCACAATTGGTGTCTAGGGGAGAAAACTCTAAACTTATTTGGAGACATATCATTCTCAAGAAATCATTTCTTATATGTCCTCCATATCTTGGTACTCTTGGTTCCATTTGCATTTGCACTATCAAATACGCTTGTGTTTCCTAACATTGTTTTCTCAAGTGAGTTCCTACTGTTAAATACTCAAGGACCTCAAGGTAAGTATATCCATCATATTATTGTTTAAGATGATCTCTTGCTTCTTGCACATATTGTTTGCAAGAGTAAGTCTTTAACATGAAATCATCTCATTCACATATATTTGATGCATATTGCCAAGTTATACATGACTTCTCATGTCCTTCCTACCATGTGTGTGTTCATGCATTCAAAAGCAACTATCCTAAAAATGGATTGCACACATCTAGGGGGAGCTTGTATTAGTCACGTATCCTTCAAAGTCTTCATATATTTCTGCATATCTTGAATTGAAGCTTTGATTGTATGTTGTCATCAATTACCAAAAAGGGTGAGATTGAAAGCACAATATGCTCCCTTGGTGGTTTTGGTAATTCATGACAACATACATTATCTCTTAGACTAATACTTCTACCTAGTGTATCCTAGGTGAAAGTCCATAGAAAGAGATGGGTTGGCAAAACGATTGTGGAGAAACCCCAAGATGAAAGGAGATGTATTGGCAAAGCTTCAAAGAAGAGGACTCTACATTTTACTTTGTGAGAAATCACTTTGAGTCCATAGGAAAGCCAATACTATTAAAAAGGGGTAATGTACTGTTGTGATACACATTGTGAGATACTTGATACATACACCAAACTTTGGCATTTGGTATCCCAAGGGATCTTCTTTTAATCTTGTTGGCTACTCCGACTCGGACTATGCCGATGACAAGGTTGATAGAAAATCTACCTCGGGTACATGTCAATTTCTTGGTAGATCTCTTGTGTCTTGGTCCTCCAGGAAACAAAACTCGATATCTCTATCTACCGCCAAAGCTGAGTATATTCCTATCGGATCATGTTGTGCGTAATTGTTGTGGATGACACAAACGCTTAAGGATTATGGAATTTAGGTGAAAAATGTGCCATTAGTTTGTGACAATGAGAGTGCTATTAAGATTCGTCATAATCATGTGCAACATTCTCGAACCAAGCATATTCAAGTTCGACATCATTTCATTCATGATCATGTTGCCAAAGGAGACATTAATCTTAAGCATGTTCGGACTAACAAGCAATTGGCCGGTATCTTTACCAAGCCACTTGATGAAAAAGTGTTTTGTCTCTTGAGGAGTGAGTTGAACATCATCGATGCTTCAAACTTGAGCTAAGCTCACTCAGATGCATGAAAAGGGACGAGATTTCTTAACCATTCCCTGCTATTATTATCATGAATATCATATATCTTGGAATTCTATTCTCCCTTGTCTTGCATCTAACCCTTTTGTAGGCACTTGGAAGAACAACACTCCACAAGATTGCCATCAACTCATATCTTAAGCAATCTTTTCATGACCAAGTATCCACAACTTCTCTTTCATGATGAAAGGAAGAAGACAACAAAAGATATCCTTGACATATATTTATCAATTGGTATCAACTCACAATTGGTATCATGTCATTTGAATATATCATGTTCTTCCTTGTGTGACTAACCTATGTCGGTGAAAAGTGAAAGAAAAAAAGAATAGCTCCCAACTCAAGATGAACTTCATCAACTTCGAGCATCCTCATCAAGTTCACCTACAAGTTATGTCAACAACATCACTCAAAGGTATGTACTCATATCCTTGATATAACTTTACTCCAAGTCATGAGATAAAGCAACTCAAGTGATATGAATACATTAAAATGCTTAAATAAAAAATGGTAACCCCATTTTGAGCTTAACGATGAGTATGATCTGTGATCAAGTATTCTTGCTTGACTCCTTAAGTCAATATACTCTAATATAGATGACCTAGTCACCGCCCATCATCTAGTCATAAGAATTCAATGGAAAAACCTTCTTGTGTTGCTCTTTGACATTTCCATTCAACTCTAACCTAGATGAAAATTCATTGCAAATCTTTCTGAAAATTCTTTGCAAATCTTTGAGACACGTTTGAGACATTTTGAAAAATTCCATTTGACAAAGTTGCCAAGTTTTTGTTTCCCAACTCGGAGCCTTTGATCAAATTTTCTTTGTCCCATCGATATTGCAGTCCTAATGCAAAAACACGTATCGGTGCTACCAACATCATTTGGCTCAGAGCTACCGACCTCTATGCACTTTGTCTGCCTTGTTCTATGATCAGTTCAATGATTGCAATGATGTAAGGGGAGAAAACATCAAGATATATTATCTCAAATAATCAAGGTTCCCCACATCAAAGGAGGACAAATTCTTAAAAAGTTTTTCAAATCTTAAGGGGGAGAAAGACTGTTTTCAAGGAACCCTTGTCTCAATACTCTCAATGATCCTATATCTCTAGGATCCCTTCCCATTCAATGATTCATTTTCTCTGTCCCTTGGATGACCTTTTTGGAAATTAATGCCAAAGGGGGAGAAATATCAAAGCTTCAAAGCTTATATTCATAACAAAGGGGGAGATATATATCTAAAGGGAAGAATATATAAGCATTCATGCTTCAGGGGAGAGATGATCATGAAAAGAAGAAGTGTAACCTTATCATATAAGGGGGGAGAAATATAAAGGATCTCTTATCACACAAACACACTTCTTAAGGGGAAGAGAGAGAAAAGTGAATTTGAAATTTAATTCTCATATATTTTAGACTTTTTCTCAGCCCTACCTACTCTCAAATATACATATTATGATTCAGGGAAAGAGGAAAACTTTCTCAATTGGTGTCACTATTGGTTTCTAGGGGAGAAAACTCTAAACTTATTTGGAGACATACATTCTCAAGAAATCATTTCTTATATGTCCTCCATATCTTGGTACTCTCGGTTCCATTTGCATTTGCACTATCAAATACACTTGTGTTTCCTGACATTGTTTTCTCAAGTGTGTTCCTACTGTTAAATGCTCAAGGACCTCAAGGTAAGTATATGCATCATATTATTGTTCAAGATGATCTCTTGCTTCTTGCACATATTGTTTGCAATAGTAAGTCTTGAACATGAAATCATCTCATTCACATATATTTGATGCATATTGCCGAGTTATACATGACTTCTCATGTCCTTTCTACCATGTGTGTCTTCATGCATTCAAAAGCAACTATCCTTTAAATGGATTGCACACATCTAGGGGGAGCTTGTGTTAGTCATGTATCCTTCAAAGTCTTCATTTATTTCTGCATATCTTGAATTGAAGCTTTGATTGTATGTTATCATCAATTACCAAAAAGGGGGATATTGAAAGTAAAATATGCTCCCTTGGTGGTTCTGATAATTCATGACAACATACATTGTTTCTTGGACTAATACTTCTACCTAATGTATCTCAGGTGAGAGTCCATAGAAAGGGATGGGTTGGCAAAAGGATTGTGGAGAAACCCCAAGATGCATGGAGATGGATTGGCAAAGCTTCAAAGAAGAGGACTCTTCATTTTACTTTGTGAGAAATCACTTTGAGTCCATAGGAAAGCCAATAATACTATGAAAAGGGGGTAACGTATTGTTGGTGAACAAGATGCTCAAACGTGCACAAGTGATATTCACCAAAAACACCCACAAACTCTCCACATATTCTGTCTAAGCCAAATATCCAAAATCGGTGCAACCAACATTTCCCACTCGCTCCCACCGATTCCTAAACTAAGACCGACACATGCCAAACCCTAGCCATTCGGTGCAACTGATTCTGCATTGGTGCCACCGAGATCAGGCTGCCAATTTTCAGTTGCCTCGATTCATAAAATCAGAATTTCCGAGTTTTTGGATCGGTGTCACCGAGATGCAGATTCTGACTGTTGGACACGTGATCAGCACCACCGAGAATTATATATTGGTCTCACTGAGATTCAAAAGTTGCTACCTTTGGAGCAACTCGGTATCACCTAGATTCACACATCGGTGTCACCGAGTTGGTCCCTTTAGGTGTAACGGTTGGATTTTTGGAGATGCCTATATATACCCCTCCACCACCACTCACTCGCAAGAGAAGCACTCAAAACAGATCCCAACCTATCCTATCAGAATTTCTGAGAGAGAGCCACCTACTCATGTGTTGAGATCATGCCATTCCATTCCTACCATATGAATCTTGATCTCTAGCCTCTCCAAGTTGCTTCCCACCAAATCAATATCTTCCACCAAAGCCAAATCTATGAGAGAGTGATTGAGTGTTGAGGAGTCTATCATCTTGAAGCACAAGAGCAAGGAGTTCATCGACATTATCGAGCCTATTAACTTTTGGAGGGTGGTGCCTCCTAGATTGGTTAGGTGTCGCTTGGGAGCCTCCTACTTCGTGTTGTGGAGTTGAACTAAGAAGTTTGTAAGGGCAAGGATATCTCCTACTTAGTGAATCTACCCAAGTTAGGCTAGTCCTCCGTGGACGTAGGCCATCATGGTAGAGTCAAGGTTGCTTCTTCGTGGAACCCTCCGTGGGTAGAGCCCTCCATGGACTCTCACGACCGTTACCCTCCGTGGGTTGAAGACTCCATAAACGTGGGCATATGATAGCAGCACCTATCGGAACAACGGGAAAAATCTTCTTGTCCTTCATGCGCTTGATCTTCCTATCTCAACTCTTTTACTTCCATGTGCAACGCCTTTACTTTCCGTTGTTATACTTAATGACTTGCACGTGTAGGATGTCCTAGACTTGCTATAATTGCTAAAATCTGCCAACACTTAACTTTGGATATTGTGTAGATTTTAATTTGTGCTAGTAGTTGTCACACCCTGTGTTTGTATCACCTTGTTATGCTTGGATTTACAAAAATTGGAGTCAATTAAAGCTTTTTCAGTGCTTGTGCTTGTGTGAATTGTTGCTTGTTTGCTTGTTTGGTTGTTGTGTATGGCACTCTTAGATTCTATCTCTCTCCATATTCATCTTCCTTGACCCAAACTTCTTGCCCAATGATAATGCCATGTGAATAGTGCCCAAAACTATTTTTATCAAATATTATTTTGACTAAAAAGGATTTATTCAAATTAGGTTTTCAAAAACCCCTGAGATGAGGTCTGCACTGCAAGTCCTGAAATTACGTGGACCCATTTTTCCCAAAGGCTTTATTTGAAGCCTACTATATTTATGACTTCCCAAAACCACCAAATATTAATTTTAAAGATTATTTTAATATTTTATTTAAAAGCTTTTCCATAAGGACAGAAATGGTTTTTCATAGGGAAAAAATATTTAAATGCTTTCAATATATTTGAGAAAA
The DNA here is from genome assembly GCA_022496015.1 of Hordeum marinum. Lineage (NCBI taxonomy): Eukaryota > Viridiplantae > Streptophyta > Magnoliopsida > Poales > Poaceae > Hordeum > Hordeum marinum. The sequence continues at coordinate 209,886,966 of CM039675.1, read as the reverse complement.
TTTAGGGAAACTCAGTGGACATATAGTTTCCATATATATGAGTTTCAACACATGGTCATGTTCAAAATAATGGGCAAAAACCCCCAAAACCCTTTCTGTCCAAATCAAGCTTTTGGAATATTTCTGTAAGAAATATTCTCAATTTCCAAGAAAATTCCAGCAAGTCAACACTGTCATAGGTGATGATCTTGCAAAGTTTCATCTCAATCCAAGTTGAATTGATTCATCAAACTCTTCCAAAACCCTCCCTGTCCAGATTCAAATTTGAGAAACTCTACATTGTGAAGTTTCTTCACTTGACCCCAAACTTTGTGGACATGTTCTAATCTCCAAATAATGATGCTAAACTAAGTGGTGCATCAAGGGGATTAGCTTATCATGAGTAGATCTATAGAAACCAAATTCTGTTGATTTATAGGGTTTCACAAAGTTACATTGTGAACTTTATTTAATCAATATCAAACTTGCTGATGAGGCCGAATTATAATCACCATTTGACCCTCTCAATTGCTATGGCAAGAAAAGTCATTTGCTTGCCCTAATATCCATCAAACACCTTGTGTCCATTTCAAAAAACTACCGTTTTCACCACTTCTACTCTTCCCCTTGCTCTCAAATTTTTACCACAACCTCTCAGGGTTACCTGATACTTCAAGGAAAACTTGTGTGGCATCAGATCAATAATGGGTGGGGTAAAACCCCCATTTTACCCTCTGATTCACCATGGCAGGAGAATCTTTAGACCATCCAGGTGCTACTGGACAAGGTTGGGCACCCCAAAGCACGCGGGCAACGATAGTGCCGACCATATGCACGCTTTGGGGCATGCTACAGTGTGCTCCCTCACTGGAGCCGCCGCCCAATAGCTGCCCCCGACCTCCTAGGGCCTCCCCCTCGTGTCCTCCAAGACGCCCTCAGCGTCCGTGACATGCAACGCGGTCGGCCCCCTCCTCTCTCCTCCTCCTTCTCCCTCCTCCGTGCGTGTTCGATGCCACCCGAGCTAGCCAATGAGGGAGCTCGCACGCTGCAGCTTCCCTTCTCTCTCTCTCTCTCACTTCCACTGGTCCTAGGCAACGCCCAGGAGCACCCTTGACCCATCCCCGCAAGCCCCCGTGTCCTGTAGCCTCGCCTGCATCGTCACCGACGCACACGTCCACGGTGGACCGAGGGCTGGCTATTTAGCCACCCCAAGACCTCTCCTCCCCTCTGCTGACCCCCTTCTCCACCAAATTGGCCCTGCACCACCAGCTCGTCCCCCCCGAGGCCCATGCACGAGATCAAACGAAGCTCCACCGCGGCGGCGCCATCGTTGATCTCCGGGTGCATCCCCTCTCCGGGCCTCATTTCTGTCCCATTGGGTCCCCCTCAATGCCTTGACCCGTTCCCCTCCTTTTCCCCTTTGTTGGATGCACAGGGTGACCGGCGCGTCCTCCACCTGAAGCTCCTCCACCGCGGGTGCTCGCCGCCGCCGACTCCGGCCACCTCCAGCGCTCCTTCGACTTCCGAGGGATCGGCGACTCGACCCCGAGCCTAGCCCCGCACTCGCTCGCGTCGCCATGCCCTACACCACCGTCGGTGAGGGCCTCTCCTCTCTGTCCCGAGGTGGGAGAAGAATGCAATGGGGGGCCCCACCTGTCGGCCTATCACCTCCCCCTCCCGTGCTCTCTCTCCCAGGCCACCGGGCCCCGCCCGTCAGGTTTAAAACCTGACGCGCATGGCGGTGCCAGCGCGCCTGGCCTGGCTAGCCACTGGGCCGGCCCAGCAGCTGGCTGGCTCTAGCCCACGCAGAGTGCCCATTTTCTTTTTCTTTCTTTCCTGTTTTCGAAAAATCCCATAGGGAAAAAAATAAAAATCCAATGCCCAATATTTTTCCACCATAAATCCTAGAATATTCCATGGAATTTAATAGTGCCATTTATGAAAAATGTTGAAAACTTTTTATACATTGTTTTTTTAAAGTCCATTTTTGGCATCTTTTTGCCTCTGTTTATTAGTTTCCAAAAATGTTTTTCACAGCAAAACCTTAGAAGATATTTTTATTATAGTTTTTTGTATTTATCAGAATAGGGTAGCTTTTTAATAGTAGCTTTGTGTGCTCTGTTTTTGTGTGATGCTTATTATTATCGCTATTTATCGTGACGATAGATTGCACTATTGACGAGGGAGTTGGACCCGAAGACTTTGAAGACCCCGAAGACTTTGTTGAGCCAGGCAAGCAGCCCTTTGACCATGTCAAGAAACCATTTTTATTGCATGTCATATAGCACTTTACTTTTGTCATATTTGATCATGTGGAGTAGTGACCACTTCGGTGGGTTGCTTCCGATACTTTTGCCGTTGACACTTGCATCATGCATGACCCTACCACCTTATGAGGGTTATGCGGGTGGGTGTATATAGCATGCTAGTAGATGCTACGCAAGTGGGTTCGGGAATATGCATGGTGACGGATGTAAAGAGATGATTTCAAAGACTTTCCGAAAACCCCGTCGGGTGCCACTAATGCCCGAGGGAGATGATGATGAGTTGTTGGGTGACCACTTGAGAAAGAAGTGGTGTGCCGGAACAAGTTGAGGGTGTGTTTTTGAAAACGGATTAGATTTAAGGTCTGCTGACCGTCCCAACCTTACATGCGCAACCACGATACCCCTTATGGGACAGGGATTTGTTGATTACTATGGTTCGTGCTAGCAGGGAGACCGCATTACTAGTGGCGAGAGTGAAGTGGTCACTCTCGGGATGGGGTCCTCCCGGAAGTGGAAGGCCATGCGCTGTCTTTATAGGTACCGGGCACACCGTTGCGTGCCCTCATGGATGATACGTGTGATGTATATCATGAGGGACGGCACCAACGAGTGGACTCTTTGTTTAGTATCACCATGGGAAAGGCATTGTTCGGGTGCTTACCTCGGGTATGTAATATACCGTGAGTCATGGATGACACGGAAGTTCCGTGAGACTTGTGGGTAAAATGTGCAACCTCTGCAGAGTGTAAAACTATCGAAAAAGCCATGTCCACGGTCATGGACAGTTGGAGGTCCTTCTTAAACTACGTTCAGATGTTTCCAAAAAACTTGGTGTGTATGGGTGTGTGTGGATGACACAAAGATGACACTTGAGATAAGTCAGATGACTTGACTTGATGATTGAGCATGAAATGCTCAACCCCTTGTTTATAGTGATATCTATAACTTGTTCATATGGATATCTACCAACTGTTGATGCATGCTTACCTAGTTACTTGATAATGTCATTGCATTCAAAATCAGCTTTCTTCAAAATACCTACTTAGTGCTACATCATGCATTGTTATGCCTTGTCCCACAACATGGGTTGCTTGCGAGTATATTCAAAGTACTCATTGGCTTGACACTGGTTATTTAATTGGCCAGGCATGGAAGAACAGGAGTATGGTGAAGAGTTTGTTGGTGACGAACATGCGAACTAGGACGCTTCCTAGTCAGAATGCATGTAGGTTTAAGGCAGATGGCAATGGGTTCATGCTTTCGATCAAGATTTCCGCTTCTTGTTCTGCTTAGGTGTTTGGTCGTTGTGGCCCTATTTATGTAAGACTAGACCTCCATGGTCTTTATTTGTGTAAGACACTAAATGTGGATGTAAGACTCTTATTATTTAGCTTCTGTGTGTTCAGTGAGCATTGATCTCTGGGATCACTGTACACGTGCATTCGATGATCACGACTTATGAGTCGGGGTCCCCACAGAGCTGGTATCAGAGCCATCCTGACTATAGGAAGCCCTTAGTTAGCATGGACGTTAGTTAGGATAAAACCGCTTTCAAAACTACACCTAGCAACTATACTTAGAAATTTTGTACTATTTACCTCTTCTATTCTTCACACAACACTCTGTTGACTCTCCTCCCTTTAAACCTTTGTAGATGACTGTCGTACCCGAAGCCTTCCTGACATCCGGCTTTCCCTTACTCCTTAGGGATAGCCTCAAGATGTGCCAGTTTTGCCAACCACCCGTTTTCCTCTACCACGAGCAATGGGTCGATGCCGTCACGAAGGAGTACCGCGTGGATGTGGTCATGAAGGCAAATGACTCCCTGACCAGTTGGTTCTTTGAAGGACCACAGATGGAGACCATAGTTCTCGCAGTCGAATCAGCTGCACGCAAGGCACTCCTACACCTTCGGGATACCATTCCAGAGATGGCTGACGAGGCGGCTACTCGCTACGCTACCTTCCCTTCAGAAAGGATGATCTTGGCGAGAGTTGGACATTGGTTCCATCCCAGGAGGATGGCACACCACTCAGGTTCCATACCTACTTCAGCCTCTCCGCCGATAGTCTGGTTCACCACTTTATTAAGGAGTCCATGAAGCTCCGCGAGGAACTTCACCACACCCGGGAGATACTTTGACAAGACAAGACAAAGCCAAACAAGATCAAGAAGGATAAAGGCCCCAAGGGACGACCAGTTGTCGCCTATCGAGGAGGAGTACCCCCAGCTAGAGGTGCACCCACACATCATCATCGGATGAGTGAGAAGGAGTACCGTGAGCTCTTCACCGATCCGCCGATGAAGCGTCATCTGGACGGACCTCCTCGTTCCCCGACCCCTTCGATCGGGAATGATGCCTGTTTGGATGATGAACAGGAGGAAGACCCAGAGGAGCATGACTAAAAGACCGAGCACTCCACCACCTAAGTCCGAGAACCCCTAGGGTAGGATCAGTCATGTACCCCTCATGCGAAGTCGAGTCCGTGTAATGGTTCATATGAAACCATGTGTGCTTGTTTATTGTTTTGTTGTTTGTGTTCCAATGCAAGTCGCGCTTTTTATTTAGGCAACGTGTAAGAGACTCCATCGTCTATCTTATCTTAATATATGTGTTGGTCCTTCGACCTTTGTTTCAACACACCTGCACTCGACCAACCCCCTTAGGCGTGCTTTTACATTATTGCTTTTCCTCTCGTTTGTCCCAGTTGTTTGACTTGGCCTCTCCAAACAAGATGGTGACTGCTACCTGCAATAGCTCCTTCGCCTACCCTGAAGCTGGCAACTCAAGCCAGCAACAGGGAGCTGGTGGGACTGCTCATGCTGGAGGACACCAGGAGCAGCCACAAGGCGACATTTCCCCGCCACCACCTCCACCGGAGAACATGACCATAGCTCAGTTTCTCCAAGTTCACCAGGAGGAATGCCAAGCCAACAATGCTGCTATTCAGCATATGGCTCAGGGCCTTGTGAACAACCAACAACAAGGCTGGAACGGCAATGGCTCCTCCACTCTATTTGAGTTCATGAGGAATTCACCCCAACCTTCACCGAGACTGCTGAGCCCTTGGATGCTGACGACTGGATCCGCACCATCGAGGACCTCCTTGCACTGGTCAATTGCAATGAGGACCGTGATAAGGTGCTTTATGCCTCTCACTGCCTGAGAGGTACCGCCCGAGCTTGATGGGATGGATTCAAGGTCATGGAAGGCGATCGTGTGATCACTTGGGATAACTTCAAGGAAGGATTTCACACTGCCCATATTCCTTCTGGGATCATGGCTATCAAGAAAAGAGAATTCCGAGCGCTGAAGCAAGGAAGTGGCTCTATCAAGGAGTACCTGCAAAAGTTCAACCTGCTGTCAAGGTATGCACCTGAAGATGTCAACACGGAGGATGCTAAGAAGGAACGCTTAATGGAAGGACTTCAGCAGACCATGCAGTATCAGCTCATCATCTGCGACTGTCGTACCTTCTTCGACCTGGTAAACAAGGCCCTGATGCTGGAAGACAAGCGTCCTGCCATAGACGACACTCGTAAGCGCAAGATGATCAGCAAGGGTAGTTCCAGCAACCCGAAGCCTCGCCCCTGGCAGCCAGCCCCAGCCAAGCCGACCTATCAGCCACAGCAGGCTAGACCTCCTGCACCTCGTGTGAGCTACCAGCCTCAGCAGTATGCCAATCCCAGGCCAGCTTACAACAACCCCAATAACAACAACGGCGGCAGAAACTACAACAACAACCCTGGGCAAGTCACTTGTTTTGGATGTGGTCAGTCTAGACACATCTCTAAGCTATGCCCCAACAAGAAGCCAGATGCCCCGCGCCCCAATGCGCCAAACCAAGGTCAAGGCCGTGGAGCACCACCAAGGAACCCATCTCCCCACAACTAGCCCAACAATGGCAAGGGTCGTGTGAATCACGTCACCACTAAGGAAGCCCAAGAAGACCCTGACGTCATACTGGGTACGTTCCTCGTCAACTCAACCCCAGCAACAGTACTTTTGATTGTGGAGCTTTGCATTCTTTTGTCACCCAAAAGTTTGCATTAGAGAGTGGTATGAAACCTACACCCCTGGGTAGTCGTATGTTGATACAAACCCCGGGATCAGTTATGAAGTCTAGGATGTGTTGTAAGGGAGTTGAGATTAACATCAACGGGGTAAACTTCCTAGCATACCTTATAGTTCTCGATTCACCAGCCTTGGACGTCATCCTTGGCATGAATTGGCTGACCAAGCACCAAGGCTTGCTAGACTGTGCCAAGAGAATTGTTACCATGACCAATAGCCAAGGAGTGGAAGTCAAGTATGTTCCCAACCCTACCTCCACTCAAGCCCCTCGGGCTAACTATCTATTGGGAATTGAGTTGGATCAAGTGCCAGTGGTATGTGAATACCCGGATGTATTTCCTGATGAGCTGCCCGGAATGCCTCTTGACCGCGACATTGAGTTCATCATTGAGCTAATGCCCGGATCCAGGCCCATCCAGGCCCATCTATAAGAAGCCCTATAAGATGGGATCCGAAGAGTTGGCTGAATTGAAGAAGCAATTGGCAGCGCAGCTTAGAAAAGGATTCATTCGCCCTAGTGCCTCTCCTTGGGGATCACCTGTTCTATTTGTGTCAAAGAGGGACGGAACTACCAGACTCTATGTCGATTACCGTTCTCTCAATGAAGTCACAATAAAGAACAAGTACCCACTCCCCAATATTGAAGACTTGTTCGATCCGTTGAACGGAGCCAAGGTGTTTTCCAAGATCGACCTCAGGTCAGGGTACTACCAGCTGAAGATCAGACCCCAAGACATTCTGAAGATGACATTTGTAACCTGGTATGGCTTGTATGAATACACGGTCATGTCATTTGGGTTAACCAATGCCCCTGCCTACTTCATGTACCTCATGAATAAAGTCTTCATGGAGTACCTGCACAAGTTTGTTGTCGTCTTCATAGATGACATACTCGTCTTCTCCAAGTCTAAGGAAGAGCATGAGAAACACTTGAGATTGGTCCTAGATAAGCTTCGAGAGCACCAGCTTTATGCCAAGTTCAGCAAGTGTGAATTCTGGCTGCATGAAGTTGGATTCTTGGGTCATGTGTTGACTGCACAAGGATTATCAGTGGATCTTGCCAAGATTGAAGCCGTGACTGAATGGCAATCCCCAACCACCGTGAAGGAAGTCAGGAGCTTCCTCGGACTCACGGGATATTACCGCAAGTTCGTGGAAGGGTTCTCGAGCATTGCTCGACCCATGACCCATCTTTTGAAGAAGGACAAGAAGTTCGAATGGACAACTAAGTGTGAGGAAAGCTTCCAGGAGCTCAAGAAGAGATTGACCACAGCCCCAGTTTGGGCCACCCCCGATATTCACAAGGAGTTTGCGATATATTGTGATGCTTCGAGAACCGGGCTTGGAGGTGTTCTCATGCAAGAAGGAAGAGTTGTAGCATATCTATCCAGACAGCTACGTCCTCATGAAGAGAACTACACTACTCATGATCTCGAGTTGGCAGTCGTGGTTCATGCCTTGAAGACATTGCCACATTACCTTCTGGGGAAGCGACGTGAGATATAGACAGACCATAAGAGTTTGAAGTATATTTTCACTCTGAGGGAATTGAACATGAGGCAACGAAGATTGTTGGAGTTGATCAAGGATAATGTCCTCAGTGTTCAATACCACCCCGGAAAGGCCAACGTGATAGCAGACGCCTTAAGCAGAAAGGTTTGTTCCTTGAATACCATGATTAAGGAAAGGCTACCTACCCTATATGAAGAGCTTGAAAGCTTCGGCTTGTAACTAGTTGCACCTGGATTCCTCGCCAACCTCGAAGCAATGCCTACCTTGATGGATGATATTAAGGAAGCTCAGAAGGGACACGAGAGCATTGAAGGCATCAAGAGGAGGATCAAAGCAAGAAAGGCCCCAGGATTCTCAATGGATAAACAAGAGTTGTATGGTTCGGGAATCGCATTTGTGTACCCAACAAACTGGAGCTCAGGAACCTGATCTTGCAATAAGCTCATGACACTCCATACTCCATCCGTCCTGGAGGAACCAAGATGTATCAAGATCTCAAGGCAAGATTCTGGTGGCATGGCATGAAACAGGAGTTAGGCACCTTTGTTGCCAAGTGTGATATATGCTAGAGAGTCAAAGCTGAGCACCAGCGACCTGTTGGGATATTGCACCCTCTCAAAGTGCCTGAATGGAAGTGAGACAAAGTCTGGATGGATTTTCATCACCGGATTACCAAGGTCAAGCAAAGTACATGATTCTATTTGGGTCATTGTCGACCACCTGACCAAGGTAGCCCATTTCATTCCCGTCAAGACCACCTATGATGGTAACAAGCTAGCCAGCCTCTACATCGAGCGTATCGTGAGCCTTCATGGAATTCCTAAGGATTTCGTGTCAGACCAAGGCACCCAATTCACCTTGAGGATTTGGAAGACGTTGCAAGGAGCCATGGGAACCAAGCTCTCCTTTAGCACTGCTTTTCACCTCCAGACCGGTGGACAGACAGACCGAGTAAATCAGATACTAGAAGATATGCTCCGCGCTTGTGTTTTGGCGTCCGAAGCCAAGTGGGAAGATTGCCTGCCATTTGCTGAGTTCTCCTACAACAACAGCTACCAGTGGAGTCTTTAGATGGCACCATTTGAGGTGTTGTATGGACGCAAGTGTCATACTCCCCTCAACAGGTCGGAAACCGGAGAAGGGTTGGTCTTTGGACCAGATATCCTCCGTGAGGAAGAAGAGCAAGTTCAACTCGTCCGAGAGCGCCTTGAGACCGCCAAGACAAGACAGAAGAGCTACGCAGATTCTCACCGCCAAGAACTGAACCTCAACATCGGAGATTATGTTTACCTTCGAGTCACACCTCTCAAAGGGACCAAGCATTTCCATGTCAAGGGGAAGCTTTCGCCAAGATACATCGGCCTCTTCAAGGTCGCCGCAAGACGAGGAGAAGTTGCCTACCAGCTAGAGCTACCTTCCGAACTATCGGATGTGCACAACATATTTCATGTGTCACAACTTCGGAAGTGTCTCCAAGTTCCCAACCGCCCCGACCTCTACAAGGACATCGACCATCAAGCCATCGATCTTTAGCCAGACCTCACTTATCGTGAGAGGCTAGTTCGCATTTTGGATGAGGCAGAATGTTGCGCCCGAAGCCGCACCATCAAGTACTTCAAGTTCCAATGGAGCAACCACACTGAAGCTGAAGCAACCTGGGAGCATGAAGACTATCTTAGATCTGAGTTCCCTTATCTTTTTAACGCATAGCCTAGGAATCTCGAGGATGAGATTCTTGTAAGGAGGGTAGGTCTCTCACACCCTGTGTTTGTATCACCTTGTTATGCTTGGATTTAAAAAATTTGGAGTCAATTAAAACTTTTTCAGTGCTTGTGCTCGTTTGAATTGTTGCTTGTTTGTTTGTTTGTTTGTTTGTTTTGTATGGCACTCTTAGATTCTATCCCTCTCCATATTCATCTTCCTTGACCCAAAATTCTTGCCCAATGATCATGCCATGTGAATAGTGCCCAAAACTATTTTTATCAAATATTTTTTTGACCAAAAAGGATTTATTCAAATTAGATTTTCAAAACCCGGAAGATGAGATTTGCACTACAAGTCCTCAAATTGGGTGGACCCCTTTTCCCAAAGGCTTTATTTGAAGCCTACTATATTTGTGACTTCCCAAAACCTCCAAATATTAATTTTAAATATTATTTTAATATTTTATTTAAAAGATTTTCCTTAAGGCTAGAAATGGTTTTTCATAGGGAAAAATTATTTAAATGCTTTCAAAATATTTGAGAAAATTTAGGAAAACTCAGTGGACCTATATATTCCATATATATGAGTTTCAACACATGGTCATGTTCAAAATAATGGGCAACCCCCCCCCCCCAAAAAAAACCCTTTCTGTCCAAATCAAGCTTTTGGAATGTTTCTTTAAGAAATATTCTCAATAAATTCCAAGAAAATTCCAGCAAGTCAACACTGTCATAGGTGATGATCTTGCAAAGTTTCATCTCAATCCAAGTTGAATTGATTCATCAAAATCTTCCAAAACCCTCCCTATCTAGATTCAAATTTGAGCAACTCTACATTGTGAAGTTTCTTCCCTTGATCTCAAACTTTGTGGACATGTTCTAATCACTAAGTGGTGCGTCAAGGGGATTGTCTTAGCATGACTAGATCTACAGAAACCAGATTCTATTCATTTCTAGGGTTTCACAAAGTTACATTGTAAACTTTCTGCAATCAATCTCAAACTTGGTGATCAGGCCCAATTCTAATCACCATTTAACCCTGTCAATTTCTATGGCAAGCAAAGTCCATTTGTGTGCCCTAATCTCCATCAAACACCTTGTGGCCATTTCAAAAAACTAATGTTTTCACCACTTCTACTCTTCCCCTTGCTCTCAAAATTTTACCACAACCTCTCAGTGTTACCTACTACTTCTAGTAAAACTTATGTGACCTCAGCTCAATAATGGGTGGGGTAAAAATCCCATTTTACCCTCTGATTCACCATGGCAGGAGCATTTCTACCCTCTCCCCCACTCCAATTCTTTTCTCCCTAGCTTTCCCAAGCTCCTAGAGCATCTTTAGACCATCCAGGTGCTACTGGACAAGGTGGGGCACCCTAGAGTGCGCGGGCAATGGCAATGCCGACCATATGCACGCTTTGGGGCGCCCTATAGTGCGCTCCCGCACTGTAGCCACCACCCAATGGCTGACCCCGACCACCTAGGGCATCCCCCTCGTGTCCCCCAATATGCCCTCGGCGTCCATGACATGCAACGCGGTCGACTCCCTCCTCTCTCCTCCTCCTTCTCCCTCCTCCGCACGTGCCCGACGCCGCCCGAGTTAGCCAACGAGGGAGATTGCATGCGCACGCCTCCCCTTCTCTCTCTCACACTTCCACTGGTCCTAGGCAACGCACAGGAGCACCCTTGACCCATCCCCGCAAGCCCCCACGGCCTGTAGCCTCGCCTGCATCGTCATCGGCGCACACGTCCATGGTGGACCAAGGGTTGGCTATTTAGCCACCCCCGAGACCTCTCCTCCCTCTGCTGACCCCCTTCTCCACCAAATCGGCCCTTCACCACCATCTCCCCCGAGGCCCGTGCACAAGATCAACCAAAGCTCCGCCGCAGCGGCGCCACTGTTGATCTTCGGGTACATCCCCTCTTCGACCCCCATTTCTGTCCCATTGGGTCCCCCTCAATGCCTTGACCCGTTCCCCTCCTTTTCCCCTCCGTTTGATGCACAGGGTGACCGGCGCGTCCTCCACCCGAAGCTCCTCCGCCGCGGGTGCTCACCGCCGGCGACTCCAGCCACCTCCGGCGCTCCTTCGACCTTCAGGGGATCATCGGCTTGACCACGAGCCCAACCCCGCACTCGCACATCGTCGACGTGCAATACACCACCGTCGGTGAGGGCCTTTCCTCTCTGTCTCGAGGTGGGAGAAGAATCTAACAGGGGGGCCACCTGTTGGCCTCTCACCTCCCCCTCCTGCTCTCTCTCTGACTGGCCACTGGGGCCTGCCCGTTAGGTTTAAAACCTGACACACGCGGGGGCGCTAGCGCGCCTGGCCTGGCTGGCCACTAGGACGGCCCAGCAGCTGGATGGCTCTGGCCTAGGCACAGTGCCCATTTTATTTTAAATTTTTTTCCTGTTTTCCAAAAATCCGACAAGGAAAAAAATTAAAAATCCAATGCCCAAAATTTTTCCACCATAAATCCTACAATATTCTATGGAATTTAATAGTGCCATTTATGAAAAATGTTGAAAACTTTTTATACATTGTTTTATTTTAAAGTCCATTTTTGGCATCTTTTTGCCTCTGTTTATTAGTTTCCAAAAATATTTTTCACAGCAAAACCCTAGAATATATTTTTATTATAGTTTTTTGTATTTATTAGAATAGGGTAGCTTTTTTAATAGTAGCTTTGTGTGCTCTGTTTTTGTGTGATGCTTATTATTATCGTTATTTATCGTGACGATAGATTGCGCTATTGACGAGGGAGTTGGACCCGAAGACTTTGAAGGACCCGAAGACTTTGTTGAGCCAAGCAAGCAGCCCTTTGACCATGTCAAGAAACCATTTTTATTGCACGTCATATAGCACTTTACTTTTTTCATATTTGATCATGTGGAGTAGTGACCACTTCGGTGGGTTGCTTCCGATACTTTTGCCGTTGACACTTGCATCGTGCATGACCCTACCACCTTATGAGGGTTACGCGGGTGGGTGTAGATAGCATGCTAGTAGATGCTACGCAAGTGGGTTCGGGATTATGCATGGTGACGGATATAAAGAGATGATTTCAAAGACTTTTCGAAAAAAAACATCAGGTGCCATTAATGCCTGAGGGAGATGATGATGAGTTGTTGGGTGACCACTTTAGAAAGAAGTGGTGTGCCGAAACATGTTGAGGGTGTGTTTTCGAAAACGGATTAGATATAAGGTCTGCTGACCGTCCCAACCTTACATGCGCAACCACGATACCCCTTATGGGATGGGGATTTGTTGATTACTATGGTTGGTGCTAGCAGGGAGCTCGCATTACCAGTGGCGAGAGTGAAGTGGTCACTCTCGAGATGGGGTCGTCCCTGAAGTGGAAGGCCATGCGTTGTCTTTACAGGCACCGGGCACACCGTTGCGTGCCCTCATGGATGATACGTGTGATGTATATCATGAGGTATGGCACCAGCGAGTGGACTCTTTGTGTAGTATCACCATGGGAAAGGCATTGTTCGGGTGCTTACGTCAGGTATGTAATATACCGCGAGTCGTGGATGGCATGGAAGTTCCTCGAGTCTTGTGGGTAAAGTGTGCAACCTCTGCAGAGTGTAAAACTATTCGAATAGCCATGTCCACGGTCATGGACAGTTGGAGGTCCTTCTTAAACTACGTCCAGATGTTTCCAAGAAACTTGGTGTGTATGGGTGTGTGTGGATGACACAAAGATGACACTTGAGATAAGTCAGATGACTTGACTTGATGATTGAGCATGAAATGCTCAACCCCCTGTTTATTATGATATCTATAACTTGTTCATATGGATATCTACCAACTGTTGATGCATGCTTACCTAGTTACTTGATCATGTCATTGCATTCAAAATCAGCTTTCTTCAGAATACCTACTTAGTGCTACATCATGCATTGTTATGCCTTGTTCCACAACATGCGTTGCTTGCGAGTACATTCACAATACTCATTGGCTTGCCACTGGTTATTTAATTAGCCAGGCATGGAAGAACAAGAGTACGGTGAACAGTTAGTTGGTGACGAACATGCGAACTAGGACGATTCCCAGTCAGAATGCCTGTAGGTTTAAGGCAGATGACAATGGGTTCACGGTTTCGATCAAGATTTCCGCTGCTTGTTCTGTTTAAGTGTTTGGCCCTTGTGGGCCTATCTATGTAAGACTAGACCTCCATGGACTTTATTTCTGTAAGACGCTAAATGTGGATGTAAGACTCTTGTTATTCAGCTTCTGTGTGTTCAGTGAGCATTGATCTCTGGGATCATTGTACACGTGCATTCGGTGATCACGACTTATGAGTCAGGGTCCCCACAATAGTCTATTCACCACCCTGCAGACATACTATTCACCACAATAGGAGATAAGGATCCTTCGAAAGCTATCCAAGATTTTCCCATCGGCAAGATTCGTCCAATGAAGGTGAAGGAAAGTACTTCATCAACCCAAGTGGAAGATCCTACTCTGGATCAAGGCTACCGACAAAACGACATGGAAGCATCCACAAGTGGTACATGACAAGATGAAGAGGAGGAGGAAGTACATCATGAAGATACACCGCAACCTCCTTCACCACCACCTCAAGGAGATGACCACCTGGACAACAAAGAAGATGAAGGAGATGATGAAGAAGAAGCTCCACCATCCATCAAGCCAAAGCTACCCCGAGTTCGAGCACAAGTGACCAAGAACCATCCTCTAAACCAAATCTTTGGTGATATACAAACAAGGAGGGTCACTTGCTCTAAAACTCGCCTAGCTAAATTTTATGAGCATTATTCTTTCCTCTCTAGCATTGAACCCTTGAAGGTTGAACCAGCTCTTGAAGATGTGGATTTGGTGAACGCCATGCATGAAGAGCTTCACAACTTCAAGAGGAACAAAGTGTGCACACTCGTGGAGAAGCCCAAGGACGATCAAAACATCATCAACACGAAATGGGTATTTCGAAACAAGCAATATGAAGACGGTCAAGTTGTATGCAACAAGGCTTGTCATGTAGCCCAAGGATATACACAAGTCGAAGGTATGGACTACGGTGAGACCTACGCCCCTAGTGCTAGACTCGAAGCTATATGAATTCTTCTTGCTTATGACAATCACCATGACATCACTCTTTACCAAATGGATATTAAAAGTGCCTTTTTAAATGGAGAGATAGAGAAGGAAGTCTATGTTAAACAACCTCCCGGATTTTTCAATCCTAAGAAACCTAACCACGTTTACAAACTTTGCAAAGCTTTATATGGTCTTAAACGAGCCCCTCGTGCTTGGTATAAATGCCTAACGAAGTTTCTTATTGAAAAGGGTTTTGAAATTGGTAAAATTGGCGCAACCTTATTCACAAAGAGAGTTAATGGTGAATTATGTGTGTGCCAAATTTATGTGGATGATATTATCTTTGGATCTACTAACCCACAATTTAGTGTGAAATTTGGAAGCTTGATGTTAGAGAAGTATGAGATGTCTATGATGTGTGAGCTGAAATTCTTTCTTGGTATACAAATCAAGCAAACGAGAGAAGGTACATTCATCTCTCAAACAAAGTACACCAAGGACTTGATCAAGAAGTTCAACATGCAAGAGTGCAAAGGTATGAAAACTCACATGCCCACTAGTGGACACGATGATCTAACTAAGGAGGGCCAACCGGTTGATTAAAAGGTTTATTGATCAATGATTTGTTCATTGCTATATCTATGTGCATCCCATCTCGATATTATGCTTAGTGTGTGCATGTGTGCCCGATATGAAGCTACACCTAAAGAATGTCATCTTAAGGCTGTGAAACATATTGTGAGATACTTGATACATACACCAAACTTTGGCATTTGGTATCCCAAGGGATCTTCTTTTAATCTTGTTGGCTACTCTAACTCAGACTATGCCAGTGACAAGGTTGATAAAAAATCTTAGGCACAATTTAAGAATGACACGGATCCTGCTTCCAACTTTCATTGACCTTTATCAAGAGAAGCACGACTAGAGCTGGATGACCTGATGATCACCATAAACATGATTACCTAAACCCTATGACAACTGATGAATGGATCTATTGTTAGGGGGGTGGAATTCAAACCCAAGAGTTTCTACCGATATCTCTTCAGGAATGTCCACGCCCCAAATTACCTGATGAGCATAGGAAGTCAAAGTGCATACTCAGACATAAAGTCTTCGCTTGGCTGCAAAGAATGGAAAGATTAAATACACGTGATTTATTATTGAGAAAGCAGTTTGCAATAGGCGAGGACCACTCATGTGTGTTGTGCAATGAAGATTCACTGGAAACTAACGATCACCTCTTCTTCCAATGCACATTGGCAACTAGTTGTTGGAATAAACTTGGCATCGTTTGGGACATAGCATTGGACATGCAAGCAAGATTTGACCTTGTGGGGAATAACTAGAATAAACCACTGTCCAAGGAAATATGCATGTTGGCTACATGGAATATTTGGAAGCAAGGCAACCAGACTATCTTAGATGGAGTACTGGCAACATAACAGGACTGGATTAGGATGTTGACATCACATTTGGAAATCCTTGAATATAGACTTAAGCCTGAAAAATGTACTTTTATAGATAGATTTCTTCCAACAATCCACTTGTAAATTATCTGCATTGTTATTGCTTGATCATTGTTGTTGTTGCATGGATTTGTAAGGCCTTGTAACCGTCCTCAGTTAATATAACAACAATAGGAGCCTCTTCTGCTGTTTTAATTTGTCAAAAAAAAGACCGTGAACAAATAAACCACTAGATGTGGAACCCTAGCCTCGCATCATGCATTTGTTGAAATATAAGCCTAGGTAACTACTTGAATTCCCACCTAAGAACTCCCAAAATCTTTCTAGTTATGCAATCTGGTCCAATGGATACACGAAGCAATTACCGAATAAACCACTCAACTCCTAGCAATAACACTACATATCTAGTGTATCACATCTGTCAACACATAACCAGAGAAACCTCGGAAACTCATCTACATCAGACCCTCGTAATCACAACGATACTAATTATGGCAGTACATTTGGATGCTCTCCCCAGTACTGGGTGACGCCAAACTCCTGTCACCACAAAGAGTATTGAAGCAATTTCAAACATGCGCATATTGGGATACTAAGGAAACTGAATGATAGCGAGTGTGACAAGAAACCCCTGGAGCTCTAATCCCCGGGACACTTCTACCCCAAATTGACAGGAGGCAGCAGGAACAAAACTCCGGTCATAACGACATGATAGAGGTTTCGAAATACCCGGGTGATCCTATAAAAATTTGAGTGAGAAAAGGGTAGAATTAAATTTCCTACGCCAGGATTCCTCACCAGAGCATGGAAGAGGAGTAAAAATAATCCTACTCTCCGATATATAACTAGAATCAAAATATATTTTTCTAGACTCGACTCGACCAAGTTCGATCAATCAAGGGGGCTCCTGGGTCGGTACATGCTCTGATACCAACATGTCACACCCAAGATGCGATCCTATCCTAATTTTGACTCGAGGGCCTTGATAGGGATAGAAGGACATCTTGTTGTTTCGCAACAATGGATATCGTTACAAGTACATGTAAAGAGGAGATGAGTATATGGAATTGGCTTACACTAGCCACAAGCTAAATCATGATCACATCAATACAAAAACATATTGAATCATCGTACATAAGAGCAGGGTCCGACTATGGACAAAATCGAATGATAAAAGCGAAATACATCCTTGATATCACAGGTTGTCGTCCTGGAACCCATCCTATGATCGATGATGAAGAAGAAGAACTCCAAATCAAACAATCATCGTGCTCAAGTCAAAGCATCACATTACTTGTACCTGCAACTATTGTTGTAGTAATCTGTGAGCCACATGGACTCAACAATCTCATTTCCAAGGGTATCAAGACTAGCAAAGCTTAATGTGTGAGGTATGGTTAAGTGATGAGGCTGTAGCACGCACCAAGCATTTATTTGAGTGGATAACTTGTTGGAGATATGCCCTAGGGGCAATCATGTATGATGATATTTCCTATGTGTTTAATAATAAAGATAGTCCTTGGACATTATCATTGATGTGTATTAACAAGTATGTGACTTGTTTGTGAGACTATGCATTGTATGATGACTGTCCTAAATGGTCCCTAGTTGAAAGGGTTGTGTGGACGCGCAGCCAGTTAGACTAGCATATGACACGGTGGATGGTCCGGTCTCACTGACCATTTAACATTGGATTCTAGCCGGATAATATGGATTCAGAAAGGTCTGGTCGGATTCGACATAGTCGGATCCGAGTCGAGATAAGGTCTGAGTTGGACAGACCCAACTATGAGACGCTACGATAGGTCATATGTGAGTCTTTTGTACAACATACATTCTATGTCCTAAGACCTGAGCTGGCGCATGTACTCAGGATGGTGACAGACTTGCTTTGGGCTGACCAAACGCTACTCCGTGACTGGGTAGTTACAAAGGTAGGTTTTGGGCTTGTCCAGACCCGTGCTGCGAGACATGGTCAAGCAAGATGGGATTTGCCCCTCCAATCAGTAGATATATACTCTGGGCCCCTCGTGTGATCCGACCTGGATAAGCATGGCCATGCGATGAGGATTATGAGATAATCCGAAGTGTTGGTTAGATTCACCGGAACGAGAAAGAGGTCGTGCCGCAACAAGGATGACCATATCGCCTTTTGCATGACAACATATATCGTGTGGCAAAGGGAATAGAAGTGTGAAGTACAGGTTCGCCTAACCAGCTTCATCGGACACTTGGAGTCGGCACATCTTGCTAGAGGCCGCTACCGACCGACCGAGTCGGATGTCATATGACTCGTGACCAAGTGGACGAGAACCTAAAAGGTCGCGTGCTTAAGGGAAGGAACACATGGGCTTTAGTATTCGTGTGAAGCCCAAGAGTTGAGCCCGCGTCGGGTGCCTATATATAGTGGAGGTGTGGCACACCCATCCGGTTGATCACTTCGGCGCCATCATTAGGGCTTTGCATTAGTTGCAACTAGCAACTTTCAATCGCCGCCGCCGACCGTATGATCGGACCTAGCAGTCCGCCGCACGGGTGTTCCTCTTGCACGCGCACATACCGTTAGAGGCGGTGCACTTGCGCCGCTCTGGCGAACCTGTATGTGGGATCTGGCAACCGGCTGTTCGAGGGAGATCGGAACGGCTGTTCGAGGGAGATCGGATGTCAGCCCAAGATGCGTATTTTGGCTCGAGGGCCTCGACAGGGATAGGAGCGCATCTCGTCGTGTTGCAAGAATGGATATCATTACAAGTACATGTACAGAAGAGATGAGTATATGGAATTGGCTTACACTCGCCACAAGCTACATCAAGATCACATCAATACAACAAAATACTCAAACATCATACGGAAGAGCAAGGTTCGACTACGGAAGAAAACAAACGATAAAATGACATCCACCCTTGCTATCCCAGGCTGCCGCCTGGAACCCATCCTAGATTGATGATAAAGAAGAAGAGAACTCCAAATCAAACAAGCATCGCTCTCACGTGAAAGCACCGCATTACCTGTACCTGCAACAGTTTTTGTAGTAATCCGTGAGCCACATGGACTCAGCAATCTCATTTCCAAGGGTATCATGACTATTAAATCTCAATGGGTGAGGTAGGGTTAAGTGGTGAGGCTACATCAAGCGACTAAGCATTTATTTGAGTGGATAACTTACGAATACAGAAAGTAAAGTGGGTGGCATACGCATCACATATGTGAACTAGTAATGATCACTAACTGATCCTGAACACCTACTTACGTCAGACATAACCCCACCGTGTTCTCTCCCGGATAAGGACTCACGAGAAGAGACAATCACGGTTACGCACACAGTTGGTGTATTTTATTTGAGTTTACTTCAAGTTTACTATGACTGGGTGTTAAACAAAGTATCCAAGTTTGCCACATAACCGGGCACGGCTTTCCGAAAGATTTAACCCTACAGGGGTGCTCCAACTCATCCATCACAAATTAACCACACGCCACGGGAATAACCTTGACCACGGATCTCATGATCATCCTAGGCAATTCCAAAGGAAATCTGACACCTCGAGATAGCCCGAAGAAGATCAGAGTTCCTCACGCAAGACATTCGAGAAAGGTAAAATAAGTTCAGCAAGACCGCCCGACGTGTCGACGAACCCGACAAGAGCCGCGTATCTCGTTCTCAAGACCAAGATTTGAAATCTAGGCCGATATGAACGATATATAGGCTGATATATCATTTTGGTGGCTCTACCAATATAAACATAACATATCATTTTGTAAATATCATTTTCACACATATCATCCGATATGAGCCGAAATATCGACCGATATGACCGATATCTGACCCAATATGTCCAGTGATATAGACCGATACGTAGATAATCAAAATTCTATGTAAAAAAGTAGTGCCAATAAGATAATGCATTTATAACTTCTTCATATTATCGAACTCACACATGAAATTTTATACATATGCACATAGAACGTATTGTTTTCAGTTTTATAGTAATGATTTTGTGAATATTTCTTAATAGTATCTTAATTAACAAGTTAAGACACTAGGATATCATACATTTACTTTTACTAAAAAAATATGTTTTGAGTTAGAATAACAAGAAAAATTCAAATATGTTGCCTCCGATATATCTACATATCGTCCGATATATCACCTGATACCCGACATCCGATATGTCGAGGCCAAACCGATATGAACCCGATATCCGATATTTTAAACCTTGATCAAGACACGACTAGATGGGACTAGCTACAGGTAAAACCAATACCTGAGTTTCCTCAATGCGGTCCCGCAGGCAGCCCGTTTTGGACCAACACTCATGAGGAGCATTGGCCCGGGTTGTTAATTAAAGATCCTCGGGGTCCCGAAAGTCCCTATGGAATTTTATTAGTTATTAGGCAAACGTAGTACCAATGTTGGGCCTTGCCAGACAAGCTTTATCCTAAAACGAAAATCAAGGGGGTCCCCATAACAACCCCGAACATGTTAGGAGCGCTCAATTATGGAACATAACACCGGTTCACAAGTAACTAGGGCGGCAAGAGTGAAACAAAACACCGAGCAAAAGGCCAAGCCTTCCACTCTTTACCAAGTGTATAAGTGCATTAAATTAAATAGCAATGATATTGTGATAACAAAAGAATTTCCATGTTGTCACATGGAAGCAATTGCACCTGCAGCTAGAAACACTATAAGAAGGGCCGAACAAGCAGTAACATAGCCAAACAATGGTTTACTAGGAGGTGGAGGATTAGAGGCTTATTATGGCAATGTTAGGAGGTTTGACAAACAAGTGGTAGGTAGCGAGACATAACGCTAAAAGCGGGATAACTAGCATAGCAATGATAGTAGTGGTATCCAAGGAAATGTGTCATCTTGCCTGAGATCCCGCTTGGAAGAAGAACGAGTCCCTGAAGAAGACGTTCCAACGTAGTCGAACGAATCCTCATATTCCGAACGCTTTTGGAACTCTATCGAGAAGGAACAATCCGAACAAACAGTCAACACACGATACACCACAACATATGCATGACATGATGCACAAACAAACATGATGCATGTCCCGTTGATTATGCAATGCAAGGCAAATCACATCAAACAACTACTACACATTAAAGTGAAGCTCAATATGCAACGAGTTACATATTGACGAAACTCCACGATCGATTTATTTAGTTCACTCGCCTTTATTTACTCGGCAAGGTTGTTGTTACACATGGCAAGAGGTGAGGCTCAAACAACTACATCATCTAGGCATATTGAATGAGGCCGGAAGCAACGAATAACAATTCCGAAACGACGTCATGAGCAAAATAAGATTTCGGTACTGTTCTGCCCTAATCACCATTTTAGAGTTTTTAAACAGCAAAATAAATGTCACCGTGAGATTTTACACATTTTTCTAGCCAAGTTACTTATGGGAAACATGAAAATCTGCGCTACGGTTTTTTAGTTATCGCATAAACCATTTCAAGAATGACATTTGTGCAAAATGATGCAATCAACAATTTTAAATATTTTTAACATGGGTGAAAGTTGGATATTATGAAAGTTCATGAAAATTTAAGCATTTTCATATATAAATTATTTTAATCCGATGCACGGTTGAATTTATATGAATTTGCAAAATGCAACATTTTACTAAAATTTGAGCAGTTTTTAAATATATGCAACAGAATTAAAAGCGGAGTCAAAATGGCGGTGACCTGGTTTTGAACCCAGGACCTGCTAGTTGTGGATGCTTAGCGCTGACCAGAAAGCTAGCTCTATACTTGTGGCATGACCAGGGCTCGACTTAACAAAGGAGAAACAACAACTTGAGGTAAAAATTGTTGATTTAAAAAAAAGGTGCGACCTTGGGGAATAGATCCCTGGTCGCATGGAAAGGATCCAGTGCCGCGTGCCAGCTGAGCTAGGCTTCTACTCATGATGCAAAGCAGAATTTAATATATATATATATATATCATGCATTGGATGAACGGATCTGAACCAAAGAGACCTGAAGAATAGAGGCGAACCCCTCTGTAGCCACGACGGGGATGCCCGACCCGAGCACCACAGAAGCTTGGATCCGGACATGAGGAATCCGTTCCCGGTGATGAGACGGACTGGTTCGTTCTGGATCTCGTTGTGGCCATGGCGTGGCGCTGTTGTTTCAGAGAAAGAGAGGGTCAAAGAGAGAGATGAGATGAGATGGGAGGAAGGAGAGGGCCTATAGGGGCACTGGTCACCAGGGTTGATCGAGGCACATGATGGAGCGAGCGTCGCTCACAGGAGGTTGGGGAAGGCAGGACCTTGTGCGGCACTGCCGCTCCGATCAGCCATGGAGGCTCCTCCTTGCATGAACAAAGAAATAGGGGAGAAACAAAGGATGAGAGAGGGACGGAGAGAAGGAGAGATGAGTGGGCCATCGGGGGGGCTCTTACTGCGAGGTAGGACACCGGTGGCTTGGTCGACGTCACCGGCGAGGTGAGGAGCTGGAGGCGCGGGGTCAAGGACCAGTGGAATCGCATGGGAGGAGCAGCCTCTTGAGCTCAGGCTCCTAAGGTCGCCGAACATGTCCAGGGACAGTAGGGGCGAGGTGGCCATCGGGAGGCTGCGGCGATTGGTTGCTACTGGGTGATGGGATTGGCTCGTGGATGAATTTGGATTGGGGCACGGGCGTCTGGTTGGTTCGATGGGGACTCTGAGGTGGGTGGCGGCTGGATCGGGAGGGATCCCGAGGGAGAGAGTGGCGGTGGGCGACGAAAACTAGGGAATTGGTCTAGGGTTTGCAATGATTAGGTATGAGGGTGGTCTATATATAAAGAAATAGATACGGTTTGGACCCTCTGATGTAGATCGGCTGGTTGACATAAATAGGTTAGGGAGTCCAATTGAAAAACCGAAGATGGTTTGGGGTATAACGGGGATGATCCGAACCCAACGATCATGACTCGACGATTCGGGTTCGGGGAAGGTCTTGGACACATGCGAGGTGTGTGCATTGACCAGATGGGCTAGGTATGAGAAGATAGGGAAGACGGGCAGCCCAGCATCAATTTTACAAAATCGAAAACGACTACGATTTGACCGGCTATAGTACCGCTATATGTTTAACAATTTGGATATCAAATGAACTCTAAACGCGAAGATTTTTGGCAGGCGGTCTACCTACAATAAAACAAAACCGCATGCCAACTCTCGACCCAAACCGAGAAAGTTTGAAACACACTTTGAAAACAACATTTTGACGATGCCGCGGGCGCGTGCATGTGTGGTTGGTCTCGAAACGGTCGACGACACGATCGGAGAGAACCAGCAACTAGCAATGGATGCAAGTTTTCGAAAACGAGTGGCGATGCCATGCAGATGATGCGAATGATGCGATGATGAATGCGACAACCACTCGAACACATGACGATAATGGAATAAAACTAGAATCTTCTGGAGTGTCGGTCTCGGGCTGTTACAACTCTCCTCCACTACACGAGGATCTCGTCCCGAGATCTAGGAATGGAAGACTGAGAAGGGGAATAGAAAGAGCAAGAGGTAAACTTAGTTGCTTCTCTGACAATGAGTGAAACCAATGATCATTGAAGGTTTCAACAAGATGAAGTATGACATGGGAACAAGCAAGAATTCACAAGAAATTTGGGAAGCACTTCAGTAGGAAAGAAAGGCAAAATTTGATAAGAAGGAAAGAACTTGAACATAGAACACAACACTCCGATAAAATGAATAAGCAAGAAAGAAAATGATCTTGACAAGGCAAGATGATAGATTGAAGAGAGCAACATCACAAGGCCTCCGTAACAAGAGAATAGGAACTAGATTGATGGAAGGAAAAGTACGGATAAGAAAATGACAAATTCCGGCACAAATGAATTTGAAAAGCATAGGTTGAATGGAGTTGATGAAGAATCAACAATGAAAAGAATAGCTTGTTATGGGCTTATGGAAAACATCTCAAAATTATGAGGTGACAACCTGCCACAACAGAAACAATAGATTGCTTGAGAGCAACAAGATATGCAAAACTTCTTTCACCCAGAGAACAAGGAGAAAACTTGGACCATTTATGACACCACGATCGCAACAATCCTTAGGAAATGCTTTAGGTGAAATCCAACCCAAGATAACTCCGAGAAGACATGATAGGTTTACTTATCTCATTCCTGACAACTATCCTTCAAGACTCCTCATAATCAAGAATTTAATAAAACCATCTCAAAAGACAATGGAGAAGTAATTGAACTTAGAAATCCAAGATAAAGAACACTTGAGGACCTCCAACAAGAATCTTGAAGAACACTTCGAGAAGAATTACATCCTTAACAACCCACCATGAAGAAGCATCTTGAAGAACTTCGGAAACAAATAATGATCAAAGAACGAAGGTTGGGAATAATAAGATGGAAGCCTTGCCATTATTTATAAGAAGCTACGCGAAGAGAAACTTGAGAAAACTTGAAACTCCGGAAAAGAAAAGTTGAACAACTTAGAATCGAGAATTTGATGTCATGAACACTCTGGAAGAAGGATTGAAATCACCTTGATGAAACTAGAATAAAATTATGTTATGCTTATCCTTCATCAAGTTAAATTGATGACAAGCAACGGATTTTGCACACCACTTATTCTTCTTGCAAAGAATTGAAGAGAGAGAGACAGATCACAAACTTGAAGAAGTCTTGAACAAGAACACCGGTAAGAATTGAAATGAATGAGGATACTACGAATGAATGGAATCACATGAGAACGAAGAGATCACAGTCCGCCTAATGGAAAACTTGAATGAAGCACCGAAATAATTGAGATACGAACGAAGGAACAACACTTGAGAAGAATTTGAGAACGAAAGTTGAAAGCTGAGAACGAGGGATCTTCTGAAATGATGGCCTTCGGAGGATCAAGAAAGGAATACCACTCTGAAATGCTTCGGATAGATATGGAAAGAATTACTCATGATTGAGAAGAATTTGAGAGGATAGCAACAAGCTGAAACCATGACTCTTGAAAAGAACGGACAAATATTTAAGAGAAACTCTTCTTTGGTCTTCAACGCTGAGAATGATGGCGAGGAACAACACCATGAATTACTGAGATACTCCGGAATAATGAATAAAGAAAGTTGAGCCAACAATGAAAATGATTTAGAAGCGATCTTCGAGAAGGCATATGACTCATGAAATTTGTTCTTATGTCATACTGAAAAGAACTCGAGGACATCTCCGGAACGAATAGAAGAGCCAAGTAAGATCCTAGGGAAAAACCTATGGGTTATGGGCCCACTCAATTGAAACCACCATTGACACAATTGCTTATAAAGAGATATCACACCAGAAAAATTAAGAACTTGATGAGGTGAGAACCTCAAAATAATTTAAGAGGATAAGAATGGAAATGAAAGTCTTCTGAGATATCTTCATCACTCCGGATAGAATAGATAGAGCGGTTACAATACGAAAGAAATGATAGCGAAGCATCAATGAAGAGAAAGGCACTTGGATGAGATTTAATCATTGAAGAAAAAGGGCGGGAGGGTGGGTGAAAAAGACAACTTAGGACGAATGAAAAGAACTCCGGAAAGAAACATGAGTATTGATCTTGCAAATATTGAAGAGGATAGAATTATCTTGAAGAGAAGCACACCGGATAAAAAGAATTGATATGACAACTTGGTTGGGCAAAAGAATTATCATTCTCACAAAAATATGAGAACACTTCTTAGGAAAGATATGAAATCATCACTTGACATCAAAGCATCTTGAATTACCATATACAAAACAAAACAAAGGATGGGGCTTACGAAACAAGCCGGAAACAAATGCATAACAGAGATTTCGCTTGATATTTTCGTGGTAAGGTTCGCACGGGCTCGATCGTACATTGGATTGTCATATTGAAATGACGCTCGAATATGCTCCCTAGGCGTAGCGAACTACAAGGCTTGACGAAGTATATCTGATGACATATATCGAGACTGTCCTCTGTAAGAAAGACCGTGAACAAACGAATCCACTAGATGTCGAACCCCAACCTCAGATCATGATCTATTGGAAGATAACCTAGGTAACAACTTGAATTCCCAACTAAGAACTCCCAAAACTTTCTTGGTTATGCAATCGGGTGTTGGGGATACAGGGAGGCAAAATATCTCACACAACTAACAAGCCCTACACTCCAACTGTATCCATCCGTCAACACATAACCAGAGGCTTCGGAACTCCATCTATCTCGGAGCCTCGAAAACACAACGATACAAAACATGGCAGTACCCCGGACGCCTTCCCAGTACTGGGTGACTTCGACCTTATCTCGCCACGAGAAGTATTGAAGCAATTTCGAACATCCTCCATCCTGAGATACTAAAGAAACTGAATGATAACGATGTGTCAAGAATCCCCTGGAGCTCAACTCTCCGGAAAAAATCAAGTCAAATAGGAGGCACCAAGACAGAAGTCCGTCACATCGGCATCATATAGTTTCAAAATTTGAGTGAGAACATGGTAGAATCAAAATTCCTAAGTCGATTACCTCACCAAAGTATAGAAGAGGAATAAAAGAAACCTACTCTCCGGTATAACTAGACTTAAAAAGTTTTTTTACTAGACTCGACTCAGCCAAGTTTGACCAATAAAGGGGGCGCCTAGGTCGGAACCTAGCTTTAATACCAACTTGTCACGCCCAAGATGCGACCCTATCCTTATTTTGGCTCGTGGGCCTTGACAGTGATAGGAGCGCATCTCGTCGTGTTGCAAGAATGGAAATCATTACAAGTACATGTACAGAAGAGATGAGTATATGGAATTGGCATACACTCGCCACAGCTACATCAAGATCACATCAATACAACAACATACTCAAACATCATACAAAAGAGCAGGGTCCGACTACGGACGAAAACAAACGATAAAATGACATCCATCCTTGCTATTCCAGGCTGCCGCTTGGAACCCATCCTAGATTGATGATGAAGAAGAAGAGAACTCCAAATCAAACAAGCATCGCTCTCATGTGAAAGCACCGCATTACCTATAACTGCAACTGTTGTTATAGTAATCTATGAGCCACATGGACTCAGCAATCTCATTTCCAAGGGTATCAAGACTATTAAAGCTTAATGGGTGAGGTAGGGTTAAGTGGTGAGACTACAGCAAGCGACCAAGCATTTATATGAGTGGTTAACTTACGAATACATAAAGTAAAGTGGGTGGCCTACGCATAACGGACGTGAACTAGTAATGATCACAAACTGATCCTGAACACCTACTTACGTCAAACATAACCCCACAGTGTTCTCTCTCGGATAAGGACTCACGAGAAGAGACAGTCAGGGTTACGCACACGGTTGGTGTATTTTATTTAAGTTTACTTCAAGTTTACTATGACCGGGTGTTAAATAAAGTATCCAAGTTTGCCACATAACCGCGGGCAGGGCTTTTCGAAAGATTTAACCCCGCAGGGGTGCTCCAACTCATCCATCACAAATTAACCACACGCCGCGGGAATAACCTCGACCACGGATCTCGTGATCATCCTAGGCAATTCCAAAGGAAATCCGACACCTCGAGATAGCCCGAAAAAGATCAGAGTTCCTCACGCAAAACATTCGAGAAAGATGAAATAAGTCCAGCAAGACCGCTCAACATGTCGACAAACCCGATAAGAGCCGTGTATCTCGTTCTCAGGACACGACTAGATGGGACTAGCTACAGGGAAAACCAATACCCGAGTTTCCTCGAGGCATCCCCGCAGGCAGCCTGTTTTGGACCAACACTCATGAGGAGCACTGGCCAGGGTTGTTAATTAAAGATCCTCAGGTTTCTGAAAGTCCCTATGCAATTTTATTAGTTATTAGGAAAATGTAGTAGCAATGTTGGGCCTTGCCAGACAAGCTTTATCCTAAAACAAAAATCAAGGGGGTCCCCATAACAACCCCGAGCATGTTATCAGCGCTCAATTATGGAACATAACACCGGTTCACAAGTAACTAGGGCGACAAGAGTGGAACAAAACACCGAGCAAAAGACCAAGCCTTCCACTCTTTACCAAGTGTATAAGTGCATTAAATTAAATAGCAATAATACTGTGATAAAAACAGATTGTCCATGTTGTCACATGGAAGCAATTGTACCTACAGCTAAAAATGTTATAAGAAGGGCTGAGCAAGCAATAACATAGCCAAACAATGGTTTGCTAGGAGGTGGAGGGTTAGAGGCTTATTATGGCAATGTTGGGAGGTTTGACAAACAAGTGATAGGTAGCAAGACATAATGATAAAAGCGGGACAACTAGCATAGAAATGATAGTAGTGGTATCTAGGGAAATGTGTCATCTTGCCTAAGATCCCGCTTGGAAGAAGAACGAGTCCATGAAGAAGACGATCCAACGTAGACAAACGAATTCTCACACTCCGAACGCTTTCGGAACTCTATTGAGAAGGAACAATCCGAACATACAGTCAGCACACGATACACCACAACATATGCATGACATGATGCGCAAACAAACATGATGCATGTCCGGTTGATTATGCAATGCAAGGCAAATCACATCAAACAACTACTACACATTAAAATGAAGCTCAATATGCAACGAGTTACATGTTGACAAAACTCCATGATCGATTTATTTAGTTCAGTCACATTTATTTACTCGGCAATGTTGTTGTTGAACATGGCAAGAGGCGAGGCTCAAACAACTACATCATCTAGGCATATTGAATGAGGCCGGAAGCAATGAATAACAATTCCGAAACGACCTCATGAGCAAAATAAGATTTCGGTACTGTTCTGCCCTAATCACCATTTTAGAGTTTTTAAACAGCAAAATAAATGTCACCATGAGATTTTACACATTTTTTTAGTCAAGTTACCTATGTGAAACATGAAAAATCGGTGCTACGGTTATTTAGTTATCGCATAAACTACATTTGTGCAAAATGATGCAATCAACAATTTTAAATATTTTTAACATGGGTGAAAGTTGGATATTACGAAAGTTCATGAAAATCCAAGCATTTTCATATATAAATTATTTTAATCCGATGCACGGTTGAATTTATATGAATTTGCAAAATGCAGCATTTTACTAAAATTTGAGCGGTTTTTAAATATATGCAAAATAATTAAAAATATAGTCAAAATGGGGGCAATTTGGTTTTGAACCCAGGACCTCCTAGTTGCGAATGCTTAGTGCTGACAAGAAAGCTAGCTCTATACTTGTGGCATGACCAGGGCTCGACTTAATAAAGGAGAAACAACAACTTTGAGGAAAAAATGTTGATTTAAAAAGAAGGTGCGGCCTTGGGGAATCGATCCCTGGTCGCACGGAAAGGATTCAGTGCTCCGTGCCAGCTAGGCTAGGCTTGTACTCATGATACAAAGCAGACTTTAATATCATGTATTGGACGAACGGATCTGAACCAAAGAGACCTGAAGAACAGAGGCGAACCTCTCTGTAACCACGATGGGGATGCCTGACCCGAGCCCCACAGAAGCTTGCTTGGGCGTGGCTTAATGTGTACGTTTGCGGTGCGTCAGGGAGGCTGGGAATGCCCAGATCTGGCCATGGGGAATCCGTTCCCGGTGATGAGGCGGACTGGTTCGTTCTGGATCTCATTGTGGCCATGGCGTGGTGCTGCTGTTTCAGAGAGAGAGAGAGAGAGAGATGAGATGAAACGGGAGGAAGGAGAGGGCCTACAGGGGCACTAGTCACCGGGGCTGGTCGAGGCACATGGTGGCGCGGGCGTCGCTCGCTGGAGGTTGGGGAAGGCAGGACCTTGCGCGACACTACCACTCCGATCAGCCATGGAGGCTCCTCCTCGCATGAACAAAGAAATAGGGGAGAAACAGAGGGTAAGAGAGGGACAGAGAGAAGGAGAGATGAGTGGGCCATCGGAGGGCTCTTACCGCGAGGTAGGACACCGGTGGCTTGGTCGACATGGAGGCGCGGGGTCGAGGACCAGTAGAATCGCACGGGAGGAGCGGCCTCTGGAGCTCAGGCTCTTGAGGTCGCCGGACACGTCCAGGGATAGCAGGGGCAAGGTGGCCATCGGGAGGCTGCGACGATTGGCTGCTACTGGGTGATGGGATTGGCTCGGGGATGAATTTGGATCGGGGCATGGGTGTCTCGTTGGTTCGATGGGGACTCCGAGGTGGGTGGCGGCCGGAACGGGAGGGATCCCGAGGGAGAGAGTGGCGGTGGGGCGACGAAAATTAGGAAATTGGTCTAGGGTTTGCAATGATTAGGTACGAGGGTGGTCTATATATAATGAAATAGATAAGGTTTGGACCCTTCGATATAGATCGGACGGTTGACATAATAGGTTAGGGAGTCCAACTGAAAAATCGAAGATGGTTTGGGGTATTACGGGGACGATTCGAACCCAACGGTCATGACTCGACGATTCGGGTTCGGGGAAGGTCTTGGACACACGCGAGGTGTGTGCACTGTGTAGATGGGCTAGGTATGAGAAGAGAAGGAAGACGGGAAGCCTAACATCAATTTTACAAAATCGAAAACGACTACGATTTGACCGGCTATAATGCCACTATAGGTTTAACGATTCGGGTATCAAACGGACTCTAAACGCGAAGAAATTTGGGAGGCGGTCTACCTACAATAAAACAAAACCACATGCCAACTCTCGACCCAAACCGAGAAAGTTTGAGACACACATTGAAAACAACATTTTGACGATACCGCGAGCGCGTGCATGTGTGGTTGGTCTCGAAACGGTCGACGACACGAACGGAGAGAACCGACAACTATCAACGGATGCAAGTTTTCAAAACGAATGGTGATGCCATGCAGATGATGCGAATGATGCGATGATGAATGCGACAACCCCACGAACAACATGACAACAACGGAATAAAACTTGGATCTTATGGAGCGTCGGTCTCGGGCTGTTACATCGGATAAGGAGGAGACGTACCACATGAACGCGCTACCCCAACTCTACTTCCATTGCACGACACTGCGTGTCTAGTGGTAACGATCTGTGATCCACCTCCATAGCATGTTCTTGGATGTTCTGCGCGTTGGAAATTTTAATTTCACATGCGATGCACCTACGGTAGATCCCAACAGTGGTATCAGAGCTTCTGCTATTGGTTTTGGTTTCAGATCAGTAGGATATGTGATATGTGGTGGCGGCGGATGTGATCTGTCGTCGTTCATGAGATTGGCTATGTGCACGGTTGATGAGATCAATTGCACATCGGGTCGTTGAGGCTATGTTTTCTGTCAATCGAAATCGATGAGGTCGTGACACAACCTACCCCTACTGGTTGGTATCCGCCATCGGGGTTAACCATGAAACGTAAATCCGAATCGGGTTCGCGCTGCCCCTTCGAACCCTGCCCGCTAACCGGCTAGCGAGACCGCCGTGTGTGTAGCGCCTTGTATTTCTTACACGATCACACAAACCGATAGAATGCGATTCTATGCATAAGTTTCTTTTGCAGGTTTGATGTGAATAGTATGGCTCATGTGTATGTGATGCATGTGTGTAACTTAACATGACCCGCGTGTCATGATTGTCAGCCGGCAGGAGCCAAACTGGTGTCATTATATTGTATAACGACCTGCGTGTCGACTTGTGATTCTCTGTAAATTCATTACTAGTTGTAGTAGTTGGAGGACAGAGATCAAGTTCGAGGGTTTGGCGTCCTGGCGTGACGGACAAGATGGAGTTCCACCTTGGTCATCGGAGTAGGAGCTGGCCATGGAAGGTCGCCCATGAAGGATCCATACTATTTCACATATTTATGTTTATATGTGATTGATATTGCTTCTTGTTTATATGCATGTTAGTATGGTAGAAATATCCCTCATTAATATCAAGCAAATGGCCATTCCAGATGTTGCACCTTCGCACGTCAAGTACGTCTATTGGTGGGCTCATAAAATTGAGGTGCTACTGGCTGTCCTTGAACTAGAGGGTTCGTGTCGGTCACAGACATGCACTGCATCAAGTTAACTTGACAAGGCTATCAAAATGGTTTTGGGCCTTGTGGCAAAGAAAGTTGGGAGCCAGGGTATAAGATACCTACCCAACCGACACGAGTCGTATAGAGATACTGTTGGAAATATGCCCTAGAGGCAATAATAAAATGGTTATTATTGTATTTCCTAGTTCATGATAATTGTCTATTGTTCATGCTATAATTGTGTTAACCGGAAACCGTAATACATGTGTGAATACATAGACCACAACGTGTCCCTAGTGAGCCTCTAGTTGGCTAGCTCGTTGGTCAATAGATGGTCTCGGTTTCATGACCATGGACATTGGATGTCGTTGATAACGGGATCACATCATTAGGAGAATGATGTGATGGACAAGACCCAATCCTAAGCATAGCACAAGATCGTGTAGTTCGTTTGCTAAAGCTTTTCAATGTCAAGTGTCATTTCCTTAGACCATGAGATTGTGTAACTCCCGGATACCGTAGGAATTCTTTGGGTGTGCCAAACGTCACAACGTAACTGGGTGGCTATAAAGGTACGCTACGGGTATCTCCGAAAGTGTCTGTTGGGTTGACACGAATCGAGACTGGGATTTGTCACTCCGTGTGACGGAGAGGTATCTCTGGGCCCACTCGGTAAGACATCATCATGATGAGCTCAATGTGACTAAGGAGTTAGTCACGGGATGATGTATTACGGAACGAGTAAAGAGACTTGTCGGTAACGAGATTGAACAAGGTATGGGGATACCGACGATCGAATCTCGGGCAAGTACCATACCGATAGACAAAGGGAATTGTATACGGGATTGATTGAATCCTTGACATCGTGGTTCATCCGATGAGATCATCGTGGAGTACGTGGGAGCCAACATGGGTATCCAGATCCCGCTGTTGGTTATTGACCGGAGAGGTGTCTCGGTCATGTCTACGTGTCTCCCGAACCCGCAGGGTCTACACACTTAAGGTTCGATGACGCTAGGGTTATAGGGAAAAGGTATACGTGATTACCGAAGGTTGTTCGGAGTCCCGGATGAGATCCCGGATGTCATGAGGAGCTCCGGAATGGTCCGGAGGTAAAGATTGATATATAGGAAGTCCAGTTTTGGTCACCGGAAAGTTTTCGGGCTCATCGGTATTGTACCGGGAGTACCGGGAGGGTGCCGGAGGACCCCCGGGAGGGGTGTGACGACCAGAGGACTTAGTGGGCCTTTATAGGAGGTGTTCCAGCCCATATTGGGCCAGCCAAGACCTCCTAGAAGGGCCCATGCGGCTGGGATCTAGAGATAAGGGCAAAAGGGGTTTGAAAGGAGGAGATCCACCTCCCTTGTGGGAGGTGGACTCCTCCCCCACTTCGGCCGAACCTCTCCTCCTTGGAGGAGGGGACAAGCCAGCCCTCCCTCTCCCTCCTCCTATATATACTTGAGGTTTTGGCCCTTTGAGAACAGATCTGAACTCTCTCTCTCTCAGCGAAGCTCTACCTCTCTTCTTCCTCCTCCGCAGCGCTTGGCGAAGCCCTGCCGGGATACCTTGATACTCCACCACCACTACGCCGTCGTGCTGCTGCTGGAGCTCTTCCCCAACCTCTCCTTCCTCCTTGCTGGATGAAGGCATAGGAGACGTCACCGGGCTGCACGTGTGTTGAACGCGGAGGTGCCGTCCGTTCGGCACTTGATCGGATCTTCCGTGATCTGAATCGCTGCGAGTACGACTCCATCAACCGCGTTCTTGTAACGCTTCCGCTTAGCGATCTTCAAAGGTATGAAGATGCAATCTCTCCCCTCTCGTTGCTGGTTTCTCCATAGATAGATCTTGGTGACACGTAGGAAAATTTTTATTTACTACTACGTCTCCCAACAGTGGCATCATGAGCTAGGTCTATGCGTAGAATCTATGCACGAGTAGAACACAAAGCAGTTGTGGGCGTCGATTTTGTTAATATGCTTGCCGTTACTAGTCTTATCTTGATTCGACTGTATTGTGGGATGAAGCGGCCCGGACCAACCTTACACGTACGCTTACGTGAGACCGGTTCCACCGCCTGACATGCACTAGTTGCAGAAGGTGGCTAGCGGGTGTCTGTCTCTCCCACCTTAGTCGGATTAGATTCGATGAAAAGGGTCCTTATGAAGGGTAAATAGCAATTGGCATATCACGTTGTGGTTTTGACGTAGGTAAGAAACATTCTTGCTAGAAACCTATAGCAACCACGTAAAAACTTGCAACTGCAAATTAAAGGACGTCTAACTTGTTTTTGCAGCATATGTCGTGTGATGTGATATGTCCAAAAGGATGTGATGTGATGCATTGTGATGTATGAGATTGATCATGTTCTTGTAATAGGGTTCACGACTTGCATGTCGATGACTATGACAACCGGCAGGAGCCATAGGAGTTGTCTTATTTATTGTATGACCTGCGAGTCAATCACAAACGCCATGTAATTACTTTACTTTATTGCTAAGCGTTAGCCATAGCAGTAGAAGTAATAGTTGGCGAGACAACCTCATGAAGACACAATGATGGAGATCATGATGATGGAGATCATGGTGTCGTGCCGGTGACAATGATGATCATGGTGCCCCGAAGATGGAGATCATAGGAGCAAGATGATATTGGCCATATCATGTCACTATATTGATTGCATGTGATGTTTATCATGTTTACATCTTATTTGCTTAGAACGACGGTAGTAAATAAGATGATCTCTCAATAAAATTTCAAGAGAAGTGTTCACCCTAACTGTGCACCGTTGCTAAGGATCGTTGTTCCGAAGCACCACGTGATGATCGGGTGTGATAGGTTCTAACGTTCGCATACAACGGGTGTAAGCCAGATTTACACACGCGAAACACTTAGGTTGACTTGACGAGCCTAGCATGTACAGACATGGCCTCGGAACACGGAAGACCGAAAGGTCGAACATGAGTCGTATAGAAGATACGATCAACATGGAGATGTTCACCATGGATGACTAGTCCGTCTCACGTGATGATCGGACACGGGCTACTTGACATGGATCATGTGTCACTTAGATGACTAGAGAGATGTCTATCTGAGTGGGAGTTCATTGAATAATTTGATTATGTGAACTCAATTATCATGAACTTAGTCTAAAATTTCCTTTAATATCTATATTGTAGATCCAATGGCCAACGCAAATGTCAACCTCAATTTCAACGCGTTCCTAGAGAAAACCAAGCTGAAAGATGATGGAAGCAACTATGCGGACTGGGTCCGTGGCTTGAGGATCATCCTCATAGCTTCCAAGAGATTGTATGTCCTTGATGCACCGCTAGGTGACCCACCCATTCTCCCAGCGGACCAAGACGTTACGAACGCTTGGCAGTCGCGCTGCGATGATTACTCCCTTGTTCAGTGCGGCATGCTTTACAGTTTAGAATCGGGGCTCCAAAAGCGTTTTGAGCAACACGGAGCATATGAGATGTTCCAAGAGCTGAAACTGGTTTTCCAAGCTCATGCTCGAGTCGAGAGATATGACATCTCTGACAAGTTCTTCAGCTGTAAGATGGAGGAGAACAGTTCTGTTAGTGAGCACATCCTCAAGATGTCTGGGTTTCACAACCGCTTGACTCAGCTGGGAGTTAATCTCCCGGATGACTCGGTCATTGATAGAATCCTCCAGTCGCTTCCACCTAGCTACAAAAGCTTTGTGATGAACTACAACATGCAGGGGATGGAGAAGTCCATTCCTGAGTTGTACTCGATGCTCAAATCAGCAGAGGTCGAGATCAGAAAGGAGCATCAAGTGTTGATGGTAAACAAGACCACTAGTTTCAAGAAAGGCAAGGGTAAGAAGAACTTCAAGAAGGACGGCAAAGCTGTTGCCGCGCCCGGTAAGCAAGTTGCCGGGAAGAAGAAGAACAAGAATGGACCCAAGCCTGAGACTGAGTGTTTCTATTGTAAGGGTACCGGTCACTGGAAGCGGAACTGCCCCAAGTACTTAGCGGATAAGAAGGACGGCAACATTAAAGGTATATGTGATATACTTGTTATTGATGTGTACTTGACCAGCGCTCGTAGTAGCTCCTGGGTATTTGATACCGGTGCAGTTGCTCACATTTGTAACTCCAAGCAGGAGCTGCGGAATAAGCGGAGGCTGGCCAAGGACGAGGTGACGATGCGCGTCGGGAATGGTTCCAAGGTCGATGTGATTGCCGTCGGCACGCTACCTCTACATCTACCTTCGGGATTAGTTTTAAACCTTAATAATTGTTATTTAGTACCAGCTTTGAGCATGAACATTGTATCTGGATCTCGCTTGATGCGAGATGGCTACTCATTTAAATCCGAGAATAATGGTTGTTCTATTTATATGAGAGAAATGTTTTATGCTCATGCCCCGCTGGTCAATGGTTTATTTTTGATGAATCTCGAACGTGATGTTACACATATCCATAGTGTGAGTACCAAAAAGTGTAAAGTTGATAACGATAGTCCCACTTACATGTGGCACTGCCGTCTTGGCCATATTGGTGTCAAACGCATGAAGAAGCTCCATGCTGATGGACTTTTGGAGTCACTTGATTTCGAATCATTTGAAACATGCGAACCATGCCTCTTGGGCAAGATGACCAAGACTCCATTCTCCGGAACAATGGAGCGAGCAACTGACTTGTTGGAGATAATACATACTGATGTATGCGGTCCAATGAGTGTTGAGGCTCGCGGTGGCTACCGTTATGTTCTCACCCTCACTGATGACTTGAGCAGATATGGGTATGTCTACTTAATGAAACACAAGTATGAAACCTTTGAAAGGTTCAAGGAATTTCAGAGTGAGGTCGAGAATCAACGTGACAGGAAAATAAAATGCCTACAATCTGATCGTGGCGGAGAATATTTGAGTCACGAGTTTGGCACACACCTTAGGAAATGTGGAATTGTTTCACAACTCACGCCGCCCGGCACACCTTAGCGAAATGGTGTGTCTGAACGTCGTAATCGCACTCTATTGGATATGGTGCGATCTATGATGTCTCTTACCGACTTATCGCTATCATTTTGGGGATATGCATTAGAGACTGCCGCATTCACTTTAAATAGGGCACCGTCTAAATCCGTTGAGACGACACCGTATGAATTATGGTTTGGAAAGAAACCTAAGCTGTCGTTTCTAAAAGTTTGGGGATGCGATGCTTATGTGAAGAAACTTCAACCTGAGAAGCTCGAACCCAAAGCGGAAAAGTGCGTCTTCATAGGATATCCCAAAGAGACTATTGGGTATACCTTCTACCTACGATCCGAGGGCAAAGTCTTTGTTGCCAAGAATGGATCCTTTCTCGAGAAAGAGTTTCTCTCGAAAGAAGTAAGTGGGAGGAAAATAGAACTTGATGAGGTAATTGTACCTTCACTCGAACCGGAGAGTAGCGCAGCACAGGAAGTTGTTTTTGTGGAGCCTACACCGGCTAGAGAGGAAGTTAATGATGATGATCATGAAACATCAGATCAAGTTGCTACTCGAAGGTCCACTAGGACACGTTCCGCACCAGTGGTACAGTAATCCTGTCCTAGAGATCATGTTGTTGGACAACGGTGAACCTTCGAACTATGAAGAAGCGATGGCGGGCCCGAATTCCGACAAATGGCTTGAGGCCATGAAATCCGAGATAGGATCCATGTATGAGAACAAAGTATGGACTTTGGTGGACTTGCCTGATAATAAGCGAGCCATAGAAAACAAATGGATCTTTAAGAAGAAGACTGACGCGGACGGTAATGTGACCGCCTATAAGGCTCGGCTTGTCGCTAAGGGTTATCGACAAGTTCAAGGAGTTAACTACGATGAGACTTTCTCACCCGTAGCGATGCTGAAGTCAGTCCGAATCATGTTAGCAGTTGCCCTATTTTATGATTATGAGATCTGGCAAATGGACGTCAAAACGGCATTCCTTAATGGCTTCCTCAAGGAAGAACTGTATATGATGCAGCCGGAAGGTTTTGTTGATCCTAAAGATGCTAACAAGGTATGCAAGCTCCAGCGCTCCATCTATGGGCTGGTGCAAGCATCTCGGAGTTGGAACATTCGCTTTAATGAGGTGATTAAAGCATTTGGGTTTGTACAGGTTTATGGAGAACCCTGTATTTACAAGAAAGTGAGTGGGAGCTCTATAGCATTTCTTATACTATATGTGGATGACATGCTGATAATGGGAAATAATATAGAACTCTTGGAAAGTATAAAGGCCTACTTGAATAAGTGTTTCAATGAAGGACCTTGGAGAAGCTGCTTACATATTAGGTATTAAGATCTATAGA
Source organism: Hordeum marinum (assembly GCA_022496015.1). NCBI lineage: Eukaryota > Viridiplantae > Streptophyta > Magnoliopsida > Poales > Poaceae > Hordeum > Hordeum marinum. The sequence goes on along the minus strand of CM039675.1, from coordinate 209,848,668 downwards.
GATAGATCGAAACGCCTCATTGGTCTTTCACAAAGCACATACCTTGAAAAAATATTGAAGAAGTTCAATATGGATCAGTCCAAAAAGGGGTTCTTGCCTGTGTTGCAAGGTGTGAGATTGAGTACGACTCAATGCCCGACCACGGCAAAGGATAGAGAAGAGATGAGTGTCATCCCCTATGCTTCAGCCATAGGCTCTATCATGTATGCCATGCTGTGTACCAGGCCTGATGTGAACCTTGCCATAAGTTTGGTAGGGAGGTACCAAAGTGATCCCGGAGCGGAACACTGGACAGCGGTCAAGAATATCCTGAAGTACCTGAAAAGGACAAAGGACATGTTTCTCGTTTATGGAGGTGCCGAAGAGCTCGTCGTAAAGGGTTACGTCGATGCTAGCTTCGACACAGATCCGGACGACTCCAAGTCGCAAACCGGATACGTGTATATTTTGAATGGAGGGGCAGTGAGCTGGAGCAGCAGCAAGCAAAGCGTCATGGCAGCATCTACATGTGAAGCGGAGTACATAGCTGCTTCGGAAGCAGCAAAGGAGGGAGTCTGGATGAAGGAGTTCATCACCGACCTAGGAGTGATTCCGAATGCGTCGGGCCCGATGACTCTACTCTGTGACAACACTGGAGCTATTGCCCTTGCGAAGGAGCCCAGGTTTCACAAGAAGACAAGACACATCAAGTGCCGCTTCAACTCCATCCGTGATTACATTCAGGAGGGAGACATAGATATTTGTAAAGTGCATACGGATCTGAATGTCGCAGATCCATTGACTAAACCTCTCTCACGAGCAAAACATGATCAGCACCAGAATGCTATGGGTGTTCGATTCATCACAATGTAACTAGATTATTGACTCTAGTGCAAGTGGGAGACTGTTGGAAATATGCCCTAGAGGCAATAATAAAATGGTTATTATTGTATTTCCTAGTTCATGATAATTGTCTATTGTTCATGCTATAATTGTGTTAACCGGAAACCGTAATACATGTGTGAATACATAGACCACAACGTGTCCCTAGTGAGCCTCTAGTTGGCTAGCTCGTTGGTCAATAGATGGTCTCGGTTTCATGACCATGGACATTGGATGTCGTTGATAACGGGATCACATCATTAGGAGAATGATGTGATGGACAAGACCCAATCCTAAGCATAGCACAAGATCGTGTAGTTCGTTTGCTAAAGCTTTTCAATGTCAAGTGTCATTTCCTTAGACCATGAGATTGTGTAACTCCCGGATACCGTAGGAATTCTTTGGGTGTGCCAAACGTCACAACGTAACTGGGTGGCTATAAAGGTACGCTACGGGTATCTCCGAAAGTGTCTGTTGGGTTGACACGAATCGAGACTGGGATTTGTCACTCCGTGTGACGGAGAGGTATCTCTGGGCCCACTCGGTAAGACATCATCATTATGAGCTCAATGTGACTAAGGATTTAGTCACGGGATGATGTATTACGGAACGAGTAAAGAGACTTGCCGGTAACGAGATTGAACAAGGTATGGGGATACCGACGATCGAATCTCGGGCAAGTACCATACCGATAGACAAAGGGAATTGTATACGGGATTGATTGAATCCTTGACATCGTGGTTCATCCGATGAGATCATCGTGGAGTACGTGGGAGCCAACATGGGTATCCAGATCCCGCTGTTGGTTATTGACCAGAGAGGTGTCTCGGTCATGTCTACGTGTCTCCCGAACCCGTAGGGTCTACACACTTAAGGTTCGATGACGCTAGGGTTATAGGGAAAAGGTATACGTGATTACCGAAGGTTGTTCGGAGTCCCGGATGAGATCCCGGACGTCATGAGGAGCTTCGGAATGGTCCGGAGGTAAAGATTGATATATAGGAAGTCCAGTTTTGGTCACCGGAAAGTTTTCGGGCTCATCGGTATTGTACCGGGAGGGTGCCGGAGGACCCCCGGGAGGGGTGTGACGACCAGAGGACTTAGTGGGCCTTTAGAGGAGGTGTTCCATCCCATATTGGGCCATCCAAGACCTCCTAGAAGGGCCCATGCGGCTGGGATCTAGAGATAAGGGCAAAAGGGGTTTGAAAGGAGGAGATCCACCTCCCTTGTGGGAGGTGGACTCCTCCCCCACTTCGGCCGAACCTCTCCTCCTTGGAGGAGGGGACAAGCCAGCCCTCCCTCTCCCTCCTCCTATATATACTTGAGGTTTTGGCCCTTTGAGAACAGATCTGAACTCTCTCTCTCTCGGCGAAGCTCTACCTCTCTTCTTCCTCCTCCGCAGCGCTTGGCGAAGCCCTGCCGGGATACCTTGATACTCCACCACCACTACGCCGTCGTGCTGCTGCTGGAGCTCTTCCCCAACCTCTCCTTCCTCCTTGCTGGATGAAGGCATAGGAGACGTCACCGGGCTGCACGTGTGTTGAACGCGGAGGTGCCGTCCGTTCGGCACTTGATCGGATCTTCCGTGATCTGAATCGCTGCGAGTACGACTCCATCAACCGCGTTCTTGTAACGCTTCCGCTTAGCGATCTTCAAAGGTATGAAGATGCAATCTCTCCCCTCTCGTTGCTGGTTTCTCCATAGATAGATCTTGGTGACACGTAGGAAAATTTTTATTTACTACTACGTCTCCCAACAGATACGACTAGCAAGGAGTTGCTTACCGAATAGGCAAGTTGGCTAGCAGTGATGCTAAAGCTCACTAGTCGCTCGCGCTAGACGGGTCCTGAATCACTAAGAGTTTGCGGAGGGATGCTGACTTCAGTGGGGGTAGTTCTGTTTAAGGCTTGAATTACTCTACACAAACACATTACTTAGTGATTGCATATCTTCTGTTGTAGATCAATGGCACCACCTGCTCAAAACTTTGCATTGAAATCAATTCTGGAAAAGGATAAACTGAATGGAACAAACTTTACCACCTGGTATAGAAATCTGAGAATTGTTCTCAAGCACGATAAAAAGGAACATGTTCTAGAGGATCAACTTCCAGAGGCACCTGCCGATAATGCTAATGCCATAACCAAGAATGCCTACCAGAAACTCGTTGATGAATCGAACGAGATCAGCTGCCTCATGCTAGCTTGTATGGAGCCCGATTTGCAACAACATTTCAAACACATTGCGGCTTTCGATATGATCGAGGGTCTCAAGAGCATGTTTCAGGTGCAGGATAGAACCGAAAGGTTCAACGTCATGAGATCCTTGATGGATTGTAAGCTGAAGGAAGGTGATCCACTGAGCCCACATGTGATCAAAATGATCAGATATGTGCAAGCTTTGGATTGGTTGGGTTTCCCGCTCTTGGATGAGCTGGCGACTGATGCAGTTCTCGATTCTCTTCCAGCTAGCTATGGGACGTTCATCTCGAACTATCATATGCATGGCATGCATAAGAAGCTCACTGAATTGCATGGGATGCTCAAGGTGGTCAAGCGGGATATTAAGAAAGGCACACATCAAGTGTTGATGGTGCAGAACTCGACAAAGTTCAAGAAGAGTTGGTCGTAGAAAAAGGGTAAGGCAAAGGGCACGGAGAAGGCTGTCTCCGCCGCTGAGCCAAAGTCCGGACCAAACTCAAAGACCATTTGCTTTCACTGCAAGGAAGCTGGTCACTGGAAGAGGAACTATAGCAAGTGGCTTGCTGAGCACGGCAAGAAGGCCGAAGATGCTTCTTCAGGGAAAGATACACTTGTTACATATGTTATAGACATTTACCTTGCTGACATACCTAGTAGCTCTTGGGTATTTGATACCGGATCGGTTGTTCATATTTGCAACTCGATGTAGGGGCTAGTAGGAACTAGGCGTGTGACACAAGGGGAGATTGACATCAGGGTCGGCAACAAAGCAAGAGTTGCTGTGTTGGAGGCCGGCACGATGCAGCTCAAGCTTCCCTCTGGATTTATTTTGGAATTGAATAATTGTTATTACATTCCCGCACTTAGTCGGAACATTATTTCTGCCTCATGCTTGATGAGTCAAGGTTATGAATTCAATATAAAGGACAATTGTTGTTCATTTTATTTGAATGGAATGTTCCATGGGCACCCATTGTAGATGGGTTATTTATTTTGAATCTAGAAATGGAGCCAATCTATAATGTGAATGTCAAGAGGCATAAGCCTAATGAGATAAATCCGACATACTTTTGGCATTGCCGGCTTGGACACATTAGTCTGAAATGCATGAAGAAGCTCCATGATGATGGACTCCTAACTTTGTGTGACTTGGGGTCGTTCGAGACATGCGAATCATGCTTGCTAGGCAAGATGACTAAGTATCCTTTTGCAAAGAGTTGCGAGAGGGCGTACGAGCTGGTGGAGCTTATACACAGTGATGTGTGTGGTCCAACGAGCACAAGGGCCAGAGGTGGCTATCAGTACTTCGTGACTTTTACCGACGACTTGAGTAGATATGGATATATCTATTTGATAAGGCACAAGTCGAATTTTTTTGAAAAGATCAAAGAGTTTCAAAACGAGGTTGAAAATCAGCTCGGCAAGACGATAAAACTGTTGGAAATATGCCCTAGAGGCAATAATAAATTAGTTATTATCATATTTCCTTGTTCATGATAATCGTTTATTATCCATGCTATAATTGTATTGATCGGAGACTTAAATGCATGTGTGGATACATAGACAAAACCATGTCCCTAGTATGCCTCTAATGGACTAGCTCGTTGATCAAAGGATGGTTAAGGTTTCCTAGCCATGGACATGAGATGTCATTTGATAACGGGATCACATCATTAGGAGAATGATGTGATGGATAAGACCCAAACTACAAACATAGCATATGATCGTGTCAGTTTATTGCTACTGTTTTCTGCATGTCAAGTATATGTTCCTATGACCATGAGATCATGCAACTCACGGATATCGGAGGAGTGCCTTGTGTGTATCAAACGTCGCAACGTAACTGGGTGACTATAAAGGTGCTCTACAGGTATCTCCGATGGTGTCTGTTGAGTTGGCATGGATCGAGACTGGGATTTGTTACTCCGTGTAACGGAGAGGTTTCTCGGGGCCCACTCGGTAATGCAACATCACAATAAGCCTTGCAAGCAATGTGACTAATTGTTAGTTACGGGATCTTGTATTACGGAACGAGTAAAGAGACTTGCCGGTAACGAGGTTGAACTAGGTATGGAGATACCGACGATCGAATCTCGGGCAAGTAACATACCGAAGAACAAAGGGAACGATATACGGGATTAACTGAATCCTTGACATAGAGGTTCGACCGATAAAGATCTTCGTAGAATATGTAGGAACCAATGTGGACGTCTAGGTCCCGCCATTGGTTATTGACCGTAGAGGTGTCTTGGTCATGTCTACATAGTTCTCGAACCCGCAGGGTCTGCACACTTAAGGTTCGGTGACGTTTCGGTAGTGTAGAGTTATGTATGGTGGTGACCGAAGGTTGTTCGGAGTCCCGGATGAGATCCCGGACGTCACGAGGAGCTCCGGAATGGTCCGGAGGTAAAGATTCATATATAGGAAGTCCCAGTTTGGTTTCCGGAAAAGTTTCGGGCTCATCGGTAGTGTACCGGGAGTATCGGTAGTGTACCGGGAGTGCCGGTAGTGTACCGGAGGACCTCCGGGAGGGGTATTTCGACCCCAAGAGGTCCATGGGCTCTAGGAGAATAATAACCAGCCCTTAGTGGGCTGGGAAAACAGCCACAAAGGCCCATGGCGCAGGAGAGAAAGTCCTAAAGCAAAAAGTGGAAAATCAGCCAATAGGAGGCAATCCTACTCCAACTAGGATTGGAGGTGAAGTAGGATTGCTCCCACCTCCTATTTCGGCCGACCCAAAGGCCTTGGATGCCTCTCCTCTCCTCTCCTCCTATATATACTAGTGGATTGGGTGGTTTTTGGACAGAATTTCCGGCCACGTGCTACCCGTTTCACCGGTGCACAGTTTCTCCTCTAGATCGGTTTTCCGCAGCGCTTAGGCGAAGCCCTGCCGGAATCACTCCACCACCATCACCGGAGCGCCGTCACGCTGCCGGTGAACTCTCTCTCCTCTCCACCTCCTCTTGCTGGATCAAGACGGTGGAGATCGTCATCAAGCTGCACGTGTGCTGAACGCGGAGGTGCCGTCTGTTCGGCGCTAGATCGGAAGGACCGTGATCGATATCGCGAGACAGTTCGTGATTGGATCGCGGAACGGATCGTGATGAGTTCGCGGGATAGATCGTGATCAAGATCGTGAGACGGATCGTGATGAGATCGCGGGACGGATCGTGATGAGTTCACGGGACGGATCGTGATTGGATCGTGGGACGGATCGTGATGAGATCGCGGGACGCTCGGCGATTTGGATCGCGAAGATGTTCGACTACACCAACTGCGTTTCTTAACGCTTCTCGCTTAGCGATCTACAAGGGTACGTAGATCCACTCTCCCTCTCGTAGATGCTCATCACCATGGATAGGTTTGCGTGTGCGTAGGAAAATTTTTGTTTCCCATGCGACGTTCCCCAACAAAAACTTCTACGATCAGATCGTGGAGGTGAGTACATGAGCTAGGAGTTTGATAACCATCTGAAAAGCCGAGGTATAGTACCTCAACTCACACCTCCGAGTACGCTACAGAGAAACGGTGTGTCAGAACAGAGAAACCGAACCTTGTTGGACATGGTCTGGTCGATGATGAGCAAATCGGATTTACCCTTGTCATTCTGGGGATACGCTCTAGAAACTACAGCTTTCACACTTCGTCGGGTACCATCAAAATCCGTTGACAAGACACCACATGAGATATGGACTGGGAAGACTCCTAGTTTGTATTTTCTAAATATTTGGGGGTTGTGAAGCATTTGTCAAGCGACTCATGTCGGACAAGCTTACACCCAAGTCGGTTAAATGCATATTTGTGGGATATCCGAGGGAAACCTTGGGATACAGCTTCTACAACCGAGAAAAGAACAAAGTGTTTGTTGCTCGGAACGGGGTTTTCCTAGAGAAAGAGTTTCTGAATCGGGAGGCCAGTTGGAGAACGGTGCAACTCAAAGAAATTCAAGAGCCACTCGGGGACGACTCGGCTAGTGATGAGATCATACTGGAGTTGATCAGGGAACCCGTAGTGGAGTCGGCACCGGAGCCACGGAGGTCGGAAAGATTGCACAGAGTGCGCAATGTATTGTTGCTGGAAAGCGACGAGCCGGCCACGTATGCGGAAGCGATGGTGAGCCCAGATTCCGAGGCATGGCTCGAGTCCATGAGATCCGAGTTAAAGTCCATGGATGACAATCAAGTCTGGGACTTGGTTGATCCGCCACCTGGCATAGTAGCCATTGGTTGTAAATGGGTTTTTAAGAAGAAAACCGATGTGGATGGAAATGTTCAGATCCACAAAGCTCGGCTTGTCGCTAAAGGTTATGGACAAGTTCAAGGAATTGACCATGACGAGACCTACTCGCCGGTAGCGATGCTAAACTCGGTGAGGATCATACTAGCTATAGTTGCATATTTCGATTATGAGATATCGCAGATGGATGTCAAAACGGCTTTCCTTCATGGAAATTTAAAAGAGGATATACATGATACAACCCAAAGGTTTTGTCGATCCAACTAACGATAGTAAAATATGCAAGCTCAAGAGATCCATTTATGGATTGAGGCAAGCAACTCGGAGTTGGAACATTCGTTTTGATGAAGTCATCGTTGACCTTGGTTTAATCAAGAACGAAGAGGAGTATTGTTTATACAAGAAGTCTAGTGGGAGCTCGGTAGTATTTTTGATCTTGTATGTGGATGGCATACTGCTGATCAGAAATGATGTTTCGATGTTGAACTCAGTCAAGGAATCATTGAATGGCAAGTTTTCGATGAAAGACCTTGGAGAGGCAGTGTACATTTTAGGCATCAAGATCTATAGAGATAGATTGAGGAGGCTGCTCGGCTTAAGCCAGAGCACGTACATAGACAAAGTGTTGAAGAGGTTCAACATGGGTGAGGCAAAGAAAGGGTTCTTGCCCGTCTCACATGGTGTAAAGCTAAGCAAGACTCAGAGTCCTATGACTTCTGATGAGCGAAATTGGATGAGTAGGATTCCATATGCCTCGGCAATTGGATCCATCATGTATGCCATGCTATGTACACATCCTGATGTTGCCTGTGTAATAAGCTTAACAAGAAGATACCAGGCCGACCCAGGTGAGAGTCACTAGGCAGCGGTGAAGACTATCTTGAAGTACCTGAAAAGGACTAAAGAGATGTTCCTAGTTTATGGAGGTGAGGAGGAGCTCTGCGTAAAGGGTTACGCTGATGCTAGTTTCCAAACCGATAGGGATGATTGTCGATCGCAAACTGGATTCGTGTATATCATGAATGGAGGAGCAGTGAGCTGGATGAGTTCCAAGCAAGATATGGTGGCCGACTCCACAACAGAGGACGAATACATTGCGGATTGTGAATCCACAAAGGAAGGTGTTTGGATTCGGAAGTTCCTGGAAGACGTTGGTGTGTTCGCGGGTTGGTCAAAACCATTGGACCTTTATTGCGATAATTCAGGGGCCATCGCACAGGCCAAGGAAGTGAGACAACACCACAAGACCAGGCACATAGATCGAAAATATCACTTGATACGAAAGCTCCTAGAGAAAGGTGATACCAATTTACGCATGATTCATAAGGATGCAAATGTTGCAGATCCGTTGACTAAGCCGCTTCCACAACCTAAGCATGAGGGGCACATTAGAGCTATGGGCATTCGATGTTTACTTGATTGACTCTAGTGCAAGTGGGAGACTGTTGGAGATATGCCCTAGAGGCAATCATGTATGATGATATTTCCTATGTGTTTACGAATAAAGATAGTCCTTGGACATTATCATTGATGTGTATTAACAAGTATGTGACTTGTTTGTGAGACTATGCATTGTATGATGACTGTCCTAAATGGTCCCTAGTTGAAAGGGTTGTGTGCACGCGCAGCCAGTTAGACTAGCATATGACACGGTGGATGGTTTGGTCTCACTGACCATGTAGCATTGGATGCTAGTCGAATAATATGGACTCAGAAAGGTCTGGTCGGATTGGACATAGTCGGATCCGAGTCAAGATAAGGTCTGAGTTGGACAGACCCAACTATGAGACGCAACGATAGGTCATCTGTGAGTCTCTAGTACAACATACATTCTATGTCCTAAGACCTGAGCTAGCGCATGCATTTGGGATGGTAACAGACTTGCTTTGGGCCGACCAAATGCTACTCTGTGATTGGGTAGTTACAAAGGTAGGTTTCGGGCTTGTCCAGACCCATGCTGCGAGACATGGTCGAGCAAGATGGGATTTCCCCCTCTAATCAGTAGAGATATACTTTGGGCCCCTCGAGTGATCCGACCTGGATAAGTATGGCAATGCGATGAGGATTATGACATAATCCGAAGTGTTGGTCGGATTCATGGAAACGAGAAAGAGGTCGTACTACAACAAGGATGACCATATCGCCTTGTGCACGACAACATATATCGTGTGGCAAAGGGAACAGAAGTGTGAAGTACAGGTTTGCCTAACCAGCTTCATGGGACACTTGGAGTCGGCACGTCTTGCTAGAGGCCGCTACCGACCGGTCGAGTCGGATGTCATTTGACTGGCGACCAAGTGGACGAGAACCTAAAGGGTCGCGCGCTTAAGGGAAGGAACACGTGGGCTTTAGGATCCGTACGAGGCCCAAGAGTTGAGCCCGTGTCGGATGCCTATATATAGTGGAGGTGCGGCACACCCATCCGGTTGATCTCTTTGGCACCGTCATTAGGGCTTTGCATGAGTTGCAACTAGCCACCTCCACTCGCCGACGCCAATCGTGTGATAGGACTTAGCAGTCCGCCGCACGGGTGTTCCTCCTACACGTGCGGATACCGTTAGAGGCGGTGCACTTGCACCGCTGCGGCGAACCTGTACGTGGGATCCGGCGACCGACTGTTCGAGGGAGATCGGAACGGCTGTTCGAGGGAGATCGGACGAGGAGGAGACGGACCACTCAAACGCGCTGCCCCAACTCTACTTCCGTTGCACGACACTTCGCATCTAGTGGTAACAATCTGTGATCCACCTCCATAGCATGTTCTTGGATGTTCTGCGCATAGGAAAATTTTAATTCGCATGCGATGCACCTACAATAGATGCCAACATAATTGATGAGTACATAAAATAAGAAGGGTGTTCTACGCATAACGGACATGAACTAGTAATGATCAAACATAACCTCACCATGTTCTCTCTCGGATCACAACTCGCAAGAAGAGACAGTCACGGTTACAGACACGATTGGTGTATTTTATTTGAGTTTACTTCAAGTCTTCTATGACCGGATGTTAAACAAATTTCCAAGTTACCACATAATCGCGGGCACGACTCTCATGAAATATTTAACCCCACAAGGATGCTCCAACTCATCCATCACAAACTAACCACAAGATGTGTCGGAAAACCCTCAACCACGGGTTAGCTCGCAGTATCCTCAGATTCCCGATGGAAAATCTCAACCTCAAGATAGCCCAAAGTATCCTCGGAATCCCGTGCACAAGACATTCGTGAAGGGTAAAACAAATCCAGCAAGGCTGCCCGCCGTGTCGACAATCCCGATAGGAGCCGCACATCTTGTTCTCAGGACACGGTGCATGAGCTAAGCGTACACTAACTGGCGTCCCGAGTTACCCCAGGCAGCCCGCACGATGCTCTAGTTTGGACCAGCACCATTAGCACTGGCCCCCCTATATTATGTTGAATAATGAACCTCGGGTAGTGTTAGGGATATTACCCGACGGTATAAACCGGCCTGAAGTATGACCCGACCGAGACTTGGCTACTCACTGGTGACCAGGCAGGCGGGTCAGACGAATGACAAGACCCAATGGCCCAGAAGGCGGCTCATGAGAGGGCTTGCACATGTTATGGTGGGCCAGTTCACAGAGAAGGCCCAAGGAGAGCAAAGGCTCCCTCACAAAGGAAACAAGACCCGGATTAGGATTCAAGAGAGACTAGTCCCAATCCTACTCCCAATAGGACTCCACATGTAAACCTACCCCTTCAACTTATATAAGGAGGGGTAAGGCACCCTTAGAGGGACAAGTTCAAGTCATTAGAGATAGACAGATTAGAAACCATCGAGACTAGAGGTAGCGATTCGCACCCTTGTAATCGAGATCATCGCCATCATTAATACACACAAAGCAGGATGTAGGCTTTTACCTCCATCAGAAGGGCCGAACCTGGGTAAACTCGCGTCTCTCGATTCCGAGCAACACCTCTCAAGCCGCCACATAGTTGCGATGGCCTCGCACCTAAATTCTCTCACGAGGACATCTTGCCATGACAAAACCACGACATTTGGCACCCACCGTGGGGCTTGCGCATGGTGGTGTTGTGTTCTTGAAGGGAGCACTCAAAGGATCGAGAAGCTCGTGATTGACCGGATAAAGAGAAGCCAGCACGAAGCAACCGCGCAAGATAACCCGTCATGGGACAACCTTGAGGCAGCCAAGAACAAGGATTCCGATGGGTCCAACCTTGATCAACTTTGTTACGACTCCTACGTTCTGAACGATCCTCGTGCGATCCACGTTGCAACCTGTCACACGGAAATCTTGTATTACCGATCTGAAAATCCAATGGCCGTAGAGGAAGCTTCATGGAGCATGAGCCGGCAACAAATCAAATCAGATCGAGGGAAGTAACCAAGGAAGAGAGAGAGAGAGTATGGACGGTGGACGTTCAAAAGGAAAAATTCTATTGTTGCGGCTGCTTCTCAAGTCTCAAGATACTTCTGTTCATACAAGAAATTTCAGGGCAGTCAACCAGTACAATTTCAATTAGTTCTCCGTCCTGAAGTTATAGAAGATAAGATTTTTTATCTTCGGTTTCTATATGCACACACGGAGCTACTAAGTGCTACAATTCCTTGTGAGTATCAATTAATGACCTTGTCACTATTGCGATTCAGATCAGAGAGTACTCCCTCCGTCTCGGTGTATAAGTCATCTTACGTTGTGCACTGCGACCAAGGTGAAGGAGAAAACGAGAGAACTTAATATTTATTAGCTAATTAATATCATTGAATGCAATAAACCAACCAATGCATGCCGTGGTAGGTAGTCCCAAGTCATTAAAATCATACACGTCCTGCATTTTCTATTGGTTGATTTCTTTATTTATGTTAAGAAACAATAAACAATGTGAGAATTAATGCACCTCGTCTAAGTGTTTTGGGAAAAATCTATTTTTCGTAAGATGACTTATACACCGAGACGGAGGGAATAATAAGGAGGGAAAGCAAAAGCTATCACGATCCATGCTCCTCGCGTGAGCAAGGATAAAGAGAAGTGGCTCGGCCAAAAACTCCCCTGGTGTTTTTGACCTGGAGTTTCCAGTGCGAGGGGCACCCGGCGATATCACATCCATGTTCGAGCCAGCTTCGCCAAGCCTCGCCACCCCACCGCTGCGCCTGCGAGCCGGTCTCTCGCCGGCTCGCTTCACCTCTATTAATCCTTCCCCGCGCGCACCTCCTCGCCGCTACGACCAGCTCACCCTCGCCGCCGCCTCGGGCTGGCTCCACTGCGCTCATCCACCGTGCTCAGCTCTACTACCGTCTTGCTACGCTCTCCCTACCGCCGCGACCTCACCTCGCCGCGCTCGCCTTGAGCCGCCTACACATGCTGCATCTCCGGGTGGCTTTGCTTCCGCACGCTGGCCCACTGGCTTGATGTGCTCACCCGCCGCGATCACCTCTGTTGCCGCCTCACTACGTTGGTCCCGCCGCCGCGACCTCACCTCGCCATGTTTGCCTCGAGCTGCATTGGGTTCAAGATAGCAGGCAACGTTCTTCTTTCAATACAAGAGATGCAACTGCTGAAGACCTTGGGTTGTTCCTCGATTGGGAGACATATGTGTGTGCATCGACAGCACATGGGGCACAGATCACCAAGGGAAAAAGCGGCAGCACATGTGCCTTTAAAAGTATTCTGGTACTAGAAGTAACGTGGGCACTCCAATTTCCAAAAGTCCAAGGAAAGAACTGAATAAAGCATATATACATCCAACCTCAACTCCATCCGGATCGTTCAAAGGCTATGAATAAAAGACAAAGGATAGGGATGAAGCACGTGGCTTGCAAGATAAAATTGATCGACCTCAGCAAACGACGGTTGTTTTGTTCGATTGCTTTGCGAGCACGCTTTCGAGCCAGCTCCGTCCGCGCTGCGCTGTTGCACCTCCCCCGCTCGCTCCACCTGCGAGTACGTCGGCCGGCTCCGCAGTCCGCTGGCCGATCCGTCCGCCTGCTGGCTTCACCAGCGAGCACGTCCTTCACAACGGTGATGACCTGAGTCGAACAAAAAGAAAAAATGTGCTGGCCCGTTTTGGCACTACACTAGCACAAATGCCCATTCGTTGCATCGGACGGGAAAAAAATACAAAACCTGCTTTTTTGCCATTATGCCACATTAATTCAAATAAATGTGAATACTAATGTTAAATGTTTTATTTTAAAATATAAGGAAATGTTTACATAAAAAATGGATGAATTTTGTTATAATAGTTATCATTTTTATGAAATTTTTAAATTTCATGTAAAAGATAAATATTGAATTTTTTTTCAAAACGATCTTTTTATTGATGGGTAATAATTTTTTGTTTTCTTATGGGTAATGGCATTTTTGTGTACAACATATTTTTCATAAATATTTTTTGAACAATATATTTTTTAATTGTTTTTTGCACAACTTGCTTCATCTGCCATTGTGCATCATTTTTATATGAAATTTTAATAAATGTCAATGATAAGGTTAAATGCTAAATTGTTTTAAAAAATAACGTTTGCATAAAAATTGTAATAGTTTCTAAGAAGTATATCATTTTTATGAATTTTCAGCTTTTCTTTGAAAAGGAACCTTTTTTAAACAAATTTTTTTCTTGAACATTTTATGAATATTGGGCTTGGTCCAAACGACTTGCAGTACATAACAATTGATGCTATTATAAAAAAACATTGTCCATTGGTAGATAAATTGCACGCATTATTTGTTCCAACCCCTAAAAAGAATCTGTTCTCATTCCCAATTTTATTTTCCGTACTCTTGTGGTCTTCGACTACCCTTGTTCCCCGACGTTCTCCTCCTCCGGTGAGCACCTCAAGTTCCTCCGCAATACATCCTCCTCCAAGCCGGATCGATCTCCGCCAAGGACCCTAGCTCCGCCGTACTGCTTCCTCCGCCAAGCCGGATCTAGGTCCGCCGGCACATGCCCTTTCTTTTTAGATGGAATGGATTACTCGTCATGTCTGAAACAAATGGCCGTGCATTGCGAAGGGAAATGAAAAAAACATATCACACACCTAGACCAATAAGCATGATTCAAGACCCCCACATGCTCACATCCTCTAACACTCAGTGTTATCCTTCCCACCCTCAGTCATGGTCTCCACTTATCACAAACCCGTCCGAACCTGGGCAATCCAAAGACAATGAGATCGGCCAGAAAAATGTAAAACTGATTTGTAATTCCACAGAAATGGCACTTGTAGAATTAATACAAAACGAAATCCTGATGACCATTTTATAATGATATGTTCAGAAACTTAGTTGTGCTACTACTGATCATGTTTAAATTGGTAAATATAAGAAACTTACTGATGTTGCATGTTGTTTCATAATCACGTTTATATTCTCCCCCATAGTAGAATTGCGTCAATTCTTTCAAGACATGACCATAAAACAAAATGTTTCGGAACGCAAGTGGTCAGAATATTCGGAATCAGTCTATACACTCTGAAATATAAATTCAGGCCAAATATATCCTCCGCAGCTAACCTAGCAAGTATTATACTTCTAGGACCAAAAACTTGAAAGTGGAATAGCACATAATTAGTAAAGATAACCTATTTGAAAGCAATTGCACCCAATTGTGAATCCAAGCATAGTTATCTAGAGGAAATAATTCAGCAAATACAACATGGGTCGAAAATTCAGAGATCTCATGAGAGGTTGACTGATGTCCAATATATCGGGAAACAATATGCATGTTTCACCATGTAGAACTGAAGCAAATTAGCTAGAAGGAATAGAAAAAGAAATTAGTTCGTGATCCAGGGACCAAACTGGTAAACAATATTATAATTTTGAAAATAAACATCAATCAATGCTAGTAAATTTCACAACAACACAACTACAGTCTTGCGCCACTTCCGGTTGCACCCCATGAAATGGCAAGAGAACCGCACATAGTGGCGAGCAGCTGGCTTTGCCTGACCGAGCAGCGGCAAACAAATTATCAAAAAATTGCTAATTTCTATTTCCCAAGTAAATATCAGAGTTTCAAAAATATAGTACTATGAAAAGATTAGAAGAAGATTGCAATCTAACTGAAAGGATCTTCTCAGCTGCAACATAAAACCACATTTGCAATAAGCTAAATTCCGTAAAATAAAGATAAAAGAAACCAAAGTAACATGTACCTTTCTAATCCGCATGTATAAATAGTCACATCTTGCTACCAGCAAGAAGGGAGTATTTCCAGAAATCACCTTCACTACTGCTTAAGACAATTAAGCAGAGACCATATGCAGTTTCGGTCCAGGATTTAGTTTAGCGCTGAAACAACGCTGGGATCCATGAACCAAAAAATTGATCTCAGCAAAAGCAGATACAAATATTTTACTCGGTCATGTGAAGGGAATAGGCATATAACACCAACCGATTCAGGATTGATCCAATGACTCATAGAACTCTCACCAAAAGAGATTCACAGCTGCCATAATGGAGCAATGCATTTAGTTAAGCATGAATATTTGTCGTGTGATTCCACAGTATGTACTGTGCATACTTTAGTTAAGCATGTATATATCTGAACTTGCAAAATATACATTGGTCAATGCTATTTTTTTCTATTTAATTTTGTGTTCCACCATGATATAGAAATTGCATATAAAATACAGTTCAAAACAGGCGCTATAAATGAAAGTACATATATTTATCACCATTATATTAATTTCCCTGAGGAAGTTTGTAATCCTTATAATTATGCTCATGAAGCATCATGCTCCATGTTTCATCTTGCGCATCCTCTGAATTTCTGGTTTCGCACCTGCACCACATTCACTTTGAGGCTATCAACAATGGGGAGCAGACTTGTGACTGAAAACACAAATTTTATGTTATTTACAAATGGTCCAAGCACATATGCAATTTTCGACAAACAAACAAATTGAGCGTCATGATTGAGGAGGACGTCGGTTACCGTTGTCGCTGTACGTTGCTGAACTCGGATGCAGCGGGTATGGGAGGTGCCGCCGAGGGCTTACCTGTAGAGATGGAGAAAACACAGCAGCGTCGGGATCGCTGGCACCTCGTATTTTCATGCTGCTTCTTACTGCATGTCGGGCAGCCTCGAAGCCGCCTTTTCTCCACCTCCTTCCTCAACCCACCACCTGCTCCAGCACCTTCCTCAAAATCCACCTTGAATCCCTTAGATTTCTCACTGGAATGGTTTGTACCGCATATCCTGAAACAAACATCAGCACTAAATTTAGTATCTCGGATGGAGACTTATGGAGGTATACTCTACATCAAAGTACCGACCTGTAGTTAGTAGTGGCTTCAGAGACATAGATCTAAAATTGGCTCAATAGTTGGTAAGAAACTCTCTTTTAATTAGAGCAAAGGTATGTAAACTTCTTAAGTTAGCAAGTGCTATCAGCTAGCACCATGGCCGTATCTGCTTGTGTCCGTCAAATTTTTTATGATATGGTAAGACACGTAGGACCAGAGCATGCTGTGAAAGACGCACACGAGGGGGGCATGCTTTGACCGTGTCTCCGGGGTACAGTTGATAGAAAACTTACTTACCTAGTTCAAGTATTTTGGAAAAAAATGCTTCTTTTCATAAAAATTATAAGAACAGATCACTTCCAAGGTTCAAACTATCTTTTACTTATCTATATCTTATAAAACGATGTCTATGAACTGAATGTAAACAACATGTCTTAAAATAGTTCATCAAAGGGCTGCAAAAACATACTTCGAATATATCCATTCCAAGGTTAAAATGGTTCTTTGAATAATCTATCATAGCCATGAAGATTTGCATAACCTTGGAGAATCCCAGAAAATAGGGCAGTGTTAATATAGGTTATGTCATGGTTAATCTACATCAAACAGTTTGCTTGATGGACGCACTTCATTCTAAATTAGGTGCTTTTGCCTACCAAATAAAAACTTAACATCAAGGCTATAGCAAGAATCCAAAATGCAGACACTGATGGACGTGAGAGGCACTGTTCCTCCTAGTAAAGCTACCTCCACTTGTCGTGAAACATATCTCAAAAGGCAAATAACTAACTTGATTCATGCATAATTAATAACCTATAACCTGATCAGCTGCTTGCCAGAAAAGAGAAATTGAAATTAAGCACACGTTTATTAGTATTGTTTGATTTCTCAATCTGGTTTATTGGTATTTTCTATTGATTTGATCATGTGTGGTCTAGCTTCTATTTGTAATCCATGAGTTGTAGTATTTTAGGCATTGAATTGTTCAGAGCTTAAAAAGATCATATACTGAAGATCATACATAATTAAAATTTCATGCCAGATTATAGAGCAAACACTAAAGAAACATACAGATTTAATAATTAGTACTTGATGTCAGATGCAAAATACCTGATCAAGACCACCTTCAAGCAATAAAGTACATGGAAAACTTTGTTATACAACAGGGATCTTGAAAGTCAAGGACTGAAAGGTTTCATCACTGATGAAATAAGTCATCTGACACACTTGGTAAGCTTGTATATATCATTGCACACACTTAAAGTTTATTTCAGATAGATCTTTTTAGAAGAACAAAACCTCTTCCATTCTGTCAGTTCAGAAAATTCAGAACACACGTGTTTGGTTCATAGCTTCAGAGTTTGCACACACTTAAAGTTGATTTCAGATTGATCTTTTCAGAAGGACAAAACGATCTTTCATTCATTTAGTTCAGAAAATTTAGAACACACGCGTTTCATTCATTCAGTTCGGAAAATTCAGAACACACGATCTTTTGCTTGTATATAACTTGCAAGGAATTCTATCAATTGATGCCAAAATTCAGAATCAGCATGTCCACAACAACATTGCACACACATCAAAAGCAGCATTCAGTTTCTCAGAGTAAGTGCAGCTTCCACATGGTGAAGCCTTGCATTACCACCATGGATTTCGGACAAGTGATCTAAAGCCATGCAACAGATAGATAAACCACCACCAAACCCATTAGAAACTGGAAGAGAGCATAAACTCTATGCATGCAGCAATATCTGACTGAAACCTTCAACTCTATGCATGCAGCAATATCTGACTGAAACCTTCAACTCTATGCATGCATCAACTCGACTTGGTCCATCAGATTAGCATCAGAATTTCATGGAAACCAAAAGCAGGGAGGATGCACGCAACTTGCATTATGTAAAATCACCACCACTGATTGTGGCCATCAAAAGAAAACTAATAAGAACAGGCTTCTGTTCCAAAGGTTGCTGATACTGAATCTCTTGGGTTAAAATGGATTATGTCTGCTAGCTTTTCCACTATACAATGCAAGGGCTGTTTAGTTTTGTCTGATCAAAAGGAGGCACTAAATATGGTGTATTAAATAAATTTCTAGGGAGCAAAATATTTTCCAGGGAGCACAATACAAACGCCAAACATTCAGAGATGTACTTCTAACCATGGCAGCATACTGAACCAAAAAGAGATCTACTCGACTAGGTCCATCAGATTAGAATCAGAATTAGAGGATTCAGACATGGAGCTAGGGGACAGATAAATCAAACAGGGGTCAGTGTGATACATACCTCTGGTGTAGCCGCAACAGGCGACATTCGGGTGCTCAACAGATGATCTTCTACCTCCAGCGAAGTCGGCGCTTCTTTCTCCGGTGAACTCGGCGGCGACATTGGATGTTTTGTGGACAATTGACCTGGTGGAGATAGTTTCGTGGACAATTGACCTAATGAAGATTTCGGCCGAGGTGGTGTCTTTCTTATAGAATCCAGCAGCAATCCAGGATGGGCACTTCATCGATTTGCGTTTGACAAGGACACGGTCTGTATTTTGAATCGGACACCACCGCCATGCCAACTACCCAACGCACCACGGCCTGAAGCCTCGCAGCCTCGATGACTCGCCACAAGAGAGCATACCGGCCACCTTGGCCCAAGCCAAACGCCGACGAGGAGCGCAGGAATGCCAAGTATGACAAGGCCTCGACAAGAAACTGGAGGACTTGCCCCAAGCGCGTCCCCCGTGCTACCGCGAGCGAGCACCGGCAAGGCGGCCTCCATTCTCCATCCCCTGAGCGCCTCTGCGTCCCCATGCGGCTCCGCCCACTCTGTCTCCATGCGCCCGTGTTGCCTCCCTGCGCCGGCTCCGCCGTTCCGGACACTCCCGGGCGCCACTCCGCCCGCGGCCGCGTGCCAGCGCTCCCCGCTCCGTCCCGGCCATCCCCTTCGCCGCGCCGCCCCTGCCCGCTAGCCTCCCACGCCGCCCAGCGTCGGCCCGTGTCACACCCTGTGTTTTGTATCACTTGTTATGCTTGGATTTATAAAATTTGGAGCCAATTAAAAACTTTTTCAATACTTGTGCTTGTTTGAATTGTTGCTTGTTTGATTGTTGAAGTGTGGTATATGGCACTCTTAGATTCTATCCCTCTTCATATTCATCTTCCTTGACCCAAACTTCTTGCCTCATGATCATGCCATGTGAATAGTGCCCAAAACTATTTTTATCAAATTTTGTTTTGACCAAAAAGGATTTATCCAAATTAGGTTTTCAGAAAACCCCTGAGTTGAGGTTTGCACTGCAAGTCCTCAAATTGGGTGGATGCTTCTTCCCCAAAGGCTTCATTTCAAACCTACTATGTCTATGACTTCCCAAAACCACCAAATATTAATTTTAAAGACTATTTTTATATTTTATTTAAAGGCTTTTTCTTAAGACCAGAAATGGTTTTTCATAGGGAAAAATTATTTAAATGTTTTCAAAATATTTGAGAAATTTTAGGAAAACTCATTGGACATATATTTTCCATATATATGAGTTTTGACACATGAGCATATTCAAATCATGGACAAAACCCTTCAAAACCCTTTCTGTTCAAATCAAGCTTTTGAAATATTTCTATAAGAAATATTCTCAATAAATTCCAGGAAAATTCCATCAAGTCAACACTATCCTAAGTGATGATCTTGCAAAGTTTCATCTCAATCCAAGTTGATCTAGTTCATCAAACTATTCCAAACCCCTTCCTGTCCAGATTCAAATTTGAACAACTTTACATTGTGAAGTTTCTCCCCTTGACCCCAAACTTTGTGGACATGCTCTAATATCCAAATAATGATGCTACACTAAGTGGTGCATCAAGGGTAAAAGCTTAGCATGACTAGATATACAGGAACCAGAATCTGTTGATTTCTAGGTTTCCACAAAGTCACATTGTGAACTTTCATCAAACCCTCTCAAACTTGGTGATAAGCCCTACTTTTGACCACCCTTTGATCCTGTTAATTATCAAGGAATGTAGAATTCATCTACTGGGCCAAATCACCATCAAACACCTTCTGGTCAATTCTAGAAACTACCCTTTTCACCATTTTTACTATTTGCCTAGCCCCCAAATTTTTGCCACAGCTATCTAGTAATGCATTTCACCTCCAGTAACTTTATCTGGCCAAGACTCAACAGGTAAGTGGGGTAAAAACCTCACTTTACCTCCTGGACAGCAGTAAAACCCTCTTCTCCCCCCTTCCCTCTTATTCTAAGCTACCTCCCAGAGCATCCAAGGCCATTTCCAACTTTCCTATTCCCTCCTCTACCCCCTAGACACATATGGCCACCCAACCAGAGCCCCCGACAGCCTCGGGACCCCCAGCCTTGTCCCCCGAGATGCCCTCGACGTTCGCAAGACGCCAGGTGTTCGAGCCCCTCCTCCCTCCTCCTCTGCTGCCGCCCTCGCTCGCGCACGGCGCCGCCTGAGCCGGCCAACGAAGGAGTTCGCATGCGCGGGCGCTAGAGCCCTTCCCCGCGCTCTCTCTCCCTTTCCCTGGACCTGGACCGTGCCCAAGAACTCCTAGGACACGCCCCGAAGCCCCCCATGGCCCGTGGCAACGGCCCCGTCCTCACCGGCGCACCACGCCCTTGGTGCACCGGCGCCCGGCTATAAAAAGCCTTCCCCGAGCCCCCGCTGCTCTCCCCTCGCTCTCTCCTCCCCTCAGCCACTCCCCGTGCCTAGCCCCCTCGTCCCCGTGCTCGGGAGCTCGAGCCCGAAGCAAACCCTCGCCGCCATGCGGATTTTCTCCCCGCCGGCGACCCCCTCGGCCACCCACCGACGCGCAAGAAGCCCCTGAGCGCGCCGATGCCCTCCACTTGAGCCGCCGCGGCCTGGAACCTCGCCGGTGAGCCTCCCTTGCTCCTTGTCGTGAGGTGAGGGATGACAGGTGGGGCCCACCTATCATACCCTCCCCCTCCCCCTCCCTCGTTGTCAAGTAGGACCCGCCGACAGGTTTAAAAATAAACCTACCGCGCGCACCGCTTCGCCTGGGCCGGTTCTTCCCTGGGCCGGCTCAGCTGCGGTTGGTTTTGGCCAAGCTGAGCAGTGTGGCTTCTCTTTCTTTTTTCTGCAACTTTCCAAAAATTCCACAGAATTGAATACTAATCTAATTCCAAATATTCTTCCACCTAAAATCTCAGAATATTCCCTAGAATTTAATAGTGCCTTCTATGTATATTTTTAAAAAGCTTTCATGCACTGTTTTATTTTAAAACCTATATTTAGGCATCTTTTTGCCTCTGTTTAATAATTTCAAAAATACTTTTCACAACAAAACCCTAAGCAAATATTTTTAATATAGCTTTTAGTATTTATCAGAGTAGAGTAGCATTTTTATTAATAGCTTGTGTGCTCTGTTTTTGTGTGATGCTATTTTTATTGCTTTTATTCATGATGATAGATTGCGCTATTGACGAGGGAGTTGGACCCGAAGACTTTGAAGACCCCAAAGACTTTGTTGAGCAGGCAAGCATCCCTTTGACCATGTTAAGAAACTTTTCATGCATGCATATAACACTTGTTGTTTCGATGATTGATCATGATGTGGTGCTCCCCCCTTCGGTGGGTTGCCTCCGATACTTTTACCATTGACACTTGCATCGTGCATGACCCTACCACCTTATGAGGGTTATTCGGGTGGGTGTAGATAGGATGCTAGATGCTACGCAAGTGGGATGGGATTTATGCATAGTGATGGAAAGGAAGAAATGATTTCAAAGACTTTTTGAAAACCCGGTCGGGTGCCACTAATGCCCGAGGGAGATGATGATGATTTGGGTGACCACTTGAGAAAGAAGTGGTATACCGGAGCAAGTGAGTCTGTGTTTTCGAAAATGGATTAGATTTAAGGTCTGTTGACCGTCCCAACCTTACATGCGCAACCACGATACCCTTATAGGACAAGGCTCTATTGATTACCTTGGTGGGTACTGGCAAGGAGCCCGCATTACTAGTGGCGGGAGTGGCGTGGTCACTCTCGATACGGGGTCATGCTAGTATGGACGATCATGCGCTGTCTTCACAAGCACCGGGCACACCGTTGGTCCCCACATGGATGCTAAAAGTGATTTACATCATGTGGGTTGGGTACCGGTCAAGTGGACTCTTTGTTTAGTATTGCCAGGGGAAAGGCATTGTTCGGGTGCTTACCTCGGGTATGTTATACACCGCGAGTCGTGGATGACACGAAAGTTCCCCGAGTCTTGTGGGTAAAGTGTGCAACCTCTGCAGAGTGTAAAACTATTCGAATAGCCGTGTTCGCGGTCATGGATAGTTGGAGGTCCTTCTTAAACTATGTCCGGATGTTTTTCACAAACTCGGTGTGAGTATGTGTGTGTTGGTGATAAATAGGTTACTTGAGCTAAGTCCGATGACTTAGATTGACAATTGACTAAGTCCGATGACTTAGCATAATGAATGAACATGAGATGTTCAACCCCTGCTTATGGTGATATCTGTTACTTGTTCACATGGATATCTGTCAACTGATGATGCATGCTTACCTAGTTACTTGATCATGTTATTGCATTCAAAATTGGCTTTCCGCAAACTACCTACTTAGTGCTATATCATGCATCACTGTTATCTTGTTCCACAACTTGGGTTGCTTGCGAGTACATTCAAAGTACTCATTGGCTTGCCACTGGTTATTTAATTGGCCAGGCATGGAAGAACAAGAGTATGTTGAAGAGTTCGTTGGTGACGAACATGCAAATTAGGACGCTTCCTAGTCAGAATGCCTGTAGGTTTAAGGCCGATGGCATGGGTTCACGCTTTCGATAAAGATTTCCGTTGCTTGTTCTATTTAAGTGTTTGGCCCTTGTGGCCCTATCTATGTAAGACTAGACCTTCATGGTCTTTATTTGTGTAAGACGCTAAATATGGATGTAAGACTCTTGTTATTCAACTTTTGTGTGTTAAGTGAGCATTGATCTCTGGAATCACTGTACACGTGCATTTGGTGACCACGACTTATGAGTCAGGGTCCCCAAGAGCTGGTATCATAGCCATCCTGGCTGATGGAAGCCCTTAGTTAGCATGGATATTAGTTAGGACAAAAACATTTTTCAAAATTTCACCTAGCACCTATACTTAGAAATTCTATACTATTTACCTCTTCTATTCTTCACACAACACTTTGTTGACTCTCCTCCCTTCAAACCTTTGTAGATGGCCATCGTACCCGAAGCCTTCCTGACATCTGGCTTTCCCTTACTCCTTGAGGATAGCCTGGAGAAGTGCCAGTTTCGCCAACCACCCGTTTTCCTCTACCACGAGCACTGGGTCGATGCTATCACGAAGGAGTACCACATGGATGTGGTCGTGAAGGCAAATGAATCCCCGACTAGTTGGTTCTTTGAAAGACCACGGATGGAGACCATGATACTCGTAGTCGAGTCAGCTACACACAAGGCACTCCTACACCTTCGATACATCATTCCAGAGATGGCTAACAATCCGGCTACTCGCTACCTTCCCTTCCAGAAGGATGATCTTGGCGAGAGTTGGACGCTGATTCCATCCAAGGAGGATGGCACACCACTCAGGTTCCAGAACTACTTCAGCCTCTTCGCCGATAGTCTGGGTCACAACCTGATTAAGGAGTCCGTGAAGCTCTGCGAGGAACTTCACCACACCCGAGAGCTACTTCGGCAAGCAAGATGAAGCCAGACAAGATCAAGAAGGATGGAGCCCCCGAGGGACAACCAGCTATTGCTTATAGAGGAGGAGTACCCCTAGCTAGTGATGCACACACATGTCGTCATCACATGAGTGCGAAGGAGTACCGTGAGCTCTTCACCAACCCGCCAGCAAAGCGTCATCGGGATGGACCTCCTCGTTCCCCGACCCCTTCGGCCGGGAATGACGCCCGTTCGGATAACGAACAGGAGGAAGACCCAGAGGAGCGTGACTACGAGACCGAGCACTCCACCACCTGAGTCCGAGAACCCCTAGGGTAGGATTAGTCATGTATCCCTCATGCGAAGTCGAGTCCATGTAATGGTTCATATGAAACCATGTGTGCTTGTTGTTTGTTTTGTTGTTTGTGTTCCGATGCAAGTCGCGCTTTTTCCTTAGGCAACATGTAAGCGACTCCATCGTCTATCTTAATATATGTTGGTCTTTCGACCTTTGTTTTACCAAACTTGCACTCGACCGACTCTTGGAAATATGCCCTAGAGGCAATAAATAAAGTGTTTATTATTATATTTCCTTGTTCATGATAATTGTTTATTATCCATGCTAGAATTGTATTAATTGGAAACATGGATACATGTGTGGATACATAGACAAACACAATGTCCCTACTATGCCTCTAGTGAACTAGCTCGTTGATCGAAAGATGGTTAAGGTTTCCTAGCCATGGACATGAGATGTAATTTGATAATAGGATCACATCATTAGGAGAATGATGTGATGGACAAGACCCAAACTATAAACGTAGCTTATGATCGTGTCAGTTTATTGCTACTGTTTTCTGCATGTCAAGTATATGTTCCTATGACCATGAGATCATGCAACTCACGGACATCGGAGGAGTGCCTTGTGTGTATCAAACATCGCAACATAATTGGGTGACTATAAAGGTGCTCTACAGGTGTCTCCGAGGGTGTCTGTTGAGTTGGCATGGGTCAATACTGGGATTTGTTACTCCGTGTGACGAAGAGGTATCTCAGGGCCCACTCGGTAATACAACATCACAATAAGCCTTGCAAGCAATGTGACTAAGTGTTAGTTACGGGATCTTGTATTACGAAATGAGTAAAGAGACTTGCCAGTAACGAGGTTGAACTAGGTATGGAGATACCGACGATCGAATCTCGGGCAAGTAACATACCGAAGAACAAAGGGAACATCATACGGGATTAACTAAATCCTTGACATAGAGGTTCGACCAATAAAGATCTTCGTAGAATATGTAGGAACCAATGTGGACATCCAGGTCCTGCCATTGGTTATTGACCGTAGAGGTGTCTCAGTCATGTCTACATAGTTCTCGAACCCGCAGGGTCTGCACACTTAAGGTTTGGTGACGTTTCGGTAGTATAGAGTTATGTATGGTGGTGACCGAAGTTTTTTCAGAGTCCCGGATGAGATCCCGGATGTCACGAGGAGCTCTAAAATGGTCCGGAGGTAAAGATTCATATATAGGAAGTCCTGTTTTGGTCGCCAGAAAAGTTTCGGGCTCATCGGTAGTGTACCGGGAGTGCCGGTAGTGTACCGGGAGGCCTCCGGGAGGAGTATTTTGACCCAAGAGGCTACATGGGCTGTGGGAGAGTGGAAACCAGCCCTTAGTGGGCTGGTGGTATTGAGGGTTTTTGCACTAGTTTTTCAGCCACATGCTACCCGTTCCTCGAGTGCATAGTTTCTCCTCTAGATCGGATTTCTGCAGTGCTTAGGCGAAGCCCTGCCGGAATTGTTCCACCACCATCGCCAGAGCGCCGTCACGCTGCCGGCGAACTCTTCTACCTCTCCGCTCTCTCTTGCTAGATCAAGACGGCGGAGATCGTCATCAAGCTGTACGTGTGCTGAACGCGGAGGTGCCGTCCGTTCGGCGCTAGATCGGAAGGATCGTGATCAAGTTCGTGGGACGGATCGTGATCAATTTCGTGGGACAGATCATGATCGGATCGCGGGACGGAGTGTGATTGGACCTCAGGACAGATCGTGATAGGATTGCGGGACGCATGAAGATTTGGATCGCGAAGACGTTCGACTACACCAACCGCGTTTCTTAACGCTTCCCGCTTAGCGATCTACAAGGCTATGTAGATCCACTCTCCCTCTCGTAGATGCTCATCACCATGGATAGATCTGCGTGTGCGTAGGAATTTTTTTGTTTCCCATGCAACGTTCCCCAATAGTGGCATCATGATCTAGGTCTATGTGTTAATGAGATCTCGAGTAGAACACAAAAGGTTTGTGGGCGTTGATGCTTAGATTGCTTCCTCCCTTGTTCGTATTTTGGTTCAGCGGTATTGTGAGATGAAGCGGCCCAGACCAACATTACTCATACGCTTACGAGAGACCGGTTCCCTCGACGCAACTTGTTGCCTAGATGGCTTGCGGGTGACAGTTTCTCTCACTTTAGTTGGATCGGATTTGACAAAGGTGGTCCTTGAGAAGGTTGAAAAGCAAATTATGTATCACCGTTGTGGTTTATGCATAGGTGAGAATCGTTCTTGATAGAAACCCGTAGCAGCCACGTAAAACATGCAACAACAATTAGAGGACGTCTAACTTGTTTTTGCAGGGTATGTTGTGATGTGATATGGCCAATTACATGATGAGATATATGTGATGTATGAGATGATCATGTGATGTATAGAATTTCACGACTTGCATGTCGATGAGTACGACAATCGGCAGGAGCCATAGGGTTGTCTTTAATTATTGTATGACCTGCGTGTCAATCATTAAGCGCTATGTAATGCTTTACTTTATCGCTAAACGGTAGCAATAGTAGTAGAAGCATGCATGGCGTGACAACCCCGATGGCGACACATTGATGGAGATCAAGATGATGGAGATCATGGTGTCGTGCCGGTGACGATGGAGATCATGCCGGTGCTTTCAAGATGGATATCTAAAGCACAAGTTAATGGCCATATCATGTCACTTATGAATTGCATGTGATGTTAATCCTTTTATGCACCTTGTTTTGCTTAGTACGACGGTAGCATTATAAGGTGATCCCTCACTTAAATTTCAAGATGAATTGTGTTCTCCCCGAGTGTGCACCGTTGTGAAAGTTCGTCGTGTCGAGACACCACGTGATGATCGGGTGTGATAGACTCTACGTTCACATACAACGAGTGCAAGCCAGTGTTGCACACGCAAAACAGTCGGGTTAAACTTAACGAGCCTAGCATGTACAGACATGGCCTCGGAACACAAGAGACCGAAAGGTTGAACATGAGTCACATAGTATATATGATCAACATAATGATGTTCACCATTGAAGCCACCTCAACTCACGTGATGATCGGACTTGAGTTGGTGGATTTGGATCATGTGACACTCAGATGGCCTGAGGGATGTCAATTTGAGTGGGAGCTTTAGTAATTTAATTAACTAAACTCATTATCTTGAACAATAGTCTAAGTAAACTTTGCATATTTATGTTGTATTTCAATGGCTCGCGTAGTAGCACCCCTAAATTTTAATGCGTTCCTAGAGAAAACTAAGTTGAAAGATGATGGAAGTAACTTTGTTGACTGGGCCCGTAATCTGAGGATTATCCTCACGGCTTCCCAGAAATCATATGTCCTTGATGCACCGCTTGGTGACCAACCAGAAGACATGACCTCCGAAGACGTTAAGAACGCTTAGGAGGCACGTACTGGAGATTACTCAATAGTTCAGTGTGTGATATTATATGGCTTAGAACCGGGACTTCAAAGATGTTTTGAACGTCATGGAGCATATGAGATGTCCAGGAGTTGAAGTTTATCTTTCAAAAGAATGTCCGGATTGAGAGGTATGAAACTTCCTATAAGTTCTATACTTGCAAGATGGAGGAGAACGGGTCTATTAGTGAACATATACTCACAATGTCTGGGTATTCAACTCGTCTAGCGGAGTTGGGAATTGCCCTTCCGCCAGAGGCGATCACTGACAGAGTTCTTCAATCACTACCACCTAGTTACAAGAGCTTTGTGATGAACTATAACATGCACGGGATGAACAAGTCAGTCGCCGAGCTGTTTGCGATGCTAAAAGTTGCTGAGTCTGAAATCCAGAAAGAACATCAAGTGTTGATGGTCAATAAAACCACTAGTTTGAAGAAAAATGGCAAAGTGAAGGGCAAGGGCAAGAAGGATAAAACCAAGAAGGATGGCAAAGCAGTTGCTACTCCTGTAAAGAAGCCCAAGCATGGACCCAAGCCAGAAACTGTGTGCTTTCATTGCAAGGGAACTGGTCACTGAAAGCGGAACTGCCCCAAGTACCTGTCTGACAAGAAGGCGGCCAACGACAAACAAGGTATATATGATATACATGTTATTGATGTGTACCTTACTAGCTCTCGTAGTAGTGCCTGGGTATTTGATACCGGTTCGGTTGCTCACATTTGCAACTCAAAGCAGGAACTACAGAATAAACGAAGGCTGGCAAAGGACGAAGTGACGATGTGCGTGGGAAATGGTTCCAAGGTTGATGTGATCGCCGTCGGCACGCTCTCTCTTCGATTACCATCGGGATTAGTGATGAACCTGAATAATTGTTATTTAGTGCCTGCATTAAGCATGAACATCATATCTGTATCTTGTTTATTGCGAGACGGTTACTCATTTAAATCAAAGAATAAAGGTTGTTCTATTTATATGAGTAATATCTTTTATGGTGATGCACCCAATGTTAGGGTTTTTTTCATATTGAATCTTGATAGTGATGACACACATGTTCATAACATTGATGCCAAAAGATGTAGAGTTGATAATGATAGTACCACTTTCTTGTGGCACTGCCGTTTAGGTCATACTGGGGTAAAACGCATGAGGAAGCTCCATGCTGATGGACTTTTGGAGTCACTTGATTTTGAATCACTTGACACATGTGAACCATGCCTCATGGGCAAGATGACTAAAACGCCGTTCTCTGGAACAATGGAACGGGCGAGTGACTTATTGGAAATCATACATACTGATGTGTGCGGTCCAATGAATGTTATAGCGCGTGGTGGATATCATTATTTTCTCACCTTCACTGATGACTTAAGTAGATATGAGTATATTTACTTAATGAAACAATAGTCTGAAATGTTTGAAAAGTTCAAGCAATTTCAGAGTGAAGTTGAGAATCATCGTAACAAGAAGATTAAGTTCCTGCGATCTGATTGAGGAGATGAATATCTAAGTTATGAGTTTGGCAGTCACTTAAGACAATGTGGAATTGGTTCACAGTTGACACCGCCTGGAACACCACAGCGTAATGGTGTGTCCGAACGTCGTAATCGAACCTTATTAGATATGGTGTGTTCTATGATGTCTCTTGCTGATTTGCCACTATCGTTTTGGGGTTATGCATTAGAGACAGCTGCATTCACTTTAAATAGGGCACCATCAAAATCCGTTGAGACGACGCCATATGAACTATGGTTTGGCAAGAAGCCAAAGTTATCGTTTCTTAAAGTTTGGGGATGTGATGCTTATGTCAAAAAGCTTCAGCCTAAAAAGCTGGAACCCAAAGCGAAGAAATGCGTCTTCATAGGATACCCGAAAGAGATAGTCGGGTATACCTTCTATCTCAGATCCGAAGGCAAAGTGTTTGTCGCTAAGAACGGAACATTTCTTGAGAAAGAGTTTCTCTCGAAAGAATTGAGTGGGAGGAAAATAGAGCTTGATGAGGTTATTGAACCTTTACTTCAACCAGAAAGTAGCGCAGCGCAGAAAGATGTTTGTGTGGAACCTACGACGGTAGAAGAGGAAGTTAATGATGATGATCATGAAGCTTCAGATCAAGCTGCTATTGAACCTCGTAGGTCGACAAGGCCGCGTACTACCCCTGAGTTGTATGGCAACCCTGTCTTGGAGGTCATGTTGTTGGACAACAATGAACCTACGAGCTATGGAGGAGCAGTGATGGGCCCGGATTCCGAGAAATGGTTAGAGGCCATGAAATCCGAATGGGATCCATGTATGAACACAAAGTATGGACTTTGGAAGTATTACCTGAAGGGCGAAAGGCCATTCAGAACAAATGGATCTTTAAGAAGAAGACAGACGCGGACGGTAATGTCACCGTCTATAAAGCTCGACTTGTGGCAAAGGGTTTTTCAGAAGTTCAAGGAGTTGACTATGATGAGACTTTCTCACCCGTAGTGATGCTTAAGTCTGTCAGAATCATGTTAGCAATAGCTGCTTATTTCGACTATGAAATTTGGCAGATGGATGTCAAAACAGCGTTCCTCAATGGTTTCCTTGAGGAAGAGTTGTATATGATTCAACCCGAAGGTTTTGTCGATCCATAGAATGCTGACAAAGTTTGCAAACTCCAACGATCCATTTATGGACT
This sequence comes from Hordeum marinum, assembly GCA_022496015.1. NCBI lineage: Eukaryota > Viridiplantae > Streptophyta > Magnoliopsida > Poales > Poaceae > Hordeum > Hordeum marinum. The sequence continues at coordinate 209,818,076 of CM039675.1, read as the reverse complement.
AGTGCAAGCATCTCGGAGTTGGAATAATCGCTTTGATGAGGTGATCAAAGCGTTTGAGTTTATACAAGTTTACGGAGAAGCTTGTGTTTACAAGAAAGTGAGTGGGAGCTCTATAGCGTTTCTAGTATTATATGTGGATGACATATTGCTGATTGGAAACAATATAGAAATGCTGGAAAGCGTGAAGGAATATTTGAACAAGAGTTTTTCAATGAAGGACCTAGGAGAAGCTTCTTTCATACTAGGCATTAAGATCTATAGAGATAGATCGAGACGCTTAATAGCACTTTCACAGAGCACATACCTTGATAAAGTTTTGAAGAAGTTCAAAATGGATCAATCCAAGAAGGGGTTCTTGCCTGTGTTACAAGGTGTGAAGTTGAGTAAGACTCAATGCCCAGTAATTGCAGAAGATAGAGAAAAGATGAGTGTCATCCCCTATGCTTCAGCCATAGGCTCTATCATGTATGCAATGCTGTGCACAAGACCCGATATTAGCCTTGCCATAAGTATGGCCGGAAGGTTTCAAAGTGATCCTAGAATGGAGCACTGGCAAGCGGTCAAGAATATCCTTAAGTACCTGAAAAGGACTAAGGAAATGTTTCTCGTTTATGGAGGTGATGAAGAGCTCGTCGTAAAGTGTTACGTCGATGCAAGCTTTGGCACTAATCCGGTAGACTCTAAGTCGCAAACCGGATACATATTTATTCTTAACGGGGGAGCGGTAAGCTGGTGCAGTTCCAAGCAAAGCGTGGTAGCTGATTCTACATGCGAAGCGGAATACATTGCAGCCTCAGAGGCGGCAAAGGAAGGTGTCTGGATGAAGCAGTTCATGACAGATCTTGGAGTAGTGCCCAGTGCACTGAATCCAATGAGACTGTTCTGTGACAACACTGGTGCCATTGCTCTAGCCAAGGAACCAAGGTTTCACAAGAGGACCAGACATATAAAGCGATGCTTCAACTCCATCCGATATTACATCGAGGAGAAGGACATAAATATTTGCAAAGTGCACACGGATCTGAATGTTGCAGACCCGTTGACTAAACCTCTTCCAAGAGCTAAACATGATCAACACCAGAACTGTATGGGTGTTCGATTCATTACAATGTAAATCACATAGTGATGTGAGCTAGATTATTGACTCTAGTGCAAGTGGGAGACTGCTGGAAATATGCCCTAGAGGCAATAAATAAAGTGTTTATTATTATATTTCCTTGCTCATGATAAGTTTTTATTATCCATGCTAGAATCGTATTAATTGGAAACATGGATACATGTGTGGATACATAGAGAAACACAATGTCCCTAGTATGCCTCTAGTGAACTAGCTTGTTGATCGAAAGATGGTTAAGGTTTCCTAGCCATGGACATGAGATGTCATTTGATAACGGGATCACATCATTAGGAGAATGATGTGATGGACAAGACCCAAACTACAAACGTAGCTTATGATTGTGTCAGTTTATTGCTACTGTTTTCTGCATGTCAAGTATATGTTCCTATGACCATGAGATCATGCAACTCACGGACATCGGAGGAGTGCCTTGTGTGTATCAAACATCGCAACGTAACTGGGTCACTATAAAGGTGCTCTACAGGTGTCTCCGAGGGTGTCTGTTGAGTTGGCATGGATCAATACTGGGATTTGTTACTCCGTGTGACGGAGAGGTATCTTAGGGCCCACTCGGTAATACAACATCACAATAAGCCTTGCAAGCAATGTGACTAAGTGTTAGTTATGGGATCTTGTATTACGGAACGAGTAAAGAGACTTGCCAGTAACGAGGTTGAACTAGGTATGGAGATACCGACGATCGAATCTCGGGCAAGTAACATACCGAAGAACAAAGGGAACATCATACGAGATTAACTGAATCCTTGACACAGAGGTTCAATCGATAAAGATCTTCGTAGAATATGTAGGAACCAATGTGGACATCTAGGTCCCGCCATTGGTTATTGACCATAGAGGTGTCTCGGTCATGTCTACATAGTTCTCGAACCCGCAGGGTCTGCACACTTAAGGTTTGGTGACGTTTCGGTAGTATAGAGTTATGTATGGTGGTGACCGAAGTTTGTTTGGAGTCCCGGATGAGATCCCGGACATCACGAGAATCTCCGGAATGGTCCGTAGGTAAAGATTCATATATAGGAAGTCCTGTTTTGGTCGCCGGAAAAGTTTCGGGCTCATCGGTAGTGTATCGGGAGTGACGGTAGTGTACCGGGAGGCCTCCGGGAGGAGTATTTCGACCCAAGAGGCTACATGGGCCGTGGGAGAGTGGAAACCAGCCCTTAGTGGGCTGGTGGAACAACCAAAAGAGGCCCATGCGGCTGGAAGAAAAGAGTCCTAAGAGAAAAAGTGGAAAAATGCAAAAAAGAGGGTGAATCCTAGTCCTACTAGGATTGGAGGTGGACTCCACCTCCACCCTTGGGCCAAGCCACCTCCTCTCTTCCTACTATATATACTGGTGGTATTGAGGGTTTTTGCACTAGTTTTTCAGCCACGTGCTACCCGTTCCTCCAGTTCATAGTTTCTCCTCTAGATCGGATTTCCGCAGTGCTTAGGTGAAGCCCTGGTGGAATTGTTCCACCACCATCGCCGGAGCGCCATCACGCTGCCGGCGAACACTTCTACCTCTCCACTCTCTCTTGCTGGATCAAGACAGCGGAGATCGTCATCAAGCCGTACGTGTGCTGAACGCGGAGGTGCCATCCGTTCGGCGCTAGATCGGAAGGATCGTGATCAAGTTCATGGGACAGATCGTGATCAAGTTCGTGGGACGGATCGTGATCGGATCACGGGGCGGATCGTGATTGTATCGCGGGACGAATCATGATAGGATCGCGGGATGCATGGCGATTTGGATCGCAAAGACGTTCGACTACACCAATCGCGTTTCTTAACGCTTCCCGCTTAGCGATCTACAAGGGTATGTAGATCCACTCTCCCTCTTGTAGATGCTCATCACCATGGATAGATCTACGTGTGCGTAGGAATTTTTTTGTTTCCCATGCAACGTTCCCCAACACCGCCCCCCTTAGGCACACTCTTCCATTGTTTCTTTTCCTCTCGTCTATCCTAGTTGTTTGACTTGGCTGCTCCAAATAGGATGGTGACTGCTACCCGCAATAGCTTCTTCGCCAACCCTGAAGCCGAAAACTCAAGCTAGCAATAGGGAGCTAGTGGGGCTGCTCATGCTGGAGGACACCAGGAGAAGCCACAAGGCGACATTCCCCCGCCACCACCTCCATCAGAGAACATGACCATAACTCAGTTTCTCCAAGTTCTCTGGGAGGAGCACCAGACCAACAATGCTGCTATTCAGTAGATGGCCCAGTCCCTTGTGAACAACCAACACCAAGATAGGAATGGCAATGGCTGCTCCATTCGTTCTGCGTTCATGAGGAACTCGCCCCCAACCTTCACCGAGACTGCTAAACCATTGGATGCTGATGACTGGATCCACACCATCGAGGACCTCCTTGCACTGGTCAATTGCAATGAGGATCGTGAGAAGGTGCTTTATGCCTCTCACTGCCTTAGAGGTACCGCCCGAGCTTGGTGGGATGGATTCAAGGTCATGCAAGGTGAGCATGTGTTCACTTGGAATGACTTCAAGGATGGATTCCGCATCGCCCACATTCCTTCTGGGATCATGGCTATCAAGAAGAGAGAATTCCGAGCACTAAAGCAAGGAAGTGGCTCTGTCAAGGAGTACCTGCAGAAGTTCAACCTGCTGTCAAGATATGCACCCGAAGACGTCAACATGGAGGCTGCCAAGAAGGAACGCTTCATGGAAGGACTTCAACAGACCCTGTAGTATCAGCTCATCGTCTGTGACTGTCATACCTTCTTCGACCTAGTGAACAAGGCCCTCATGCTGGAAGACAAGCGTCGTGCCATAGACGACACTCGCAAGCGCAAGATGAACAACAAGGGTAGCTCCAGCAACCAAAAGCCTCACCCACGGCAGCCAGCCCCAGCCAAGCCAACCTATCAGCCATAGCAGGCTAGGCCTCCTACGCCTTGTCCGAGCTACCAGCCTTAGCAGTATGCCAATCCCAGGCCATCTTACAACAACCCCAGCAACAACAATGGAGGCAGGAACTACAACAAAAACCCTAGACAAGTCGCTTGTTTTGGATGTGGTCAGCCAGGACACATCTCTAGGCTGTGTCCCAACAAGAAGCCAGATGCACCGCGCCCCAATGCGCCAAACCAAGGTCAAGGCCATGGAACACCCCCAAGGAACCCCACTCCCCACAACCAGCCCAACAATGGGAAGGGTCGTGTGAACCACATCACCGCAGAGGAAGCCCAGGAAGACCTGAATGTCATACTGGGTACGTTCCTCGTCAACTCAACCCCAGCAACAATACTGTTTGATTGTGGAGCTTCACATTCTTTTGTCACCCAAAAGTTTGCACTAGAGAGTGGCATGAAGCCTACACCCCTGGGTAGTCGTATGTTGATACAAACCCTGGGATCAGTGATGAAGTCTGGGATAGGTTGTAAGGGATTTGAGATTAACATCAACGGGGTAGATTTCCTAGCAGACCTTATCATCCTGAAGTCAGAAGGCTTGGATGTGATCCTAGGCATGGATTGGTTGACCAAGCACTAAGGCTTGTCAAACTGTGCCAAGAGGATTGTCACCATGACCAATAGCCAAGGAGTGGAAGTCAAGTATGTTCCAAACCCTACCTCCACTCAAGCCCGCAGGCTAACTGCCTATCGAGAATTGAGTTGGATCAAGTGCCAGTGGTATGTGAATACCCGGATGTGTTTCCAGATGAGCTGCCCGGAATGCCTCCTGACCGCGACATTGAGTTCATCATTGAGCTTATGCCCGGATCGTGGCCCATCTATAAGAAGGCCTACAGGATGGGATCCAAGGAGTTGGCTGAATTGAAGAAGCAACTGGCAGAGCAGCTCAGAAAAGGATTTATTCGCCCTAGTGCCTCTCCTTGGGGATCACCTGTTCTAATTTTGTCAAAGAGGGACGGAACTATCAAACTCTGTGTCGATTACCGTTTTCCCAATGAAGTCACAATAAAGAAGAAGTACCCACTCACCAAGATTGAAGACCCGTTTGATCAGTTGAATGGAGCAAAGGTGTTCTCCAAGATCGACCTCAGGTCAGGGTACTATCAGCTGAAGATCAGACCCCAAGACATTCCGAAGACGACATTTGTAACTAGGTATGGCCTGTATGAATACACGATCATGTCATTTGGGTTAACCAATGCCCCCGCCTACTTCATGTACCTCATGAATAAAGTCTTCATGGAGTACTTGGACAAGTTCGTTGTCATCTTCATTGATGACATACTCGTCTTCTCCATGTCTGAAGAAGAGAATGAGGAACACTTGAGATTGGTCCTAGAGAAGCTTCGAGAGCACCAACTTTATGCCAAGTTCAGCAAGTGTGAATTCTGGCTGTATGAAGTTGGATTCTTGGGTCATGTGTTGACTGTAGAAGGATTGTCAGTGGATCCAACCAAGTTTGAAGCCGTGACTGAGTGACAAACCCCAACAGCCGTGAAGGAAGTCAGGAGCTTCCTCGGACTCGCGAGGTATTACCGCAAGTTCGTGGAAGGGTTCTCGAGCATTTCCCGACCCATGACCTAGCTTTTAAAGAAGGACACGAAGTTCGAATGGACAGCTAAATGCGAGGAAAGCTTCTAGGAGCTCAAGAAGAGGTTGACCAGAACCCCCGTTTTGGCCACCCCCGATATTCACAAGGAGTTTGTGATATATTGTGACGCATTGAGAACCGGGTTGGGAGGTGTTCTGATGCAAGAAGGCAGAGTCGTAGCATATCTATCCAAACAGCTACGTCCTCATGAAGAGAACTACGCAACTCATGATCTCGAGTTGGCAGCCGTGGTTCACGCCTTGAAGACATGGCGACACTACCTTTTGGGGAAGCGATGTGAGATATACATAGACCACAAGAGTTTGAAGTATATTTTCACCCAAAGGTAATTAAACATGAGGCAGTGAAGATGGTTAGAGTTGATCAAGGATTACGACCTCAGTGTTCAATGCCACCCCGAAAAGGCCAACGTGATAGCGAACGCCTTAAGCAGAAAGGCATGTTCCTTGAATGCTACGATTAAGGAAAGGCTACCCGCCCTGTATGAAGAGCTTGAAAGCTTCGGCTTGGAACTAGTTGCCCCCGGATTCCTCGCCAACCTCGAAGCAAATCCTACCTTGATGGATGTTATCAAAGAAGCTCAGAAGGGACATGAGAGCATGGAAGGCATCAATCGGAAGATCAGGGGAGGCAAGGCCCCAGGATTCTGAATGAATGAACAAGGAGTTGTATGGTTTGGGAATCGCATCTGCGTACCCAACAAAGAGGAGCTCAAGAACTTGATCTTGCAAGAAGCTCATGAAACTCCATACTCCATCCATCCCGGAGGAACCAAGATGTATCAAGATCTCAAGGCAAGATTCTAGTGGCATGGCATGAAACGGGAGATAGGCACCTTTCTCGCCAAATGTGACATATGCCAGAGAGTCAATGCTGAGCACCAGGGACCTGCTGGGCTATTGCAACCTCTCAAAGTACCTAAATGGAAGTGGCACAAAGTCGGGATGGATTTCATCACCGGTTTACCAAGGTCAAGCAAGGGACATGACTCTATTTGGGTCATTGTCGACCACCTGACTAAGGTAGCCCATTTCATTCCCGTCAAGACTACCTGTGATGGCAACAAGCTAGCCAGCCTCTACATTGAGCGTATCGTGAGCCTTCACGGAGTTCCCAAGGATATCGTATCAGATTGAGGCACCCAATTCACCTCGAGAGTCTGGAGGATGTTTCAAGAATCTATGGGAACTAAGCTCTCCGTCAGCACTGCTTTTCACCCCGAGACCGGTGGACAAATAGAACGAGTAAATCAGATACTTGAAGATATGCTCCGCGCTTGTGTTTTAGCATATGGAGCCAAGTGGGAAGATTGCCTACCGTTTGCCGAGTTCTCCTACAACAAGAGATATCAGTCGAGCCTTCAAATGGCACCATTTGAGGTGTTGTATGGGTGCAAGTGCCGTACTCCCCTCAACTGGTCAGACACCGGAGAAGGATTAATTTTTGGACTAGACATCGTCCACAAGGAAGAAGAGCAAGTTCAACTCGTGTGAGAGCACCTTGAGACCGCCAAGTCAACGCAGAAGAGCTACGCTAACTCCCACCACTGAGAAGTGAGCTTCTGTGTCGGTGACCATGACTACCTTCGGGTCACGCCTCTCAAAGGAACCAAGTATTTCCACGTCAAAGGAAAGCTTGCACCCAGATATATCGGCCCCCTTCAAGGTCACTGCAAGACGAGGAGAAGTTGCCTATCAACTAGAGCTACCTTCCGAGCTATCAGATGTGCACAACGTCTTTCATGTGTCACAACTCCGAAAGTGTCTGCAAGTTCCCAACCGCCCCGACCTCTACAAGGACATCGACCATTAGGCCATCGATGTTCAGCCAGACCTCACTTATTGTGAGAGGCCAGTTTGCATTTTGGATGAAGCCGAGCACTGCACTCGAAGCCACACCATCAAGTACTTCAAGGTCCAATGGAGCAACCACACTGAAGCTGAACCAACCTGGGAGCATGAAGACTATCTTAGATCTGAGTTCCCTTATCTTTTTAGTGCTTAGCCTAGGAATCTCGGGGATGAGATTCTTGTAAGGGGGGTAGGTCTGTCACAACTTGTGTTTTGTATCACTTGTTATGCTTGCATTTATAAAATTTGGAGCCAATTAAAAACTTTTTCAATGCTTGTGGTTGTTTGAATTGTTGCTTGTTTGATTGTCGAAGTGTGGTATATGGCACTCTTAGATTCTATCCCTCTTCATATTCATCTTCCTTGACCCAAACTTCTTGCCCAATGATCACGCCATGTGAATAGTGCCCAAAAGTATTTTTATCAAATTTTGTTTTGACCAAAAAGGATTTATTCAAATTAGGTTTTCAGAAACCCCTGAGTTGAGGTTTGCACCGCAAGTCCTCAAATTGGGTGGATCCTTCTTCCCCAAAGGCTTTATTTCAAACCTACTATGTTTATGACTTCCCAAAATCACCAAATATTAATTTTAAAGATTATTTTTATATTTTATTTAAAGGCTTTTTCTTAAGACCAGAAATGGTTTTTCATAGGGAAAAATTATTTAAATGCTTTCAAAATATTTTAGAAAATTTAGGAAAACTCATTGGACATATATTTTCCATATATATGAGTTTCAATACATGAGTATGTTCAAATCATGGGCAAAACCCATCAAAACCCTTTCTGTTCAAATCAAGCTTTTGAAATATTTCTATAAGAAATATTATCAATAAATTCTAGGAAAATTCCAGCAAGTCAACACTAACATAAGTGATGATGTGCAATATTTCATCTCAATCCAAGTTGATTTGGTTCATCAAACTATTCCAAACCCCTTCGTGTCCAAATTCAAATTTGAACAACTTTACATTGTGAAGTTTCCCCCCTTGACCGCAAACTTTGTTGACATGCTATAATCACAAAATAATGATGCTACACTAAGTGGTGAATCAAGGGTAAAAGCTTATCATGACTAGATCTACAGAAACCAGAATTTGTTGATTTCTAGGTTTCCACAAAGTCACATTGTGAACTTTCATCAAACCCTCTCAAACTTGGTGATAAGCCCTACTTTTGACCACCCTTTGATCCTGTTAATTATCAAGGCGTGTAGAATTCATCTACTGGCCAAATCACCATCAAACACCTTTTGGTTAATTCTAGAAACTACCCTTTTCACCATTTTTACTATTTCCCCTGCCCCCAAATTTTTGCCACATCTATCTAGTAATGCATTTCACCTCGAGTAACTTTCTCTGGCCAAGACTCAATAGGTAAGTGGGGTAAAACCCTCACTTTACCTCATGGACAGCAGTAAAACCCTCTTCTCTCCCCTTCCCTCTTATTCTAAGCTACCCCCAGAGCATCCAAGGCCATTTCCAGCTTTCCTATTCCCTCCTCTACCCCTAGACACCTATGGCAGCACCTAGGACACCGTTGGCATGCCATGGCATGCCAAACACGTGCCCCAGAGCACGCTACAGTGCGGATCCGCACTATAGCTGCCACCCAACCAGATCCTCCGATAGTCTCGAGACCCCCAGCCTTGTCCCCCGAGAAGCCCTTGACGTCAGCAAGATGCCAGGTGGTCAAGCCCCTCCTCCCTCCTACTCTGCTGCTCCACCTCGCTCGCGCACAGCGCCGCCCGAGCCGGCCAACGGAGGAGCTCGCACGCATGGGCGCCAGAGCCCTTCCCCCCCTCTCTCTATCTCCCTTTCCCTTTCCCTGGACCGCGCTCAGGAACTCCCAGGACACGACCCGAAGCCCCCCCCCCCCCCCGTGGCCCGTGGCGATGACCCCATCCTCACCGGTGCACCACACCCTTGGTGCACTGGCGCTCGGCTATAAAAAGCCTTCCCAGAGCCCCCCGCTGCTCTCCCCTTGCTCTCTCCTCCCCTCAGCCACTCCCCCATGCCTATCCCCCTCGTCCCCATGCTTGGGAGCTCGAGCCCGAAGTAAACCCTCGCTGCCGTGCGGGATTTCTCCCTGCCGGTGACCCCCTCGGCCACCCACCGACGCACGGGAAACCCCTGAGCGTGCCGGTGCCCTCCGCTTGAGCTGCCGCAACCTAGAACCCCGCCGGTGAGTCTCCCCTGCTCCCGTTCGCGAGGTGAGGTATGACAGGTGGGGCCCACCTTTCATACCCTCACCCTACCCCTTTCTTGCTATCAAGTAGGGCCCGTGGGCAGGTTTAAAAATAAACCTGCCACGTGCACCGCTTCGCCTGGGCCGGTTCTTCCCTAGGCCGGCTCAACTTTGGTTGGTTTCGGCCCAACTGAGCAGTGTGGCTTCTCTTTTTCTTTTTTCTGCAACTTTCCAAAAATTCCACAGAATTGAACATTAATCTAATTCCAATTATTCTTCCACCTAAAATCTTAGAATATTCCCTAAAATTTAATAGTGCCTTTTTGTGTATATTTTTAAAAATCTTTCATGCACTGTTTTATTTTAAAAACTATATTTAGGCACCCTTTTGCCTCTGTTTAATAATTTCAAAAAAACTTTTCACAACAAAACCCTAGGCAAATATTTTTAATATAGCTTTTAGTATTTATCAGAGTAGAGTAGCATTTTTAATAATAGCTTGTGTGCTCTATTTTTGTGTGCTGCTTATTTTTATTGCTTTTATTCGCGACGATACATTGCGCTAGTGACGAGGGAGTTGGACCCGAAGACTTTGACCCCGAAGACTTTGTTAAGCCAGGCAAGCAGCCCTTTGACCATGTTAAGAAACTTTTCATGCATGATATACAACACTTGTTGTTTCAATGATTGATCATGATGTGGTGCTCCCCCCTTCGGTGGGTTGCCTCCAATACTTTTACCATTGACACTTGCATCGTGCATGACCCTACCACCTTATGAGGGTTATGCGGGTGGGTGTAGATAGGATGCTAATAGATGCTACACAAGTGGGATGGGATTTATGCATAGTGATGGAAAGGAAGAAATTATTTCAAAGACTTTTCGAAAACCCCGTCGGGTGACAGTAATGATCGAGGGAGATGATGATGAGTTGGTTGACCACTTGAGAAAGAAGTGGTGTACCGGAGCAAGTGAGTGTGTGTTTTTGACAACGGATTAGATTTAAGGTCTGCTGACCGTCCCAACCTTACATGTGCAACCATGATACCCCTTATGGGATGGGGCTCTGTTGATTACCTTGGTGGGTACTGGCCAGGATCCCGCATTACCAGTGGCGGGAGTGGCATGGTCACTCTCGATACGGGGTCACACCGGTATGGACGATCATGCGCTGTCTTCACAGGCACCGGGCACACCGTTGTCCCCACATGGATGCTACAAGTGATGTACATCATGTGGGCTGGGTACCAGTCGAGTGGACTCTTTGTTTAGTATCGCTAGGGGAAAGGCATTGCTCGGGTGATTACCTTGGGTATGTTATATACCGCGAGTCGTGGATGTCACGGAAGTTCCCCGAGTCTTGTAGGTAAAGTGTGCAACCTCTGTAGAGTGTAAAACTATTCGAATAGCCGTGTCCGCGGTCATGGAAAGTTGGAGGTCCTTCTTAAACTACGTCTGGATGTTTTCGCAAACTCGGTGTGAGTATGTGTGTGTTGGTGATAAAGAGGTTACTTGAGCTAAGTCCGATGACTTAGCTTGACGATTGACTAAGTTTGATGACTTAGCATAATGAATGAACATAAGATGTTCAACCCCTGCTTATGGTGATATCTGTAACTTGTTCACATGGATAACTGTCAACTGATAATGCATGCTTACCTAGTTACTTATTCATGTCATTGCATTCAAAATTGGCTTTCCACAAACTACCTACTTAGTGCTATATCATGCATCACTATTATCTTGTTCCACAACTTGGGTTGATTGCGAGTACGTTCAAAGTACTCATTGGCTTGCCACTGGCTATTTAATTGGCCAGGCATGGAAGAACATGAGTATGTTGAAGAGTTCGTTGGTGAAAAACATGCAAACTAGGACGCTTCCCTGTTAGAATGCCTGTAGGTTTAAGGCCGATGGCATGGCTTCACGCTTTCGATCAAGATTTCCACTGCTTGTTTTATTTAAGTGTTTGGCCCATGTGTCCCTATCTATGTAAGACTAGATCTTCATGGTCTTTATTTGTGTAAGACGCTAAATGTGGATGTAAGACTCTTGTTATTCAGCTTCTGTGTGTTCAGTGAGCATTGATCTCTGGGATCACTGTACACGTGCATTCAGTGACCATGACTTATGAGTTAGGGTTCCCACAGCCCGGCCGTTCGTGTCTCCATGCTCGGTCACGCCCGACCCTATCTGCCTCTGAGCGCCCACACCCGCGTGCTCCGCCTCATAGGCCTGACTTCACCGGCGACAAGGCCCCTCCGGGGCTCCTCGAGCTCCCTCGCCTCCAACCTCCATCGCCTCCTCGCCCGTCAGCCCTGCGGTGGAGGACGGGAATGGATAAGCCGACCGGTGGTTATTTATGGGGGGAGGGGGTTTACATAAAAATGAAACATTTTTTAACTTAAGAACGTTCTGCAGGTTGAATACTGGAAAACCGAGGGGTGTTTCTGCAAATTTGACGGCGACGTATGACCAGAAGCGGTAGCTGCTTTATTATTAGGGAAAGATATTATGTGGAGTTAAATATTAGTTCACATATGGAAGAAAAAGGGAGATCACGCTGTGGATGAATCAATTGGTGCTAGTAGTACTTCATGGAGAATCAAATACTAGCACATCCACATTGCTGGTGCCTTCGTATATAATGTCGGGACTGAGCACAGATTATCTGTCAACCAAATGCATCAGGTGATATCCAACCTATCTACTTTATTAAGACATAATAAATTCTCTGGGAACTATTATTCTGTCTTGCAATATTTTTATGCGCATGGGAATTGTTCATCACAAAGTGGCGTTATATTACGAGTATGAAGCTCACATCAACGGATACGCACAAGACGCCGCCCTGTGATCGAGTCTACATTGACATGCTGGGGCCGCGAATGCTGTACAAGCCGCACAATGGACACTCGTGAGCCATCACTCCGAGGTCCAGTTTACATCAACATGCCGCAAATGACCCGCCCATCCACGCCAGTTTATACATGCCGCGGCCGACTCACTGACCGTGCCGACTTAACAACGCCACGACTACTCGCCATTTGTGTTGGCCTCCAACGCCATGAGTGGCTCACCATTTGCTCCGGCCTACAATGCCGCGGGTGACACGCACATCCGCGTAGGCTTACAATGCCACAGGAGAATTCCGCGTCTACATCAACACACTAGAGTCGCGACCACCCGCACAAGCTGTTCAGCGGGCGCGTGCAAGTCGCCGCCCCTGCGGTCCGGTGTACTCCAACAACACTGGAGCAAATAACTATTATCAGCTTCTGTTTTCATCAGATGGCTCAATGGATAGGCGCACAAGTCGCTGCCACTACGGTTTGGCTAACTTCAACAGCCAGCCGGGTCGAACCATCTGCCGAGTTACTGACAAAACTTATATGGATCATTTATAACCCGCCATCTCAACCTTCCGCGGGTTCATGTTGCATTATCAATATCAGGGCCATACAATGAGTGTCACGGAGATCATCAACTCGCCACAAGATTTTGGCTTCAATAAATTTCAGTTATCAGCCGTCAACCATATGCCGGCTTATGCCACGACCAAGTATGAAGAATCTCAAGCCACCTCCTCGAGTCGACTTAAGACTCGAGAGCTACACAGACATGACTCGGCAGATACAACCGGGCTCAAATATTCCGGAACCCCGGGTCATTGCATGGAAGATAACCAGGTCCCAGGGGCTACTACATTATTGGTAGAAGATTTAAAGTCGTCCAAGAGGACGAGCTGCCATGATGCGACCGTTCAAACATGGGTGCCCTGCTTTATTGGCGAAAAATTAAAAATTCCCCAAGAGGACGAGCCGCCATGATGCTCCATTCAAACATGGGTGCCCTAACTTTTTGGATCATCATAAAGTCACTTGGGGGCTTCCAACTCATTGAGTTTAGCTTTCATACCCTCTTGACCGACTTCCACGCCACATATGAGTTAAACCTGCCTGTTTGCAACTTGCTACTCCGCCATGTGACCCGCCGAATTCTTGACAGTCAATCTTGCAAAGAGACCTTGGGCTCATGAAAGTCGATCTCGAAATAAGACCCTAAACTTGTCAAGGTTAAAATGAGGCTTTGTCACGAGAGAGCTGACTTATAGTAAGCTAGGATAAACTCACCTGTACGTGGTAACCCCTCCGCTATGTGGCCCATTCGTACTCTTAACGGTCAATCCTTTTTAAGACCATGAACTTGTTAAGGTTAAAATGATGGATTTACGCTATGTGAGAGCCGGCTATGGGACAAACTCACCTGTACGCCATGACCCCTCCGCTATGTGGCCCGTTCGTACTCTTACCAGTCAATCTTTTTTAAGACCCTGAACTTGTTAAGGTTAAAACGACGGATTTACGCCATGTGAGAGCCGTCTATGGGTGTTAAAAGGCTTTAGGCCTAGCTTTTCAAAGCAAAAAACTTGAGTTTTCTCAAAACACACATATAAAGGGTTGATCTCTTTTTAGTTGTGCCATCAAAGCCAACTTACAAATATTTTAGATATACATGTATATATTTCTCTGTTAGTTGTTTTTATCATACACATACATCATCTTGTATTGCATCATCATATCATGCATCGCCATTCAAATCGGGTTACATCGTAACAACTACAGGAACAAATAGATCTTTGATAGCCAAAATGGCTGGATTTTCGTCATGGTTTATCATAACCAATATTAAATGATTGGTTTTTTAAGCCATCTCGAAAGAATTGACTATTCCCGAAGAGCCGCCCCATCACATATAATTCCAGGTCATCTAATTGACCGACTATTGGATTATTTCAACTTGTGCTCTGTAGTAAACTACAACACTTACAGATTTCTCAAACATATATTTACCGGGTTGCACCGCAACCACGAGCAAGGATTTTCATTTCAAGGAAAAAGGCATTATTCCAGGATATTCGACAAAATACCGGGTTACAACCAAAGTCAAGGATTCATTCAACAAATTATGATGGGTTATATTATTCTCACACAGTCCAAAGTCGCTGCAGGCATACAACCCGACACTTGGGGGATACATCATATGATGTTTTTCATTCCAAAAGATGAAGTATATGTAAGTCCCGAGTCGCCGCAGGTATGCAACCCGGGACTTGGGGGCTACACTACTCAGATCAAAATTTCTAAAGTACCAAGTCGCTGCAGGCATGCGACCTGTCACTTGGGGGCTATAGTAATCAGCTATTCAAACATATTATAAGGTCCAAATTGAAAGACCCAGCCCATCACATACTGATGAGCCAGCCCTTGGGGGCTACACATGTGAAATACAAGACACTTAGTTTATACCTGGCGACTCAGATGACAACCCAGATTTCTCAACAATCAACACCAATCTCAAAAGTACCAGGTTGCTGCAGGCAAGACAACCCGACACTTGGGGCTACACTGGCTGAAGTTTTATAAAGTATAAAGACAATTGCAAGTCCTAGGCTGGTGGAGGCAAGACAAACCGACACTTGGGGGCTACACAGTCTAATATATTATTACAAAGCACCAAGTCATCATGGATAAACTCAGAGGTTGGGGGCTATAGTCTTAGAAGACCGGCTCAACATCAGATGGATTTTCATCCCAATATATTTATCAACTCAACAGGAGTCTGTTTGTTCTGAACCGACGTCACCAACGATCATGACATGACATTGTCAAAAATCACGACTTGGCAGATTCTATATAAGCAACCCGGCTTCATAGGTTGGAGTGGTTTAACAATGGACGAATTTCTATTCCCAATATTTTTATCAAGCCGAAGCAATGGAAGCTGGCTCAACTTCATTTGTTTTTTCTTATCTCCAATAATTTCATGAAGCTAAGAGCATTGGAGGCTGACTCAATGGCATATGGCTGTTTTATTCCGAATATTTTGCAAAAGACAGGGACCTGCAATATGTTTGTGAAGACGGATCGTTAATATTAAGAAGAAACCCGAATTTTCAAGGAGCTACTTCATTAAACCGACCAGTGGAGCAAGCCAGTCCCTTCACATATTTTTCATTCTTATTTCAGGAGCTTACCATAAATAAATTCAAGCTAACCTAGGGTCTAATGTCGGGCATATTACCCTGCAGTATAACCCAGCCTGATGTATGACCTGGGCCAGACTTGGTGACTCACTGGTGACCAGGCATGCGGGTCAGACGAACGACAAGACCCAACGGCCTACAAGTCGGCTCATGGGAGGGACGACTCATGTTACGGTGGGCCGGTTCACAAAGAAGGCCCAGGGAGAGGAAAGACTCCCTCATAAAGGAAACAATACCCGGATTAGGATTCAAGAGAGTCTATTACTAATCCTACTCCCAGTAGGACTCTACATGTAAACCTACCCCTTCCACTTATATAAGGAGGGGTAAGTCACCCTTAGAAGGACAATCTCAAGTCATTAGAGATAGACAGATTAGAAACCCTCGATACTAGAGGTAGCGATTTCGCATTATATATATGTAATTTTTGGCCGCATGAAGGAGAAAGTACTGCTCAAGCTTAGGGAGGGTTAAATCTACGATGCATACATGCCCTAATCATGAGCTCTCAAGAGAAATAATCTTACAAAAAAATTATGCTTGGCTTTCTCATGATAATCAATCAATGTTCGATATTTATTCTACTAGTAGAAATAATATTACTACTCTAGAGATTGGGAAATCGACAAAGGTAAGGAGTCAGATATAAATCTTGAGTTTCATCATGTTAAGTCTTTTATGGAAATTGGATCTTTTCGTAAGTTTAGTGCAAAATATGGACATTACTATGAGATAGTAGCTACTTTCTATGAATCATTTGCTACTCATGTTGATCTCCCTAAGGAGAATTGGTTTAAATTTCATCCACCTATTAAAGAAACTTGTGAGAAAATTTTTATAGCTAAATAGGAAAAAATCTTTTCTAATGTTTATCCAGCTGTGCCAACTGCTTATATTGATAAACCACCTTTTCCTGGTAGGATTAGGAAACATGCTAAAGTTGCAACTATGGTTAATAAGAGTAATATCAAAACACATAGACCCTCTGAACAAAAAAAGGTAGAACCTTAATTTGTAATGATTAAAGATCTATTAGTTGATAATGTTTATGGTCATGCCATATATTTCTACGATGAAGCGTCTTGTATTACTGAACAAGATTCAAAAGATAAGCATAAACCTATTGTTGGCATGCCTATTGTTTCTTTTAAGATAGAAGATCACTGTTACCATGTTTTATGTCATATTGGTGCTAGTTTTAGTGCTATTCCATTTACTCTTTATCAAGAGAGTATGCACGATATGACATTGATGCTACTATTAAGCTTGCAAACAGAGAAACTATTTCACCACTTGGGATTATTAGATATGTTGAAGTCTTGTGTGGTAAGATCAAATATCCTACTGATTTTCTAGTTCTTGGACCACTACAAGATAATTTTCTAAGCATTAATGAACTTAAGACATGAGCGAGACAATTTCTAAATATCAATTTCATTCTCCCCCAAGCTTGTGCAACATGTTCTTCTTCATGTTGTTTAAAATTCAATAATTTGATTTTGGAGGGAAATAATCCTAGCAGGACAAATAAACTTGGCAATAAAATAATCCTTACACCTATTCCAAGTTCTAATACTATCATGAGGGAAGGGTTTACACAAAGTTTTAGCTTTATCTCTTAGTGAGAAAGGAAATAATTTCGACTTAACCACACCATTATCCACATCCTTTCTCTTTTGCATATCACATAATTCAATGAAGGTATTAAGATGTCAAGCAACATCCTCATTAGGAATTCGAGGAAATTATTCTTTCATGATAAGATTCAGCAAGGTAGAATTAATATCACAAGTTTCCGCACTGGTGGTGGGTGGTATTGGAGTACTAATAAATTCTTATTAGTATTTGAGAAGTCACACAATTTGGTATTTTCTTGAGACATAACTATAAAAGTATAAAGCAAGCAAAATAACAAGCAAACAAGTAAATATAAATATTTTTAAGTAAGCAAATACAATGTACATACAAAAATACAAGTAAACAGTAGAACAAGCGAATGCTAGTGTGTGTGAAGGAACCTCGTGGGAAGTTGATGATGTCTCCCCAACAACAACGCTAAAAATTATTTTTGCTACTTGTTAGCTGCGTTGGATTATTCCCCAAAGAGGAAGGGTGAACCAATCTAGCAGCGATATGTATTTCCCTCAGTGAGAACCAACGTTATCGAACCTGTCGAGAATCACGTCAACTTAATGTCGGCCGTACATACAGACACAAATTCAAACACTTGCACCCAATGCGGGCATGCAAGTTGTCAAGCCCCTTGATCTCGTTACTTGCAATGATTAATTATGATAGTGATAGAAAAATAAATAAAAGGGAAAATAAAAAGTAAGTAAATAAATTGCAGGAAGGCTTTTAGGGTTTTAGTAATATGATTTAAATAGACTCACGTGCCATAGTTTTCACTACATGCTTCTCTCTCGAACATATAGCATACAATGGGTAGACAAATTACTGTTGGGCAATTGATACAAAATGGCATAGTTATGATGTTAGTCATGGCAATGATCATGTATATAGGCATCACACCCATGACAAGTAGACTGAAATGATTCTTCATACACTACTATTACTCTACCAGTCAATCGAAATGGTTCTGCCTCTCTAGTAATAAGTTCATGACAAACAGAGTAATGCATTAAGCAAGATGACATGATGTAGACAAAGTAGGACAAGCAATATGTTCACACCCCATCATTTTACCCTTAATGGTAACAATACAATAAGTGCCTTGTCCCCTTTTGTCATTTGGATATAGAGCACCACAAGATTGAACCCGCCACAATGCACCAACTGAAGATAAATCAATCTAGTTGGCCAAGCCAACTAGATAGATCAGAGAGAATTACAAAAGCTATAAAAATAATGCATACACAATTCAGAAAAGACTCAATTACTTTCAATGAATAATCCGATCATAAAATGAAAATTCATAGGATCACAACAAACACAACGCAAAAGAAGATTACATCAGATAAATCTTCGCAAGAATCACGAAGAACATGGTATTGAAGACGACACAGAGAGAAGAAGCCATGTAGCTACCAACTATGGACTCGTAGGTCTGTGGTGAGCTACTCACACATCATGATAGAGGCAACAAGGTTGATGTAGACGGCCTTCGTGATCGACCCCCTCCCATAGAGGCTTGCTGTGGCGGAAAAAGTGTTTCAGGTGTCTCTCTATTGGTTTTGGAGTAACTGTGGATATATAGAATCGAAATTAGGTCAGGAGGTGCCACGAGGAGCCCACGAGTTCTGGAGATGCGCCCTCCAGGCTTGTGGGGCCCTCGTGGGTATTATGGACCCCCTCTGAAGCTTCTAGGGTCTCTTTGTGTCCATAAATAACTCCTGTAATTTTTTATCAAATTTGGACTTCGTTTGATATTGATTTTCTGAAAATTCCAAGAATAGGCAAAAAAATAGGAACATGCACTAGGTACTGGGTTAATAGGTTAGTCTCGAAAAATGTTATAAATAGCATATAATTACATATAAAGTATACAACATTGATAATATAATACCACAAAATAATCAAAAATTATATATATGTCTGAGATGTATCATACACTGAAATATGTGTCACACCCCGTGTTTTGTGTCACATCACTATGTTAATAAAGCTTAAAAATTAGGACCAACAAAAACTATTTTTGTGCTTGTGATGCTTAGCTTGTTTTATATTTGGTTACTTGCTTGTCCGTGTCGTAATTCATAGAAATGCTACTACTCTTAAAATTCATCTCCTTGATCCAAATCCTTTAACACTGACCATGCCATGTGTATTGGACATAAAACTATTTTATACAAAAATATTTTGGCCAAAAAGCATTTATTCAATTTAGGTTTTCAAAAGCCCCTGAGTTGAACTAATAGTCCTTAAATTAGGGTATATAAATTCCTTAAAAATTATATTTGAAACATATTATATATAAGTCTTTCGAAAACCACAAAATAATTTCTTAAAGGTTATTTTTATATTTTATTTAAAGGTTATTTTTATATTTTATTTAGAGGCCACTTCTTAAGGCCAAAAATGGTCTTTATAGGGAAAAATATTTCTGTGTTTCAAAAACATTTGATAAAATTTAGGGAAACTCAGTGGACATGTAGTTTTCATATATATGAGTTTGAACCCATGGTCATGTCAAAATATTGGACATAACCCTTCAAAACCCTTTATGGATATTTCAAGTATTTGAAATATTTCTATAAGAAATTTTGTCAAATAAATCCAGGAAAATTCTAGCAAGTCACATATGTCACATATGATGAGCTTGCCAAGTTTCATCTCAATGCAAATAGTTTTGGTTCACAAAAGTTCCCCAAAAGCCTCTCCGTGCAGATCCAGCTTTGATCAACTTCACATTGCCAAGTGTCATCAAATGATCTCAAATTTTGTGGAAATGTTTAAAGACTCTAATAATGCACCCACGCCAAGTGGTGCATCAAGGAGAACCGTTCTACCTACTCAAATCCCATAAAATATGTTTTTGTTGATTTCAAGGGTTTGAAACTTTTGCATTGGCTACTTTCTCCAAATGAGCTGCAATTTTAACCACAATTATATTTGGTTATAACTAAAATTCTTGTTGAATTTCAAGGGTAATGGAAAAAACTATCTAGGGAAAACCAGAACAAAACACCTTCTGCTACAGTTTAAGGATCAATGATTTGAGTACCAAATGAATTCTCCTCGGGATCAAATTTTTACCACATCTTCTCCTAGTTCCTCTTTACCTCCAATAGCTTTGCCATGGCCATAACTCAATTTTTTGTGGATAAAACCTTAAGGTTCCTCCTATGGACATCTAGGGAAGCACTGCTCCCTCCCCCATTTCTTTTTATTCTGCCTCTCCCTTAACTCATAAGTGACCCAGAGCATCCCAGTAGAACCCAGGAGCTAGTGGACAAGTTAGGCCATGCGCAAGACGCTAGTGGCATGCCCTGGCATGCCAAAGGCATGCTTTGGAGCATGCTATAGTGCACTCCCGCACTGTAGCTTGTCCATTGTGAGGCATATGATGACCTAGGGCGACAAGGTCGTGTCCTCCGAGGTCCCTAGGTGTCCTCGACACTCCACCCTATCGTGCCCATCCTCCCTTGCACTCCTCGGTAGAGGTCACCCGAGCGTTGCCCCATGGACTCCGTCCATGGTGCGCCTCGGCCCTGCAATATAAGGCGCCTAAAGCTCCCTCAAGCACGGATGTCCCCTATCTCTCCCATGAAACTCCCCGAACAAACCCCCTTCTCCTCTCGTGCCTTATTTTCTCCTCCTGTTGCTGCCATGTTGCTGCCTTGGCCCCACCCAAATTCAATCTCTCCGGTCTCTCTCTCCCCCTCTGAGCTTCACAGGAACTTCTCCAACATGGGAACACTCCTCCTTTGCGCTTCATTCCCTCCTCTCGGTGGCCGAAGCATCAATTCCTATGGCAGCCTGCCATTGATATCTGCTCCAGCGAAAATGGAACCCCCAGGCAGGTGTGCCTCTTCGTGCCGGTCATGTAGGTGGTCGAAGCCTTGACAAAGGTGCCCCATGTCGTCGGAATGAGCATCGGCGCTCACTCGACCGACCTCCCATGCCCCTCCTCTGTTTCGAGCAGGAATATGAGGATGGCCTGCCAGGCGGGCCCCGACTATCAGTTGCCCACTGACCGGGCCCAATGCTTAAGTGAAAGCAACCTTCATTGTTTTTGCCTCCCTAAAAAGGAGGCACACTCCAAGGGAGTACGCCTTTGACGTCGCCCGACCCCCCACTCGACTGAGCTGCTGGGCCAACCCATATGCTGGTTCTGCACCCAGGGTGCAGTATAGCCCATTTTGGAATATTTATCTCTTTTTTCTTTTTCAGAAATATTGCAAAACTCATAAAAACATCATTTCATGTCCAAATTTGCTGATTCAAATTCCTAGAGACACTAAAAATCAGGCTCTATTTATCTAGCCATGGTGAACATTTTTCCAATACTTCGTTTCTATTGTCTCTATAAAATGGTCCCCTTCCTCATTTATTCCATCTAAGAAAACCGCTAGAATATTCATCACAACACCAAATCCAGTGAAACCAGTTTCTAAATGTTTGTAAAATCATGCCTTATTTAATGAGTGCCTCCACCTTATTGAACTACTCGAAAATCCTTACGGAATCATTGTCCCCTTCATTCCCACCTTATTGAACTATTGTAGAATCATTATTCCCTTCATTTACACCTTATTGAACTATTCAAAAATCCTTATTGATCCAAATCCAGTAGAGTCTCTTTGGTTATTTTTCTTAGAACCATAGGTGTCCAAGAAAAATGAAATTCATATTTTTAGAACACTTTTATGTTCTGACTTGTTGTGTTCCTTACTGTGATTGTTGTTGACATTAGTTGATGAAGTAGACAGATACTTGGAGAAGGACCAGAAGAATCGAAGACTTTGCTGAGACCTGCAAGCAACCCTTTGACCATGTTGATGAAACCGTTTTTATGCATATCATTATAGCACTTTACTTGTTGCATCAAAAGCATGATGATGTGGTGAAAACCTTGCTAGGTTGGTCTCTGATGCATTTCTTGTTGATACTTGCATTATGCAGGAATCTATTTCCCATTGATAGTTATGTGGGTGGGAAGTAGATAGGATGCTAAGTAGTCTCTATGCAAGTGGGACGGGGATATGCATAGATATGGAAACAAAAGTGATTTACCCTCAGGCGACCCTTGGGTTTGTCACTGCATTTATTCAGCTGCTTTACTATTCACTCTAGCGCTAGCTAGTCTCAGCCCGGGGCTAGCCGTTTGGCCCGATACATTCGTTTCCACAAGACGGCTTAGTAGCGTGTACGCTACCTAAGGCCCACTCTTTTTATCATCTACAGACCTAACCGCGGCTGTCCGTCTAGCAAGAGCGAAAGCCAGAGGTCACCACACACGAAAAATATCTAGGGAGAAAACGGCTTGGGTGACCCCGGTCTTTTCATTTGTCAGCATCTGCTCAGTCGAGTCTACTCCCAGAGTCTGAGTAATGTGCGCTCCATTTCATGGCCCACTCTTTGCCTCAGCTATAGACCGTCTCTCGACAGTCTGGCTGGCAAGAGGAAAAGCCAAAGAGTGGAGAGGACATGAAAATACTAAAGGGGGCTCGGACAAAACCGAGTAGGCACCATCTATATAAAACTCACACTACCAGAACCAAAAATTTGATATATTTGTGCCAACTAACTATGTATTTTTCACGAAATTTCCATGGGGAACCACCTCACCCGGAGGCTCGGAGGCTAGTCCTAGTAGGGTGCGCTAGTGCACCCCCGCTGGAAACAGACAACCGGCGAACTCCGCCTCCACCCCTGCCAGGGCTCCACTTCCAATAGCCGGCGGACTCCGCATCCTTGATCAGCAGGGCCCCGCACCCACCAGCCGGCGGAGCCCGCATTTGCGCCCGACAGGGCTCCATGTTCACTGGCCCGCGGACTCCACGCCAGCGTATGATAAGGCTCCCTCCCAATCAGCCCGCGGACTCCGCACCGACACATGGCAGGGCTTCTTTCCCACCAGTTGGCGGAGTCCGCGTCCATGACCGACGTCCTCGACACCACTGTCTGCTTCAACAATAGAGAAGACCCTCCGCCCGACTCTTCAAGTTGCCCGGAGGCTACACCAAGTGGGTGCGCAAGCGCCCCCCCCATTGGAAGCAAGCCGCATTGGCTCAACATTTCAAAACATCACGGTGGCCAATGCCCCCCAGTCCTCCTGCTCTAGCTGGCTCACTGACCCGTCTGGCTCCCCGCTCCGACTGCCTCCTCGCTTTGGATGGCTCCCAGGTTGGCCGGCTCCCAGGTCGGTCGGCTCCATGGTTCGGCTGGCTCCCTGGTTGGCCGGCTCCCCTGTCCGGCTGGATCTTCGTTTGGTGGGATCCCAGGTTGGCTGGCTCCCTAGTCCGCCTACTCCAGCTGGCTCCCCGCCCGTCTCCCTGGTTGGCTCCCCGTTTGGCTCCTCCAGCTGGCTACCTACGCGAATTCAACTACAACGTCCCATCGGACATGACATGAAGATACTATAGTATGTATCATGCATCACTTCGCATGTCATCTCCAAATAGTGTAGTAGGACATGTGGGCCTTTACTTGTCCCTGGGCCTCATTTTATAAGAGGCACCATCGGGTGCACTTGGCCAATAAGGCTTTTGCTTGGTGGCTAAGGCTCCCACTTGGCCACCAAGCCATGCCCACGACAAAAGGGACTCACATGCACACACAAGGGCCATGGCCTAGCCTCCTCACACTCTCTCAGGCTCTCTCCCATTCTCTCACTCTCACATGCACGAGGAATGAGGGAAGAGCTATCCCTCCTCAAATACAGCTCCAGGGGCAACTCTGTACCGCCATGAGATGCACCGCATACATCATCAGACATGTAGGATTAGGGGTGTTACATCAACGCGAGGGCCCCAAACCTGGGTAAACCACCACATACTACTATCCTATCTCGTCCCGGATCTTCCACGGTCGCCTTGCTCTCACCTCGATTAGCCACCCCGTGTCATATGTTGTGCGAAAACAATGACAGATTACTTGATCATAGTAATGGAAATTGGTGTCTTTACTATGATAGGATAGCCCTTTCAAGATTTTGGAATTATAGGAATTTTAGGGGATCATGTGAAACACAATGGATATTGGATTTGTATAATTAATGAATTTTGACTTGATTGATGGGATCCAGGGACCACTGGTAGGGATGGCAATTTTATCCATGGATCTGGATACCCACAGATACCCGACGAGGTTGGGCAAGGGTATGGAGCGCATTTTTGCCCATGGATCTGTGGATCTGGATACCCACAAACAGTCGGGTTGGGCACAATTGTAATTTTTTATCCCTGGATATCCAATGGATACCCGTATGACACATGGGCTCCTATGGTAGTGACACTAAACTAAGCAAATGTCCAACCCCAAGTCACTCACAGTCACAGAAGGTCAAACTCCAACCGATGTTTCCTAACCACCCACAACTTCACTAACATAATTATTAAACCTAATCTTAGTTACTGGACGATGATGAGTTAATTTGATCTTTGGAAGGCTTCATGCTAATTTTTATGCCCATGGAGCTCCATGGGTATCTGGATATCCAATGGGTTTGGGCATGGGCACAATTTGTGCCCATGGATGCTTTGATGGTGGGCAAAGGGTAGGAAGATGGGTCATGGGTTGGATATGGACCGGCTCCACCCATTCCAAACCCGACCCATTGCCATCTATGACCACTGGATTGAATTGGTAGGAAGGAAGCAATGTATTGGATTGATATACTACATGTTTCCTTAGGATAGAGATACACTACATTCGACCTTGGATGGATGATGAGCACTTGGATTTGTGATGTTCAAATTCAAGCTTAGTAGCTTGTATGCTCTACCCATGTTTTTACATAGGAATACCAATACATGTGATTTTGGGGATAGTTAGCATGCATGATTTGGTTTAGACCTCTGAAGATTGGAATTGACCTATATGAAAGGATGCTTTCGATAGCATAAGGTGATTTTGATTAGAGGATTAGATAGAACTATTGGCATACAAGAAACTGTGCTCAAGGATAAGATGATAAATGTTCACTCACATCCTAAGATCATTGAAACCCCTAAACTTTACCAAGCCATAGAATGGTTAACTTTTGACTGTTGGCTTTGGCTCTAAGTTGAAAGACTTGAGTGAATACTTCACCTTGACCATCACCAATCATGTTTACAACCTCACCCCTCCAGAGCCATAACCAAAGTGGGACAAATTATCATTACTAGCCTCTTCCGGTCCAATCAAGGAGGTGACCCTAACTATGACCTAGTGGACTACCTGCCAAAGGTAGTCCTCCCCACTTGTCCAAACCTCAAACTTCGGGGATTACATGGCCGTTCTATACTTTTGTATAGCCAGCTTATATAAAACCTCTCAAAAACCTTCTCGATGGGAGAACCCGTTTTGCTACCGAATCTCTAAGGTAAGCCTTAGGGACAAGACTCAACCCAAACCTTCACCACAAGTCGGTATGAAGAGACAAGAAAGCCAAACACTCTAAAATATTATGAGAGTGTGCGTCTGCAATTACGAATACATATAGCCAACAAGAAAGTGTAATTGACTAGAGAGTGTGCCTAGATAACTTTCTGAAGTGGAAGATCTCGATGAGAAGCCTACAGGTACAAGCTTAAAGACTCACATAAATGAAGACCATGTGCGAGTGAAGATCATATTCTTGTAGAAGCCAACGATTTCCACGTCACCAAAAAGCTACAACAAGGCTTGACCCATCTAGTCTAGCACGAGACATCATGATGACACTAACCAACAATGCTAACCCCTAGGGTCAGCACACAGGCACACTACTTTTCCATGTATTACAACTTTGGAAATATACGCGCAAGACAGACCCCTTGACCAAACCTTGTTCATCGAGCCATGGCCCCAACTGGGCCTGACTTGGCGGTAAACCTCTAATCACACTTTGGATGTTCAAGGACGACGTACCAGAAGACACACCATCGAGTATTCCACAAACTGTCAGGGTAACCACCCCGAAGAGGAGGGACCTTGGAACGAGGAGATGTTGCTTGCCAACAAGAGATGCCTTTCGGGACATCCGATGTTCGCGACATTTTCCATGTTTCACAACTACGGGAGTGTCTCCAAAGTTCCCAACAACCCCCGACCTCTACGAGGATATCGATCATCCCACCATCGACCTATTAGGAATACCTAACTTATCACAAGAGCACGACTCACACCTTAGATGGAGCCAATCGTTGTACTCAAAGCCGTGCCGTCGAGTACTTCAAGGTCTAGTGGAGGAACCACATCGAAGCAGAAACAACCTGGGAGCATGAAGACTACCTCAGATCCAACTTTTCGTATCTCTTTAGCTCCTAGATTAGGAATCTTGGGGACAACATTCTTATAAGTGAGGTAGGCCTATCACACCCTGTGTTTTGTGTCACATAACAATGTTAATAAAGCTTAAAAATTAGGAACCAATTTTGTATGTGTGTGCTTGTGATGCGTGACTTGTTTGTTACTCCCTCCGTTCCTTGATATAAGGTGTATAGATTGTTGAGAAAATCTCAAAATATAAGGTGTATTGCATTGCACCACTCGTTTGGATATATTTTATAGGAATTTGATTACATTTTCTTATATCATGCAAGCTCTTGTATTTTATGATCTCCATTAGTCAGGTGTAATCTTGCCCAAAACTTGTGAATTTTTTCCTCCATGTGCGTTCTTTAATATTCGTGCCAAAAACTATACACCGTATATCTAGGAACGGAGGGAGTATTTTCTTGCTTGCTTGTTTGTGCTATAATTCATAAAAATTCGTCCTACTCTCCAAACTCATCTCCTTGATCCAAATCCTTTCCCAACGATCATGCCATGTGTATAGGACATAAAACTATTTTTATACAAAAATATTTTGGCCAAAAAGCATTTATACAATTTAGGTTTTGGAAAACCACTCACTTAAGACTTGAACTACAAGTCCTTAAATTAAGGTATATAAATTCTTTAAAAAATTATATTTGAAACCTATTATGTATATGACTTTCCCAAACAACAAAATTAATATTTTGAAAGGTTATTTTTTATATTTCGTTTAAATGTTTTTTCTTAAGACCAGAAATGATCTTTTGTATGGATTTTTTTTCTCTATTTCAAAGTATTTGAGAAAATTTAGGAAAATTTAGTGGAAGTATATATGTTTCAAAATATTGGACAAAACCCTCCAAAGCCATTTTTGGATATTTCAAGTATTTGAAATATTTGTATAAGAAATATTGTCAAATAAATCCAGAAAAATTCTAGCAAGTCACATATGCCTCAGATGATGACTTTGCCAAGTTTCATCTCAATACAAATAGTTTTGGTTCACAAAAGTGCCCCAAAAACCTCTTTGTGCAGATC
The DNA here is from genome assembly GCA_022496015.1 of Hordeum marinum. Lineage (NCBI taxonomy): Eukaryota > Viridiplantae > Streptophyta > Magnoliopsida > Poales > Poaceae > Hordeum > Hordeum marinum. The sequence continues at coordinate 209,790,384 of CM039675.1, read as the reverse complement.
CAACTTTGATCAACTTTACATTGCCGTGTTTCATCAAATGAGCTCAAATTTTGTGGACATGTTTAGATACTCTAATAATGCACCTACACCTAGTGGTGCATCAAGGAGAACATTTCTACTCTCTCAAATCCCACCGAATCTATTCGTGTTGATTTCAAGGGTTTGAAACTTTTGCATTGGCTACTTTCTCCAAATGAGCTGCAATTTTGACCACAAGTATATTTCATTCTAACGCACATTCTAGTGAAATTTAAAGGGTAATGGACTAAACTAGCTAGGCCAAAGTAGAACCAAACACCTTCTGCTAAAGTTATAGGATGAATGATTGGAGCACCAAATGAGTTCTTCTTGGGATCAGATTTTTACCACATATTATCCTAGTCCACCTTTACCTCCAATAACTTTGCCATGGCCATAACTCAATTTTTGGTGGGTAAAACCTCAATGTTCCTTCTATAGACAACTAGCGCAGCACTCCTCCCCCATTTCTTGTTTGCCTGCCTCTCCGTTAGCTCCTAAGTGACCCAGAGCACAGTACCACCCAGGAGCTCGTGGAAAAGTTTGGCCATGCATAGGACGCCGGTGGCATGCCAAAAGCATGCTTGGGAGCATGCTATAGTGCTCTCCCGCACTGTAGCTTGTCCATTTCGAGGCATGTGACGACCTATGGCGACGAGGTCGTATCCCTCGTGGTCGCTTCGGTTTTCTCCACACTCAACGCTGTCGTGCCCATCCTCCCTTGCCCTCTTCTCCCCCAAACAGAGCTCTCCTGAGCGCCGCCCGTGGACTCTGTCTATGGTGTGCCTCGGCCTAACAATATAAGGCGCCCCTCGAGCTCCCTCTCATGCGGATGCCCCCCTCACTCTCTCTCTCTCTCTCCTATGAAACTCCTGGAAGCAACCCCCTTCCCATCCTGTGCCTTATTCCTCCTATTATTTCCACCATGTTGCTGCCTTGTTCCCACCCAAATTCAAGCTCTTAGGTGACTCTCTCCCCCTATGAGGTTCATCGGAAAATCTCTAGCATCGCCACACTCCTCCCCCATGCTTCATTTCCTCCCCCGTTGGCCGGAGCATTGATTACCATGGCTTCCCGTTGCCAGTATCCATTGCGGTCGAAACCTGACCCGCTCTAGTGCCCTCAGCGAAAACAGTACCCCCAGCCAGGTGCACCTCTTTGTGCAGGTCGTGTAGGTGGCTGGAGCCTCGTTGGAGGTGGCCCATGCCATCGGAACGAGCGCCGACGCTCGCTCGCCCGACCTCCCCTTCCCCTCCTCTATTTCGAGCGAGAGGTAGGAGGAGGGCCTGCCAGGCAGGCGTCGCCTATAGATGGCCCAATGTCCAGGCCTGACACTTAAGTTGAAGCGGCCTTCGCCATTTCCACCTCCCTCGAAAGGAGGCACACTTCGGGGCAGTATGCCTTCAACATCGCCCGAGCCCCCACGCGGCTGAGCTGCTGGGCCAACCCAGTTATTGGTTGTACGCCTAGTGCACGATATAGCCCATTTAATTATATTTCTCTCCTTTTATTTTTCAAGAAGCTTAAAAAACTCATAGACACATTATTTCAAATCAAAATTTGATGATTCAAATTCCTAGAGACTCCAAAAATCATGCTCTATTTATTTAGCCATGGTGAACATTTTACCAATGCTTTATTTGTGTTGGATCTATTAAATGGCCCCCTTCCCCATTTATTCCATCTTAGAAAACCCCTAGAATATTCATCACAACTCCAAATCTAGTGAAACCAATTTAAATATGTTTCTAAAATCAAGGCTTATTTAATGAGTGCCTCCACTCATTTTTGTAAAAATGTATTATGTACATTGCTTGTAGTATCATTATGCCCTTCATTTCCACCTTATTGAACTATTAAAAAAAATCCTTATTGATCCAAATCAAGTAGAACCTCTTTTGTTATTTTTCTTGAAACCAGAGGTGTCAAAAAAATCAATTCCTATCTTTAGAACACTTTTATGTTCTGCCATGTTGTGTTGCTTATTGTGATTGTTTTCGGTGTTAGTTGTGTCGCTTATTGCTTACCTTGAGTAATTAATGAATGGCGAGTCATGGAAGAAGCGAAAGTTCCCTTGGTGTTGTGAGCAAAGAGTGCAACCTCTGTAGAGTATCAAACTATTCGTATAGATGTTCCCATGGTCAAGAACAATTGGGTGGTCCATCTTAAACTACGTCTAGTGTTTTACAAAACTTGGGTATGTGAAAGAAAACCTTTCTATGACAGATGGTTTGTGGAGATGATGAAATTAGAGTTGAGATACTCTATTTATATTGATACCTGTAACATGCTCATATGGATATCCGCAACCTACTGATCCATGATTTATAAAATGATAGGACATGTCATTGCACTCAAAAACTAGCTTTCCACAAAAATACCAACTTCGTGTTAAGCATTGCATGTTATTCTGCTTTCAAACATGGGTTGCTTGCGAGTACATTCAAAGTACTCATTAGCTTATCCCTGGTTATTTAATTGTCCAGGTATGGAAGTACAATAATTTGATGAAGAGTACCTTGGTGACGAATATGCGAATTAGGAGGCTTTCCAGTCAGAATGCCAGTAGTGTTAAGGCAGATAAAATGGGTCCAAGTTATCACTGGAGATATCCGCCGTGAGTGTTTATTTGATGATTGGCCTTCATGGCCCTATTTATGTAAGATTTGACTATCATGGTCATATATGTGTAAGATGGTTTGCAATGGATGTAGGACTCTTGATATTCAGTTCAGTGTGTTCAGCGAGCATTGTTCCCGGGATTAGTATACATGTCCATTTGAAGGCTTAGACTTTTGTGGTCCCCACAATATTTTTTAACTTGATGAAAACAAGATAGATCTGTTATTATTAGTGCCAACCTTTCAAAGCATGAACAAAAGAGATTACCTAAAATAGTGAAGAAGCACCATGGTGTCATCGGATATACTCTGGATAATCTTAAGGACAGTAATCCCACCTTATGCCGACACAAGATTAATAAGGAACCAAATGCTAGACCAGTCATTAATCATCATCATCGGCTTAATCCTAAAATGAGGGATGTGGTAAGAACTGAAATACTAAAGCTTCTGGAGGTAGGTGTAATTGATCCCATAACTGGCAATAGATGGGTAAGTCATGTTCATCGTGTACCTAAGAAAGGAGGCATTATCGTTGTTCCTAATGATAAAAATGAACTTACCCTACAAATAATTGTAGCTAGTTATAGGATGGTAATTGATTTCAACAAATTAAATAAATATATTAGAAAATATCATCACCCCTTGCTTTTATTGATCAAATGTTAGAAAGATTGTATAATCATACACATTTTTGCTTTTTAGATGGATATTCTGTTTTTCTCAAATACCTTTAGAAAAAGAAGATCAAACGAATACCTCCTTTACTTGTCCTTTTGGAATCTATGCTTATAGATGTATGCCTTTTGGTTTGTTCAATGGGCTTGCTATCTTTCAAACATGTATGCCTGTTATTTTCTCTAACTTTCGTGAAAAGATTGTTGAGGTATTCATGGATGTTTCTTCTGTTTATAGAACCTCTTTTGATTATTTCTTAAACAACCTTGATCAAGTTATGCAATGATGTGAATAAACTAATCTTTTCTTGTATTGGGAGAAGTGCCACTTTACGGTGAATGAGGGTATAGTCCTTGGGCATAAGACCTCTGAAAGAGGTACTGAGGTAGATAAAGCTAAAGTTGATGCAATTGAGAAAATGCCATGCCCTAAAGATATCAAATGTATAAGAAGTTTCCTTGGACATGCTACTTTCTATATAAGGTTCATTAAATATTACTCTAAAATTTCTAAGCCTCTTACCAATCTTTTGGAAAAAGATGTTCCATTGTTTTTAATGATGATTGTGTAGAAGCCGTTGAAATACTAAAGGAAGACATAATTTCTGCATGTATTGTTCAACAACCTGAAGAGAACCTACCCTTTTAAATAATGTGTGACACTAGTGATTATGTCGTTGGAGCTATTATATGGCAAAGATTCGATAAGAAATTGAATGTTATTCATTATGCTAGTAAAACTCTAGACAATGCTCAAAACAATTATGCCACTATTGAGAAAGAATTTCTAGTAGTTGCGTTTGCATGAGATCAATTCAGATTATATATTTTTACTCTAAAGTAATAATTCACACCGATCATGCTACTATTAAATATCTTATGGGAAATATAGATACTAAACCTAGACTGATTAGGTGGTTTTTTTAATACATGAGTTGGATTTGCATATTTTTATAAGAAGGGAGTTGAAAACCCTATAGCCGATAATTTTCCTAGGATGGAAATGTTCTTGATGACCCACTGCCTATTGATGATAATTTTCCTAATGAGTAATTAGTAACTACTAATTTGACCCATTGTTATAAAACCTTTCAATTCTCGCAATAGTCCTTAGTATACAGACTATGCTAATTACATTGTTGCCAAATATATATATCACCCAATTCACATACCAACAAAAGAAAAAGTTCTTCTTTGACTTGAGACATTACTTTTGGGATGACCCACATTTATATAAAGCCAATTCACATACCAACAAAATAAAAAGTTCTTCTTTGACTTGAGACATTACTTTTGGGACGACCCACATTTATATACAGAAGGAGTAGATGGTATTATTAAATGTTGTGGACGTGAGCTTGAACAGGAACAAATCCTACAGAAGTGTCATTCCGAAGCTTACGGAGGACACCATGCAGGGACATAACTTCACATAAGGTATTATAGTCTGGTTTTCCTTGGCCTACTCTCTTCAAGGATGCATGTAAGTTTGTCATTTCTTGTGACGAATGTCAAAGAATTGGTAATATTGTTAGACGTCAAGAAATGCCAACAAATTATTCACTCATTACTAAGCCATTTGATGTTTTGGGCTTTGATTATATAGGACCTGTTCCTTCCTCTAATAGATACAATCATATTTTAGTTGTTGTTGATTATGTTACTAAGTGGGCAGAAGCTATTCTAACTATTAGTGTTGATCACAACGCCTCTATTAAAATGCTTAAAGAAGTTAACTTTCCTAGGTTCGGAGTCCCTAGATATTTAATGATGATGGTGGTTCACATTTTATTTATGGTGCATTTGTAAACTCTTAGTTAAATATGATTTCACTCATATATTTGCCTCTCCATATCATCCTCAATCTAGTAGTCAAGTTGAATTGCACAATAGAGAAATAAAATTAATTTTGCAAAAGGCTGTTAATATATTTAGGAAGAATTAGCAAAAGAGCCCGTGCGTAGCAACGAGAGATAAAATAACACACACTATGTACTCAAGAACCATGATTCAAGACCCTAATAGCTCCAAGTCCTTTATTTTCACATGTTATCTCATTTGTGTATCCAACGGTGGCCTGAGTGTTGACACAACCAAAATGCATTTGAATGTGGTCCATGCTATGCCATCTCTCTCTCTCTCTCTCTCTCTCGCACTCGCTCGGAATAAAATGTGAAATATGCAAATATCCAATTCCGATCCTAGGCTCATATGCACTTGGTTAATAATAAAATCAAAACAAATACAAGATTTTTTTTAAAGAATTCTATTTTTCGCGTGAAAGATATTTTAGTGTGTGAGGTGCATGCCAAATTTCAAAGCATTTGGTCATATAAGTAGGTCTCTGCAAAAGTAACAAAATCGGGTCCAAACAGTGCACAAATAGTAAACCTTTTCACAAACCTAAAATTTGTGTCTTTTGTCGAGAGGAACTCATACATTCAAAATGCTTTAAAATTTGGAATGAACATCATGCACTCAGTCATCTTTCTCCACAAAAATAGTTTTTTTGATTTTTTTAGTATTTTTAACAAGTTGTTTCTTCACTCCCGGGCTCATATGAGCGTGGGAGCCAAAACGCCTCTCAGAAATGTGTTGTTTCCCTCCATAAGGTTTTTCAGAGGTGTGGTTATGTGAGGTCACTGACTCATAAGTCGTTGTCAATGAATGCACATGTATAGTGATCCCAGAGATCAATGCTCATTGAACACACAGAAGATGAATAACAAGAGTCTTACATCCATACATACCGTCTTACAAAAATTATGACCATTATGGTCAAGTCTTACATAAATAGGGCCATGAAGGCCAAACATTCAACTTAAACTCTTAGCTGAAATCTTTAACGATAGCATGGACCCATGCCATGTGCCTTAACCCTACATGTATTTAGACTGAGAAGCGTTCTAATTCACATGCTTGTCACCAAGGTACCGATACTTGTGATCTGCTTTGGATGTTTCCTCGAAGAGGAGGGGGTGATGAAACATACTATAGATAAGTATTTCCCTCAGTGAGAACCAAAGTTATCGAACCAATAGGAGGATTACATAACTTCTTGTCTTCTACGCCCTCACACAGAGGAGCACACACTTGCACCCAACACGGGAAAGAGGGTTGTCAATCCCCTTGAACTCATTACTTGCAAGCAAATAAGTAGTGCGCATGATAGTTGATAAATATAAAGTGGAAAATAAATAAAAAGTAAATAATAGAAAAAAGGAAATAGTAGCATTTGTAAATATATATGTGAATAGACCAGGGGGCCATAGTGTTCGCTAGAGGCTTCTGTCTCGAAGAAGGCATACAGTGGGTAAACAAATTACTGTTGGGCAATTGATAGAACAACACATAGTTATGCAATATTCATTCATGGCAACGATAATTAAATATAGGCATCACGTTTGTAAGCAAGTAGACTAACTCCTTTCTGCATCTACTACTATTACTCCACCCATCGACCGCTATCCAGCATGCATCTAGAGTATTAAGTAAAATGGAGTAATGCTTGGAGAAAAATGACATGATGTTGACAAGGTAAATCCAATTAATATGAATTAACCCCACTGTTATATCCTTAGTGGCAGCAATACAAATACATGTCATTAGGGTTGAGCACCGCAAGATTGAATGCACTACAACGCACATCTCCCACTAAAGATAAATTAATCTAGTTGGCCAAACTACATCAATACATCGGAGAGAATTACAAAGCTATCGTATATTCATGCATATATATGAAAATACCAGCAAGGAACTCAAAATAATCTCATGAATAATCTGAACGTAAACCCACAATTCATCGGATCCCAACAAACGCATTGCACAAAGTGATTACATCAAATAGATCATCGCGAAGATATGATGGACTTTGTATTGAAGAACAGAGAGAGAGATAGCCATCTAGGTACTCGATATGGACCCATATGTTTGTGGTTAACTACTCACACATCACCATGGGAGCAACAAGGTTCATATAGAGGCCCTCCATGATCGATCCCCCTATGGCAGGGCACCGAAACAGGGCTCCAGATGGGCATACAACGGAATAGAGACTTGCGACGGTGGAAAAAGTGTTTCGAGAGGCTACTTAGGGTTTTCAGAATATACGATAATTTATAAGCCGGAGTACGAGGTCAGGGGATCCGGGAGGGAGCCATAAGATAATAGGGCGTGGCCATCCCCCTTGGGCGAGACCTATTGGCTTTTGGGGGCCCTATCACTACTAGAATCAGCAAATTTGCATCATTTGCATAGCACCGTCACCCGTTTTTGAAAACTTGCATCCATTCATAGTCGCCGGTTCTCTCCATTCTTGTCGTTGCCCGTTTCGAGACCAACCACACATGCACGCGCCCACAACATCGTTAAAAAAACCCGTTTTGTAAGCACGCAAAATATATTCTCGGATTGGGTCAAAACCTGGCGTGCGGTCTTATTATAGCATGGGTAGACCGCCTGCCAAATTTCGTCGCATTCTGAGTTCGTTTGATACCCGAACGATCAACCATAGCAGTGCAGTCATCCGTTATTTCTCGGACATTTCGGTGTTTTCAAAACTTGTGTCATGGGCCACCACTTCCCTCTCATCGCCACCTTAGCCCACTTCACACATAGCCCACCACCCTTGCCCTGATCCTTCCGTCCGATTGCGATCGCACGGCCGAAATCGGCTCTGAAAACCCCCTAACCTAGCCCCTTTCCTATTTAAACACCCCTAGCCTGCCTAATTGGGCAACCCTAGCCATTTCCTCATTTTCCGTGCGCCCCAATCATCACCGAGCCGCCAACCTCTTCCCTCTAGCCGTCGAGCCCGCCCAGGCCCATCTGAGCATGCCCCGGGCCCGAAAAGCCGTCGCCGCCCGAGCTCCCTATGCCCGAGCAGATCGAGGGAAGGAGCCCTCGATCCAGCGCACAACAGCTCCTTCCGTCGGCTCGCCGGTAGCCGGAGCCCGAGGCTGCCGCCTCACCGGAACCCTCACTACCCTTCTCCTCCTCCCTTCCCTCTCCTCCTTTCCCTTCTCCTTCCCCCGCGCCTCACCTCCGCCTCTCTTCCCCGCAGGTTAGCCCTGCTGCCATGGATGCCTAGCTCCGCCGCCGTCCCTTGCTCGCCGCCGGCCACCTTCGGTCGCCGGATCCGGTGGCCCTCGGCCGAATCTGTCAGTCCCTAAGCTCGCCACGCCTCTTCCCCTCGCCGGTGCTCAGCCAACCGCCGGCGCCGTCCCGACTTCCCTCGATCCAGGAGGGATCAGGGAAGGACGACGCCGCTCCCGCTCGCCGTTGACCCATGGGTGGGCCAAGGCCCAGGCTCTCCTGCGAGGCCTAGCTCACCTCGCCTTGCCAGCCCAGCCAGCAACCGGCCCACGAGGCCCACGGGTGAGAGCCCCCGTTGCCCGCTAACCCCCGCCCATGCGCATGTTTAGATATCCAACGCCCATGTCCTATTGGGCCAGTTCCCAGATTTGGCCCGTGGACATTTTTTTCCAGTTCTACGAATTTTGGTAATTAAACTGTGAATTGCAGAATTACAGAAACCCCCCTCTTTTTAAAAAGCTCATAAATAATTAACCGTGCATCACATGTAAAAACTTTATATATGAAACTTGACTAGAATTTCGTGTAGATTCACAATAACCCACTCTCACATGTGTTTAAAATGTTTAAACTTGCTGTTTGCATTGATTTGCATAAATGCCATGTTAAAATGATTTATTTCATAACTACTAAACCGTAGCTCCGATAAAAATGTTCCACATATGTAACTTGACTGGAAAAATGTGTAGAATCACATGGTGACATTTAGTTTTCTGTTTAACAACTTTGAAATTTGTTTATAACAGATATGGACCAAATTCATAATTAGCATATGGGGTTGTTTCTGAAATGATATATATTGCTTCTGGCCTCATTTAAAATGCCTAGATGTTGTAGTTGTTTATGCTTCACCGTTTGCCATGTTAAACAACATTTAATATTGATGGGTACATAAACAAGACTCAACTAAATACTTGATCGTGGAGTTTCGTCAATATGCAACTCGTTGCATATTGAGCTTCACTTAATATGTAGTAGTTGTTTGTTGTTCTTGTCATGCCATTCCTTGCATATTAAATCGGACATGGATCATAATGTCCGTGCATCATATCATGCATATGTTGTGGTGTACCTTGTATTGATTGTTGTTTCCGGTTTGCTTCTTCTTGATAGAGTTCCGAAAGCGTTCGGAGTGTGTGGATTCATTCGACTACGTTGGCTCGTCTTCTTCATGGACTCGTTCTTCTTCCGAGCGGGATCTCAAGCAAGATGTCACATTTTCCTGGATACCACTACTATCATTGCTATGCTAGTTGTCCCACTTTTATCGTTATGTCGCGCTACCTACCACTTGTTTGTTAAGTCTCCCAACATTGCCATGATGAACCTCTAACCCCTCCACATCCCAGCAAACCATTGTTTGGCTATGTTAATGCTTGGTTAGCCTTCTTATAGCGTTTCTAGCTGCAGGTGCAATTGCTTCCATGTGACAACATGGACATTTTGATATCACAATATTGCCGCTATTTAATTTAATGCACTTATACATGTGGTAAAGGATGGAAGGCTTGGCCTTTTGCTCGGTGTTTTGTTCCACTCTTGCCGCCCTAGTTACTTGTGAACTGGTGTTATGTTCCATAATTGAGCGCTCCTAACATGCTCGTGGTTGTTATGGGGACCCCCCGATTTTCGTTTTCGGATAAAGCTTGTCTGGCAAGGCCCAACATTGGTACTATTTGCTTAATAACAACTAAAATTTGCATAGGGCATGATCACCCCGTGGATTAATCAACAACCTAGGCCAGTGCTCCTCATGAGTGTTGGTCCAAACTAGAGCACTGTGCAGGGCCACCCCAGGGGAACTTGGGAGATTTCTATCAGGCCACTGTACGCGTAGCTCATCTGCCGTGCCCTGAGAACGAGATACGCGTCTCCTATCGGGATTGTCGGCATGTCGGGCGGCCTTGCTGGACTTCTTTTACCTTTCTCGAATATCTTGCGTGAGGAACTCTGATCTTCTTCGGGCTATCTCGAGGTGTCAGATTTCCTTTGGAATTTCCTAGGATGATCACGAGATCCGTGGTCGAGGTTATTCCCGCGGCGTGTGGTTAATTTGTGATGGATGAGTTGGAGCACCCCTGTAGGGTTAAATCTTTTCGAGAAGCTGTGCCAACGGTTATGTGGCAAACTTGGATACTTTGTTTAACAGCCGGTCATAGCAAACTTGAAGTAAACTCTAATAAAATACACCAACTGTGTGCGTAACTGTCACTGTCTCTTCTCGTGAGCCCTTATCCGAGAGAGAACACGATGGGGTTATGATTGACGTAAGTAGGTGTTCAGGATCAGTTAGTGATCATTACTAGTTCATGTCCGTTATGCGTAGACCACCATACTTTACTTTCTGTACTCGTAAGTTAGCCACTCAAACAAATGCTTAGTTGCTTGCTGCAGCCTCACCAATTAACCATACCTCACCCATTAAACTTTAATAGTCTTGATACCCTTGGAAATGAGATTGCTGAGTCCCTATGGCTCACAGATTACTACAAAAATAGTTGCAGGTACAGGTAATGCGATGCTTTGATGTGAGCACGTTGCTTGTTTGATTTGGAGTTCTTCTTCTTCAACAATCTAGGATGGGTTCCAGGCGGCAACCTGGGATAGCAAGGATGGATGTCATTTTGTTGTTTGTTTTCGTCCGTAGTCGGACCCTGCTCTTCTGTATGATGTTTGAACATGTTGTTGTGTTGATGTGATATTGATGTAGCTGTGGCGAGTGTAAGCCAATTCCATATACTCATCTCTTCTGTACATGTACTTGTAATGATATCCATTCTTGCAACATGACGAGATGCACTTCTATCCCTGTCAAGGCCCTCATGCCGAAATAAGGATAGGACCGCATCTTGGGCATGACAATATCTCAAGACGAAGAGTGTTCGGAATTACTTCAATACTTGTCATGGTGAGGCGTCCGGGGTACCACCATGGTTTAGTATCATTGTGAGTTCGACGATTCGAGTTAGATGAATTTGCGAAAGCCTCTGGTTTTGTGTTGAAGGATTACTAGTTGTGTGAGATATTTCCTCCTTGTATCCCCCACACCGGATTCCATAACCAGAAAGTCTTCGGAAGTTCTTAGGTGGGAAATCTTGTAGTTATCTAGGATCATCTTCTTCAGATGTATGTGGGCATATAGATTTGTTCCGAGCTACATTGGCTTAATACTTTTGTGTTATTGCAAGTGGTTTCTAATATCTGATGATGTTATCATAAACCAAAGAAGCATTCTTACTAATTCTTCAGTAGGAAGGCTATGATGTTAATTGTTCAATTTCTTTCAAGCATTTGATTCAGCTATTGAATTCATCTTTTCAATGAGGTGCTGATGTTCTTGTCCATCTTCAGGATGGCTCCACCAACTCGCAACAATCCGGGTCGTGGTGAGGAGCAGGCTGATGTTCCACCACCCCCGCCTCCGCCTCCTCCTCTAGAAGCTTGACAAGCTGTGACGGCCGCAACCAATGCGAACACTCAGATGTTGCTCAGGCTGTTGCAAGAAAGAGATCAGGGTTGGTAAGGCTTTCAAGGGAATTTTCAGAATCAACCTCGGTTTGCGATGCTCAATCAGTTCCTTGCCAACCATCCCAAGTCTTTCACCTATTGTGAGCAGTCTTTTGATGCTGATGATTGGCTCCGTGATATGAGTAAGCATTTTGAGTGCAGCAATGTCAGGCCAGAGGACTTTGTCAGATTTGCATCGTTCCAGCTCAAGGGTCAGGCAGCTAATTGGTGGTAGCAGTACAAGGATTCTAGGGGCGATCGTGTTGTTACTTGGGACGATTTCAATCGTGACTTCAGGGCCCATTACATTTCGACAAGCTTTGTCGAGGAGTTGCGTGAGAAGTTCAGGCACCTGAAGCAGGGAAGCAAGTCTGTCTATCAGTACAACATCAAGTTCTAGAATCTAGCCCGCTATGCTAAGCAAGATGTTCCAGATGACAAGGCAATGATCTATCAGTTCAGAGGTAGTCTCAAGGATGAGCTTCTCCCAGGCCTAGTTCTTCAAGAGCCTCATGAGTTTGATCAGTTCTACAACATGGCTTTGAAGGTCGAGGCAACTCAGCTCAAGTTGGAGAACTCAAGGAAGCGTTCAAGGGATTCATATTCGTCTTCTTCCAGCTCTCAGATGGTTCCTAAGCAGCAGAAGTATTGGGTGCCAAATCCTCCTCCATTTCGTCCTCCTCAGCAGCAGAAGCAGTTCGGTGGCCATGGTTCTTCCCACCCACCCAACCCAGGATTTCAGCAGAGACCCCAGGTGTCCAAGGCAGTTCTTTTTCCTCCTCCAAGCAATGTTCGTCCGCTTTCTGAGGTGACTTGTCACATGTGTGGCCAGAAGAGTCACTATGCCAACAAGTGCAACCAGCGGTGTCTTCCGCCTCCTCATCCAGTCAGGCCTCCAGGCAATGCAATGGTGAAGTATAATCCCAAGTCAGCAAGGGTGAACATGGTGAATGCAACTAAAGCAGAGCAGTCTCATGATGTGATTATGGGTAATCTCTCAGTCAATTCTTTTCCTGCAAAAGTTTTATTTGACACTAGGGCATTGCATTCATTCATTTCAAAACCTTTTGCAACCAAGCATCATGTGCATCATGAGCAGTTGCCTAAGCCTGTGTCAGTTGTTTCCCTTGGTGTTTTCATGAATGCAAAGATGGTAGTTCCGGATGTTTCTCTCAAGATGGGCAGTTATTCTTTTCTGGCTTCTCCAATTGTTCTCGGTAATTCCGATATTGATCTCATTTTAGGCATGGACTTCCTGGCTATGAACAAGGCTTATGTTGATTGTCAAGCAAAAGAAGTCAAGCTGACTCATCCTTCAAAAGATGTGCTTATTTTCGCGGCTCGCGATGACACAATCCGTCTCTTGCTCTTAATGAGAAGGGTGAAATCTTGGCGATTTCTCAAATTCCGGTGGTTAATGAGTATGGAGATGTCTTTCCAGAAGAATTGACAGGAATGCCACCGCACCCGCCAGTCGAGTTCGTGATTGATCTCGAGCCCGGGACTGAACCGGTTTGCAAGCGCCCTTATAAACTTGGCCCCGAAGAGCCGAAAGAGTTGAAGAAGCAGCTAGATGAACAAGAACGTCTGGGTCTGATCATACCAAGTTCTTATCCATGGGGTTGTGGTGTTCTATTTGTCAAGAAGAAGGATGGCACAGACCGGCTTTGTGTCGATTACCGTCCATTGAACAAGAAGACAATCAGAAACAAGTACGCACTTCCCAACATCAATGAGTTGTTTGAGCAACTAAAAGGTGCCAAGGTTTTCTCGAAGCTTGACCTTCGCATGGGTTATCATCAGATTCACATTCGCGAAGAAGACATTCCTAAGACCGCTTTCAGGACGAGTTTTGGCTCTTATGAGTACACCGTCATGTCGTTCGGTCTTGCAAATGCTCCTCCAACCTTCTCAAGAATGATGACCTTCATTTTCTCTCCTTTCAAGAATGAGTTCATCTTGGTCTATTTGGATGATATCCTTGTGTTCTCGGAGACAGAAGAAGAGCATGGAGAGCATCTCTGCCTTGTGCTTGACAAGTTAAGAGAGCGTCGATTCTATGCCAAGTTTTCCAAGTGTGAGTTTTGGCTCACTGAAGTGGTGTACCTTGGGAATGTGATCTCTATCGAGGGAATTAAAGTGCACACTGAGAAAGTTGAGGCAATCTTGAAGTGGGAGCCTCCTCAGAATGTGAAGCAGCTTCAGAGTTTCCTCGGGCTTGCTAGTTATTACAGAAGATGCGTGGAGAACTTCTCTCAAATTGCTAACCCTCTGTCCAATCTCCTTCAGAAGAGTGTTAAGTATGTTTGGTCTCCTGAGTGTGATGTGGCATTCAATACGCTCAAGCAGAGACTGACTTCAGCTCCAGTTCTTGTTCCTCCTGAGCAGTCAAAGCCTTTCGAAGTATTCTGTGATGCTTCTCTCCAAGGTCTTGGTGGTGTTCTCATGCAAGATAAGAAGATTGTTGCTTATACCTCGCGTCAGTTGAAGCCTGCCGAGAAGAACTAACCCACTCATGATCTCGAGTTGGCGGTAGTTGTGCATGCTCTAATGACTTGGAGGCATTTGTTGTTGGGTAGATCAGTTAAGGTGTACACCGATCACAAGAGCTTGAAGTACATTTTCACTCAACCCAATCTTAATCTTCGACAGTCTCATTGGGTGGAAATGCTTGAGGACTTCAATCCAAGCATTGAGTATACTCCTGGAAAAGCAAATGTCATTGCAGACGCGCTCAGCCGTAAGGCATACTGCAACAGTCTCATCCTGAAGCCTCTTCAACCTGAGCTTTGTGAAGCCTTCCGCAAGCTCAACCTTCAAATGATTCCGCAAGGATTTCTTGCCAATCTTCAAGTCTCTATGATTCTGGAAGGTCAGGTTCACCAAGCGCAGCTTCTTGACGCTATGGTGAAGAAAGTGAAGAAAGGTGTGGCCAAGGGCATTCCAAAGTATAAGTGCTTTCGCGTTGATGACAAAGACACCTTGTTCTTTGAGGACCGTCTGGTGGTTCCAAAAGGTGTCTCAGAAAGGTTATCATGGCGAAGCACACAATTCTCTTCTATCCATTTGTGCAGGCAGTTCCAAGATGTAACAGGATCTCAAGCAAACCTTCTGGTGGACTCGCATGAAATGTGAAATTGCTCAGTTCGTGAACGAGTGTAATGTTTTTCGCAGAGTGCAGGCGGAGCATCAACGTCCAGTAGGTCTTCTTCAGCCTTTGCCTATCCTAGAGTGGAAATTCGATCATGTGGAGATGGATTTCGTCACTGGGTTTCCCAAGTCCAAGAGAGGCAACGATGCCATCTTTGTGCTTATCGACAAGGTGACCAAAGTTGCTCATTTCCTGCCAGTCAAAGAATCTATCTCGACAGCTCAGCTTGTAGAGTTGTATACGTCAAGGATAGTATCTTTGCATGGTATTCCTCATCTCATCTCATTGGACCGTGGAAGCCTCTTTACTTCCAAGTTTTGGGAGTCCTTCCAGACTGCTATGGGTGCCAAGATCCGTTTCAGCACTGCGTTCCATCCGCAGACAAGTGGTCAAGTTGAGAGAGTCAATCAAATCCTTGAAGATATGCTTAGAGCCTGTGTGATTTCGTTCGACATGAAATGGGAAGACTGCCTTCCATATGCTGAATTCTCATACAACAATAGCTTTCAACAACTTTGAACGGACCAACGAAACGAGGAGCCAACTTCCCTTTGATTCCAAATCGCTGCGTGCCTCTTATGGGAGAAACTTTGAGATAGAAAAGATCATCCACTTGGAAGGAAACATCCCGATGTTTCCTATCATAATAGCTCTTCTGACGGGACTGAGCTGCTTTGAGGTTCTGATGAATGACATGGCACATTTCTTCTGCTTCAGTGATCATGTCATTGCCCAATATCTGACGCTCACCGGTTTCAGACCAGTTAAGCGGGGTACGACACTTTCTGCCATAGAGAATCTCAAACGGGGCCTTGCCTGAACTAGCTTGGAAGCTATTGTTGTATGAGAATTCAGCATATGGAAGACAGTCTTCCCACTTCATGCCGAACGATATCACACAGGCTCTGAGCATATCTTCAAGAATCTGATTGACTCTCTCAACTTGACCACTTGTCTGCGGATGGAACACCGTGCTGAAACGGATCTTAGTACCCATAGCAGTCTGGAAGGACTCCCAAAACTTGGAAGTGAAGAGACTTCCACGGTCAGAAGAGATGAGTTGAGGAATGCCATGCAAAGACACTATTCTTGACGTATACAACTCTGCAAGCTGAGCTGCCGAAATAGACTCCTTGACTCGCAGGAAATGAGCAACTTTTGACAGCTTGTCGATAACCACAAAGATGGCATCGTTGCCCCTCTTGGACTTGGGAAACCTAGTTACGAAATCCATCTCCACGTGATTGAATTTCCATTCTGGGATAGGCAAAGGCTGCAAAAGACCTGTTGGACGATGATGCTCCGCCTTCACTCTGCGGCAAACATCGCACTCGTTCACGAACTGAGCAATTTCACGTTTCATGCGAGTCCACCAGAAGGTGTGCTTGAGGTCCTGATACATCTTGGAACTGCCTGGATGAATGGATAGAAGAGAATTGTGTGCTTCGTCCATGATAACCTTTCTGAGATCACCTTTTGGAACAACAAGACGGTCCTCAAAGAACAAGGTATCTTTGTCATCGACACGAAATCACTTATACTTCGGAATGCTCTTTGCCACACCTTTCTTCACTTTCTTCACCATAGCGTCTAGCAACTGCGCTTGGCGAACCTGATCTTCCAAAGTTGGAGAGACTTGAAGATTGGCAAGAAATCGTTGCGGAATCATCTGAAGGTTGAGCTTGCGGAAGGCTTCACAAAGATCGGGTTGAAGAGGCTTCAAGATCAGACTATTGCAGTACGCCTTACGGCTGAGCGTGTCTGCAACGACATTTGCGTTCCCAGGAGTATACTCAATGCTTCGATTGAAGTCCTCAAGCATTTCCACCCAACGAGATTGCTGAAGATTGAGATTCGGTTGAGTGAAAATGTACTTCAGGCTTGAGATTCGTCTTGAAAGCGGTCTTGGGAATGTCTTCTTCGCGAATGCGAATTTGATGATAACCCATTCGAAGATCCAACTTGGAGAAAACTTTGGCACCCTTCAGTTGTTCCAACAACTCATTGATGTTAGGGAGTGGGTACTTGTTTCTGATTGTCTTCTTATTCAATGGCCGGTAGTCCACACAAAGATGATCCGTGCCATCCTTCTTTTTGACAAACAAAACTCCACAACCCCACGGAGAAGAGCTTGGTCTGATCAGACCCAGACGTTCTTGCTCATCTTGCTGCTTCTTCAACTCTTTCAGCTCTTCGGTGCCAAGTTCATATGGGCGCTTGCATACTGGTTCAGTATCGGGCTCGAGATCAATCACGAACTCGATTGGCCGGTGTGGAGGCATTCCTGGCAATTCTTCTGGAAAGACATCTTCATACTCACAAACCACCGGAATTTGAGAAATCGCCGAGATTTCACCCTTCTCATTAAGAGCAAAGATACAGACTGTGTCATCGCGAGCCGCGAATATAATCACGTCTTCTGAAGGATGAGGCAGCTTCACTTATTTGGCTTGACAATCAATATAAGCCTTATTCATAGCCAGGAAGTCCATGGCCAGAATTAGATCAATATCCGATTTCCCAAGAACAATAGGAGAAGCCAGAAAAGAATAATTGCCCATCTTGATAGAAGCATCCCAAACCACATAACGAGAATTCATTTGCAAACCCGGAGACACCACAGTCAAGGATTTAGACAATTCTTGACAACACAAATCATGCTTAGAAACAAATGGCTTTGATATGAATGAATGCGATGCTCCAGAATCAAATAACACTTTTGCAAGAATAGAATTAACTGAGAGATTACCCATAATCACATCATTGGACTGCTCTGCTTCTGCTGCATTCACCATATTCACCCTTGCAAACTTGGGATTATGCTTCACCATAGCATTGCCTAGAGGCTTGACAGGAGGAGGAGGCGGAAGACGCTGCTGGTTGCACTTGTTAGCATAGTGACCCTTCTGACCACACTTGTGACAAGTCACCTCAGAATGCGGACGAACATTGCCTGGAGGAGTAACAAGAACAGCCTTGGACACCTGATTCTTCTGTTGGAAACCTGGGTTGGGTGGGTGGGAAGAGCCACGACCGCCAAACTGCTTCTGCTGCTGAGGAGGACGAAACGGAAAAGGATTTGGCGCCCAATACTTCTGCTGCTTAGGAACCATCTGAGAGCTGGAAGAAGAATATGAATCCCTTGAACGCTTCTTAGAGTTCTCCAACTTGAGCTAAGCTGCTTCAATCTTCAAAGCCATGTTATAGAACTGATCAAACTCACGAGGCTCCTGAAGAACTAAGCCTGGGAGAAGCTCATCCTTGAGACCACCTCTGAACTGATAGATCATAGATTTGTCATCAGGAACATCTTGCTTGGCTTAACGAGCTAGACTCTGGAACTCGACATTGTAGACATACTTGCTTCCCTGCTTCAGGTGCCTGAACTTCTCACGCATATCCTCGACAAAGCTTGTCGGAATGTAATGAGCCCTGAAGTCACGACAGAAATCGTCCCAAGTAACAACATGATCGCCCCTGGAATCCTTATACTATTGCCATGAGTCAGCTGCTTGACCCTTTAGCTGGAATGATGCAAACCTGACAAAGTCCTCTGGCTTGACATTGCTGCACTCAAAATGCTTACTCATATCACGAAGCCAATCATCAGCATCTAGAGGCTGCTCACAACAGGTGAAAGTCTTGGGCTGGTTGGCAAGGAACTAGTTGAGTGTCGCAAACTGAAGCTGATTCTGAAAATTGCCTTGAAAACCCTGCTGACCCTGCTCCCTTTCTTGCAACAGCCTAAGCAACATCTGGGTGTTTGCATTGGTCGTGGCCATCACAGCTTGCCAAGCTTCTGGAGGAGGAGGCAGAGGAGGCGGTGGCGGGGTGGTGGTGGAACATCAGTCTGCTCCTCACCACGACCCGGATTGTTGCGAGTTGGTGGAGCCATCCTGAAAATGGACAAAACGCATTAGCCTCGTTGATAAGATGAAACAAAGCTGAATCAAATGCTTGAAAGAATTGAACAAAAACAACATAGCCTTCCTACTGAAAAATTAGTAAGAATGCTTCTTCGGTTATGATAACATCATCAGAAATTAGAAGCCACTTGCAATAAACACAAAAGTATTGAGCTACGCGCTCGGAACAAATGTATATGCCCAATACATCTGGAGAAGATGATCCTAGATGACTACAAGATTTCCCACCTATGAACTTCCGAAAACTTTCTTGTTTATGCGATTCGGGTTGCGGAATCAGGAACCTACCCTAGGCAATCAGCTGCAACTGCATCCGCAACCTTCCACACCATAATTCAAGACATTTCGCAATTCGTCTAATCTCGAATCCTCGAACTCACAACGATACTAAACCATGGTGGTACCCTGGACGCCTCCCCAGTACTAGGTGACTCCGACCTTATCTCACCACGATAAGTATTGAAGTAATTTCGAACATTCTCCGTCCTGAGATATCAAGGAAGCTGAATGATAACGATGTGCCAACATTCCCTGGAGCTCGACTCCCCGGAAGAAATCAAGTCAGACAGGAGGCACCAAGACAGAACCCTGTCACATCGGCATCATATAGATTCCAAAATACCCGCGTGATCCTAAAAAATTTTGAGCGAGAAGAGGAGTAGAATAAAAATTCCTAAGTCAAAAACCTCACCAGAGCATGGAAGAGGAGTAAAAAGAATCCTATTCTCAGATATAACTAGACTCAAAATAGTTTTTACTAGACACAACTCGGCCAAGTTCAAACAAGCAAAGGCTCCTATGGTTGTATGGCTCTGATACCAACTTGTCACGTCCAAGATGCGCGCCTATCCATTTTGAGGCACGAGGTCCTCGGAAAGGATAGAAGCGCATCTTGCCGTTAGCAAGATAAGCATCATCACATCATACATTTGCAAAAGGAAAGAGTATACAAGTTGGCTTACACTCGCCACATGCTAAATTACAATATCACTCAGTTCATAGCATCATGAGGAACACAGGGTCCGACTACGGACGAAATCAAACGATAAAAACAAATGCGATGATACTATCAAGCTGCCCAAGGTCACGACCAGGTCCTCTACTCATCGGGGTACGTCACGTACATGTGGCCTCTCTCTTCATCATACTCCCATTGCAGCTGGGTAAGATCATCCTGAACATAATCATCTGTACCTGCACCTAGATTGTTGTAATAAACTGTGAGCCACAGAGGACTCAGCTATCAAGTACCCAGGTGCCAACACTATTTAAGCCTTTAGGATGGAAGGGGTGATGTTTAAGTCTGCAGCAGCTCTAAGCATTTATGGTGGCTAGCTTACGTAACCAGAATGTAAAGTGAGTGGTCTACGTCAATCGTTCGATTTCTAACCTAATCTCTAAGAGATCCTGAACACCTGCTTACGTCAGTCATAACCCCACCGTGTCCTCTCTCGGGTCATGTTAACGCGCAGAGACAATCACGGTTACTCACGCAGTTGGTGTATTTTAATTAGAGTTTACTTCAAGTTGGCTAGAACCGGGTGTTAAACAAATATCCAAGTTGCCACATAACCGCGGGCATGGCTTTCCGAAAGATTTAACCCTGCAGGGGTGCTCCAACTAGTCCATCACAAATAATCACACTCCGCGGGAATTCCTCGACCACGGATCTCGTGATCTTCATTGGCAATTCCAAAGGATTTCCAACACCTCGAGTAAACCCGAAGAAAGTCAAAGTCCACACGCAAGACATTCGATAAAGGTAAAACAAATCTAGCAAGACCTCCCAACGTGTCGACGAACCCGATAAGAGCCGCATATCTCAGTCTCAAGACACGACGGATTGTCCAAACTTCCGGTAGGCCAAACACAGAGTTGCCCCTGGTGGCCACCAGCGGTTGACATTTTTGGACCAACACTCATGCGGAGCACTGGCCAGGGGGTTGATTAAATTATCCATGGGGTTGCAAAGCCCTATGCAAGTTCATTAGTTATAGCAAATGTAGTACCAATGCTGGGTCTTGCCAGACAAGTTTTAATCTCAACTGAATAACAAGGGGGTCCCCATAACAACCCCAAGCATGTTAGGAGCGCAAAATATGGAAACATAACACCGGTAACAAGGAACTAATGGCGGTACGAGCGAAACAAATCACTTAGCAAAAGGCCAAGCCTTCCACCAATACCAGATATGTATGTGCATTAAATTAAATAATAGAATTTATTTGTGTTATCCAAACCATGTTATCACATGGAACAACCTGCACCTACAACTAAGAACGCTATAAGAGGGGCTGAGCAGCGGTAACTTAGCCAATCAATGGTTTGCTGGGATGTGGAGGTTAGAGGCTGTCATGGCAACATGGGGGCTGATATCATATGGTAGGTATCGCAATTGTAACGATAAGAATGAGAAAACTAGCAAGCAAATATAGTATTGGGATCCGGGTACGATCATCTTGCCTGTTGGTTCTTCAGCGAAAGAAGTAGCGGGATCCTCGTAGTGGTACTCTCCAGGGTCCTCGAACTCAGTTTTGACACTCGCGTATACCCAATAGAAACAGCAAATAAATAACCAACCAAGGTGCAATTCACAACCAAGATGATGCATGATCCATTTAATGAAGGTTTTAACATGGCAACCCGATTCTATTCAGGTTTAACATGCAAAGTTGGTATATTAATAAATCTGGACATAACCTCATGTTAAGTTATTTAGACATGCATGAACATGGCAAATATGGATGCATCATGAAAAATCGATGGAAATGCATATAAAGATCGCGAGAAACGGAGCTACGGTTCTCGAGATACGCTCACGGCAAGGTACGTAGGCAAAACACAAGATCACCAAATACCTGGGATAATTCTTGGCATTCCAAGGTATCCACTGGACAGGAGATTAAAAATCAATCACAATAGACTCAATAATCACTCAATTCCATGGAGTATAGCTCCCACAACTCACAAAACAAAATAGCACCCAATCTGCCACAAAACAGCAACATAGCAATTTGAAAAGCTCACAACTATAGCTACAGGAATCCTACAGCCACAAACAAGATATGGACAGCTTCTACTCAACACCAGAACCAATTTATCCAACTATGCAATCAGCAAAAGAGACACATCACAATATGCATGTATCAAGCAAGTTGGCATGATGAATCAGGATTTTAGGGACTTAGTGAAAATTCCAGTTTTCTGGAATCTGTGTTAATTAAGTAGCAAGTTGACAGCACTGGTTAAATATTCTATAGAGATCCTATTGGCATGAAAATTAACAGTATGGTATATGGAAATATATACTACAAATACCTAACACTGAGCATGGTCAAATTCACAACACATCACTAGCTACACCCCACTCTACAGGGCAAAATAATAACAGCAGACTCTCCAGACTTAGCCATTTTTAAGCAGGTTGGCAGAAACAGAAAGTAGCCAACTAAACAGCATGGTTCCCAGTTATATAGTGTCTTGACATGAATAAAAAAAATACTGGGACATTCCCAACAACCTTGACTAACAAATTCATGTTGGCAAGAACTTGAAATCATGCATGGATTAATTCATATGAAAAAGACAAAAGGGCATCACAGCATAAAAATGCAGTTTTGTCAAGTTGCCCCAAAGTCAAATCTGACTTCAAAGGTGCATACATGGGTTGATTCTACCCCAAAATCATTGCTCATACCTATATTCTCGCATGGGACAAAAGGGAGCAAAGGGGGGGGGGGGGTCAAAATTTGACCTCCCTAGGCCATGGTGACTTATGCCACTCACTAAACTTGATGTAAATGCCACAAAATGCTATGTGCTCCATAGATACATGTTGAGAGAGGTTATTTAGCATGATAGGGACATGATACATGGCATAGCAACAAAATTAAGGATGAAACTAGCTAGAAGAGAAAATATGCTCAAGAGCACCTAAAGAGAGATCTACCCATGCATCCCTACTCTCAAGCACACACACATCCACATACATGTATAAGAAGAGGCACAACCAAGATAACCTATGAAAACCTCCTAGTAAAGGTGCAAGGGCAAGCCCATACCCACACACTACTCATACAAGATAAGCATGTGTGTATGCAACACATACATACACACTCACTAAGACACACACTAGGACACACAGACACAAACACCCTACACTCAACTAGACACTCACATCACATCTACATGGAAACACACACACACACGCATCACACTCTCATGTGTGTATGCACTAAGCACACACACACACAAGTGCAAAAACACACACACTAAACAACCTACACAGCCACACCCGGATCTGGTGTAGCCACACCAGATCCCAGCCGCGCACACACACACACACACGGGATCCGGCCACCACGGCGGATCCGCACACGCAACAGCGGCGTGCACCAATCAACTAAAAGGAAAAACAGGGGTGGAACCGGGAATCGATCCCGCGACCTCACGGTCGTCCCCGCGCACTCCTACCACTACGCCACACACTCGATCTTTACTAGTAGGGGGGCTTAGTCCTATTGAACTAACCCCCACGCTAACTGAACCTGACGAGCCTCCTGCTAACCGACAGAGATAACCGGAGCGGCACGGACACGAACGGGGCACGCACGACACGAGACCTACACGCGACAAAGGCATGAACTTCGAGCAGGAATGGGACGGGCACTTGGCACTCTACCAAAAGGACACGGAGTCCACGCTCAAGTGCCACAGGGGGCACGAGCACGAGCTCGAGGCGGAGCTCAGATTGTTGGCCTAACGGATTTGCGACCACGGGCGAAAGAAAGGAGGAAGAAGGCACCGAGGAGGAGCATGCTAACCTAGGGAGACGCGAGAACTGGCTGGAGTCGAGGAGGGGAAGAAGACGCACGCAGGGGAAGAAGAAGCCGCATCGGGTCGGAGCGCAGCGCCGGGAAGAAGACGGCGACGCGGAAGACGCTCCAGTGATGCTGCTGCAGCCCTAGCACCTGGGATGGGGCGTGGGCACCTTGCCGCGGCCCTTGGACATGGCGACGGGGACACGACGATGACGGGGAGGCGCCGCCGCCGACGCCCTCTGCTGCTTGCTCACTGCACCGCAGCAAGCTCTCTCTAAACCCTATCTGCAGGGAAGAAGAAGGAGGAAGAAGATGGGGAAGGAGCGGCGGCGCGAAGGAGGAAGGAGGAGGAAGAGGAAGAGGGGGGTTGGGGCTAGGGCTAGGCGCTCCTTATGGCCATGGAGGAGTACTGGAGGCCGTCAAATCATGTCGCCTTTTGACGTGGACAGCGCGGATGCATGCCTTACTGACGGAGGAAGGAGGGACTGGACAGACAAGCGCTGGCGACGCTGGGCCTCGTGGGCCGGAAGCCCACATGCATACACTCCCTCTCACACGAAAACAACAGGTTTTCTTATTTAATTAAAACAGCCACATCACAATAAATTCCCAGAGCACATAAGAGGGTTTTTGAGGAAAACAAAAATACTTGTGAGGAGTAAATAACGTGCTCATATTAAATAAAATTTTAGGTTGATTATATGAACAAGTTATTTTATTAATATATTAATAAAACAGCCCCTGTTTTAAATAGTTTTCAAAGCCAAACACATCCAAATATCAAAAGCTTCACTTCCAATATTTATGAGACATATTGGGCTACCACATGAACATTTTAAAATCATTTAATTAGCAACTTAAATCTGGTCATATAATTTTAA
This sequence comes from Hordeum marinum, assembly GCA_022496015.1. Classification (NCBI taxonomy): domain Eukaryota; kingdom Viridiplantae; phylum Streptophyta; class Magnoliopsida; order Poales; family Poaceae; genus Hordeum; species Hordeum marinum. Next base: position 209,765,689 of record CM039675.1, on the reverse strand, counting down.
AGAAGAGAGGGGAAGATGGGAGGTGATGTTGATGTAGAAAGAGAGGGAGAAGAGGAAAGCACACATGACCCCAACCACACACAAACGACCTCAACACCAAGCACATCACAACACAAGATCCAATCCAAGACACAACATAGCAAGCATGATGAATGGCATGATGATGAAATGATGGATGCCATGATGCATGAATGCATTTCAATCACATGAAACAAGGTGCAAATCATCTCATAGCTCATGACACAAGGTTCATACAAGGTTCAACAATGGGGTTACATGCCAAATAGGGTAGGGACAACACCTGGGCTGTCACAAGGCCTCTCCATCGCGGCACCCCCGAGCTCTTCCTCCTCTGCTCCGTGTCCGGGAACATCGCCGCGCGTTGTTGTCGTCTGCATCATCCCCGTCGCGTGTCCGGACTTGCCTACATGTCCCGTGAACACTAGGTGAGATCCCCATGCCGCCTGCCCTTTCCTTGCCGTCTGTCGCCTCATGTAGACATCGCCGCGCCCGTGCCGTCGCCGTGCTCCCTGTGCTCCGGCGTCTCTGAATCTCAGGTTCAGAGAGCAGTTTAGCCTCGTGCCCCCACTCCATGCCGCCGCTCCCTTGCCCTGGGGATGGAGTCCCTAGGCCTCCCGCATCCCCCATCGGGGTTCTCTCTCACCGGAGTCCTCCCCTGCGCTCACCTTGGTGTCGCCGTCACGTGCCGTTGTCGTAGGTGTCGCAGGTGTCGCTAAGTTCAATTTTGTCAGAGTAGTCCAATGTGCGTAGTAGTTATTCTTCGAGCCGCTCCCTCTTGTGCAGACATGTGCGTGTGGCGCAGTGGTAGCACGTCCGCGGGTCGTCCGTGAGGTTTGGGGTTCGAACCCCGCAGACCCCCCCTTTTGTTTTGGTTTTTCCTTTTGTTTTATTTTTTTCTCTTTTATGTGTGATATGTGTATGTATGTGTGCATGTGCATACATGCTTGTATAGGTGTTTTTTTGTTTCTTCCTTTTCCGTTTAGTAAAAAAACATGTGTATGTGTAGTGCATGTGTGTGTGGGCTTGATTACATATATGTGTGTGAGTGTGGTGCTACATGCATGTGTATGTGCATATATGCACTTGTGCATATATGTGTGCATATGTGTGTGTGATGAGCACCCACACACATAGGTGAGTGTGTGCTCATGAGTGTATGGGCAATATGCACTTGTGCATATTTTCCATGTGTATGTGTATGTGTGGTAGTGGTGTGTAGGTTTGGGTGTGTGTGTGTGTGACAAGTGGGCCATGCCCCACTTGTCATACCCTATCTATGTTGATGTGTGTCATGTTGTTTTGTAGTGATAATTAGCTCTTTTCCTGTTATAGCAATATTACCAAATCTGGATAGGTTCATTTATGTTCATGTACATTTTGAGTAAGTTTTCACTTATAAGAGTGAAGGATGTTTTTGCTATATAGTTGTTGTCATGTTGCTCCATGGGACTATCTGAGTACGATCCATGATTTTGGGGTAGAAAGACCCAAGGAATCCATTGGTGCAATTAGATTTCACTTTTGAGCAAGTTAGCAAACTGCTATTTTCTGGCGTGATGCTACTTTGTCATTTTTGCATGAATTAATCCATGCTTGCTTTGGGGCATGTGCCAACATGGAATTGTTAGTGTTTTATGCCTATTATGCCATGGTATTTTTGTTTGAAATGAGAATCACCCATATAAGTGGGAAACTTGCTGTAAAGTAGCTAACTTAATGTTATTATTTTCACCATGCTAAATATTTCTAAGTCTAAGAATCTGCTGTTATTTTCATGCCATGAAGAGTGGTTGCTATCTTGTGATATGTTGTGAATTAGCTCAAGCTCAGTGCTAGTGATTTGAAGTATATGTTGTCTTCTAGCATCCTGTTAATTTTCATGCCATGAGGTGGTCTCTCGAACCATTAGATTCTGCTGTCAATTAGCCATCAGGTTAACTCAGATTCCAGAAAACTATTATTTTCACTAAGTCCCCGATTTTTGTTCCATCATGCCAACTTGTGAGCTTCATGCTTATTGATGTGTGCCTCCTTTCCATATTGTGTAGTTGGATAAGTTGATAAGCATGTTATGCAGTTTCTGTCAATACCTTGTTTATGGTTGTAGGATTCCTGTAGCTCAAGTTGTTGGCTGTGTAAGTTGCCATGTTGCTGTTTTGTGGCAGATTGTTTGTTTTATTGTTTTGTGACTTGTGGGAGCTATACTCCATGGAATTGCTTGATATTTGGATCTATTGTGGTTGATTTTTCATTGCCTATAGAGTGGCTACCTTGGAATGCCAAGTAATAGCCCAGGTCCTTCTTGTCTTGTGTTTTGCCTTCGTATCTGTCATGAGCGTATCGTGAGAACCGTAACTCCGTTTTCGACGTTCTACATATGCATTTGTATCATTTTTGCATGATGCATACATATTTTCCATGTTAATGCATGTATAAATAAATTAACATAAGGTTCTGTCCAGATTCATTAATAACCAATCCTTTGCATGTGAAACATGACTAGTTAGAATTGCCATGCTAAAACTCTTCATCTAAGCATGTATCATTCTTTCTTGTGCATTGCACCATGGTTGTTTGTTTTATTCTTGCTGTTTCTTTTGGGTAGATGCGAACGTTGATCCTGAGTACGAAGAGCCAGACGAGTACAACTACGAGGATCCCGCTACTTGTTCCACTGAAGAACCAACATGCAAGATGATCGTATCCGGATCCCGATACTATTTTCGCTTGCTACTTGTCTCGCTTTTATAATTACAATTGCACTACCTAACACTTGAATGTCAGCCTCCTAATTGCCATGATAGCCTCTAACCCTCCACATCCTAGCAAACCTTTGGTTGGCTAAGTTACTGCTGCTCAACCCCTCTTATAGCGCTCTTAGTTGCAGGTGCAGGTTGTTCCATGTGATAACATGGTTTTGGCATATCACAATATTATCTGTTATTTAGTTTAATGCACATATATATCTTGGTATTGGTGGAACAATTTGCCTTTTGCAAGGTGTTTTGTTCCGCTGTTACCGCCATAGTTTCTGTTACCGGTGTTATGTTTCCATACTTTGCGCTCCTAACATGCTCGGGGTTGTTATGGGGACCCCCTTGTTTAGTCGGTTAAGATTAAAACTTGTATGGAAATACCCAACTTTGGTACTACATTTGCTTTATAACTTAATAAAACAGCATAGGGCTTTGCAACCCCATGGATTAATCAACAACCCAGGCCAGTGCTCCTCATGAGTGTTGGTCCAAACTGGGCGATGTTCGGTGCCCCCTGGTCACCTAGGGTTTTAGCCAACCCGACGTCTTGCCCATCTGGTAGTGCCCTGATACAGAGATACACGCGGCTCCTATTAGGATCTGGTCTGCCAGGCGGTCTTGCTAGATTCGTTTTACATTTATAGAGTGCCTTGCGTGAGGGCTCTCACTTTCTTCGGGTTATCTCGAGGTGTTCGAATTCCTTTGGAGTTTCCTAGGATGATCACGAGATCCATGGTCGAGGCTATTCCCGCGGAGTGTGGTTAATTTGTGATGGACTAGTTGGAGCACCCCTGTAGGGTCAAATCTTTCGGAAAGCCATGCCCACGGTTATGTGGCAACTTGGATATTTGTTTAACACCCGGTCATAGTTAACTTGAAGTAAACTCTAAATAAAATGCACCAACTGTGTGAGTAACCGTGATCGTATCTGCTTGTGAACATGATTCGAGAGAGAACATGGTGGGGTTATGATTGACGTAAGTGTTCAGGATCTCATAGAGGTCATTCTAGATTCGATCGTTCATCGTAGGCCACATATATTTATCTTCATGTTACGTAAGTTTAGCTACCATAAATGCTTAGTGGTGCTGCAAACTAAACACATACCCCATCCCAACCTTTAATCTTGAATAGTCTCGGTACCCAAGCACATGATTGCTGAGTCCTTGTGGCTCACAGATTACTACAACAATCCAGGTACAGGTACAGATGAGTTCGTGTAGGATGATCTGACGCTGCTCTAGTGGGAGTATGACGAGGAGAGAGGTAGGATGTACGTGACTTATCCAGATGAGTAGAGGACCATGGTCATGATCTTTGGGACTAGCAAGATAGTATCATTGCATCTGCTTTTATCGTTTGCTTTCGTCCATAGCTGGACCCTGTCTTCATATTGATGTTTGAACTCTTGTGTGGAATTGTAATTTAGTCTGTGGCAAGTGTAAGCCAACTCATATACTCATCCGTTCTGTAATGTATGATGTAATGATGCTATACTTGTGAATGACAAGATGTGCCTCTATCCCTTCGAGGCCCCCGTGCCTTAATATGGATAGGCGCGCATCTTGGGCGTGATAGATTAGGACCTATATTTACCTACTAGTGTCTAGGTTGCATCGACGTAATAAAACTGACAAACTCTATTAACTGGTGAATATGGTTTGCTGAATTATGTATATATTTTTTGTGTGTCCAGTAGCTAGGCAAGATGAGTGATCGTGGGTGGATGTACACCGGTCACACTAGTCAGAAAGAAATGACCCATGAATGGATGACAAAAACCAAGGGGTTTGTGAGAGTCGCATTTACAAATGGACAAAAAAAACCTGGTGCCCCTATGTCGAATGCGACAACTATCATAAGAGGTCAGAGTTTGAAATGATCAAGCACCTGCAGAAGTGGGGTTTTACGCCTAATTATATGGTCTGGACATTTCATGGTGAGTCTTCCCAACGTGCCAGAGCTGAGGTGGTTCGTCGTTGCACCGACGAGCATGGTACCGGGATCGAAGACATGGTGCAAGACTTTGATGATGCTCGGGATTCGGACGATAAGATGGAGGAATCTGAAAAGGCCTTCTATGAAATGTTGGAGTCTTCAAAACGTCCTCTCCACGAGCACATTGAGATTTGTCAGCTGGATGCCATCGCGCAAGTAATGGCTCTGAAGGATTAGTTCAACCTGGGCAGAGAATGCTACGACGCGATGATGACAATATTTGGACGCTTTCTACCCAAAGGCCATGTATTGCCAGCAAACCTGTACCAGTCGAACAAAATCCTACGTGCGCTTAAGATGCCCTATGAGAAGATAGATGCCTGTGAGAATGGATGTGCCTTATTTAGGCTTGAGTATGCGGGCTCCAACTATTCTCCCATTTGCAATGCTTCCAGGTATGTTCTTGTAGACAACAATATGGGTGAGAAGAGTCAGACCAAAATCCCAGTCAAGGTTCTTCGGTATCTGACAATCATATCAAGACTTCAACATCTTTTCATGGTCGAAGAGACGGCCAGACAGATGACGTGGCATAAATTAGGAAAAACAACAGAACTAGATGCAGATGGGAATCCGATGTTGGGACACACTTCAGACGCTTTTGTGTGGAAGCACTTTGATGCATTACATGAGGACAAAGCGGCAGATCCAAGGCATCCTCGAGTTGCCATCAGCACGGATGGGTTCAATGTGTGTGGTATGACGGCAGCACAATACAGTTGTTGGCCTGTATTTGTCATTCCACTCAATCTCCCCCCGGAGAGATTATGAAAAGAAAGAACATTTTCCTGACGTTGATAATTCCAGGGCCCAAATATCCAAGGAAGAATATGAATGTGTACATGCAACCGCTTAAGGATGAATTGCAAGAAGCCTGGGATAATGGGATCAGGACATACGACGCCGCTACCAAAAAGAACTTCAAAATGCATGTGTGGTACATGTACTCATCGCATGACTTGCCGGCATATGCGCTATTCGTTGGCCGGTGTGTGCATGGAAGGTTCCCGTGCCCCATATGCAAGGCAACTCTTGAGTTCCGTTGGCTGCAGGAGGGTTGCAAGTTTTCTTGCTTCGACATGCATAGAAAGTTCTTGGATCCTGATCATAAGTTCAGAAAAGACAAGGAGAATTTCATCAAAGGTAGAGTTGTCAAAAACATTGCACCACCTGCGTTGATAGGCCAACAGATCCTGGATCAGATAAACGCTCTCGAGCCAGATCCAAATCGTCCAAGGTATTTCAAAGGGTATAATATGGAACACGCCTGGACGCACAAGTATGTTTGTGGGATATGCCTTACTTTAAAGACCTCCTTTGCCAACATCAACATGATGCACACTGAAAAGAATATCGCGAAGGCCCTTTTTGGTACATTGTTCGGCCTAGAGGGGAAGTCAAAGGATAATCCTAAGGCTAGAGCCGATCAGGAGGCTCTATGTGATAGACCGTTACAAAACATACGACAACCGAAAGGAAATAAGAACTGGAGGAAGCCAAAGGCATGGTTCAGTCTTGGAAGGCCAGCTATGAGGGAAATGATCTTGTGGGTGAAAATGTAGTTGATGTTCCCCGATGGGTATGCAGCGAATCTAAAGAGGGGAGCGAGTCTTGACAAATTGAAAATATTTGGTATCAAGAGTCATGATTGGCACATATGGCTTGAGCGGGTAATGCCGGTGATGTTGCGTGGCTTTATGCCTGAGGATGAATGGATAGTACTGGTAGAGCTGAGCTAATTCTTCCTTGCTCTTTGTGCGAAATAACTATCGCCTGACGTGCTAGACGAACTGGAAGAGTTGGTGCCAAAGTTGATCTGCAAGTTAGAAAAGATCTTTCCACTAGGTTTCTTTAATCCAATGCAACATTTGATTTTGCATCTCCTGACTGAGGCAAGATTGGGGGGGGGCATGCAAAATCGTTGGTGCTTCGCAACTGAGAGGATGCAGAAGACGCTTCGAGGAAAATGTAAAAATAAACGTAGAGTAGAAGCATCGATGGCCAAGGCATACATTACTGAGGAGGCGGCAAATTTCGTGACAGCACACTACAAAGCCAAGAATCGTCATTTGCATAATCCGAAGCCTCTGCACAATGATGGCGACCGTGAAAAAGGTCGATCCAACCTCAGCCTATTCAAAGGGAAGCTCGCACCAGCCGGTGCTTCGAAAGCAATAGCGTTGGATGTCGAAGAATGGTGGAGAAAAAGAAGAGGAGAGGAAGAAGATAAATGTGTATATATATTCTTCTTCTTCTTCTAACTTTTACCTACCTTAGTTAGAAGAAGAAGAAGATAAAGAAGAGCAGAGGAGAAAAATAAAGAGAAGAAAAATTCTTCCTCTTCTTCCTCCTCTTCTTCTTCTTCTTCTTCTTCTTCTTCTTATTCTTCTAGCTAGTCTTCTTCTTCTTCTTCTTCTAACTTTCTTCTTTCCCAATTTGCAGATTTGCTTTAGATGAGGAAGCTTGCGTTGATGTAGTCTACTCTTCTCCTTGTGCTTCCTTTTTGTTTTGATTTTGTATGATGAACTTTGTTGTTGGATATGTTGTTGGAAACTTCTTGGATATGTTGTTGGAAACTTGTTGTTGGATATGTGTTGGTATGCTTGTTGAAAGTATTGTCAAATGTGTGTATATATATCTACAAAATTCTGTGAAATTGAATGAATTTAAGAAAAAATAGAAAAACAGGGGCTATACAGGCTCTTTGCCATCCACTGGCAGACGGCAAAGAGCTTTGCCGTCAGCCAGCAGACAACAAAGCTACCATGTGACAGCTACCTGTAAAACCTGGGGTGGCACTGGGCTGGCCTATGTGGTTGCTTTGCCGTCTGCTGGCTGACGGCAAAGAACTTTGCATCTTTCCCGTCAGCCAGCAGACAACAAAGAAACCATTGCTTTGTCGTCCACTGGCAGACGACAAAGAACTTTGCATCTTTATCGTCTGCCAGCAGACGACAAAGCACGCCGTTAACCCCTTAACAGACTTAAGCTGCCACGTGTGCCGTCCACGCCCTTTGCCGTCTGCTCGCTGACGACAAAGACCTTTGCATATTTGCCATCAGCTAGTAGACGACAAAACACCCTTTACTGTAGCTTATTCAGCCGGACGATTGGCCGTCTACTGGCTGACAGCAAAGCCTTTGCCGTCCGCTATGCATGCCTTTGCCGTCTGCTATGGCAGACGGCAAAGTTGCTGATTCCTGTAGTGTATGTGGCCTCCTCTCTTCTCCTGAAGCTACGAGGTCTTCTTTTGGTCCAAAAAAATCATTTAAAAGTTTCGGGGTATTTGGACTCCGTTTGGTACTGCAAACCTGAAAAGCCAAAAACATGCAGAAAACAACAATTGGCACCTGGAACTGGGTTAATAGGTTAGTACTCAAAAATAATATGAATTAGAAAATAAATGCCAAAAAGTATCCTAGAATGATAATATAATAGCATGGAACGATAAAACATTATTGATATGTTGGAGACGTATCATCATCTCCAAGATTAATCCATGCTCGTCCTCCAGTAGGTAAATGATAAAAACATATTTTTTGATGTGACATGTTACCTAACATATAATCTACTACAAGTATGATCATTGAGAAATGACGAATTAACAAACATCAACATAGTAATATCCATGAACACAAGTAACATAATCATCAATGTTCAAAATATACGATCCTTACACAATGTTTACCCCCCATTGTTTTCTCATACTAGCGTGGCATGGCTCCGTCTTCACCACATAAATACAAATGTCAAGCACCACGGTGTTAAGACAGGCAATTCAATCGTACTTAGTAATGCACTTCAGCTTTTTATTACTCACTCAATACATGATCTTGAACCGTGGACATAGTGTAAAGGTGGAATATAATATGGTGGTAGGTTTCAAAGGGGTGAAAAATACAGAAGAAAGTCTCGCATCAACTAGGCGTATCAGTTGGCTATGGAGATGCCCATCAATAGATATCAATGCGAGGAGTAGGGATTGCCATGCAATGGATGCACTAGGGCTATAAGTGTATGAAATCTCAACTGAAGCTAAGGGGGTGTGCTTTCAACTTGCTTTCTCACGAAGACCTCAGACATTTGAGGAAGCCCTTCATCAGAATATACAAGCCAAGTTCTACAATGAAAAGTTCCCACTAGTAAATCAAGTGACAAAACATGAGACACCCTATATGAAAAATATGGCGCTATTTTGAAGTACAAGTGTGGAAAAAGAGGTAGTAGCACTGTCCCTTCTCTCTTTTCTCTCACTTTTTTCTTTTTTTCTTTTGTTCCCCCTTTCCCCATTTTTTCTTTGTCGTTCAAAGTCATCATTGTCTTCATCATCCTTTCCTCACTGAGATAGTGCCCTAATAATGATAATCATCACACTTTTATTTAAATACAACTCAATATGAAAAGCTGCTAAACAATATGACAATATATGAATGCCTCTGGCAGTGTACCAGGATGTGCAATGATCTAGTGTGACATGTATGATAATGAGGAGCATTGGATTTTCCATAAATACTATGCCAGCTACATGATCATACAAAGCAATATGACAATGAGTGTACTAGTCATATGATGTGACAATGGAAATTGCATGGAAATATATTTTGGAATGGCTATGGAAATGCCATAATAGGTAGGTATGTTTGCTGTTTTGAGGAATATATAAGGTGGCTTATGTGCAACATAGCATATCAGGTCACGGGGTTTGGATGCATCAACAAAGTTCGCACCGATCCTCGAGGTGAGAATGGGCAATGCACGCTACCAACGAGGCTAGCAAATATGAGGTGGTGTGAGTCCATACATCCATGGATTCACATTAGTCATAAATAACTCAGATACTTATCGCAAGGTCTTATTAGCTATCTCGAAGCAAAGTTCCACTCGCATGCCCCTAGGGGAGAGGTTGGTAGGAGTTAACCATCTCGCGCCCCGACCTAAACAATACTAGTTCAACGAGGAATAAGAATGCTGACACATCATTACCATGCCATAAACAATATTTAGATGAACAACAAATTAACATGCTTTAACTATTGATATTTTTACTAACCAATAACCATGCACTCACACCCTTTCATATTAGCACATCAATATGATTAATCAACAATTTCTCTTTTATGTGCTACATGTGGTTTTGATTATGCATTCCTTGAATACCTATTATTGGAGTAGTCTTATAACCCATGCAAAGTACCGTCACTATTTATTAACTCTCAAACAAATTTAAGTGAAGAAGGAAAGTGCAATTATTTATATAAAATCTATATGCCACCATGCTCTAAAATATATAAGTGAAGCACTAGAGCAACTACTTAGCTCAAAATATATAAGTGAAGCACAAAGAATATTCTAACACATCATGGTGAACATGTGGCTCTCTCAAGAGGGTACTTCCATCAAACAATGATCATGGAAAACAAAAAGAAAAGCAAACTAAGGGAAACAACGCTCTAAGTAGAACTCATAGGATGTGATGAATAATAATATAGCTTCAAGTGACATACCGATGGATTGAGACGAAAGAGGGGATGCCTTCGAGGGCATCCCCAAGACTAGATGCTCCAGTCTTCCTAGAATTTGACTTGGAGTTCCATGGGAATCCCCAAGCTTAGGATCTTGCCGCTCCTTATTCCTTCATCCATCATGATAACACCCACAACTTGAAAACTTCAACACACAAAACTCAACAGAAAACTCTTGAGATTCGTTAGTAGGATAGGTGAACCATAAATATTAGGTAATATTATAAATTGACTGGTATTTCATTATTGCATGAGGTATTGTATTATAGCTTACGCATGACTTATACCCCCGATATAATCCATAGCATCATCAAAACAAGGAAACTATGCAAGCAAAAATAGAATCTGTCTAAAACAAAATAGTCTGAACTGATCATCAAATACATCATACTTATGTAACTCCAAAAATCCTGAAAAACAAGAAAACATGAGGATTTTTTATATCAATAGAGTTTAAGCAATTCATATAAAAAAGACGTTCCAGTAAAATCAGAGAAATTCTGTAGTGGACGCGAAAGTTTCTGTTTTTGCACCGTATCAGTTCTACTTTTCATTCAAATCATCCCAAAGGATTTACTTGGCACAAACACTAATTTCACACGAAAACACAATCATTACAGTAGAAATAATCATGTTATCTCACACAAACAGTCAAAAGAACAAGAAAAATAAGATAACTATTGGGTTGCCTGCCAACTAGCGCTATTGTTTTACGCCCCCCCCCCTAGGCATAATGCAAATGATCAAGTAATGTCATCCTTCTTATCAAGCTCATCCATAAAAAAACCATGTTTCTTAAGAAAAATAGGAGGCTTGAAAATAGGTTCTCTTATCAAGTTGATAAAATTGTGATGCACACTATTCATTTTAAGGTCTTCGTTTCTTTTGGTAGGACTGATACTAGCATTCTTGGGGACATATATAACCTTGGCATTTTTGTTTTGAGAGGTTGTCGAAATCGGGGCTCCACACAACCCAACATGGTTCGAACACTAGGGCATGTGTGTGGATCTTAAACGCCTCAGAGTCTCAAGCTTGTCACCCTATGACCTAGCTGCGTCGAGTAAGTGCAAGAGGGGAAGAAGGTGAACTCGGAGATTTACCCAAGTTCGGGTCACCTTGAGGTGTAAAAACCTATTCCTTCTTTGTGGTGGGTTTGCCTCATGAGGAGGCTAAGGATGAACTAGTACAGTGGCAGGGAGACCTCACGTGAGACCTTAGTGGTGATGAACTAGCTCTACTCAACCTGCCTTGTACGATGCGAGTTGGTGGCTATTTGTTGCACAAGCGGGAAGGGATCCATAATGGCCAAGATTGAAAGGGGACATGAGGTACATCTTATCCTGACTAAAGGTGGTCTTCGCCTGCAAAGCTTCAGGGTGTGACACGATGGTGGTCTCGGCGATGACATCCATCCTACTGAGCTCGTGGTCTCGGCCCCATTGCACCGGGAAGGAAACCTTTGGGGGATTCCCAAGGAACCCGCGTACGTCCTTGTCTCCTTAGCATGATAGAGGAATCTGTCGTCCTCCTGCCCACGCTGACGCTTGCCTGGCTTTGCCGTCAGAACCAACGTCACCCCGTCCTCGGGAGGCAGGGTGCTTCCATAGGAATCTCCGCTCCTCGGGAGGTAGCCTGGGAGGATACCACTCTCCGGAGGTCTTGATGTTGTCCTCCTCGCGAGGCAGGGGGCTCTCGCGAGGGCCTTGAGTTGAGAGGCTTATTGCTGGGCCATACCGGGCCGTCATGGTAGGCCATGCCCTGGACCACAGGCAGGCAAGTCTGGGTACCCCCATTCCCAGAACACCGAAGGTAGCCCCAGGCCCAAGGCGCGCTGACAAGGAGCGAAGGGCGAAATAGTGCAGGGCCCAAACTACCTACGGGCCTGGCGCGAGGCACCCGGTAGGTTGCTGGACTCTGATAAGTCTCTGTCGTCTCTATAATTTTTGATTGTACAACTTTTATATACTTTTTGCAACTTTTTATACTATTTTTGGGACTAACATAATGATCCAGTGGCCAGTGCCAGTTCCTATTTGTTGCATTTTTTTGTTTCGCAGAAAATCCATATCAATCAAAGTCCAAACGCGATAAATACTTACAGAGATATTTTTTGGAATATATGTGATTTTTTGGAAAAAGAATAATGCGAGACGATGCCTGAGGAGGTCACAAGCCTGCCAGGCGCAGCCTACGCCCCTATCCATGCCATGCTCCCTTGTGACTAGCCCTTAGGTCGGTTGGAGCTCTCCTTCCTTTGCAAGAAAGCTAATTTTTGTATAAAGAGCCCCTCAAAATTTCAGCCCGATTTGAGTTATGGATCTCCTGATATTTAAGAAATGATGAAAGGCCAGAATATTGGAGTGTAGAAACAGAAGGAAACAAAGAGAGAGATCCAATCTCGCCATGTAGGCCATGGACAAGAGGGGAAACCCTTCTGCCATCTAGGGGGAAGGTCAAGGAAGAAGAAGAAGGAGGGGGATCTCTCCCCCTCTCCCGGTGGCACCGGAACACCGTCAGGGCCATCATCGTGATGGCGATCTACTCCAATAACTTCGTCATCTTCACCACCACCTCCATCACCTTCCCCCATCTATCTACAGAGGTCCACTCCCCGACAACCCTCTGTACCCTCTACTTGAACATGGTGGTTTATGCTTCCTATTATTATCCAATGATTCTTTGCCATCCTATGATGTCCGAGTAGATTTTTGTTGTCCTATGGGTTGATTGAGGACCATGATTGGTTTGAGTTGCATGTTTTATTATTGGTGCTGGCCTATGGTTCTCTCCATTTCGTGCAAGCGTGAGGGATCCTCTCTGTAGGGTGTTGCAAGGTGTTCATTATTCACCTATGGTTGGTTGCTTGAGTGACAGAAGTTGTTGCATATGGGAGTATAGAGGACTTGATACCTTATAATGTTATGGTTGGGTTTTACCTTAATGATCTTTAGTAGTTGTGGATGATTGCTAGAGTTCCAATAATAAGTGCATATGATCGACGTAGAGAAAGTATGTTAGCTTATGCCTCTCCCTCATATAAAATTGCAATAATGATTACCAGTCTAGTTATCGATTGCCTAGGGACAATTCCGCAACTCCTACCACCACTTTTGCACACTCGTTAAACTAACTTAATTGTTACTTTATCTTAGCAGACCCTAGTTTTTATTTACGTGCTCCTTATTATCTTGCGAACCTATCCTATCACACCTACAAGCGTGCATAGAGTTGTATCAGTGGTCGATAGAACTTGAGGGAATACTTTTTCTAGCTTTAGCTCCACGTTGGGTTGGGCACTCTTAGTTATCGAGAAAGGCTACAATTGATCCCCTATACTTGTGGTTATCAAGACTTTTTCTAGCGCCGTTGCCGGCGAGCACTAGCGTGGGGTGAATATTCTCGTGTGTGCTTGTTTTATTTATCTCTAAGTATTTTTTAATTTTCTGTTATTAACTTGTTTTCTATCTTTAGATATGGGTAGGAAACAGAAAATACCAAAAAAATTAGATGTACTTGCTGATCCACAAGTTGAGGAACCATAGTGTTCCGTACCACCGAAGAATATTACTTTGGTCATCTTCGATCCACTTGTGCATGTGCTGAAAACCCAACTATCTTAATTGAGGGAAAATCATTAAATGAGCATGCTCATTATGTGAATCACCACATATCCCAAAAAGGGAAACTCTTGTGGCATCAAATTAATACTTTGTGTTGCTATGCTTGGAATCTATGTGAAATTTATGATTTTACTTGTTGTTCTAAAGAAGCTAAAAAACACATTCCCTACCAATGTGTGCTTAATGATAATGAAATATTATCCTCTTACGCCAAGGAGGCCTATTGCTATAATGATGTTGAACAAATTGAAGAATTTATTGCTTTTAAGGGTGCCTATGAAATTTCTTCTTTCATTGAAAAGTATGATGCTACTCTTTACAATTCTGAAATTTTTGCCATACTTAAATATTTCTATGGAAACTATGCTTCTAATGCCTATGTTAAAGATATTATTGAAAGAATGACCGCTTCCTTTGAAGATACTAAAATTTTGCAGGAATCTATGGAAGAAGAAATTGCTGAAACTATGAGCTCATTAGATGAAAAAGATGAGGAGGAGAATCAAGAACAAAAGGAGGAAGAGCAGATTAGCTACACGTGCCCACCTTCTAAAGAGAGTGACTCTTCAACTCATACATTTTTTTAATTTCCCTTCGTGCTTACCGAAGGATGAATTCTATGTTTATTGCTATGATCCCTTGGATTCTTTTGAAATATCCCGTTTTGATGAGCCTGATGCTTGCTATTCTTGTTCCCATGATGCCAATATGAATTATTCTTATGAAGATGAACTTTCTATAGTTCCTTATGTTAAGCATGAAATTGTTGCTATTGCACCCACACATGATAGTCCTATTATCTTTTTGAATTCTCCCAACTACACTATATCGGAGAAGTTTGCACTTATTAAGGATTATATAGATGGGTTGCCTTTTACTATCACACATGATGATTTTGATAGATATAATATGCTTGTTCTTGCTTATCATACTTGCAATTATTATGAGAGAGGAACTACATCTCCACCTCTCTATGTTTCCAATATGATAAAATTGCAAGAAACTGTTTATACTATGCATTGGCCTTTATTTTGCGTGCATGAGTTGTTCTTTTATGACATGCCGATGCATAGGAACAGATTATACTTCGTTGTTGCATGATGTATCACTTTGTGCTCACTGCTTAATTACAAATCATTGCTAATTAAAATTGGCTTTGATATACCTTGGGATCCGGGTGGATCCATTACTTGAGCACTTTATGCCTACCTTAATGGCTTTAAAGAAAGCATTGCCAGGGAGACATCCCGGAAATTTTAGAGAGACATTTTATTCTACTATGTGCTTTTATATCGTTTAAAAACTAAAAAATAAAGTGGGGAAATTAAAACTTTTTGAAAAATAAAAGTGAAAGTGAAAAAGATGAGCAATGTTGAAGTGGGGGCTAGCCTTGAACTTTGTTCATGCCCATGGAAACTTTGTGAATCTTGAATACAGAAACTTTTCAACAAAAATAATTATCCCCTTGTATAAATCCATTGTATTATAAAAATAATGTGCCAAAATTTTCCTTTAGGATGATTAGATTGCTTGTTTGGTGTGTGTAGTGGAAAAACAGAAACTTTGGCTCTAGTGCATGAATTTACATTTTTTACTGGAATTTCAAAAGTTTCTGAAATTTTTACATAGTACTGATATGAAATTATTTTACTTTGTTCTAATTTTTCAGAATTTTTATAGTAATAGAAGTATGGTGAATATTCAGATTACTACAGACTGTCCTGTTCTTGACAGATTATATTTTTGATGCATTGTTTTGGTCGTTTTGATGAAACTATCGATTGTATCAGTGGTATAAGCCATGGAAAAGTCATATTACAGTAGATAAAATGAAAAAAATATGAATTGGTTGGCAAAAGTACTTAAAGTGATGATTTGTTTTATTATACTAACCTATCTCACGATGAATGTTCAGATTAGTACAGAAGTATGGTGAATGTTCAGATTACTATAGACTGTCCTATTTTTGACAAATTATATTTTTGATGCATTGTTTTGCTCGTTTTGATGAAACTATCGATTGTATCAGTGGTATAAGACATGGAAAAGTCATATTACAGTAGATAAAATGCAAAAAATATGAATTGGTTGGCAACAGTACTTAAAGTGATGATTTGTTTTATTATACTAACCTATGTCATGAGGGTTTTGTTAAGTTTTGTGTGATTGAAGTTTTCATGTTTTGAGTGAGACATGATGGATGAAGGAATAAGGAGTGGGAAAATACTAATCTTGGGGATGCCCGAGGCACCCCAAGGTAATATTCAAGGACTCCCAAGAAACTAAGCTTGGGGATGCCTCGGAAGGCATCCCCTCTTTCTTCTGACGACCATCGGTAATTTTACTTGGAGCTATATTTTTATTCGTCACATGATATGCGTAAATCTTGGAGCGTCGTGTGCTTTTTCTTTTTCTTTTAATAATGCACCATGCTGGTATGAGAAAGTCCTTGGTTGATTTATAGAAGGCTCTCTAGACCTCGCTTATATCTTTTGAGTATGGCTTTATAGAATGCTTCATGTGCTTCACTTATATCATTTGAAGTTTGGATTGCCTGTTTCTCTACACATAGAAAACCACCATTTGTAGAATGATATTTTGCTTCACTTATATTCGTTAGAGCATGGGCATATCTTTTGTAGAAATAATTAAACTCTCATGCTTCACTTATATCTATTTAGAGAGTTAGCAAGAGTTGGTCATTCACACGGTTAGTCATAAAATCCTGCATAAAACTTGTAGATCACTGAATATGATGTGTTTGATTCCTTGCAATAGTTTTGCGATATAAAGATGGTGATATTAGAGTCATGCTAGTGAATAATTGTGGATTAGTATGTTTAAAGGTTTGTGATTCCCGTAGCATGCACGTACGGTGAACCGTTATGTAAGGAAGTCGGAGCATGATTTGTTTATAGATTGTTGGCCTTTGTGTGAGGGTCAGAAGCACGCGATGGTTAACTCCTACCAACCTCTCCCCTATGAGCATGCTTATAATACTTTACTTCTATGACTAATAGAGTTCTGCAATAAGTATGTGAGTTCTTTATAACTAATGTTGAGTCCATGGATTATACGCACTCTCACCCTTCCACCTTTGCTAGCCTCTCTAGTACCGCGCAACTTTCGCCGGTGCAATAAACCTACCTTCCTCAAAACAACCACCATATACCTTCCTCAAAACAGCCACCATACCTACCTAATATGGCATTTCCATAGCCACTCCGAGATATATTTCCAGGCAACTTCCACTGTTTCCTTTTGTTATGACATGCACCATCAATTTCATATTGCATATAGAGTCATATTTTGTTCTAGGTATCGAGTTGTAATTTTCTTTTGAGTTGTAAGTAAATAAAAGTGTGATGAACATCATTATTAGAGCATATCCCATGTGAGTAAAGGATGATGGAATCTATGATTCCCTCACAAGTGGGGATGCGATTCCCGACTTTATGAAAAATAGAAGAGGCCAGCGAAGCCCCAATATAAAATAGTAATAATAAAAGAGGCCTTAGATGCCCACCAAAAAATTGAGATAAAATAGAGAAGGGACATTGCTACTATCTTTTTCCACACTTGTGCTTCAAAGTAGCACCATGATCTTCGTAATAGAGAGTCTCCTATTTTGTCACTTTCACATAACTAGTGGAATTTTTCATCATGATGCACGTCCACTTAGTTTTGTTTTGAGATTTCATACACTTATAGCTCTAGTGCATTCGTTGCTTGGCAATCCCTACACGCTCACATTGATATTATTAATGGGCATCTCCATAGCCCGTTGATACGCCTAGTTGATCTGGGACTATCTTCCTCCTTTTTCCTTGACAACCTCCACCATATTCCATTCCAACTAAAGTGCTATATCCATGGCTCACTCTCATATATTTCTTGAAAGTTGAAAAGGTTTTAGAAAATAAAAGTGTGAAAACAATTGCTTGACTTGTCATCGAGGTTGTGCATGATATAAATACTTTATCTGAGGAAGATGGAGCATAGCCAAACCATATGATATTATAGGGATAACTTTATTTTGCCATTATATTTTGAAGAGATACAATTGCTTTATTAGTATGCTTGAAGTATTATTGTCTTAATGTCAAATGATAGACTATTGCTTTGAATCACTCGTGTCTTAATATTCATGCCATGATTATATTATATGAACAAGATTATGCTAGGTAGCATTCCACATCAAAAATTATCTTTTCTATCCTTTACCTACTCGAGGACAAGCATGAATTAAGCTTGGGGATGTTGATATGTCTCCGTTGTATCTATAATTTTTGATTGTTCCATGCCAATATTCTACAACTTTTATATACTTTTGGCAATTTTTTATACTATTTTTGGACTAACATATTGATCCAGTGCCGAGTGCCAGTTCCTGTTTGTTGCATGTTTCTTGTTTCGTAGAAAATCCATATCAAACAAATTACAAACACAATAAAAACTTACGGAGATTTTTTTGGAATATATGTGATTTTTGGGAAAAATAATCAACGCGAGATGATGCCCAGGGTGGTCACAAGCCTGCCAGGCGCATCCTACCCCCTGTCCGTGCCTTGGGCCCTTGTGACCAGCCCTTAGGTCGGTTGGATCTCTCCTTTCGCCGCAAGAAAGCTAATTTTTGGATAAAGTTCCCCTCAAAAATTTTCAGCATGATCGGAGTTACGGATCTCCGTATATTTAAGAAATGGTGAAAGGCCAAAATCTGGGAGCGCAGAAACAGAAGGAAACAGAGAGAGATAGATCCAATCTTGGAGGGTCTCACGCCCCTCCACCGCCATGGAGGCCATGGACCAGAGGGGAAACCCTTATCCCAACTAGGGGGAAGGTCAAGGAAGAATAAGAAGGAGGGGGGGGGATCTATCCCCCTGTCTCCCGATGGCGCCAGAACGCCGACGAGGCCATCATCGTGACGGCGATCTACTCCAACAACTCCGTCATCTTCACCAACATCTCCATCACCTTCCCCCATCTATCTACAGAGGTCCACTCTCCCACAACCTGTTGTAACCTACTTGAACATGGTGCTTAATGCCTCATATTATTATCCAATGATGTGTTGCCATCCTATGATGTCTGAGTAGATATTTGTTGTCCTATGGGTTGATTGATGATCATGATTGGTTTGAGTTGCATGTTTTATCATTGGTAATGTCCTATGGTGCTCTCCGTGTCACGCAAGCATGAGGGATCCTCGCTGTAGGGTGTTGCAATGTGTTCATGATTCGCCTATGGTGGGTTGCTTGAGTGAGAGAAGCATAAACCCGAGTAGGTGGGTTGTTGCATATGGGAGTAAAGTGGATTTTATACCTTGTAATGCTATGGTTGGGTTTTACCTTAATGATCTTTAGTAGTTGTGGATGCTTGCTAGAGTTCCAATCATAAGTGCATATGATCCAGGTAGAGAAAGTATGTTAGCTTATGCCTCTCCCTCATATAAAATTGCAATAATGATTACCGGTCTAGTTATCGATTGCCTAGGGACAATTCCACAACTCCTACCACCACTTTTCCACACTCGTTAAATTAACTTGATTGTTACTTTATATTAGCAGCCCCTAGTTTTTATTTACGTGCTCTTTATTATCTTGCAAACCTGTCCTATCACACCTACAAAGTACTTCTAGTTTCATACTTGTGCTAGGTAAAGTGAACATTAAGCGTGCGTAGAGTTGTATCGGTGGTCCATAGAACTTGAGGGAATAATTTTTCTACCTTTAGCTCCTCGTTGGGTTCGACACTCTTACTTATCAAGAAAGGATACAATTGATCCCCTATACTTGTGGGTTATCAGACTCCTCCTTCTCCGCGAGGCCTCGGGAACCACCCCGAGTCGGGTTGATTGATGGCCCATGCGCCATTTTGGTCATCCTTGCTCTTTCTCAATTGTCGTTGCCTTCCTACACTCTTGTTGCCTCAGGCCCACGCCAAAATGACCTGCCAGGGGAACCGAGGTGACATGAGGAAGAGTCGCCCACGAGCTGAGTATGGCACGTGGCGCCCGAGGAACCCATATCGCCTCTGCTCCCCATGACGCCTCGGGGTCTGCAGTTGTGTCTATAAATCTGCCTCGCCCGAGGGGCAGTTCCATCCTTGCTTGCCTTCTTGTGTGTCCCTTTCCATTGCTGCCCATCCGCCTCGTGGGAAAACCACCTTCTTCCTCCTTCCTTCCTCCGATGGCGTCCAGGGGGAGTGCTGCCGGCCCCGGAGCACATGTGGGGTCCTCTACGTCGCCATCGCCTCTAGGGAGCGGTGGTGGCCGAGCCTCCAAGCTGGTACAAGCGTGCCGGTGTTGGACCCCCACTAATGAGTAAGTGCGACGGTGCCTTTGCTCTTCTTGTGCATCCTGCCTATCTTGTCGAGTCTGATCGCCGATTTTCCTTAGGGCGCACACACCCAAGAGGCACAGGCTTGACGTGCTCCAGGGCAAGGGGGGCACCCTCATCACCTAGCTGCTTGACGCTAATGCTGCTCTTCAAGCCGCGTTCCCGGGTGAGGAGGACGCCAAGGTGGAGCTAGCATCACTCCAGGCCCAAGTTGAGGAGGCTACGAACGATGTCCAGGCGGCTAAGGATAAGTCCGGCGTCTCCCAGGTGGATGAGGAGGTCGAGTCCAGCGCGTGTGACCTCCTGGACAATGCATTGACATGCGTCTTCTCTAACATGCGCTGCCACACCCACACGTTCGAACTGTCCCGCACGATGGAGACGGTGCCTGAAGCGCTTCGGAGGCCCCTCACGGACGAGGTGCGAGAGCAAGTAGATTCCATGATCGAGCGGTTTGCTTCGGAGGCGCCGTACAAGGGGGGTGTTGTTGGGGAACGTAGTAATAATTCAAAAAATCCTACGTGTCACCAAGATCAATCTAGGAGATGCTAGCAACGAGAGAGAGGGAGTGCATCTTCATACCCTTGAAGATCGCTAAGCGGAAGCTTTGCAAAGAACACGGTTGATGGAGTCATACTCGTGGCGATTCAAATCGTGGAAGATCTGATCCAAGCGCAAAATCGACGGTGCCTCCACGTTCAACACACGTACAGCCTGGGGACGTCTCCTTCTCCTTGATCCAGCAAGGGAGGAGGAGAAGTTGAGGGAGAGCTCCAGCAGCATGATGACGTGGTGGCGATGGAGCTCGTGGTTTTCCGACCGAGCTTCGCTAAGCACTACAGAGGAGGAGGAAGTGTAGGAGGGGGGAGGGCTGTGCCAGGGGGAAGGGTGCGTCTACCCTCCCACCTCCCCTTTATTTATAGTCCAAAGGGGAGAGGGGGCTGTCCCCCCTATATCCATATAGAGGGGTGGCGACGGCCAGGGGGGAGCTTTCCCCCCAAGTTGGTGGGAGGCGCCCCCACCCCCTAGGGTTCCCAACCCTAGGCGCCTTGGGCCCATGGTGGGGCGCACCATCCCACTAGGGGGATGGTTCCCACCCATATTCAGCCCACGTGATCCTCCGGGGCAGGTGACCTCTCCCGGTGGACCACCAGAACCTTTTCGGTGGTCCCAATACAATATCGATAAACCCCCAAACTTTCCCGGTGACTGAAACTGGACTTCCCATATATAAATCTTCACATCTGGACCATTCCGGAACTCTTCCTGACGTCTAGGATCTCATCCGGGACTCCAAACAACTTTCGGTAACCACATACAATTCCCATTACAACACTAGCGTCACCGAACCTTAAGTGTGTAGACCCTACGGGTTCGGGAACCATGCAAACATGACCGAGACACCTCTCCGGTAAATAACCAATAGCAGGATCTGGATACCCATATTGGACCCACATGTTCCACGATGATCTCATCAGATGAACCACGATGTCGAGGATTCAATTAATCCCGTATACCATTCCCTTTGTCCATCTGTATGTTACTTGCCCGAGATTCTATCGTCAGTATCCCTATACCTTCTTCAATCTCGTTACCGGCAAGTCTCTTTACTCATTCTGTAACACATGATCCCGTGACTAACTCCTTAGTCACATTTAGCTCATTATGATGATGTATTACCGAGTGGGCCTAGAGATACCTCTCCGTCACACGGAGTGACAAATCCCAGTCTTGATTCGTGCCAACCCAACATACACTTTCGGAGACACCTCTAGTGCACCTTTATAGTCACCCATTTACGTTGTGACGTTTGATACACCCAAAGCATTCCTACGGTATCTGGGAGTTGCACAGTCTCATGGTCTAAGGAAATAATACTTGACATTAGAAAAGTTGTAGCAGACGAACTACGCGATCTTGTGCTATGCTTAGGATTGGGTCTTGTCCATCACATCATTCTCCTAATGATGTGATCCTGTTGTCAACAACATCCAATGTCGATGGTCAAAAAACCATGACCATATATTTATCAACGAGCTAGTCAATTAGAGGCTCACTAGGGACATGGTGTGGTCTATGTATTCACACATGTATTACAGTTTCCGTTTAATACAATTATAGCTTGAACAATAGACAATTGTCATGAACAAGGAAATATAATAATAACCATTTTATTATTGTCTCTAGGGCATATTTCCAACAGTCTCCCTCTTGCACTAGAGTCAATAATCTAGTTACATTGTGATGAATCGAACACCATATAGTTCTGGTGCTGATCATGTTTTGTTCGTGAAAGAGGTTTAGTTAACGGATCTGCGACATTCAGGTCTGTATGTACTTTACAAATATATATATCTCCATCCTGAATATAACCACGAATGGAGTTCAAGCGGCGCTTGATGTGCTTGGTCTTCTTGTGAAACCTAGGATCCTTGGCAATGGCAATAGCTCCAGTGTTGTCACAGAAGAGAGTCATCGGGACCGATGCATTGGGAATCATTCCTAGGTCGGTGATGAACTCCTTCATCTAGACTCCTTCCTGTGCTGCTTCCGAAGCATTTATGTACTCCGCTTCAGATGTACATGTCGCCACGATGCTTTGCTTGCAAATGCACCAGCTGACTACCCCACCATTCAAAATATACACGTATCCGGTTTGTGACTTGGAGTCATCCGGATCTGTGTCGAAGCTATCATCGACGTAACCCCTTAATACAAGATTTTCGTCACCTGCATAAACGAGAAATATATCCTTAGTCCTTTTCAGGTACTTAAGGATATTCTTGACCGCTGTCCAATGTTCCATTTTGGGATCACTTTGGTACCTCCCTACCAAATTTATGGCAGGGTTCACATCAGGTCTGGTACACAACATGGCATACATAATAGAGCCTATGGCTGAGGCATAGGGGATGACACTCATCTTTTCTCTATCTTCTACCAAGGTCGGGCATTGAGCTGTGCTCAATCTCACACCTTGCAATACAAGCAGGAACCCCTTCTTGGACCGGTCCATATTGAACTTCTTCAATATCTTTTCATGGTATTTGCTTTGTGAAAGACCAATGAGACATCTTGTTCAATCTCTATAGATCTTGATGCCTAATATGTAACCATATTCTCCAAGGTCGTTCATTGAAAAACACTTATTCAAGTAGGCCTTTATGCTTTCCAAATGTTCTATATCATTTTCCATCAACAATATGTCATCCACATATAAAATGAGAAATGGTACAGTGCTCCCACTCACTTTCTTGTAAATACGGGCTTCTCCATAAGTCGGTATAAACCTAAATGCTTTGATAACCTAATCAAAGCGAATATTCCAACTCCAAGATGCTTGCACCAGCCCATAGATGGAGCGTTGGAGCTTGCATACCTTGGCAGCATTCTTCGGATCGACAAAACCTTCTGGCTGCATCATATACAATTCTTCCTTAAGGAAACCGTTAAGGAATGCCGTTTTGATGTCCATTTGCCAGATCTCATAATCATAAAATGCGGCAACTGCTAACATGATTTGGACGGACTTCAGCGTCAGTACGGGTGAGAAAGTCTCATCATAGTTAACTCCTTGAACTTGTCGATAACCCTTAGCGACAAGCCGAGCCTTATAGACGGTCATATTACCATCCACATCAGTCTTCTTCTTAAAGATCCATTTATTTTCTATGGCTTGCCGATCATCGGTCAAGTCCACCAAAGTCTATACCTTGTTCTCATACATGGATCCTATCTCGGATTTCATGGCTTCAAGCCATTTGTTGGAATCTGGGCTCGCCATGGCTTCTTCATAGTTCGAAGGTTCATCATTGTCCAACAACATGATTTCTAGGAAAGGGTTGCCGTACCACTCTGGTGCGGAACTTGTCCCCGTGGACCTACAAAGTTCTGTAGTAACTTGATCCGAAGTTTCATGATCATCATCATTAACTTCCTCTCTAGTCGGTGCAGGCACCACAAAAACATTTTACTGCACTGCGCTACTTTCTGGTTCGAGAGGGGGTGCAATTACCTCATCAAGCTCTACTTTCCTCCCACTTACTTCTTTCGAGAGAAACTCTTTCTCTAGAAAGGATCCATTCTTGGCAACAAAGATCTTGCCTTCGGATCTGAGGTAGAAGGTATACCCAATAGTTTCATTAGGGTATCCTATGAAGACACACTTTTCTGATTTGGGTTCGAGATTTTCAGGTTCAAGTTTCTTGACATAAGCATCACATCCCCAAACTTTCAGAAATGACATCTTAGGTTTCTTCTCGAACCATAATTCATACAGTGTCATCTCAACGGATTTAGATGGTGCCCTATTTAAAGTGAATGCAGTAGTCTCTAGTGCATATCCCCAAAATGATAGTGGTAAATCGATAAGAGACATCATAGATCGCACCATATCCAATAGAGTGTGATTACGACGTTCGGATACACAATTATGCCGAGGTTTGCCAGGCGGCGTGAGTTGTGAAACAATTCCGCATTTCCTTAAGTGCGTGCCAAACTCGTGACTCAAATATTCTCCTCCACGATCAGATCGTAAGAACTTTATTTTCTTGTCACGTTGATTCTCTACCCTACTCTGAAATTCCTTGAACTTTTCAAAGGTCTCGCACTTGTGTTTCATTGAGTACACATACCAATATCTTCTTAAGTCATCAGTGAGGGTGAGAACATAACGATGGCCACCGCGATCCTCAACGCTCATTGGACCGCATACAACGGTATGTATTATTTCCAACAAGTTGGTTGCTCGCTCCATTGTTCCCGAGAACGGAGTCTTAGTCATCTTGCCCATGAGGCATGGTTCGCATGTGTCAAATGATTCATAATTAAGTGACTCCAAAAGTCCATGTGCATGGAGTTTGTTCATGCATTTGAGACCAATATGACCAAGGCAGTAGCGCCACAAGTATGTGGGACTATCATTAGCAACCTTACATCATTTGGTATTCACAGTATGAATATGTGTAACATTACATTCGTATTTCAATACAAATAAACCATTGACCAGAGGATCATGACCATAAAACATATCTCTCATATAAATAGGAGAACCATTATTCTCGGATTTAAATGAGTAGCCATCTCGCATCAAACGAGATCTAGATACAATGTTCATGCTCAAAGCTAGTACTAAATAAAAATTATTGAGGTTTAAAACTAATCCCGAAGGTAGATGTAGAGGTAGCGTGCCGACGGCGATCACATCGACTTTGGAACCATTCCCGACGTGCATCGTCACCTCGTCCTTCGCCCATCTCCGCTTACTCCGTAGCTCCTGTTTTGAGTTACAAATGTGAGCAACCACACTGGTATCAAATACCCCAGGAGCTACTACGAGCGCTGGTAAGGTACACATCAATAACATGTATATCGTATATACCTTTGGTGTTACCGACCTTCTTATCCACTAAGTACTTGGGGTAGTTCCGCTTCTAGTGACCGGTTCCCATGCAATAAAATCACTCTGTCTTAGGCTTGGGGTCCATTCTTGGGATTCTTCCCAGCAACTAATTTACCGGGTGAGGCAACTGCTTTGCCATCCTTCTTGAAGTTCTTCTTACCCTTGCCTTTCTTGAAACTGGTGGTCTTATTCACCATCAACACTTGATGTTCCTTTTTGATCTCCACCTCCGTTGATTTCAGCATCGAATATAAGTCAGGAATGGACTTCTCCATCCCTTGCATATTGAAGTTCATCACAAAGCTCTTGTAGCAAGGTGGAAGCGATTGGAGGATTCTGTCAATAACCGAGTCATCCGGAAGACTAACTCCCAGCTGAGACAAGTGGTTGTGCAGCCCAGACATTTTGAGTATGTGCTCACTGACAGAACTATTTTCCTCCATCTTACAACTAAAGAACTTGTCTAAGACTTCATATCTCTCTACCCGTGCATGAGCTTGGAAAACCATTCGCAGCTCTTGGAACATCTTATATGCTCCGTGTTGCTCAAAATGCTTTTGGAGCCCCGATTCTAAGCTGTAAAGCATGCCGCACTGAACCAGGGAGTAATCATCACTACGCGACTGCCAGGCGTTCATAACGTCTTGAGTTGCTGGGAAAATGGGTGAGTCACCTAGTGGACATCAAGGACATATGTTTTCTTGGAAGCTATGAGGATGAGCCTCAAGTTATGGACCCAGTCCGTATGGTTGCTTCCATAGTCTTTCAGCTTGGTTTTCTCTAGGAACGCGTTGAAGTTGAGGGCAACTTTAGCATGGGTCATTGGATCTACAAGATAGATTGTAAAGATAATTTTAGACCAAGTTCAAGATAATTAAGTTCGTCTAACAAAATTATTTAATGAACTCCCACCCAGATAGACATCCCTCTAGTCATCTAAGTGACACACGATCCATATCGACTAGGCCGTGTCCGATCATCACGTGAGACGGAGTAGTCATCAATGGTGAACATCTCCATGTTGATCGCATCTGCTATACGACTCATGTTCGACCTTTTGGTCTCTCGTTTTCCGAGGCCATGTCGGTACATGCTAGGCTCGTCAAGTCAACCTAAGTGTTTCACGTGTGTAAATCTGGCTTACACCTGTTGTATGCGAATGTTAGAATCTATCACACCCAATCATCACGTGGTGCTTCGAAACAACGATCGTTCGCAACGGTGCACACTTAGGGGGAACACATTTCTTGAAATTTTAGTGAGGGATCATCTTATTTATGGTACCGTCGTTCTAAGCAAATAAGATATAAAAACATGATAAACATCACATGCAACTCATAAAGTGACATGATATGGCCAATATCATCTTGCGCCTTTGATCTCCATCTTTGGGGTGCGGCATGATCACAATTGTCACCAGCACGACACCATGATCTCCATTATCATGATCTAAATCATCGTGTCTTCATGAAGTTGTCTTGCCAACTATTACTTCTACTATGGCTAACGGTTAGCAATAAAGTAAACTAATTACATGGCGTTTTTGATTAACACGCAGGTCATACAATAAATTCAGACAACTTCTATGGCTCCTGTCGATTGTCATACTCATCGACATGCAAGTCATGATTACTATGACAAGAACATGATCAAAATCATGCATCACATCCTTTTGGCCATATCACATCACATAGCATGCCCTACAATAACAAGTTAGACGTCCTCTAATTGTTGTTGCAAGTTTTACATGGCTGCTATGGGTTTCTAGCAAGAACGTTTCTAACCCACGCAAAAGCCATTGGTGATATGCCAATTGCTATTTACCCTTCATAAGGACCCTCTTCATGAATCTGATCTGACTAAAGTGGGAGAGACAGACACCCTCTAGCCACCTTATGCAACAAGTGCATGTCAGGCGATGGAACCAGTTGTCGATGTCAAAACCGGCGGATCTCGGGTAGGGGGCCTCGAACTGTGAGACTAGGATCAACGATAACAAGAGACAAAGGGGTCACGAGTTTACCCAGGTTTGGGCCCTCCTATGGAGGTAATACCCTATGTCCTGGTTGATTGTATTGATGGTGTAAGGGGTTACAGAGTTAATTTACCTCGAGATCGTATAGCTAACCCTAGATGAGTTGTTCTATCCCTATACCCTAAAACCCTCCGGCTTATATAGATGCCGAGGAGGCCTAGGGTTTACACATGGTCGGTTACATGCCGAAGAGATAAACTTGCCTAACTATTACATCAGCCGTGGAGCACAAGCAATGTTTCCCGAAGCTTCCATCTTGGGGATTGGGCCTTCAAATCCTTTGGTGTTCGATAAGTAGCCCACATAGTCTGGTCCATAACAGTAGGTTGGCTATCTGAGGACCCTCTAATCTAGGACTCCCTCAGTAGCCCCCGAACTTGCCTCCAATGCCAAGGGTCTTCAGCTCCGGCTGCTTCGCGAACAGAGTCATCGGCTTGCGAGGTGAGTTCCTTCCTGCCTAACCATAGTTCGACCTCTGATGACAAGTAGTCTTCCGCATAATGGCACATACGAATACTATAAATTAATTGGCCTTGACTCCCAAACGTCAGGGGATAAACAACGGCCTTCTGACGACCTTTCTAACGAAAGGTTATGGCCCACCACGACCGCTAGGCCAGTTGCATAGACTCGATTCGCGGTTCGAGGCTGTTTTAATCATCATGATCTATGAATATACTGATCGTGTCCCGTTTTATATGGGATATACCTAATCATGCGCACGCAACGGCTCACGCATCTCAGGAAGTTGAGGGATTCATGGCGTGGTGAGTGGAATCCACATCGATAGGCCCCATAAAAAGAGAAGGAAAACCCCAAAGGCTTTTTCACGCTCTTCATTTGACTTCCCCGCCTCTCATTCGCTTGCGCCTCCAGAGCACAGATCTAGGTCTCTCTTCCCCACCTTCGAGCTCGGCAATGGCAGGTTCCAATGGCCAGTGGGAAGCTTCTACGGTCACCAACAATGACATACTCGAGCTCAAAAAGGCCGGTTACCTGCCCGCCAACATCCCTCACCGCGCAGCGGAGGAGGGACAAGTGGTCCCCACCCCCAAGCCAGGTGAGAGGCTGGTGTTCATCCTCCACTTCATGAGGGGGTTGAGCTTCCCAGTCCACCCCTTCACCAGGGGGTTAATGTTCTTCTACGGCCTCGACTTCCATGACCTCCCGCCGAACTCCATCATGCACATCTCGGCATTCATCCTCGTCTACGAGGCCTTCCTGCACGTCGAGCCACACTTTGGGCTTTGGCTGTAGTTCTTCAATATCAAGCCCAAGTGTGTAGGCGGCAAGCACGCAGACTGCGTCGGGGCAGTCATCGGCAAGCTCGCCCACGTCGGGTGGGCGAGCGGGCACCTTCATTGACACCATCAAAGGATGGCAAAAAGGAGTGGTTCTATGTCACCGAACCACGAGAAGAGGGCCAACTCCCCATCACCACATTCAGATCTGGTTCCCCCACCAGATTGGCTTTGTGGCCCGAAAAGGGCCTGGTCTGCGTATCAGGCAAAGAGGCGACCAATCTGTAGAAGCGCCTCTGCTCACTGGTCGAGGGGGGCATCAAGCTAGCCAATGTGGTGCAGGTGATGCTCCGAAGACGCATCCTCCCCTGCCAGTGTCGGGACACTCTCCTATGGGCTCGAGAACTCAAAGCCGAGCCCACACTCCAGAATCTCTTCCGCACTACGCGGGAGAAGTTGTGGAAGGTGCTCTTCAAATTGATGAAGAGTTGTCCATATGAGGAGGAGGACAAGGGTTTGCACGCCGCCAAGCCCGATTCCGAGGTATGATATTCCCCAGCTTCGCTTTATTACATAGAGAATCCCTATATCCTCTTATCCGATCTGTTTTGGCAAACATGGCAGAAGAAAGTCATCAACATCAACAATACGGCTCCTCAGCCCGAAGACGAGAGGACCGGGCTGTTAGCCAAGATGCTCGTGGAGAAGCCTTATGAGGCTCCCACGAGGAAAGAGAAGAAGAAGAAACTAGGCCAGGCTGGCCTTTGCATCAGGGACAAACCTGATGCTGCATCCGAAGACACCCCCGCCTCCTTAAATCAGGATGAGGTCGAGAGAGAGGGGGGAGGAAATTCCCCTGCACCAAGAAGAGAGTGGCATCTTCGGCCGCCCCGGGGCAGGTAGCTTCTCCTGCCCCGAAGAGGGCATGGCAGACGTGGGTAGTTCTGTCCGACGACAGCTCGGACTTGAGCTCCCCGTCTGAAGACCCCGAGGAGGTTCCACGAAGGAGCCTAAGGTTCAAGCCCCTCCATCTAGGTTAGGATCCGAAGACCCTCCTACCTATCACAAGTAGATTCAGAGTTTGCTAACACGCAGGTCATTGGTGCTACAGCCCCCCGCGCATTATCGCCACTGAGGTGGTCTCAAATGGGGAGACCTCGCCCGCCGAACTGGTGGAGAGCGGGGATGCCTCGCACCCCACCACTCTAGGCGCCATGCAGGATGCCATGGAGGTGTCGTCCCAGCCTACTCCAATGGAGGAGGACACAGGGGGCGAGAGAGATCGCACCATGGCCAAGGCTAACACTTTGGCCACCGAAGACCAGGGGACAAGGCCCTGCCCGGACACCGAGGAGGCCGGACGAGAGGGCAATTAGTCCCCTATGAGAACATCTCCGGAGCATACTATGCCTCCGTAGGCACCGGTCCAGTCCCTGATGGGTGATCGGGAAATCCGATCATCCTCGGCACCACCGACCAACAGGTGGTCGGACATGGAGGAGGCTCTATCAAGCGCCTCCATCCCCGAGGATCACCGCACCCTTATGGGTGTTGTACTACAAAGTGTTCAGCCCGTTGACAACGGACTGAAGGAGGCCTTCAAATGTGTCCTTGTAGGCTTTCAAGTAAGTCACCCGATGCTTATGCAAGGATTTTATTTATTCGTATTCCATACATGGCAGCCCTCGAGCCCTGGGTGAGGTGAACAAGCTCACCTAGGGGTCACATGTAAATCCCACAAGGCACTAGAAGCACTTTAAGTGTTCAACATGCTAGAATAAATTGATATATGATTAGATTGTCTATAATTCGGGAAGTGAGTGCCGATGTGATGTATGAATTGTGTGTGTACTATAGGCTTTGTCATTAGCGGTGTCCAAAAATGGTGTCGAGCTGGACGAGCTACATCGGAAGCTCAAGCGCTCTAAGGGTGAGGTGGAAGCCCTCAACAAGAGTTTTGACGAGGCACAGGGTAAGTCCGAACTAAACCCAAATTCTTTCCCCCGAATATTGTCAATGCAGATTCCCTTTATATAAAGTTTTATCCTTTTTCAGCTTCGTCGATAGAGATAGAGAAGCTCAAGGCCAAACTTCAGCGTGCCAAGGACAAAGCGGCCATTGAGAAGGCGGCGGCCAAAGAAGCAACCACCACACTCTCCGCCCTATGAGCCACCAGCGATAAGGATTAGGCTCGTGTGGCAGAGATACAGGATGAGCTCAAGGACGCTAGCAAAAAGTGCGAGGCCATGGAGCAAAATAATAAGGCGAGCTCAGCCGAACTGTCCACCATGAAATCCGATCTATGGAAGGAGCGGACGGACAGACGGTTCTTCGAGGAGCAAGTGCGCCAAACCAAGGAAATAGCAGATGGTAAGCCGTACTCCTAAAGTGAGTATTCGGGGTTAGCAGATTCGAATTGCTGACCCAGGTGTGGCGATCCTCAAGCGCATCTGCCGATCTCCAGAAGAGCGTGGCAGACGCCAATCAGTTGTTCGCCTCGCGGGGGAGGAAGACGATGCTCGGATGTTCTGGGCATAGTTTGGAGCCCTCGAACGTCCTCCTCTTCTGGTGGAGCAGCTGAAACAGCTGCTGGATCTACACCGGATGGCGGAGCCAGGCATGAAGGACCTCTACATCCGCCTATGGCCTGGCGAGCCACTCCGAGGTAGTTACTTCGGCCTGATGCAGACACTGATTGCTGCCATGCCCCGCCTCGACGCTGTCAAGCACTCCTCCTGTATCGAAGGAGTCCGGATGGCCCTTGCCAAGGCCAAAGTGCACTGGCCGGGGCTCAATTGGATGAAGGTCGCCACCGACCCGCCGCCACCTGAGAAGGAGCACTGTCGCCCCGAGCTATACTTCAATGGAGTGATGGAGAGTGCTCGGGTGATAGCGTCACAGTGTTCGGGTGAAAAATTATTTGAATGAGCTTGTAACGTGTCTGAAGACTCGGGATAACTTTTAATGATATTAGTATCCGCTCTTTTATGGTTTTTCATTTCTTTATAACTCCTATGTGGCTGCTTAATACTAAAAGATGCGAGTCGTCAGATTCAGCCCCCATGTAGATACTACATGGGATGTCTATGCCAATGCACTGTGTCCCTTAGCCGTATTATTGGAACCCGACAGCGGTATAGTGCAGCAGACTAGGCAATCAGACTATAGTGCTTTATTTCTTTCACCTGACCGAAGGGGCACTAAAAGGACTACGGAAAGCGTACGATTAGCCACCAGAGTGTTCACGATGTTCGGGCAAATCGAGGCTATCGTGGATTTATCACGGCAGATGTCCGGGTGAACGGACTTGGATTCGAGGCCATCGCTAATGGGGTGGACTCAAAGGGGTTGGTCGGGACGAAAGACATGGATTTACCCAGGTTCGGCCCCTCAAGTCGAGGTAATAGCCTACGTCCTGCTTGTGTTTGTATTGCTTATGTATCGATTACAAGGAGCTAGAAGCTTGACCTAATTCTCGGTAACCTATCCCCTAAGTCGCCCCGGGTCTGCCTTTATATAGGAGGTCAGGACCACCGGGTCTTTACAATTATCTATCCGGGTCTTCTTCTGACTCCGAGTCTCTTTCTATCTTTTTGTCCAAGTTGTCCTAGAGGCGGCTTATACACCCGGGTCTTCTACGTCCGGGCCATCATGCGGCACACATCTTGAGCCGTCTATCTTCCTGGGCCACCAGTCTTACAGCTCACCCATGGTCCGGCTTACAAGTCACCAATATGAACCGGAGCCTCTTAGGCGGGTCATATTGCGGGGTTATATCCCCAACATTAGGCCCCAGGTTGAATTGAGCTTGCTCACTTCATCCTTCTCTTCTGATTTTGGCGAGCCGCCCGGAAATGACCCGGCGTGACGTCATGAGATCTCGCTGACATATCACCGAATCTTTCATTAAACTGTCATCCCGAGAATCGAGGCGTTCGCCTCGGTCAAACGGTGTCATCGCTTGGATTTTCGCGCCTTCCTTATTTAAATACGCCCCGTGCGGGTCGAAGGTTTTCATTCTCCCGCTCACGCTTCTTCTTCTTCTTCCTGTCGCCGTCGCTCCAGCGTCCTCGTCGTCTGGCGCCATCTTCACAGCTACACCGACTGGCCGCTGCATCAACCTGTGCGAACCAGAGTTTCGTTCGCCTCCGCTGTGCCATCTCCGGTGAGTTCTCCTGCTCCTTAGATCGTCGCTGCCGTAGTAGGGTTTTCACCGGGGGCTCCGCCGCCGCCGCTCGGGCTGCGGCACTGCCATCGCGAGTGTATCTCGATGCCGCTGACGCCTTTAGAATGCGCTCTTGCTTCGCTGCCGTGCGTGGGCCAGCCGTGCGTAATGCGCAGACCACGATGGCTCCGGTCCATTTCCTTTTCTTCCGCTGTTCATCGCTAGGTCAGGATAAAAATTATTTTATCTGCTTTTGCAGATCCGTAGACATAGTAATATTTTGCGGAATCTGTTTTTTAGGACTTAGCCAATTTTCAATCTTCCTTTCCCTGTATGAGTCGCTAAGCCACGTCCGACTCTTGTCACCCGGACGGAAGCATGATATTGTAGAGTCCTTAAAACTGTAAGCCGCAGTTGATTCATGCTTGTTCTTGACTTGCCGTATTTATCACCTTTTTACAGTAGTTATGCCGCCGTCATGTCTCGTGCGTCCAACTCATGCAACTGGGTTGGCTCCTGCGTCACGGAAGAATATTTAGCAGATCTTGTTGAAGCGGGCACTCTCCATCCCAAAGAGGTTCTTCACTGGCGGGTTCCGGATAATGAGACCCGGCCTGCACCCAAGAAAGGAGAAGTATCGTTTTCACCGACCACATTGAGCGAGGGTTCGTGCCGCCCGGCTCTAAATTTTTCTAGGACGTTCTTCATTTGTATAAGCTGCACCCTCAAGACTTGGCCCCCAACTCTGTTTCAAATATATGCAACTTCCAAGTGCTCTGCGAGGCTTATCTGCAGTCCAGGCCGTCTGTGGGGTTCTTTCGGGAGTTCTTTTATGCCAACTGCCAAACCGAGATGAAGGGCGGTCCAAGTCTGGAGCTTGGAGGGATCTCTATTCAGCGACGCAGAGACATCATTTTTCTGGCTACGCAAATGTCGAGTCACCCAAAGGACTGGAATAAAACTTGGTTCTACTGCAAGGATACCTGTCCTGAGGGTGAACGCCCCTTGCCGGGCTACCGTCCTTCCGGACTCAAGACAAATTCAGAGCTTCTGGTTTGGCTCTCAGCCTCGGAGCGTGCCAGATTTGAACCGGCTCGTGCCAAGCTCAAGGCGCTCGTGGCCAATGGACTAACAGGAATAGAGTTGATCCGCTGCTGGGTTTCTTGGCGGATCATGCCCTTAAGCCACAGGGGCTGGCTTATGTGTGAATACACAGGCAAGTACGACAGCTCCTTGTGCTTCAGCAAATCAACTTTGACCGAAGACGACATCACCATGACCGTCGGGAGCCTTGTCCACGAAGCCTCCGGCTCTTGCAGCGCCATCGGGCTGGCGCCTTTCGGCGTCAATCATTCGGTTTTGGACGTAAGTTAATCTCTTCCCATCCGTCTCTTGGATGTTGCTTGTACTTTGCTAATTTATTACTCCTTCTCCGGGTCACTCCTGTAGGCTGACTCAGACTTCTGGAAGAAGGAGTATGTCCCTCCTCCAAAGAAGACCAAGAAGAAAGCTTCAAGCAAGAAGTCAAAGAAGAGCGCTCCGCAAGAAGACTGGCTTGAACGGCCATAGTCGTCCGACTCAGAGGTAAAATCTTAACTTGTTTGCTTGACCCTTTGCCCTCCTGTTATTTATTAATGCTCGTTTTACTCGCAGGATGAAGTGGAAACTAGCCACGCCAATGTTCCTGAGGTAAACTATATTTCTTCCAGCTCAAAATGTTTTGTCCCCCAAAAGCCGCGGCAGGTTATCAGAAAAGTTCCTCTTTCTCATCCTCTCGCTTACCTGGCTCTCGACTTTCTTTTGAAAAAGCAATAGCAGGACGAGAGTCAATAGACTCGGAGCACCGGCTCTACTGAGCTCGTGTCTGGGTTACCAAATTCTCTGGCTCCCAAGAAGCGCCCCGTAGAGGTTTACGTCTCTATTTTGCCTTTGACTTTCCTTTGTAATCTTGACACTTTCTCATCTTTCCTGTTTTACTCTTTTTAGAAATCCCCTTCTTCTAGCGACTCTTCGGCGTCAGTTCTACCACCGCCCAAGATCAATCCACTGTAAGTTTTTCTTACTATGACATTTAGATATCCGGCTGTTAACACGATAGTAACATCTTCAAATGCTAATCCTTTTGTTTTGCAGTGCCCAAGCCAAGCGTCGCAAGACCAACAAGCCCTCCCCTAGTCCTGTTATCCAAGAGCAGGAGCTCAAACAACCGGAGGAGACTCAACCAGAGGAAAACCCACCGGATGCCTCCACGGAGCCGGCCGCTGAAGATGTCATCATGGAGAGCCCTCCAAGGGCTCCTTCAAAGCCGCCTACTCCTGCAAAAACTCCTGCAACTCCGGAGGTCATTATCACCGGGTCAACTCAGTAGACGCCTCCGGCGCATGTGTTGACTAAACATACCGAACTGTCACAGGCCTCGAGGAACTTAAACTTTGATTCTTCGTACAAGAAGATGACAGCTGATGAGGTCCATGCCGGATATATGAACCGGCTAAATACCAGCTGTGACTTGGAGCTTTGGCTGGTGACTTTGATGAAAGCAAAATATGAGGTACCCTTTTGTTGTTGCTATATCCTTACTTAGCCCCCAAGAGCCGGTTTAATCTAGTTGATAGTTGAGCCGGGTCTTTCTGTGACCTCTATAGATATTGTCATGCCAAATTCACTTAGAATTGCTTTAGCTTAGTTCTGTAGATAAAGTGAGCTGCCAATCGTAGCCCCCAAGGGCCGTCTCAGATTTTATTTGAGTTGGGTCTTTAAGGTAGACAACTTGAAGATCTAATCGTAGCCCCTAAGAGCCGAGTCCACTTTGACAAAATTGAGTCGGATCTTCCAGCAGGAGCAGTCTTTGAAGATCCAATTTGTAGCCCCCAAGGGCCGGCTCAAACTTGATCAAGTTGAGTTGGTGCTTCCATTATTAGTACATTGAAGAGCCATAGTGTGGCCCCCAAGTTCCGGATTAACTTCGAAGGAGATGAACCGGAACTGCATTGCATACTGAAAGATCAAATATACATTAGCCCCCAAGTGTCAAATATATTGCTTGCAATCTGTTTGAGACTTGCATAAATTTGCTTTTGACACTCGTCCTGTATTTTGGCGACTTATCCTGTATTTTGATGTATTATAGGAAGCTTTAAATGAAGCCGGGTCTCAGTTGATGGATCTGAAGGCCAACTTGGCGGCTCAGCAAGAAGCCCGAAGCATTGCTGACGAAAAGTGCCGGCTTCTCTCTAAGGAGCTGGCCAATGCCACTGCTTAGCTTACCTCTTTGAAAGAGACTCCAAGGCCTGAAGCGGCACATAGAGAAGATGTCAGCCGCCCTATTTGGTAAGTTTCTGTTTTACTTTGTATTTTAACATTGCTATTGAAAAACTGGCGACTCATTAGCTTTATCCGGCTTATCCAGGTCCCTGGAGCTGGCAGTTGGCTTCTGATAGCCTTCTGCCAGTGAAGGCCATCTACACCTTTGCGGAACAACTATACTACGACACCATCTTCACGATCAAGAGTGTTCAATATAAGGAGAAGATCCCCACCGCTTTGAAAGGGGTCTTGGAACTCTTCTCCACCATGCCAAAACAGATTGAAGAACTGAAGAAATCAGCTTTTCGTCAAGGAGCAGTCGCCGGATTGAGCCGGCCTCTGGCCTTCGCCCCTGAGCTGACACCGGCTGAAATGATGGATGGCTATCCATCGAAGAAAGACGACGGCTCAGAATTCATAGAGGCGGACTACATCCAGTGTGTCAAGGACTCCCGCTTCTTGGCGTCTGTACTTGCAGATGAAGCCAACTTAAATTTCTACCAGGCGTCTTATGATGGCGAGGATAAGAGGATCCCTTTTTTGATGGCGAGGATACCAGGCGGCTTACCAGGCGGCTTAGGAGGCTACGAGTGGAAATCTCTAACACCCGCCCACAGTAAGGAACTCTTTCCTAATGATCTCGACACATCTCCCTTTTTTGAAGAAGGGTCCTTCGCCGCGCTGGCTGACTGCAACTGGGATTTGGAAACTCTCCAGATGAAGCCAGTAGAAGAACCGGAGCAGGATGATCCAGCCGTCTGCCTTTGCATTTTGTAACCTTCTGAGCGATGGCTCAAGCAATGATCCGTCGTGGGCGGTTGAAACTTGGTAATGCCTTTGCTCCTTCTGAGAGCAATTTTGTTATAGCTTAAGGTTGACTCTGCCGTTCTAAAGATAGTGCCGGCTGTATATATTTCCATCTCTTTGTGTATACTTCCCATCTCTTCGTGCTTCAATTTGATGTGTTGCCGGCACTCCATTGATTGATCGCTCCTTTGTATAAATATACCTTCAGCTTTTCTGATGAGGGGTGTTTGTCTTTGAAGACGTCATTCCTTCTCCAGAAGATTAGAGCCGGATAATATATTTGAAAACTTGAATTTTGTCAACTGGAGTAACATGGCTCCGGCTCTTGTCAGATGAATCCATTAAGGAGCCGGTTGTCTTAGGATAATTTAAGCTATACCTGATGGTAAGAAGCCTCTATCGACAGCTGCGGCTATTGATGAACTGGAAGCGGCCTAAAGCCGGTTGTATGAAGGGTAATGTAAGCTACACTTGATAAGAAGCCTCCTTTTAACATCAAATGTTGTATGCGCGAACGCCGGCTGTCGATAGGAGATGTAAGTTATACCCCAAGGCAAGAAGCCTCCATCGATAGCCGCGGCTAATAATTAGCCTAAGACGGCATAAAGCTGGCTGTTTGAAAGGAGATGTAAGCTATACCCGAAGGCAAGAAGCCTCTTTCAACAGCTACAGTTTTAGGCACGGACGCCGGCTGTCGATGGGTAATGTAAGCTATACCCGAAGGCAAGAAGCCTCCATCGACAACCACGGCTTACTGATAAAGCCGGCTGTTTGAAAGGAGATGTAAGCTATAGCCGAAGGCAAGAAGCCTCTTTTAACAGCTACAGTTGATAAGCAACTGAGTTTTGGCGTAAACGCCGGTTGTTAGGGTGAGATAAGCGAACCCGTCGGTAAGAAGCCCCCTTCGACAACCACGGTTAATAAGTAACCAGAAGTGGCATAAAGCCGACCATTAGGGTGAGATAAGCGATACCCGTTGGTAAGAAGCCCCCTTCGATGGCCGCAGTTGATAAGCAACTGGAATTTGGTGTACACGCTATTGTCTTAGGGTCATATAAGCTATACCAAAGGTAAGAAGCCTCCATCAACAACAACGCTTAATGTAACCAAACTAGGCATAAAGCCAACTCTGCAAGGGAGATGTAAGCTATACCCGAAGGCAAGAAGCCTCCGTGCAACAATTTAATAACAGCTGGCTGTGCAAAGGAGATGTAAGCTATACCCGAAGGCAAGAAGCCTCTTTGCAACAGTGCTTAATTGGGCATAACGCCGGTTGTGCAAGGGAGATGTAAGCTATACTCGAAGGCAAGAGGCCTCCTTGCAACTACCTAAAAGTAGACTGTGGAGAGGAGATGTAAGCTATACCCGAAGGCAAGAAGCTTCCCTACAACAGCGCTTGATAGGGTATAAAGCCGGCTGTGCAAGGGAGATGTAAGCTATACCCAAAGGCAAGAAGCCTCCTTGCAACAGCGTAAAAGCAGACTGTGCAGGGGAGATGTAAGCTATACCCGAAGGCAAGAAGCCTTCCTCCAACAATGCTTGATAGGGTATAAAGACGGATGCTAGATCAGCCGTTTTGATGGCGAACAAACCACTTCAACTCAAATTTTTGAGCCGGAAAAATTTCATCTTGACTGCACAAAGATAGGCATAAGAGCAGAGGCCCTAGTCTTTCCGGGGATGCTAGCTTTTACTCATGTAAACCTGATATATACAATGATAGCGGCTTTCAACGCCTGCTAAGTAAAGTATGGTCGCAGATGCGCGATATTCCATGGCCGCAACGTCTCTTGACCCACGGTTTCCGACTCATCTCGGATATCAATGAGGTAATATGACCCATTGTTAAGGTTTCTGCTGATCACAAAAGGCCCCTCCCATGGTGGAGATAACTTATGCATTCCAGATTGGTCTTGAATCAACCAGAGCGCCAGGTCACCTTCCTGGAACGTCCGGGTCTTCACCCTGCGGCTATGATAGCGTCGCAGGTCTTGTTGATAAATTGTCAACCTGGCTGCTGCTAACTCTCGTGCTTCATCCAAGGCGTCCAACGCATCTTGGCGTGCTGCCTCATTGTCCGTCTCAACATAAGGCCCCACCCTTGGTGAGTCGTGCCGGATATCGCTGGGTAGAATCGCCTCAGCACTATACACCATGAAGAAAGGCGTGAAACCTGTAGATCTATTAGGGGTAGTTTTGATGCTCCATAAGACGGAAGGCAACTCCTCAACCCAACACCTGGGTGTCCGCAAAGGAACCTTGAGCCGTGGTTTGACTCCTCTTAAAATTTCCTAATTGGCTCGCTCCGCCTGACCATTAGACTGTGGATGTGCCATGGCTGAAACATCAAGCCGGATATGCTCCTTCTCACAGAACGCTTTCATAGATCCTTCTCACAGCCGGCCAAACTTCTGACAGTCGTCACACTTACGGACTAAGTCTTCTGCATCCTTGTGGGCCGTCAACCAGAAAAACCCATGTCGAAAAGCCTTGGCTACTAAAGATTTTGACCCGACATGATGTCCACAGTCGCCAGCATGAATTTCACTCAAGATCTGCCGGCCCTCCTCCGGTGAGACGCAGCGCTAAAAGACACCCGTCACACTACACTTATGTAACTCACCATTGATAATCGTCATAGACTTAGAATGTTGGGTGATCTTCCTGGCCAGATCCTCCTCCTGAGGCAACTCGCTGCGTGTCAGATACGCCAAATAAGGAATAGTCCAGTCTGGGATAGCATGCAGAGCCGCCACCAATTCCGCCTCCGGGTCAGGAATAGCCAGCTCCTCCTCAGAGGGTATCTTGACAGTCGGATGATGCAATACGTCCAAAAAAAATTAGGTGGTACCGGCTTTTGTTGAGAACCTAATCGTGATAAGGCATCAGCCGCCTCATTCCTGTGATGATCAATATGATCCACCTGGTACCCCTTGAAGTGACCGACAATGATATCAACCGCCTGTCGATAAGCTGCCATCCACGGATCCTTGGAGTCCCAAGTACCTGAAAGTTGCTGAGCCACAAGATCTAAGTCGCCTAAACATCTGACCCAGCTTAAGTTCATCTCTTTAGCGACTCTGAGACCATGGAGCAGTGCCTCATACTCAGCTACATTATTAGTACAAGGAAACATTAACCGGAGCACATAACAAAACTTGTCACCCTTGGGGGAGGTGGGAACAACCCCTGCATCGGACCCCTCTAGCTGCTTTGACCCATCAAAGTATATAGTCCAATATGTGTTATCTGGCTTCTCTTCGGGAGCTTGACATTCTGTCCAATCATTTATGAAATCCACCCAAGCTTGAGACTTTATTGCTGTACGAGGAACATATTTGATGTTAAGAGGACCCAGCTCTAAGGCCCACTTGGCAATCCTCCCTGTGGCTTCTCTATTTTGAATGATATCTCCCAACGGGGCAAAACTGACCACAGTTATCTAGTGCCCCAAAAAGTAGTGTTTTAACTTGCGGTTAGCCATGAAAACGCCATATACCAAAACTTCACTGATGTAATAAACTGGCCTTTGCACAGGATATTCCTTCCCTGCCTCCTTGCGCTCAACCACAATTGCTACACTGACCGCTCTGTTGTTAGCCGCCACATAAAGGAGTAACGGCTCTTTCTCAGCCGAAGCGACTAACATTGGCGGCTCAGTCAATTGTTTTTAAGAGCTTCAAGTGCTTCAGCCGTTGCCTTGCTCCACTTAAACTTGTCTGTCTTCTTCATCATCTGGTATAAGGGAATGGCCTTCTCCCCAAGCCGGCTTATGAACCAGCTCAACGCAGCAATCCATCCTGCAAGGCGCTGAACGTCATTAATGCACGTCGGCTCTCCTAAAGAAGTGATAGCCTTAATTTTATCTGGGTTAGCCTCGATGCCCCGCTCAGAGACCAAGAAACCCAAAAGCTTTCCTGTTGGAACACCAAAAACACACTTCGTTGGGTTAAGCATCATCTTGTAGACCCGGAGATTGTCAAAAGTTTCTTTCAGATCCTCTAGGAGAGTTTCCTTCTTTCTGGATTTAACCACAATGTCGTCTACATACGCATCAACATTTCGGCCGATCTGACTGTGAAGGCAGTTCTGCACACATTGTTGGTAAGTCGCCTGGGCACTCTTGAGCCCGAAAGGAATGGAGACGTAGCAGAACGCCCCAAAGGGTGTAATAAACACCGTCTTCTCCTGATCTTTCATTGCCATCTTGATCTGATGATAACCTGAATATGCATCCAGGAAGCATAAACTTTCACACCCGGCTGTAGCATCAATAATCTGATCGATACGAGGGAGTGCAAAAGGGTAAGCCGGGCAAGCCTTGTTAAGGTCCATGTAATCTATACACATACGCCAGGTGCCGTTCTTTTTGAGCACTAGCACCGGGTTAGCCAACCACTCCGGGTGAAAAACTTCCACTATAAAGCCTGCAGCCAAGAGCCGGGAAACTTCCTCCCCAATTTCTTTATGTCTCTATTCGTTGAACCATCGTAGAAATTGCTTAATCGGCTTGAACTTCGGATCCACATTAAGGTTGTGCTCAGCGAACTCTCTGGGTACACCCGGCATGTCAGAAGGCTTCCATGCAAAGATGTCTCGATTCTCACGGATGAATTCGATGAGCGCGCTTTCCTATTTGGGATCCATGTGAGCCCCAATGATGAACTGCTTGGATGAGTCGCCCGGATTGAAATCTACTGCCTTGGTATCATCCGCCGAAAACTTGAGTGGCGGCTCAGCTTCCGTAGTAGGCTTCTTCATCAGGGTCATATCCTCCGGGGCAACGTTTTCATTGTAGAACTTCAGCTCCTCCTGGGCACCACTAGACTCTGCATACGTCGCATCTCCTTCCTCACACTCGAGTGCCGTTTTCCGATTACCGTGAACGGTAATTGTACCATTTAAGCCTGGCATTTTGAGTTGTAAATAAACATAGCAAGGCCTAGCCATAAATTTGGCATAAGCCGGCCTCCCAAATAGTGCATTGTAGGGACTTTTGATTTTAACCACCTTAAACCACAAGGACTCCACCCTGTAATTATATTCATCGCCAAAAGCCACTTCCAAAGAAATCTGCCCCACCGGGTATGCCGACTTACCCGGGACCACACCATGAAAGACGGTGGAGGAAGGTTTAAGTTCTTTGTCAAGCAAATTCATCCGCTGGAAAGTGTCATAATAAAGGATGTTGATACTGCTGCCTCCATCCATGAGCACCTTGTTCACCATATAGCCATTCACCTGAGGGGCCACAACTAAAGCCAGTCGGCCCAGGTCATCTATCCGCGGCGGGTGATCCTCCCGTCTCCACATTATGTCATACTCAGACCATGGTAAGTACCGCGGGAGAGCCGGAGCAACTGCATTAACCGCTCGCCTCCGCAACTTCTCATTTCGTTTACTGTGACCGGTCGTGAACACGTGATACTGTCCAGAACTGAGCTGCTTCGGGTTACTCTGAAAACCGGATTGATTGGCTGCTGCTGATTGCTGTTATTGCTGTTGTTGCCAGGATGCTGTTGGTGCCCCCCTTGGTTATTCTGACCCGGATGCTCGGCTCCTGAACCGCCGGCGCCGAATCCAGCCCCTGATCCGCCGTGCCCTGAGATGCCAGGCGGGCCACCGCCGTGGTTATTTTGTGGTTGGGAATGCTAGTTTTTGAATCTCTGCATGATAAAGCAATCACCCCACGCATGTAACGTCGGCTTATCAGGCGTGCCGTGCTCCGGGCAAGGCTTCTTAAGCACTTCTTCTAAATTGAAAGGACCTCTGTTCCTTTGGTGAAACGACCTGAATTTTCTGTTCCCCTTGGGATGGTTCTGTTCTGTGTTGGTGTTTGCCACTAGCTCTGATCCTCCATCAGCGTTCTTCCATTTATTCCGATTCCCATTGTTCACAAAACCTTTGCCTTGATTGTTCTTCTTCCCTTGATTGCCTTTCTCATCATCCGAGCCTGGATCCTTGGTGTTATCTGAGTCGGCATACTTTGTCAGGGCCGTCATGAGCTCTCCCATATCCTGACATGTGCGCTTGAGCCGGCCGAGCTTCTGTTTCAACGGAACAAAATGATAGTTATTTTCCAGAATAAGCACCGCTTGAGCCGCCATGATCTGCTCCGTAGAGTGAATAATGGTCGACACCCGCCGGACCCAATGATGGGACGACTCATTCTCCTGTTTAACGCAATGGTCCAAGTCTACAATGGTCATAGGTTGCTTACAGGTCCCCTGAAAATTCTTAATAAACTTCGCTCTCAGCTCCGCCCATGAATTTATCGTGTTAGGTGGCAGACCTTTCAACCATGTGCGAGCCGGACCCTCAAGCATCATGATGAAATATTTTGCACATACCGCCTCACTGACATCCAGCATCTCCTTGGCCAGCTCATAACTCTAAACCCAAGCCTCAGGGGGTAGATCAGCTGTGTAATTCGGAACTTTTTGAGGCCCCTTAAAATATTTTGGTAGTCGCTCACTTCTCAGAGCCGGAGTTAAACATGGCACCCCTATGGCTCTGGTACTAACTACTCCCATTGAGACGTAAAGCGCCGGCTCTGGACGGGTTGCCGCTATCTCCGCCTCTCGCCTGTTCCTCGCCCGGTCCGAGAGCGCCAACTGAAACTTCGACTAGGGAGTGGGGTAGAGTGAACCCGGCTCCGGCTGTGAGCATATCTCTCTTGCTGGGCCATGGCCGTCTGTAAATATCCAATGGCGTTTTGGACGTCCTCCGCAAAGGGTGCTTCATCTGGGATGGGAATCGTCCCAAGCCGGGTGGCCGCCGCCACCATGTTCTCGGTCGAGTTAGAGTAATGACCCGCCGGTGTCGGAAAAGCTCCAGGTGAAGTTTTGTTATGCTGGGGTGGATGAGTTGCCGGGCGTTCCATCGGGCGGCTTTCCGGCGCGCCCGCAACCCGCCCCGCACCAGTGGTATTAAACAGGTTCCTTGCTTCGTAACGTTCTGGCAGATGGGATTGATGCCTCCTCCGGTGCACCA
Organism: Hordeum marinum; assembly: GCA_022496015.1. Classification (NCBI taxonomy): domain Eukaryota; kingdom Viridiplantae; phylum Streptophyta; class Magnoliopsida; order Poales; family Poaceae; genus Hordeum; species Hordeum marinum. The sequence goes on along the minus strand of CM039675.1, from coordinate 209,721,483 downwards.
CGGCTGCTGACCTTTGTTCCAGCTCCAGATGGAAAGCATCTGCCTTGATACACTCCGCTTCTTCCTCCATCAGGATCTTCAGCTCAGCCATCCTTTGTCGTTCCTCTGCCATCCGGCCCTTGATCCATGCCACCTCTAGATTCCGGGCTGCTTGATTATCCGGTGTTACTTCCATGGCCATGAGAGCTGTAAGGTCGTCGATCAATTCCACTAGAACCTGAGCCGGCGGCGGCGGGCTATCACCCGCTGTGGCGGCTCCCGCAGCTGTGTGATCGGCGGCTGGAGCCGATCCCGCCATGAACACCGGCGCATGAACCGGGGGTCTTGGAGCATCCGACTCAAAGCCCTCTACCTCAGAATAGGTGTCGTAGTAGCCCCCAAGGCCACCGTTATTGAGCCGATACACTGACTCTGTCTCCCCACCGGAGGACTCATCTTCTGAGCAAACAAGAGTTCCCTTTGACCTGGATGCTTCCAGGTCCATACCTTGAGTGAAGCCCACGAGAACATGCTTTTGACCTGGATGGGCACGGGCAGGCCGCACACCACTCGTAGATTGGAGGCGCCGAGCCGGCTCGAAGATGTTGGTGCAGATGTCCGGCCCAGGTGTAGATCCATCAACCTTTCCAATGAAAACCTGGATCCTGCCAAACGGAACCTAGAATCCATACTCCACAGAATCAGCATCAAGCCCCCCAGCTGGCGTCGTCGATGTAGAGCCGGCCGCGGTGACTCTTGCTCATCCTTCCAACCACGTATCCCTCGAGCCCTGGGAGAGAGCCCTTTGAGAACTCAACACCACCAAGCGCTAGCCCCACGGTGGGCGCCAACTGTCGTGGATTTATCACGGCAGATGTCCGGGTGAATGGACTTGGATTCGAGGCCATCGCTAACTGGGTGGACTCAAAGGGGTTGATCGGGACGAAAGACACGGATTTACCCAGGTTCGGCCCCTCAAGTCGAGGTAATAGCCTACATCCTGCTTGTGTTTGTATTGCTTATGTATCGATTACAAGGAGCTAGAAGCTTGACCTAATTCTCGGTAACCTATCCCCTAAGTCGCCCCGGGTCTGCCTTTATATAGGAGGTCAGGACCACCGGGTCTTTACAATTATCTATCCGGGTCTTCTTGTGACTCCGAGTCTCTTTCTATCTTTCTGTCCAAGTTGTCCTAGAGGCGGCTTATACACCCGGGTCTTCTATGTTCGGGCCATCATGCGGCCCACATCTTGATCCCTCTATCTTCCTGGGCCACCAGTCTTACGGCTCACCCATGGGCCGGCTTACAAGTCACCAATATGAACCGGAGCCTCTAAGGCGGGTCATATTGTAGGGTTATAAATCTCAACAGAGGCCGAAGCCAACATCATAATATTTGCACAAAGGGCAAGTTCCTCGTATAACATGGAATAACCGCTTACGAGGGTTGAAGTATAACACTTATAGCTTGGGGTTCAGAAATTGGATCGCGCATACTATGATAGTCCGTTTTCGGCTTTCTACCCTGAGGTGCTTGACCAGACTATCAGGAAACACAATAGCAGGGGTGCTCCCTTTGACCTTTTAGCCGAACGAGCGGAACATCAAGGTGCAAGCACAGGAGCTAGGCAACCCAACTTAATGACCAAAGACATAGTTAGGAACCGATGCATATAAAGCCCTCGGTCTATTAGCTGGTTGTCTCTAGTCATAGCGAACATATTCACGAGAAGAGGGAGAAAATAAAAAAGTATGCGCCAAAAACAGGACAAATGAGGTGTATTTGCGCCACACAATTTTGCATTTCCTCAATAACTCTTATGACTCTGATTGCCGAAGCAACTGTTTACAGGTATGCGATAGAAAATAAGAAATAAAGTCCTACAAGAGTTGTTGTACTAGGTTTCTTCAATTGGTGACCTGACGTCCTCGATATACCCCCTTGCTAGTTCACTCCTGCTATTGGATGCACCTTGATGGGTGGTTTAATGTTCGGTGGGCGGATTTTGCTAACAAAGTCTTGAGAGGCTGCCGAACTATAGGTGAGCCTTATGTCGTAGGCAGGCTATCTTAAGAGTGCCTGCATCTTGTCTGAAGACATATTGGTGGAAGTAGGTCGGGCCAACCAAACACCCCCCTTTATTTCCCCACCGGTTCCCATGGAATTTTAAGTGTGAAGTTGTGCCTCCTCGGCACATACTTTGTTGGTCCAGAAATTGTGCGGTGGGGGGCGAGTCCCTATAGAGGGGAAGAGGAAGGATCCGAGTTTTCGGTCTCAAGCCGAACTCGCTTCCCAGCCTTATGTGCCTTTATGGCGGATGTCGGAACTTGCTGATCTTCTTTATAGCCGAATTCGGCTGCTAGGGCTAGTGCATGTTCCACAGTTCTAAGGGAGCGCTCGGTGTTGCCGTTGACAGTAATGACCCCCTTGGAGCCCGGCATCTTGAGCTTGTTATATGCGTAGTGTGGGACCGCGTTGAAACGAGCGAACGTTGTCAGTCCAAGCAGCTCGTGATAGCCGTTGCGGAAGGGCATGATGTCGAAGATCAAGTCTTCGCTGCAAAAGTTATCGGGTGAGCCGAACACGACCTCTAGAGTTACCAATCATGTGCATTGGGCCTCAACGCCCAGGATCACTCCTTTCAAGGTAGTGTTGTTGGGTTTGATACTTGAAGGATCAATGCCCATCTTTTTCACCATATCTGAGTAAACCTGGTTAAGGATACTTCCTCCGTCCATTAGGACCTTTGTGAGTTGATACCCATCTATAATGGAGTCTAGGACGAGGGCCGCCGAACCCCTATGACGGATACTGGTCGGATGATCACGCCGATCAAAAGTGATCGGGTATGCCGACCATGGGTTGTACTTCGGGGCTACGGGCTCCACCGTGTAGACTTCCCGGAGGGCGCGCTTCCTCTCCTTGTTCAGTATGTGGGCGGCGTATATCATGTTCATCGTTTTTACTTCTGGAGGGAACTTCTTCTGTCCGCCACCAATTGGACCCCAAGGCTCATCCTCGTCCTCGCAGCGTGAGCTTTTGCCTTGGTCTTCGGGTTGTATCTTGCCGGCCTGTTTAAACACCCAGCAGTTGCGATGTGTGTGGTTGGCGGGCTTTTTCGAAGTCCCATGGATTTGGCAAGTCTCGAGCTGAGTGGATCTATCACGATTGCCTTTAGAGGGCTTCTTCTGCTGCCCAGGTCGGGAATTGCGGAATCCGGCATTAACAACCATGTCATCGGCATCACTATTATTGTGCCAGCGCTTATTCCTATTGCGCTTTGGCTTTGAGTTGCCATCCTGGGATTCAGGTGCCACGGGATCTTTAGAATTGTGGCTGCATCTTGCCAGCGAGTTATCTTCACCCGCGAAAAAGCGGTCATGAGGGAGGTAAGGGCGAACATAGTTCGAGGCTTGTCCTGGCCTAGCTGGCCGGCCAGCCATTCATCCCGAATATTGTGCCGAAAGGAGGATATGGCCTCAGCGTCTGGACATCTGACGATTTGGTTCTTCTTAGTCAAGAACCGATTCCAGAATTGTTGAGCGGACTCGTCGAGATTCTGGACGACGTTGCTGAGATCGGAAGAGTCCAGCGGGCGGACATAGGTCCCCTGGAAGTTAGAGCGGAACACATCTTCCTGGTCGTTCCAACATCCAATGGAGTTTTCTAGGAGGCTGTTTAACCAGTGCCGAGCTGGCCCCTTAAGCTTAAGAGGTAGGTATTTGATGGGATGTAGATCGTCTCCTCGTGCCGTGTGGATATGGAGGAGGAAGTCCTCGATCCATACAGTTGGGTCAGTGGTCCCGTCGTACTGTTCTATATTCACGCGTTTGAACCCTTCGGGGAACTTATGCCACGTTACCTGATCTGCGAAGCATAGAGGATGAGAGGCACCTCTGACCTGTGCTATGTCGCTCCTGTATTCAGCGTCTGTATGGGGCCGATTACGTTCCTGGACTATGTGGTTTTGGTCGAACCATGGTCTGTATTCGCTGCATCTATCAGACGCGTATTCTTTGGATCCACAGATGTATCTAGTGCGTCTTGCTCTATGATCCAGGTCATCTCGTAGGTCGAACCTATCATTGGGCTCTAATGTCTCCTTGCCCATCTTCGGGTCATTGCCGGTATGTAACCGACATCGTTGGACGTCCTGTCCCGACCACAAGGGGGGCGGTCCGTCTTGTCGTACTGAGTATGTTTTGGAGATGGAGTATTAGTAAGTTTGTCGTCGAATTGCGGAAACAACCTTCTCCGAGTGTAGCTTTTGGGCGGGTTAGACAGACCAGTGCCGCATACTTCCTCGGCTAAGAGGACTTTTGTCCATCGATCATTGAGGTTGGCTTGTTCGGCTTTGAGTTATCGTTCTTTGGCCTTTAGGTTGCGAGTCGTTGCCTGATTTCTTCCTAATCCTCGAGGTTATCAAGGATGTACAAGTAATCTACTTCCGATATATCTTCCTTCTCGACGGGGGGAAGGTAATTGTCGCCTTCAGGGTCATTGACGGTATCACAGTCGTTTTGGTCCTCAGGCGCATCCAGACCCTCAAAAGGGTGCTCGGGGATATCGGGATCGTCATGATCGGTGGGGGCATTACTGTCCCCATTGCTGATAATAGATCTTCTTAACTTTTTTGCTTTTGGACCGCTTATGTAATTTCCGGCGCCTTGATTGTGCATCACCTGATTTGTCGTTGTCATTGTGAGGCGTATTGTCGCCGTTGGTGGCAGGAGTATCCACCATGTAGACGTCGTATGTAGAAGTGGCGGTCCAACTGCCGGTGTTAATGGGGGTGGGAGAATGGTCCTCTTCATCCATGTATTCTGCCTCCTCGGAGGCATAGGCTAGAACGTCGGTTAAGTCTTCGACGGTGGCTATCAAGTGGGTGGTGGGTGGGTCAAAAAATCCGTCTGTGCCCGAATTGTAACCGGGCCGGGAATAGATCTGGGCTGGATCGTCGGTGATCCTCATCGACGAGAATTGCTCCAAGGCCTCGTAGATCATTGAGGGTCTGATCAGATCTAGCTATTCGGAACTCGTGGGGTTAACCCCCATGAAGTCCACCCATGGGGAGTGTTCGAAAGGAATGTATATCCGGTCGTATGGCTTGATAGCCAGACCGGGATGAGAGATCGGACTATCGCCATGGGTGAACCCATCGGCATGTCCGAAGAAGGGGCTCAAGGTTAAAGCCTCAAAGTCCTCAGGGGCTGCGGGAGAAGCTGTGAGTCAGATTAGTGACAAGTCGCCCCGAGAGTCGATAGAAAACTCTAAGTTTCCGAATCTGACCTCTTGATCAGGGGCGAAGCTCTCAACGCGGCCAAGATGGCCGGTGAAATCACCATGCAGCACAACGCTGCCGAAGGCAAAGATCTGCCCGGGGACGAAAACGTCCATGTTGTAGACCTCTTCGTTGATGACAAGGCGAGGCGTCAATTCCATCTTGCTCACAGAGGAACTCTCAATGAAAGCACCAATGTCAGTGTCAAAACCGGTGGATCTCGGGTAGGGGATCCTGAACTGTGAGACTAGGATCGACGGTAACAAGAAACAACGGGGACACAAGTTTACCCAGGTCTGGGCCGTCCTATGAAGGTAATACCCTACGTCCTGCTTGATTGGTATTGATGGTGTAAGGGGTTACAGAGTTGATCTACCTCGAGATCGCAAAGCTAACCCTAGATGAGTTGTTCTATCCCTATACCATAAAACCCTCCGGCTTATATAGACGCCGAGGAGGCTTAGGGTTTACACATGGTCGGTTACATGCCGAAGAGATAAACTTGCCTAACTATTACATTAGCCATGGAGCACAAGCCATGCTTCCTGAAGCTTCCATCTTGGACATTGGGCCTTCAAATCCTTCAATGTTCGGTAAGTAGCCCTCATAGTCCAGCCCATAACAGTAGGTTGGCTATCTGAGGACCCCCTAATCTAGGACTCCCTCACTAGTCTCACGTAAGTGTACGCGTAAAGTCGGTCCGGGACGCTTCATCCCACAATGCTGCTGAATCAAGATAGAACTAGTAATGCCAAGCAAATTGACAAATCATCGCCCACAACTACTTGTGTTCTACTCATGCATAGAATCTACGCATAGACCTAGATCTATTACCAGTGTTGGGGAACGTAGTAATAATTCAAAAAAATTCTTACGTGTCAGCAAGATCAATCTAGGAGATGCTAGCAATGAGAGAGAGGGAGTGCATCTTCATACCCTTGAAGATCGCTAAGCGGAAGCGTTGCAAAGAATGCAGTTGATGGAGTCATACTCGCGGTGATTCAAAATGCGAAAGATCCGAGTCAAGCACCAAACGGACGGTGCCTCCGCGTTCAACACACGTACAGCTCGGGGACGTCTCCTCCTTTTTGATCCAGTAAGGGGGGGGGGAGAAGTTGAGGGTGAGCTCCGGTCGCACGATGGCGTGGTGGCGGTGGAGCTCATGGTTCTCCGACAGAGCTTTGCTAAGCACTACGGAGGAGGAGGAAGTGTAGGAGGGGGAGGGCTGTGCCAGGGGGAAGGGTGCACCTGCCCTCCCACCTCCACTCTATTTATATGCCGAAGGGGAGAGGGGGCCGCCCCCTATATCCATCTAGAGGGGGGCGGCCAAGGGGGGAGCTTGCCCCCCAAGTTGGTGGGAGGCGCCCCAGACCCTAGGGTTCCAAACCCTAGGCGCCTTGGGCCCATGGCGGGAGCACCATCCCACTAGTTGGCTGGTTCCCACCCATATTCAGCCCACGTGATTCTTCGGGGCAGCTTGCCCCTCCCGGTGGACCCCCGGAACCATTTTGGTGTTCCCGGTACAATATCGATAAACCCTGAAACTTTTGCGGTGACTGAAACTGTACTTCCCATATATAAATCTTCACCTCTGAATCATTCTGGAACTCCTGATGATGTCCGGGATCTCATACAGGAATCCAAACAACTTTTGGTAACCACATATAATTCCCATTACAACTCTAGCATCACTGAACCTACGGGTTCAGGAACCATGCAGACATGACCGAGACACCTCTCTGGTTAATAACCAATAGCGGTATCTTGATACCCATATTGGCCCACACATGTTCCACCATGATCTCATCAGATGAGCCATGATGTTGGGGATTCAATTAAACTCGTCTACAATTCCCTTTGTCCATCGGTATGTTACTTGCCTGAGATTCCATCATTGGTATCCCTATACCTTGTTCAATCTCGTTACTGGCAAGTCTCTTTACTCGTTCCATAACACATGATCCTGTGACTAACTCCTTAGTCACATTGAGCTCATTATGATGATGTATTACCGAGTGGGCCCTGAGATACCTCTCCGTCAAACGGAGTGACAAATCCCAGCCTCGATTTGTGCCAACCCAACAGACACTTTCGGAGCCACCTGTAGTGCACCTTTATAGTCACGCAGTTACGTTGTCACGTTTGAACACCCAAAGCATTCCTATGGTATTCGGGAGTTGTACAATCTCATGGTCTAAGGAAATGATTCTTGACATTAGACAAGCTGTAGAAGACGAACTACATGATCTTGTGCTATGCTTAGGATTGTGTCTTTTCCATCACATCATTCGCCTAATGATGTGATCCCGTTATCAACGACATCCAATGTCCATAGTCAGGAAACCATGACCATCTATTGATCAACGAGCTAGTCAACTAGATGCTCACTAGGGACATGGTGTGGTCTATGTATTCACACATGTATTATGGTTTCCGGTTAATATAATTATAGCATGAACAATAGAAAAGTATCATGAACAAGGAAATATAATAATAACCATTTTATTATTGCCTCTAGGGCTTATTTCCAACAGGTGGCAGCTCCCGCGATGAGTCCTCCAGGAGCCACGACGGAGACATCGCTTCCCCTATCTAAGCTTCTTTTCCTTTACCCCTATTGCATCACGAAACATTTGGCCCCTATGGGATGTTAAACGTTTGTATAATGTCTTGCTTTGGTGTAGTAGTATTCCATCGTGCTATGAACATCCTTGTTTCCTTTGCATGATTCTTGGTTTTCTTTGCGCACCTCCTACACCCCGGCCAACGGGGGTCTACTGCGAACGGCTTCTGAGGTTCTTGCTTTCGGCACGGGGTGGAGGCCTCAGGGCGGCAGCCCCCGTGTGCCTCCTCGCACCTGTGCTCTCCTTGCTTGGCTGCTGCTCCACCCCGAACCCTCCACAAGGGGCCTCCGGGAATGCCGCACGGCTCCTCGGCACTCGCAGGACCGACATGAACACTACGGGAAGGGAGAACCAACACAAAAGGAGGGGAGTTGGGCTTCCTTTAGACTCGAGCGTTGAGGTTGCAAGGGCCCCTGAGGCGTGGTGCCTCAGCGTCAGCCTTGGGCACAGAGGAGGCCCATACCAGGGGAAGCACCACTCGCGGGGCTTGCCCCACAGGGCCACCGAACGAAGGCCCTGCAAAGAAGTCATCATGTTCTAAATATTACGCGCACGCCTGCCTGAATTTGGGCGTCCCTGCTTGCATCCGGGCATTACGCGAGAAGGGCGGGCCTCAAAATCCTAGAGGGATGATGTGCGAGAGATATGCCCATGAGCTAGAGCTCGGTCTTTTAACTTTTAGTGCCACCGGGATGGACCCGAGTGTCGATTCCATACTTTGACTGGGGGACCAACCCACCGTACACATTTTGTCTTCTCCCCAGCACGGAGCATGGGGTTCTCCACTTGGCATGGGTGGGAGCCCTTCCTCTGCGTCCATGACGCGGCTCGTCAAGGGCTTCCACTCCGGGGGGTCCGAAGCGTGTACAAACCCTAACTCATTATTATGTGAGAGTGTCACGACGATGATAATTGGGTGAACACCCCAGGAATAACGCTCAAGAGTTCCCATCCCAGTCTTTAGAAGCTTCCACACATTTAGTTGCGGGAGCGGCCCGTGTACGAGTGCCATCATACGCCACGTGGCCAGAGAAGTGCTGTTGTGTGCCCTTATGGCCCAAACAAGGGCGTCGTGGCACGCCCCACGCGTCCGTAAGGGCAAGTCTGCGGGGGAGCCACTGTCCACCAGTTGTGGGTTCAGCGGCTATGTGCCCCTACAACCCAAACATGAGCGCTGTGTCGCACCCCGCGCGTCCATAGGGGCACGTTTGCATGGGGCAAGTCATTGTTCATACCTTAGGCACGAGGCTAAGAAGCTCCTAACCTGGTCTTCAGATGCTCCCGCACATTTCAGTGCGGGAGCGGCCCGTGTGTGAGCTCCTTCGCACACCGCGTGGCCACAGAAGTGATGTTGCGTGCCCTTACGGCCCAAACATGGGCGGCGTGCCGCACCCCGCGCATCCATAAGGGCACGTCTACGCGAGAGTCACTGTTCACCAGTTGCGTGTTCAGCGGCTGCATGCCCCTATGGCCCAAACATGAGCGCTGTGTCACACCCAACGCATTCGTAGAGGCACATCTGCATGAGGCAAGTTGCCCATTTTGCTTCAGCATGAGCCAAGCCATCTTTCGTTCCTTTGCCCGTGACGTCTCACTAAGGGAGCATGGCACTAAGGTATATAACCAGCATGGGGGGCTAGCCCGTGGGTCAAAGCTTTGGTGCCTAGATTTTTCGACGATTCGCTGCGACGGTGGAACCTACACAGACATCGTGCCCAGCCCCCCCGTGCAAAACCATCGCAGGGCGGTGGTGGGGGCAATGCAGCCCCTGGTAGCGGTGATGTACCAGAGCCTGAGGCTGGCAGCCATGTTGTTGCTCAAGCTGCTGGCCGCTTGTTGAGCATGCTGCGGGGGTCCATCTGCGTGCGAGGTGTTCGTATAGCTTCCTCATAACTTAATGGCCGACGAAGCCCCTGCACCTTGCGGGGCTCGCGTGACTTGGATTTTCTACTACTCGCCGCCCTCGGTAGCATCAGACTCTCGTGCTCCTAGCGCCTCACGCCTTGCTCCTTGATCGCGGGATCGTGCATCACAGCACGCCTCCGGATGCTGTCGGAGTTCCTCCTCCATTGCGCTGGTCGGGTCGTGAGCTCTCCAGGTCGAACCCCTTGACCCCTTCCGGAGGGAGGCGCTGGGCGCACCCTCCTTTGCGGAAGGGGGAGGTGCACCAACTATGGATATGGGGCCAGAGATGTCGGCGGTGGGGACTCCACCCCCAGGTGACTCTTGGGAAGGAGTTGCCTAATGGTGTGGCTGGAAGCTATGACTCCTAGAAGCCCCCAGCCCTGCCATCCTGCCTGTCGTCATCCTCGCTTGGTGGTGGCGGCAGCGGAGGAAGGCTGGTCCTACCCTGAGGGCAGGCCTCCTGAAGATGATCGCGCCAAGGTCCATCGTGAGGCTCACCTCACCTATGACCCTCGCGAGGCCGGCCGTGCCCGTTTTGTCGCTGGTCGCGGTTGTCCCAATGGTCGTTGCCTTTGTTGCGACGTTCGGGGTGGTGGCTGAAGCATCGTCGCAAAGCTCCATGAGCTCCAGGCAGTTGCTGGTGTTGTGTGTGTTGGTGTAGTGGAAGACGCAGAATGGGCAGTTGCCCCTGGGGGCTCCTCCGGGCCTCGACCATGCTTCACCTCGGGTGCAGCTACCTGCCCGATCGGGTCCTTGTGTTTCGCCTCCTTGGCCCTTGCCTTCTTGTGCTTGTGGTGTGCCTCCGGGAGAGCGCAGTGGGAGATGTGGCCTTCCTCGGCCTTGGTGCACTTGCTCGCTAGGTCGAGCTTCGTGGGGAGCGCACGGGCAGCATCTTGCAGCTACGACATCATCTGATAACTCGCCTCATCCCGCGCGTGCGCTGGTGCCGCACGTGGCGTGTCACGGGGGCGCGTTTTGCACCTAGCCCCGCGGTCAGCCCTTCATAGGGAAGGAGGAGGTGGCGCGTCGTGAGCCATGCCGCTCGCCTGGAAGAGCAGGGGGAGGGGCGACCGAGTGAACACCGGGGCTTCACTAGTGGCGTTGGCAGGCTCCGCGATGCGGCTGAGCCAGTCTTCAGAGTGATCACCGTCTGGGTGGTAGCACAGTAGCTCGCGCGCCATGAGCAGCATGGTCAGTGCGTTCGCCAGTCCGCAGCGGGAGTGAGAAGACGCCGCCGCAACAAGAACGGGGGATGGGGTGGCGGTATAGCCATCACGCCGATCAGAGGGTGGCAACGGTTAGTCCGGCTGCTCCTGAGCATATGGGTTGGTAGCAGCGTTGGCTGCCATAGAGATGGAGCAGCGTGGGCCGCCGTGGCCCACAAGCCTACGTCTGGGCGACACATCGGCCCTTCCCTCGGCGTGGACTCAATAGGTGTCAGCCATGGGAGCGATGGAGCAGGGACGGGGTTGAACCGGAGAAAGATTCAGACACGCCCCTACCTGGTGCACAAAATGTTGGAATTGGTGCTCTGCAAAACCCAACAAGGTTTGAATACTAGGGCGTGTGCGAGGATCTTAAACGGTTTAGAGTCTCAAGATTGTCACCCTATAGCCTAGTTGCGTTGAGTAAGTGCAAATGAGGAAGAATGTGGACTCGGAGATTTACCTAAGTTCGGGCCACCTTGCGGTGTAAAACCTCACTCCTGCTGTGTTGGATTGGCCTCATGAGGAGGCTAAGGATGAACTAGTATAGTGGCGGGAAGGCGTCAAGAGGGCCCTTGGTGGTGATGAAATAGCTCTACTTAACCTGCCTTCTACGATGGGAGCTGGTGGCTATTTATAGGGGCCATGGTCCTCTTCCCTTATTGCACAGGCGGAAGGGATCCACAACGGCCAAATTTGAAATAGGACATGAGGTACATCTTATCCTGAGTAAAGGTGGTCTTTGCCTGCAAAGCTTCGGGGTGTGACGCGGTGGTGGGATCGGTGATGATATTCGTGCTGCCAAGCTTGTGGTCTCGGCCCCGTTGCACCGGGAAGGAAACCTTTGGGGGATTCCCTGGGAACCCGCGTATGTCCTTATCTCCTTAGCACGAAATAGGAAACTGTCCTCCTCTTGCGCTTCCTGGCGCCCGCCTGGCTTTGCCATCAGAACCCGCGTCACACCGGCCTCGGGAGGCAGGGTGCTTGCATAGTAATCTCCGCTCCTCAGGAGGCAGTCTGGGGGGATGCCGCTCTCCAGAGGTCTTGACATTGTCCTCCTTGCGAGGCAGGGGGTCTGACAAGGGCCTTGACTTGAGAGGCTTGTTGCTTTGCCGTACCAGGCCGTCGTGGTCAGCCACAAGCTGGACCGCAGGCAGGCAAGTCTAGGTACCCCCATTCCCAGTACGCTGACAGAGGTATTATCATTAGTTTTGGAGGGAGTGAAAGCGGAACCCACTTTATCAATGACTTCCTCCATTTTATCAATTATATTCAAACCTTGCTATACCCTCTCATTAATAGTTGTATCTTTCTCCTTTAATGCTTTCAAAGTAATTCCTACCCTTGACCCCAATTAAGTGATATGATTATGAAGGATTTTATCCAACTCCTCAATTTGTACTTTGGTAGTCATTTTATTTTCAGTAACATCAAGCCTTTGCATAACATGCTCCAAGGTCAAAATAGTTTCATTAAATGATAATAGGTGGTGACCCAACTAAATTTTGCATGGCATTAAAAGCATCCGAAGTGTGACTCATTAAGAAATTACCATCGGTAATAGTATCAAGTAAAAATCTGTACCAAGTAGTATTACTAACATAGAAATTATGAAGCCAGATGTTGGGGGATTTCTTATCAGTTGATTTATTTTGAGCATTTTAAATCCTATGCCAAGAAACTCTTAAACTTTCGCCTCCCCTTTGTTTAAAATTAAGCACCTCATTATCGAGAGTAAAGGAACAAGGGAAGAACTAGCCATGGAAACAAGCGAGCAAGTAAAATAACAAAGATAAATATTTTTCTATTTTTTTACTTTTATAGCAAGCAAAATATAACAGAAAATAAAATGTAGAACATGTGAATGATAATTTGTGAGAAGGTACTTGCTAGTAAGTTGATGATACTTGTGATCTGCGTTGGGTTTTTCCCTAAAGAGGAGGGGATGATGCAACACAGTATAGATAAGTATTTCCCTTAGTGAGAATCAATGTTATCAAACCAATAGGAGGATCACATAACTTCCCTTCTTTAGAGCCTACACGCAAAAGAGCACACACTTGCACCCAACGCAGGCAAGAGGGTTGTCAATCCCCTTGAACTCGTTACTTGCAAGTAAATAAGTCGTGTAGATGATAGTTGAGAAATATAAAGTGCAAAATAAATGAAAAGTAAATAATGAAAGCAAGGAAATAGTAGTGTTTTTAAATATATATATATATATATATATATGTGAATAGACCCAGTGGCCATAGTGTTCACTAGGGGCTTCTCTCTCGAAGAAGGCATACAGTGGGTAAACAAATTACTGTTTGGCAATCGATAGAAAATCACATAGTTATGCAATATTTATTTATGGAAGTGATAATTACATATAGGCATCAGGTCCGTAAGCAAGTAAACCAACTCCTACCTGGATCTACTACTATTACTCTACCCATCAAGTGCTATCCAACATGCATCTAGATTATTAAGTAAAACAGTGTAATGCTTCGAGAATAATGACATGATGTAGACAAGTTAGAAGCCAAGAGTACTTTGAATGTACTCGCTAGCAACCCATGTTTGGAACAAGAAAAACAAATGCATGTTATATCACCAAGTAGGTACTTCTACGGAAAGCTAATTTTGAGTGCAATGACATGTCATAACAACTTGTAAAGCATGCATCCCGAGGTTACGAGTATCCATATGAACATGTTACGAATATCAATATAAATAGAGTTTTGAACAACTCCAGTTTTAAATCATCTCGCAAGTCATCTGGATTAGCTCAAGTATTTATTTTCCACGCGCACATGAATTTTTGTAAAGCACTGGACGTAGTTTAAGCAACACCACCCAACTATCCTTGAATAGGGACACATCTATTCAAATAGTTTTATAGTCTCCAAGGGTTGCACACTTTAGCCACAAGACTCGGGTAACTTCTGTGTCAAGCCATGAATCACGGTATATTACATACCCGAGTTAAGCATCTGAACGGTGTCTTTCCTTTGACAATAGTAAACAAAGAGTCCACTTGCTGGCCCACGTCCTCATGATGTACATCACAAGTACCATCCAAGAGGGGACACAACAGTGTTCCCGACGTCTGTGAAAACAGCCATAGTCGTCCTTCCAGGCACGACCCCGCATCGAGAGAGTAACTCAGGCTCTCTCGCTACTAGTAATGCGGGTTCTCTGCTAGCATCGACCAAACTAATTAACAAAGCCCCATCCCATAAAGGGTATGGTGGTCATACATGTAAGGTCGGGAATAAGGATGGCGATGGGTAGGGTATGGGCAGGGTAGAGCAATACCATACCCATACTCGAATGGTCAGTGGGTACGAAATTCTACCCATACCCCTACCCATGGGTATGAAACTTTACCCATACCCATACCCGATGGGTACCCATACCCATTAGGTACCCGAAGGGTAGAACAAATTATACACAAGTTGTTTATAATTTTACACTCAATGATAGCACATTTGACAAAAAAATCAATTATCTCAACTACATAACAGGTAGATAAGTACATAACCACCACCAAAATGTAGAAATCATAACATACTCATAAGAGAGTAGAAGTAGACGAGTCACTTGAAAAATAATGAATAATTGACGACAATTTAACATTATTTCACAAGCGGGCAGGGCATGGGTATACCCGTGGGTACAAGGCTATATCCGTACCCTACCCATGACTTAATGGGTAGGGTATGGGTACTACCCATGGGTATCAAAGTGTGCCCATACTCGGCCCATGCGGGTATGATACCCGCGGGTACCTGTACCCATGGGTAAAATTGCCATCCTTAGTCGAGAACGATCGACAAATCTTAAATCTAGCCCATTTTGAACACACACACACCTTGCCCTAGTACACCACTTATTTAGCAAGTGCATACCTAGCTCATCTTCCCCCTCGGGTATTAGTGGCACCCGATGGGTTTTTCGAAAGGCCTTTGAAAAAACTTTTGTTTCAATCACTATAGAATACCTGCCCCACTTGCATGCAACTATTTTAGCAACCTACCTACTTCTCACCCACACAACTCTAAGAGGAAAGTAGAGTCATGACAATGGAAGTATCAAAGAGGAACGTAACGGAGACAACCCACCAAGGTGGTCACCATATCTTAATAATTTCAATGCAACAATCTGAAGTACTATATGACATGCATAAAAAGGATTTCATCAAGATGGTCAAGGGGCTGCTTGCGTGGCTAAGCAAAGTCTTCACAATCTTCAAGTGCTTCTCCTCCGACTCCCTCGTCAAGAACGTGATCTATCTTTGCAAAGTAACGACAATAGCCCATAAGATAAAATAAAAACACTCTGAAAAATTCAACTCATTTTTGTGAAATACTAGAGTGAATAAAATAAAAATACCATATTTCCTAGTTTTTAGATTTGGAGTATCAAAAATAGGGACATGGATTTAAACATTGGATTTAAATACTTGAAATAGGGTTTTAACTAAGAATAATACAAAGAAGTTTCCCCAAATGGGGTGCAAGTAGTGTCATTAAATAGGTAGGATTAAAATATGAATTTACAAATTTGTATCACCTCATTTGGGCAAATATCTTGCTCTCCGGCATTTTTGGAAATTTCAGAAAAAACAGAAAAAGATAATGGGCACTATTGCCTCGGGCAAGAGCAAGCTGGCGAGCCGGCCTACAGGCGCCATGGCCTAGCCAAATCGATGCCTCCACGCATGCCAGTTTCAGACCTGAAGGGTGGGTCCTGATGTTCGAGTGAGGGAGGGGATGAGTATGACACGCAGATCCCGCCTTTCATCTCTTACCCCATGACCAGGGGTGAAGGATCTCACTGGTGAGGCTCCCGGTGGCCTCTCGAGGGCGGGATAGGATGGTTGAGCTCAAGGAAGTGTCGCAGGTCGGGGGAGGTGGCGGTAGTCGCCGGAGACGACGGGAACGACGGTGCTAGACGACTTGAGCAGCAAAGCTCTGAGTCTAGGTCGTCTTGCTTGTCTTAGGCTGAAATCGGCGGCAAAGGGAGGGGGCGAGATCAGTGGCATGCTGTGGTTCCGGATCGAGGATGAACAGGGGCAGAGGGGGCTCTCAGCGCGCCAACACTTGCGACTCGAGGTGGCGATGCTCGGGATGATCACGAGCACTGGGGCTCCGAGGGGCTGAGCGAGAGAGAACGAGAGAGAAAGGGAGGGGCTAAGGGGCGCCTGGTGCTGGCTTAAATAGCCTGGACATGGTCCACTATGGGTGAAGCTCATTAATGTTTGCAGCGACGGCCCTGGAGGCTATTGGAGGATGCGAAGGGGTGTCTGTGGTTTTTATGGAGTTCGACTAGGAATCAGACAGACAGAGAGGGAGAGAGAGGTGCTTGAGGTGGGTCAGGGGGCGAGGCCAGCTATTAGAGGACGTAGTGACGCTTGGGCACGCGTGAAAGCGGTCGCTGGAGTAAGAGAGGGGAGGGGGTCAACAAGTTGGTGTCTTGTGGACGTCGAGGAGACCTCGGGGGCACATCCCTGTCTCCTGAGGTTGTTGGGAGCCTCGAGATGCTATTACTACAGTGCGAGGGCACACTGTAGCGCACTCCAGAGGGTTTTGGGGCATGCTAGAGTGCGATGGCATTGCCTTGGCGTTTTGGGTTCATCCACCAGTGCTAGTAGGTCTAGGATGGAGTAAATAATGCTTGGGGTGGTCCCGAATGCTCTGAGATCCCTTAGGAGAGAAGGAGGGTATATAAGGAGAAAAAACTTGTTGTCCAGGGAGGTAACTTGAGGTTTTCACACCCCAATCATTGCCCTGAAGCCATGTGGAAATTAGTGGAGGTAGAGGGGGATGAGCTGGGTCTATGGTAAAAATTTAGTGTTGAGGAGAATAGTGGAACTGGTGAAACCAATGACATGTGGAAATCAATAGAAGGTGTTTGCTCCTGGTTTGGGCAAGGTAAAAGATTCTTCTTGCTATGATACCTAACAAGATTAAATGATAGATAGAAATGATGTTGGACACCAAGATTGATATCATTTGAATAAAGTTGCCAGTGCAATTTTGGCAAACCCTCGAAATCAACAAAACCTTATTTCCTTAGATCTAGCTAGGCTAATCTATTCTCCTTGATCCACCACTTGGTGTGGTGGCATAATTAGGGTATTAGAGAATGCCCACAAAGTTTATATCGAATGGATATACTTGATAATGTGAAGTAGCTCAAATTTGGATCTTGACAGAGAGGGTTTTGGGGCACTTTTGTGAACCAAATAAATTTAGATTCTGATGAAACTTGACAAGATCATCACATAGGGCATATGTGACTTGCTAGAATTTTCCTGGATTTATTTGACAATATTTTTGACAGAAATATTTCAAATATTAGAAATGAATAGAAAGGGTTTTATCCAATATTTTAACATGACCATGTGTTGAAACCCACAAATATGGGAAATATATGTCCACTGAGTTTCCCTAATTTTTTAAATAATTTTGAAATTATAAAATAAATTTTCCATATAAAAGACCATTACTGGCATTAGAAAGAGGCATTTAAATAAAATACATAAATAGCCTTTAAAGTATATTTTTGTGCTTTTGGAAAGTCTTATAGATAATAAGTTTCAAATAAAATCTTTGGGGCACAGATTCTTCATTTGCGGACTTGCAGTAGAAGCCTCAATTCAAAGGTTTTAAGAAACCTGGATCAAATAAATACTTTTGGTTCAGCATAATATTTCATAAAAATAGTTCTATGTCCTATACACATGGAATGATCTTTGGGCAAGGACTTCTATCAAGGAGATGAGTTTTGGCAGCAGGAGGATTTTTGTGAATTAAACTCAAACAAGCAAATATCAATGAACTCAAGCATTCACATGCACACAAAAGTTTAATTGGTCTAAAAAATTTAAACTTATGATCACAACAAAGTGGTACAAATATAGGGTATGATAGACCTACCCCCTTACAAGAATCAGGTCCCCGAGATTCCTTAGATAGGCGCTAAAAAGATAAGGGAACTCGGATCTAAGCTAGTCTTGACCCTCCGAGGTTGCTTCTGCTTCAGTGTGGTTGCTTCATTGGACCTTGAAGTGCTCGATGCTACGACTTCGAGTGCAACACTCCGCTTCATCCAAGATGCGAACTGGTCTTGCATGATAAGTGAGATCTGGCTGAAGGTCAATGGCTTGATGGTCGATGGCCTTGTAGAGGTCTGGCGGTTGGGAACTTCGAGACACTTCCGAAGTTGTGACACGTGGAAAACGTTGTGCACATCAGATAACTCGAAAGGTAACTGTGGCTGCTAGGCAACTTCTCATCTTGCGGTGATCTTGAAGGGGCCGATATATCTTGGCACAAGCTTTCCCTTGACGTGGAGCCACTTGGTCCGTTTGAAAGGCCTGACTCGGAGATAGACATGATCTCCAACGTTGAGGTTCACTTCTCGGTGGTGGGAGCCGGTGTAGCTCTTTTTCCTGATTTGGCGGTCTCTAGACCCTGTCTGACGAGTTAAACTTGCTCTTGTGCTTCCCGGAGAATATCTTGTCCAAATACTAGTCCTTCTCTCATCTCTGACCAATTGAGGGGTGTGCGGCATTTGCGACCATAGAACATCTGAAATGGTGCCATCTGCAGACTAGACTAGTAGCTGTTGTTGTAGGACAACTCAATGAAAGGTAAGCAATCTTCCTACTTGGATCCCTATGCCAAAACACAAGCAAGAAGCATATCTTCGAGTATTTGGTTTACTTGCTCTATTTGTCCTCTGATGTGGGGTGAAAAGCGGTGCTGAAGGATAGCTTGGTCCCCATGACTCCTTGGAACTTCTTCTAGAATCTTGATGTAAACTGGGTACCTCAGTTTGACATAAACTCCTTAGGAACTCCGTGAGGGCTCATGATACTGTTGATGTAGAGTCAATGATGGGAATGAAGTGGGTAACTTTGATCAGATGATCGACAATGACCCATATGGAGTCATGCACTTTGCTTGACTTGGGCAATCCGGTGATGAAGTCCATCCCAAATTTATCCCACTTCCATTCAGGCATTTTTAGAGGTTGTAACAATCTAGCGGGTCGGTGATGCTCAACCTTGACTCTCTAGCATATGTCACACTTAGCGAGAAAGGTTGCTCTCTCTCTCTCTCTCTTTCTTCATTATGTGCCACCAGAACCTTGATTTGAGGTCTTCGTATATCTTGGTTCCTCCAGGATGGATGGAATATTTAGTGCCATGCTTGGAACATCAAACTCTTGAGCTCAACTTTGTTGGGTATGCAAATGTGATTCCCAAACCGCATGACTCGTTGTTCATCCATTGAGAATCATGGGGCCTTTCCTGCCTTGACCTTCCTCTTCATACCTTCAATACTCTCGTGTCCCTTCTGAGCTTCCATAATATCACCCATCAAGGTAGGCTTTGCGTCAATGTTGGCCTGAAATCATGGTGCAACTAGTTCCAAGCCAAAGCTTTCAAGATGTTCGTACAAGGCACATAGACTTTCCTTAATCATAGCATTCAAGGAACAAGCCTTTCTGCTTAAGGCATCTGCTACCAAGTTAGCCTTTACAAATTGGTATTGAACACTGAAGTCAAAGACGCACTGCAATTTTTATATTAAGCAAAGAACAAAAGGGAGTCACAAACAAAGTATTTGGACACTCTTGTTGTCCTACAAGTTCATGGAAGTCCCTCGATTGCCTTGACCCTCGGACGAATGTACAAGATACACTCGGATCCTTGGGAGTCACTCGGACATCTTCAACCACTCAGCGCCTCCCTAGTACTTGGACATGAGGAAGTAGGAGCGTCATGGGAGCTACAACGGTCGGGAGACTTAACATGCCTGAAGTGTTGTTAGCGCTCCGTTACACGTAATGCTTGTAGTTAACTTAGCAGTTTCCAGTAACTCTGGCAGTTACTAGCATTAATGGCCCTAGTGATGGCGCTCGGCCGCTGGTGGCTGTTGGATCGAAAGTAGTGCTAGAGTGGGGGGGGGGGTTAGAATACTTGACCAAATAAAAATATACTTTTTCCCAATTTTAAATGTTGGCAGATTTTACCATTCATAGCAAGTCAAGTACAACCTACACATGCATGTCTACGAGTATAGCAGCGGAAAGTAAAGACAAGCATGTAAGTAAAGGAAGGCTAGGAAGACCAAACGCAATTGGCGACACGATGATTTTTCCCGTGGTTCCGATAGGTGGTGCTATCGTACGTCCACGTTTATGGAGTCTTCAACCCATGGAGGGTAACCGCAGCGAGAGTCCACGGAGGGCTCTATCCTCAGAGGGTTCCATGAAGAAGCAACCTTGACTATACCATGATGGCCTACGTCCACGAAGGACTAGCCTAACTCGGGGTAGATCTTCACGAAGTAGGCGATCTCCTTGCCCATACAAACTTCTTGGTTCAGTCCACAACACAAAGTAGGAGGCTCCCATGTGACACCTAACCAATCTAGGAGGCACCACCCTCCAAAAGGTAATAGGCTTGATAATGTCGATGAAATCCTTGCTCTAGTGCTTCAAGATGAACTCCTTGCTCGAGTGCTTCAAGGTAATCACTCTCTCATAGATTTGGCTTTGGTGGAAGAGATTGATTGGGTGGAAAGCAACTTGGGGATGCTAGAGATCAAGAGTCATATGGTTGGAATGGAACGGCATGATCTCAACACATGAGTAGGTGGCTCTCTCTCAGAAAATCAGTTGGTTTGAGTGGGGGTCTGTTCTGAGTGCTTCTCTTTCGAGTAGGTGGTGGTGGAGGGGTATATATAGGTATCTCCAAAAATCCAACCATTACACCTAATAACTCAAACTCAGTGACACCGATGTTTTAATCTCGGTGGTACCGAGTTGCCTCAAATGTAGCAACTTTTGAATCTCAGTGAGACCGATACGTAAAACTCGGTTGCACCAATAAGGTGACCAACGGTCAGATTGGCAAACTCGATGACGCCGATCCAACAAACTCGGTGGTACCGATTTTGTGAATTTGCATACCAGGAAGTTGGCAACCCAAACTCGGTGGCACCAGAACATAATCGGTTGCATCAAATGGCTAGGGTTTGGCCCAGTCTGTCTGAGGCTAAGAATCGGTGGCACCGAGTGGAAAGTGTTGGCTGCACCGATTTTGTGAATTTGGCTTTGGATAGACTTTTGTGGAAGAGCTTGTAGGTGTATGTGCTGACTATCACTTGTGCACGTTTGAGCATTTTGTTCATCAACAGTACCTTACCCCGTTTTAATAGTATTGGCTTTCCTATGGACTGAAATTGATTTCTCACAAAAGTAAAATGTAGAGTCCTCTTGCTTGAACCTTTGCCAATCTATTTCCTTGCATCTTGGGGTATTCAATAATCCTTTTGCCAACCCATCAGTGAACTTTTCCTCAAACATGTTTAGTGGAAACATTAGTTCAATGACATATATGTTGTTTTTAATTACCAAAACCCCCAATGGAGCAAATGTGCTTTCAATCTCCCCCTTTTTGGCAATTGATGAGAACATATAGATCAAAGCTTCTACATATGATATAATCAATGAATATAAACGTCGCTTTGAGAAGCATGTGATAAGAAGGAGCTCCCCCTAAATATGTGCATTATTTTTAAATTTGCGTTTGAATGCAAATGCACAATCGGTTAGGTACATGGGGCACTTTCTCCATGTCACATACATCTTGGTCGTGTGCGAGAGTAATAAGAGTTAACATCATAGCACAACACATCAAGCAAAGTGAATGATCATCTCATAACCATCAAAAGGATAGGAAATAGTAGCAACACACATTAAAGTGTATGATTAAACACAAACAAAAGTATAACACATCCAAACCAAAAGATCAAATGTTTTTAAAACAGAAATAAAACAAAACGCTCTCTCACTCGAAGCCTAAAGATCTATATACAACTTCTCCCCCTTTGGCAACAAGTTACCAAAAGGTTGGAAGAGATATAGCTAATCGTCCTTCTACGACTGATCTCCTTCGGTGGTCGATGTCGGAGTAGAGAGAACTGTGTCAGTGAAGACCTCTAGGGATGTCCTGGACGGAGTTGGAGTAGCAACTGGTGGCATTGGAGGAGCTGATGGAGGTCAAGTCACTGTGGCTAGTGCAGACAATGAAGGTCTCATCTCCGGAGCTGGCACTGTAGGTGTCCTGGCCTTAGTCCTGAACTGGCCAGTCGTCCTGATAGGTGCACTATCCTCATCATAAGAATAAGAATAAGACTCTGAAGAGGTGCGACGGATAGGAGCTTCATCTACTTCCTTCTTGAGTTCGTTGATGGTCTTGGTCAGCCCATCCACCTTGTCATTAAGGGTCTTCACTCGATCCTCAAAGATGTTCACAAGGCTCTTCTGATATTCTAGTATGCTTTTGATATCCATCTGCATGTCCATGACTATAGAGATCAAGAGATCCATCTGCTCGTTCCTGGATCTAGGGACTTGAGCACTAGTCGCTCCAGCTGCCTCTGCCTCTGCCTGAGCCTGAGCTGCAGTTGATGTGGGATGGTCTGGGTCCATCACCACAACATTGTCCTCGAAGTCTGGCTATAGGGGAAAGTGGGGTCTGTCCAGAGCAAAGATGTGCTTCTCTAGCTTGGAGTTGATGAGCATCTGAATGTAGGGTGCATAGCAGCATGAGCGCTTCTAATCAGCAGCAACCCTCTTCACACTCTCCACTTTCAGATCCATCACTCGGAATCTCTACTTCCATTCAATATGAATCAACAGGTTGATGAAGTAGCCTCGGATCATCTTCTTGTCACCCGACTTGGGCATCAAAGTATGCCTCAATATAGTGTTAATAGTGCAGAGACCTGGTTGGAGGTGATAGATGGATCCCAGCTTGTGTGACTAAAGCTGTGCAACAGTGATGGCATTGTACATGTCCTTCATGGCATTGTGGCTTGCCTTGGACTCTGAGTATATGCATATGTCTCCATCTTGTGCCTCTGGGACTCCTAAGATGGCAGTCCATTCCTCAACTGTAGACTCGTATCTTGATCCTTCTATCATCCACACGATCCTACCATCTCCATAGAAGTGCACAGTGGAGTAGAATTGCATGATCATCTCGTCGTTCCATGAAGTGAAAGTTCTCTTGCACACACAGGAAGTAGTTTTCATTCTCCTTGATGTACTTCCAATCGACATATCTCATATTGCTCATAGCTGGACTCTTGTCAAGTAACACAGTCTCATCGAAATCATGTTGCTCCTTGGTGTAGAACATGTAGTCAAGAACTGTCTTACTTCTTTGAGAGTAAGGATCAATGACTCTCCACACTCTCAAACCTACATCCTTCTTCTTCTTCATGCCAACAACAATTGGACGACTAGCATTGCACTCTGGAAGGTGAGGTCTGAGCTTCATCAAAGCAGACATAGTATCCCCATCAACTTCTCTGAAAGTAGATCCCTTGTTTTTCTCAGAAGCTGGGATGTCTCTGGTAGTCCTCTTGGACTTCTCTGCAGCAGCCTTCTCAGGTGCAGACTTGGTGTTCTTGGAGGGACCTTGCTTTGGCAAAGCATCTGCCAAAAGCTTCTTCCGCTTCTTCTTGGGAGGGGCCTTGACAACATGATCTTCCTCCTCCTCCTCCCCCTCCTCCTCCTCCTCGGCAGCACCAGTAGCCTCCTCAGGGTCCTCAAACATTGAGGTAGGCCTGTAAACAACACGGATGATCCTCTTCCTATCCTTCTTTGCTCCTGCCTTTTTGAGTTCCTTGGGGGCTCAATGGTCATGGTAGCCCTAGGACTCTCAGGTGCTTTCACAGTCTTTGGAGGTGCATAAGTCTTGCTGACAACCCTCCTAGAAGAGGTGGCCTCAGTTGCTGACTTCTTGGCAGCCTTCTCTTGTTTCTTAGAAAGAACCTCCTCCAGCACAAAATCTGAATCCTCCTAATCTGAATTCAGTCTCTTCCTGGTGCTTGTAGCAGCCTTAGGCAACCCATTAGAACTAGGGGTTCCTGGATCTAAAAATGAGATGGACACAAGGCTAGTGCCTGAACTCATGTCAATGTTCTGCTCCTGCAAGTTCTGGCTGTCCTCAGCATATGACATATCTGACCCTATCAATAGAGTATAGAAGAGTGTAATAGGATAAGTCATCACCAAATGTAGATGGTTTTTGAAATTTTGAACAGAAAAATCATAGATGTAGTTCACAGCAAAATTGGATTTCGGTGTCACCGAGTCAAACACTTCGGTGCTGCCTAGATGCACAAAACTCTTAACCGAAACTTGGCAATAGTTTCGGTCGAACCAAAAACTGGCACTCAGTATCACCGAGTTCTGTTCTCAGTAGCACAAAAATGAAATCGGCGGAACCAATTTTTCTGACTCAGTATCAGCGAGATGCAACTTTGCAGGCAACTAAACCTAATTTTTTTTGATTCACTAGACTATTGAGTTTTTCTCGTGGACAGAACGATCTCAAATGGTGGCTAGATGATGGAGAAACCCTAATGCAAAATAATCGGAAGTTGGAGCACAAGAGGGGGTCGAATCCATACCCTAGATCGATGATGGATACTCTATGATAGCAAAGATGGAGAAGATTTCGTCGGCGATGGCAATTCCCTGCGGCAGAGATGCTGGAGGAGCCACGACGATCACCAGGGGCCTCAAAATAGTAGCTTATTGTTTTGGGGCGTGACGGTTTGAGGATTGAATTTCAAAGCGTCAGGTCCAACGCATATATACCCCTCGCTACTGGTGACACCGATTCTAAAATTTCGGTGTCACGGAGTTTCTCAAATGTAAGCTGACAGGGAAACTTGGTGTAACCGAGAATACGGAATCCGTAGTACATAGATTAAAAACTAGATCATTCCTAGGCATTCGGTGAGACCGAGATTTTTGAGTTGGTTCCACCGAGATGCACTTGGGAGGTTTTAATGGTCAGTCCTTTGACGATACGGAACTCCGAGTGATCCTCACACAAAGAGATCGAAAAGTACTTGTTGAAAATTTGTGATTCAGAATGAATAGAACATGAGGTGAGAAAGCATAGATATCTAGTAGAGTGGTCCTAGGCATTATTGTACATCCAATTGGAAAATGAAAAATCGAAAGCCAAATAGAAACAATTGGATGTCCTCGAATGAGTAAATAAATGCAGACCAACATGCTCGCACAATAAGATGTCAAATGAAAACATGGCAAACATGCACAAACACACTAGCATCTAACAAGCATTTGGGTGATGATGGAGTCATCTATATATGACTATATTGACTTAGGACCCAAGTAAGAATACTTGATCATAGGTCATACTCATGGTTTAAGCACAAGTTGGGTTACCACTTTTACATAATGCATTTAATGTTGTCACATACTATGAAATGCTTTGACTAAATTCTGAGAGTAAAGCTCTCCCTTGATGTGACATCCCCCCATAGGAGGGATAAACTAACCTTGGGTTTTTTCGATGAAGACTTCATGTAGGTGAAGTAGTGGTGGATGCTCAAACTTTATGAAGATCACCATGAGTTGGGAGAATCCTTGTTGTTTCATTAATCTTCTCACCTACATGGGTTAGTCCCAACACACAAGAGACAATTACAAGGATATCTATGGACATGGAGTGCAAAGAATACATGATGATGTCCATTAGTTTGTTGATTACCTTCTCCCTTGCTTACCTTTGAGGGAATGTGTGACTCCTTGGACTATTTCATGATGTTGATGTTGATTGCTACTAGTTCTTGCCAATAATGAATATGAGTGGATTTCATTGATGGAGTCACCCCTCAAGAACTTCTCTAGTTCTTCTTCTTGGGGACCCACATCAAGTTGATGGGGATCCTTTTTGTTGAAGTATCACTTGTAGAAGTTGAGCTCGTAGTAGCCTTGGGAACCCACTTCACTAAAGCTTGGGATTCATCTTCATATGAGTCAATATCCTCTTGAAGCTTGTTCTTGCCCTTGAGCTTGGGGTATTGTGGTGGAAGGTCATCTTGAGCTTTTGTTCCCTTGGGGAGAGTATTTCCGTACTTCTCCTTTTGAGGAACAAACTTGGGATTGGGGTATTGACCACGATTCTTCCGGTATCCTCCGTGCTTGCGTACAATCTGCTCAAATTGTTTGCACCCTTCAAGACTCTTGTAGATACCTTTCTCTATAATCCCTTTCAAAAGTTCATTTTCTTGCTCCAGTGTAAATTTCCTAGGAGAAGAGTTAGTCGGATCAATAGAATTACTAGAAGCAATATCATTGGATTTATCATTTTTATTGCTACTAGGAAATGTGCCCGTGCGTTGCACCAGTTGAAAGCAAAATCCTCCCACTTCCAGATCGATCCATCCGTAATGAGAAGTGCCATTTCTTTTTTCCAGTACCATCGTTGGTAGTTGTTATGTTGTGAGCCTATTCACGATGAATGTGGTCAATTTCAAGATGATGAGCTTCATCGTCACTCCAACGCACCACTTTTGTGAGCCCCTTCCTGCACCAACTTTTAATTTTATGGACAACACTCATGTTTTGCTATGCACTAAATAAGAGGCTAACTTGTCATGCATATGGTGTTGGCGGGTCAAGCAAGTTGGTCTTCAACCCTCGGGCACTCAGGAGATGAGTACACCAATGGTGGACATCATCTTGTTCACATGGTCATCAACGTAGAGGACATGGTCCCCCACAAAACAAACGCTTGGACCGGGTGCAGAGGAAGTCGTTGATATTGTTCGTCATGACTGTAGCATTTAATTTTGAGTAATACAAGAATTATTCACAAAAAATATGCCAATGAAAAAGTGTTGTTTTCGAGCCCTTTCGATCAGAAGGAGGAGCGATGAACGAAAAAACCATACGAGGCCGACCTAATCCAAAAAAACCTAGTCTTCTCGCCAGGAATGACGTATACCATCTTTTTTTCCATTTCTTTAGTTCCGGTTTTTTCTTTCTTTTCTGTCTTTTTTTCTTTTTTTTCATGTTATGAACATCTTTTCAAATTTATAAACATTTTGGAGATCATGAACATGTTTTGGAATTAACGAAAATATTTTTGAAAACGTGTATATTTTTCAAATTCATGAATTTTTTGAAGTCATGATTTTTTTTTCATTTCATAAAGATTTTCTATGAAATTATGTACATATTTATAAATGATAAAAAATTAAGAAAACATGTTTTTTAGAAATTATCAAACGTTTTTTGAATTGGCAAAGACTTTATCAATCAACAAATATTTCTTGAATCGATAAAAATATTTTGAATTGGTCAACATTTTTTTATATCAACAAACAATTTGTTTGAAATTCATGAATTGTTTTGTTTTGACGAACATTTATTGAAATGCATGACATTCTTTGTTTGCTGAATGTTTTCTTGGAATGCATGAATATTTTTTAAATCAATTAACCTATTATTGTAATTTACAATAATTTTGTAATTTCTTTTAAATTACAAATTATGAAGATTTTCTACATTCACATTTTTTTTAAATTCATGAATACTTTTTCAATAGAATAACATTCATCCAAAATCATGATCTTTTATTAATCCATGAATATTTATGACTTTATATATATATATATATTCGAAATTTCACATTTTCTAAAAAATAGAACATTTTGCAAATCAAAATTATTTAGAGAAGAAAAAAATAAAATCATGGGAAAGTAAAATGAAAAAAATAACGAAATGTAAAAAACAGGGGGGTGTGCCGGCAAGTCATGGGCTAGCCCAATACATTGCGGTTTAGAGGTTGCCTCCTTTTAGTGGGCCTAACTTTCTTTTACGACATTAATAACTGCTAGGTGAGTTGGTTTGCACATACGAGCTTTGTTTGTGCCACCCACCTTCGAATCCTTGCCTCGCTATTTTTATTTATAAGGTTATATGTGTAGAAAACGAAAATAAAAAAGTATTACAATAAAAGGGACCAGATAGATTTGTTGACAAAAAAGTGGAGAAACAATCGTCCCTTTAATATTAGGTATAGACTAGTTGAAGAACCTTTCTTGCCTTTGTTACTAGTTTGCTTAGTTTTAACTTTTGGCATGAACATAGACAAGAGAAGTCGCTTGGCTAGATAAGAGGAAGTCTTCTTTCGAAGATCGTCATTGATAGCTTTAAGGAACTCATGCTCCTGCTCTAAGTTGAGCTTCTCGAAGCGGATCTTCTCATGTGTCCTTTCAAGATCTCTATGATCTTGTAGAGTAGAGTCATGAGCTAACTTCAGAGTTTTTAGTTCTGGAGTTAGTCGTTCTATTTCCAACTTATCATCATCACATGTCTTATCTAGACTAGAGTGATTACTAGCAAGTTCATTTTGACTAACATTACTAGATTTGTCAAATAGCAAGTCATCTTCAATTAACAAGTCATCCTCATCACTATTGAAATCAAGATACTCGGGGTGTGATACCTTGGGGACTTTAGCCACGAAGCAACATCGACTCCCTTCATTTGGTGAATCGAATATGTCGTAGGAGTCGGTTGTCACTAGTGCAAGTCCGGCAACACCTTCATCTTGACTATAGTCGGAGTTGGAGTGGTAGCTTCTCTCGAAGTGGTTGTTGGAATCGGAGCCAGAAACCCATTCACCAACATGAGCTTGATGTCTTATTCTTGAGTAGCTCTTGGTGTACTTGTCCTTCTTCTCAGAGTCCCTACTTCTCCTTGAGGGTCTTCGTTCATAACCATCATCCCTACTCCTTCTCTCTCTTCGAGGTGACTCATCTCTTGAGCTTCGTCTTCTTAGTGACTCATCTATTGTAAGGAGCCGTGCACTCATTGGAGTAGTGTCTAGGCTTCCCACAATTGTAGCAGTTTCGATCACGACTTCACAAATGCTTCTCATCATATCTTGAGTTGGATCTTCGATATTTGCTTCTATTCTTGTAGAACTTGTTGCATTTCTTGACCATGAGGCTCATCTCTTCATTTGTGAAAAGGTTGTCGCTTGAGGTAGCGGGAGCATCACTTGTGGCTTTGTAAGCACCGCTAGACTTGTGGTGAAGCTCTTCCTTGTCCTTGAGTGTCATCTCATGAGCAACAATCCTTCTAATCACTTCCGTTGGCTTGAGATCTTGGTAGTTGGCAATAATTTGGATCAATGTCCATAGGGTGTCATATCGATCATCCAAAACTCGAAGTATCTTCTTGATGATGAATTTGTCGGTCATTTCTTCGCTTCCTAAGCTGGCAATCTCATTGGTGATGAGAGCTAGCCTAGACACTACTGGAATTAGCAAATTTGCCGTCTGCCAGTTCTTTGCTGTCAGCTGGCGGACGACAAAGAAGCTTTTTGCTATTCGTTTCCAGAAAACAGACGCTAAACAAATAGCTGACGGCAAAGTCGCTCTTTGCCATCAGCCACTTCTTTGCCGTCCGCTAGCAGATGGCAAAGGAGGTTTGCCGTCAGCTAGCGGACGGCAAAGAGGGAGGTGGGCCCACTGACGAGCCGCTTACAATTTAACCTAACGGCCCCCCTTTTTGCTGTCTGCTAGCTGACGACAAACCTCCTTTGCCGTATGCTAGTGGATGGCAAAGAAGTTACTTAACTAACGGCAACACCCCACCCCGCCTATCTCTCTATTTCTCTCCCTCTCCTCCCCGCCGCCCACCGCACGCGCACCGCGGCCGCCATCGCCGCACCACCTAGCCGCCCCACCGGCCCACTGCCTCGGCGGCGCCGCGGCCCCGTCACCGCACCACCCCACCGCCCCACCAACCCACCGCCTCGGCGCCATCGCGGCCCCGTTGCCCCCACCGTCGCGCCCGAGCCCCACTGCGCCCCACCGCCCCGGAGCCCGGCGGCCCCGTCGCCACCGCCGTCCGTCGCCCGCGCCCGCTGCCCCATTGGCCCACCGCTCCGGCCAGTGCCTTGCGGCCCCACTGACCCACCCCTCCGGCCAGTGCCCTGCGGCCCCCCTATGCCCCCTCCGCCCCTGCCACCCGCCGCTCCCAGGCGCCCGAGCGCCCCTGTCCCTGCTGCCCGGCCGCCACCGCGCTTTGAGCCTCCTTCCTCGGAGCGTGCTGGGAGGGGTGCTATTATTCCACCCTAGCAATTCCGGAGAGCGCTGGTACACTATATGCAGACACCGGCGGGGACTTCTTCTTTGATTGGGATAGGTCGGGGGAAGACGAAGAGAGGTGCTAGAGGTAGGAAGGCTGCTACGCCTTCCTCACTGCCACCCCCAGCTGATTCTCCCAACCACAATAGTGCTCCATCTCAGGTGGACCCGTCTGACTTGGACCCGTCTCGGACTCCTATTGCCAAGCCTCGGGCCGACGAGCCTCGGGTCACCGAGCCTTTGTCCCAGGTAAGGATGGTGATGGGTAGGGTATGGGCAGGGTAGAGCAATACCATATCCATACCCAAATGGTCAGTGGGTAGAAAATTCTACCCATACCCATACCCATGGGTATGAAACTTTACCCATACCCATACCCGATGGGTACCCATACCCATTGGGTACCCGATGGGTAGAACAAATAATACACAAGTTGTTTCTAATTTTACACTCAATGATAGCACATTTGACAAAAAAATCAATTATCTCAACTACATAACGGGTAGATAAGTACATAACCACCACCAAAATGTAGAAATCATAACATACTCATAAGAGAGTAGAAGTAGACGATTCATATGAAAAACAATGAATAATTGATGACAATTTAACATTATTTCACAAGCGGGCAGGGTATGGGTATACCCATGGGTACAAGGCTATACCCGTACCCTACCCATGACTTAACGGGTAGGGTATGGGTACTACCCATGGGTATCAAAGTGTGCCCATACCCGGCCCATGCGGGTATGGTACCCGCGGGTACCCGTAGCCATGGGTAAAATTGCCATCCTTAGTCCGAGGAGACTCCGGTCCCAGAGTCTTCGTCCCAGGAGACTCCAGTCCCAGAGTCTTTGTCCCACGTGACTCCGGAGGCCAGTGGACATGCTGATGGTGGCAAGGACAACTTTTCTAAGGATACCTATAGCTAGGGTGAGCTGGCTGAGGAGGGCAAGAAGGTCTACCAGCGTCGTTGTACAAAGCTCCTGCCCGTGCCGACGACCCGCGATCAGAGGTGGTTGATTGTGCCTAATGCGGAGAAGTAAGTGCATTTACTCTTTTTTAACCATTTGCCTTCATGTTTCTTCAAATTAATATCTAATGTGTTGGCATTATCATACTGCAGGGGTTGGAAAGACGACCCTGGTGTCCGTAGGCCCAACCAGGTCCTTGGTGTGCTTATCCGGCACTACTTCCCGGGAAAGGCCATGTTGCCTGGTAAGGGTGAGGTTTCACAGGTAGCACTGAGCTGGGAGCTGTACGTGGCTGCCCCGGCCCCACCGGAGGTGAGGGTTGATGGTGTCTTGTGCGAGACAGTGGCCAACATTGTGATCCGACGGTTTTGGGTAATTTCTCCTTACACAATTAAAAATCAACAACACCTAGTGATTGTACTAATCAGTGTTGTCTTGTTTGATTGCAGACCTTCTATAGGTGTCTTGAGGAACACGAGGTGGACGTGTCTATTATTCTCGTAGCCGAGTGCAAGCTCCTACTTCAGAACTTATGGCCCGAGGCTCGGGTGCAGGCTATTCGAGACTACTATGCCTCGACTAACATTAAGAGGGCCAAGAAGAAGTGCCCCAAAAATTTTCTAAGTAAGGAGAAGTACATGCAGGTAATTACCTATTCTTAAGGCCTTGTACTTAGTTTCCTTGATTTGATTCGTAGGCGTAGCGCTGAAATTTCTCTTGTCTAACTTAGGTGCCCCCGAGATGGTGTGCGGATAGGATGGACTGTTGGGAGGCATTGGTGGATGAGTGGTGCTCTCCCAAATGGCTAGCCGACCACAACAAGGCCAAGGATAAGTGTGCCCGAATAAAAGGTGTGCCACACCATCAAGGGAGCTCCGACCTGTTTGAGTACGGGGATCACTGGGTATGTGGTTTGCTTAATGATTCATGCATTTTCATTCTTCATGCTAGCTTGAGCCCTTAACTAATATTTTGTTCCTCTCTTTTAGGCGCGACAAAACAAGAAGCAGGTGCCACCACTGTTCGACCTCTATGTCATGGCCCATACTGCCTCGGACAAGAAGGCCAAGGTATTCTTTGAGGATGACCTTGATCATCTAGAGAGCTTCAGCAACATCTCCTCCCACAACAAGCTCGTGAGGTACAAAGATGAGGGGAAGGCGAGGATAGGGGAGGACTGCAACCCAAGCTAGAGTCCATTTGATCCAGAGTTCATGATGATATCTGGTGGCGGGAGGCCCCATATCTCAATAGCCATTGGGGATGGACTGATACGTTGTCCTAGAACTCTCCCGGAGATCAAGAAGCGCCAGACGAGCTCGAATCCAAAGATAAGGCCTCGTCCATGGACAATGGAGCTCGCCATCGAGGCTAGGGCCCAAGAGCTTCTGGCAGAGGCAAACAGGAAGGCAACACGGAGGGAGAGGGACATGGTGGAGAGGACGACTAGGCTGTTGGAGGAGGAGAGGAACTGAAATGATGCGTCTCACCGGGCCCTATACGAGCTGCTCGTGGTAAGTTTCTCCTGCATATTAGCCAAATCATGCACGTAATGTTCGTTTCATCACTAACTAATTTGACTGACTCTGAAAACAAAATGTGCAGACCGTGTGCCAGAACAATGGTCAGACCCCTTCATCGATGCCCCATATTGCTATAGCACCCACAGTGAGTTTCATTTGAATGGCCATTAGTTACTAGTATTCACATTTGAGTTGCATCATGCTAAGGATACATTGGAAATGATGTTTGGTGCGGCGTGCCTCCCGACAAGCATCGACCGATCCTTCTGCGTCTGCCGCAACCCCAACCGGTCCTTCTCTGTCTCACACTGGCACAAACCCGACCAGTCCTTAACCTCCGTGATGATGGTAAGTTTTCCCAAGTGTTTTGCTTAACAAAAGCATACTTAGCTTAAGAAATGACCTATTTGGCTCCAAAATGACCTATACTTAGCTTCTTTACTTCATTTATGACATACTAAGCATACTTAGGTAAAAAATGGCATGATAACCTTGGTTTAGCTCCAAAATGACATAGACTTAGATTATTTTCCTCCAAAATGACAAAATAACCTTACCTACCTACAAAATGACCGATTATAACTAGGATAGCTCTAAAATGACCTACACTTGCCATTTTGTCCTCCAAAATGAATAAATATGATTAGTTAGCTCAAAAATGTCATAACTACCTAGGTTAGCTCAAAAATGACCTATACTTAGCTTCTTCAGTTCATTTATGACATACTTAGCATACTTAGGTAAATAATGGCATGATAACCTTGGTTTAGCTCCAAAATGACATAGACTTAGCTTATTTTCCTCAAAAATGACATAATAACCTTAGGAAGCTCCAAAATGACCTATTTACCTAGCTTAGATCGAAAATGACCTACATTTAGCATTTTTACCTAGGTTAGCTAAAAATGGCATTTTTACCTACCTTAGTTAGAAGAAGAATAAGATAAAGAAGAGGAGAGGAGAAAAATAAAGAGAAAAAAATTATTCCTCCTCCTCTTCTTCTTCTTCTTCTTTTTCTACCTTTTCTTCTTCTTCTTGTAGCTAGTCTTCTTCTTCTTCTTCTTCTAACTTTCTTCTTTCCTAATTTGCAGATTGGCTTTAGATGAGGAAGCTTGCGTTGATGGAGTCTACTCTTCTCCTTGTGCTTCCTTTTTGTTTTGATTTTGTATGATGAACTTTGTTGTTGGATATGTTGTTGGAAACTTGTTGGAAAATTGTTGTTGGAAACTTGTTGTTGGATATGTGTTGGTATGCTTGTTGAAAGTATTTTCAAATGTATATATATATATATATATATATATATATATATATGACATTCTATGAAATTGAATGAATTTAAGAAAAAACAGGGGCTATACAGGCTCTTTGACGTCAGCCAGCAGACGACAAAGTTGTCACGTGGCAGCTACCTGTGCAACCTAGGGTGGCACTGGGCTGGCCTATGTGGTTGCTTTGTCGTATGGTGGCTTACGGCAAAGAACTTTGCATCTTTGCCGTCAGCTAGTAGATATAAAGAAACCGTTGCTTTGCCATCCACTGGTAGACGACAAAGAACTTTGCATCTTAGCCATAGGCCAGCAGACGGCAAAGCATGCCATTAACCCCTTAACGGAATTAAGCTGCCACATGTGCCATCCATGCCCTTTGCCGTCTGCTTGCTGACGGCAAAGACCTTTGCATGTTTGCCGTTAGCCAGCAGACGACAAAGCGCCCTTTACCGTAGCTTATTCAGCCGGACAGTTGGCCGTCTGGTAGCAGACGGCAAAGCCTTTGCCGTCTGCCATGCATGCCTTTGCCGTCCGCCATGCATGCCTTTGCCGTCCGCTCTAGAGTACATCTCAGCAAATCCTTCACCATCCTTCATCTTGAACTTGTCAAGCTGACTTTGAAGAATATCCAACTTGGATTCTCTCACAGATTCTTTACCTTCATGCATATAAAACAAAGTATCCCAAATCTCTTTTGCATTCTCAAGACGGATGATTTTGTTGAATTCTTTAGGGCATAGGTAGTTGAAGAGAATGGCACATGCTTGAGCATTGAGTTGCAACATCCTCAATTCTTTCGCAGTCGCTTCATGATGTGGTTCCCTTATATCTGCAAAGAATTCACCTTGCAATCCAACACGAACAACAGCCCAAACGGCGGGGTTATGACCAAGAAGATGCATTTTCATTTTGTGCTTCCAACTAGCAAAATTAGTAACATCAAAGTACGAACCTCTATAGTGATAATTTCCCTCACTAGACGCCATACTCTCCTAGGTTGTGAAACCAATGCAATGGAGACCAAATCTTTGATACCACTTGTAGGATCGAAAGTAGTGCTAGAGGGGGGATTAGACTACTTGACCAAATAAAAATCTACTTTTTTTCCAATTTTAAATGTTAGCAGATTTTAACATTCATAACAAGTCAAGTACACCCTACAAATGCAAGTCATCACATATAACAGCAGAAAGTAAAGACACACATGTAAGTAAAGGAAGGTTAGGAAGATCAAATGCAATTGGTGACACGATGATTTTATCCCGTGGTTCCGATAGGTGGTGCTATCATACGTCCACGTTTATGGAGTCTTCAACCCACGAAGGGTAACGGTGGCGAGAGTCCATAGAGGGCTCTACCCACAGAGGGTTCCACGAAGAAGCAACCTTGACTATACCATGATGGCCTACGTGCACAGAGGACTAGCCTAACTCGGGGTAGATCTTCATGAAGTAAGTGATCTCCTTGCCCTTACAAACTTCTTGGTTCACTCCACAACACGAAGTAGGAACCTCCCAAACGACACCTAACCAATCTAGGAGGCACCACCCTCCAAAAGGTAATAGGCTCGATAATGTCGATGAACTCATTGCTTTTGTGCTTCAAGATCATAGACTCCTCAACACACAATCAATCTCTCACAGATTTGGCTTTGGTGGAAGATATTGGTTTGGTCGAAAGCAACTTGGGGAGGCTAGAGATCAAGATTCATATGGTTGGAATGGAATGGCACGATCTCAACACATGAGTAGGTGGATCTCTCTCAGAAAATCAGTTGGTATGAGTGGGGGTCCCTTCAGAGTGCTTCACTTTCTAGTAGGTGGTGGTGGAGGGGTATACATAGGTATCTCCAGAAATCCAACCATTACACCTAATAAGTCAGACTCAGTGACACCGATGAATTAATCTCGGTGGTACCGAGTTGCCTCAAAGGTAGCAACTTTTGAATCTCGGTGAGACTGACACATAAAACTCGGTTGCACCGATAAGGTGACCAAAGATTAGATTGCCAAACTCGGTGACGCCGATCCAACAAACTCGGTGGTAACCATTTTGTGGATTTGCGTAAAAGGAAGTTGGAAACCCAAACTCGATGCCACCGAAACAGAATCGGTTGCATCGAATGGCTAGGGTTTGGCTGAGTCTGTCTAAGGCTGAGAATCGGTGGCACTGAGTGGAAAGTGTTGGTTGCATCGATTTTGTGAATTTTGCTTTGGACAGACTATTGTGGAAGAGCTTGTGGGTGTATGTGGTGACTATCACTTGTGCACATATGAGCATTTTATTCACCAACAATACCATACCCCCTTTAATAGTATTCGCTTTCCTATGGACTCAAAGTGATTTCTCACAAATTAAAATGTAGAGTCGTCTTGCTTGAAGATTTCTCAATCTATTTCCTACCATCTTGTGGTATTCCATAGTCCTTTTGTGAACCTATCATTGAACTTTTCCTGAAACATGCTTAGTGGAAACATTAGTTCAATGACATATATGTTGTTATTAATTACCAAAACCACGAAGGGAGCAAATGTGCTTTCAGTGGTGCACTCTATATAAGCCACACCCAGCACCAAAACAAGGGTTTCAAACTCCTTGTAATCGGATACCTACACAAAGCAAACACTATTACCTGGGCTCAAGACGTAGGACTTTTACCACTTACGAGTGAGGTCTGAACTCGTAAAATCCGAGGGTGACACTTGCTCCATAGCTAGGCTTCACCCTACTCATTCATAGCCCCTCGTACTACTGTTGGCATTACTCCCATGATAGTTGGCGCCCACCTTGGGGCGGAGGGTCTACCGAATTCCTGGATAAGTGGGATTCTTACCTTCTTCATTCATCATGTTGGTGCTCGGCGGTGAGTTTCTCTTCGGCACCCTTCGCTTCGTCGTTGATGGTTCAGCATGTTTGCACGAGGCACTGTTGGACCCCGATTCATTACCCGCACGAGGAGCGATGCACTTCAACGCAGTGGCACACGAAGTACTTCTTCGATAGCCATTGGAGCCTTACAGCTCCCTGTCCCTCTGCATCTCCGGGGCCGGCGCAAGCCTTCCGGACGCTCTCGACTCAAGTGATGCGTTGAGCATGCCATGGCTTGCCAGTCGTCCATCGGTTAGGTGGTCGTGCTCGATTCCAAAGAGCCCACCGTTGACTTGTTCTCCTGTTCGGGGGACGAGTTGACCCACGAATCATAGTTCGAGAGCAGCGTAGATGTTGCAGAAGTTTTGATGGCCAACACCACCAGCAATGGACCTCCCGGGTATTCAACAGGTGGTTCCCATGGTCATGATGGCGATCGCCCTTGCGGCGGCACCAGTGGCTACATTCCTCGGCCTCTCACTCGGGAGCAGCGGCATTAAAGGAGGAGGAGGGATGATGAAGTTCTTCTCACCCCGATCACGGGGACTACTCCAGAAGAGATAGCCTTGGAGGCCTCGCGCCAAGCCACACTGGCTGAGTGCGAGCGACTCGAGCGGCTCCAGCAGTCGCCCAATGAGCGAGCATCGCGGGAAATACCACGTTCCAGTAACCTGAGGCATCCGTTGTGCCAAAACAGCCGAGTGCCCAAAGTTAGCGAAGGAATTCGGCATATCCAAGCTCTGTTGAGGGCTGCATTGAAGCAGAATTCAGAAGTCTCGCTGTCGTCTCTGCAGATACATAGCAGGTCCACACGGGCAAACATAGTTCAGTCGTCTCACAACCTGCATGCATACGGGAAGCACGTGCATTTTCCTCCTCCTCTGAGAGGCTTGTGCGGAGGGCATTGGTGCGATG
The DNA here is from genome assembly GCA_022496015.1 of Hordeum marinum. Lineage (NCBI taxonomy): Eukaryota > Viridiplantae > Streptophyta > Magnoliopsida > Poales > Poaceae > Hordeum > Hordeum marinum. The sequence continues at coordinate 209,683,939 of CM039675.1, read as the reverse complement.
AATGCGACATCAGTCGGACTCCTCCACCGAGAGGTGGTTCATATGGAAAGCGCCCCTTTGATGATGGCCGCCCTTATGGAGAAGATCGCAATCAGACTCCTCCTCGCCCCTGAGGTTACGAGGAAGCTGGTTGGCGGTCTCCGCTACTCAATGTCAGATCTACCATCGCGGAGAAAATGGTGGATAGGAACCGAGTGATCAGGGACCGAGTGAGTGGTTGGGGGATGTCAGGTCTCGAGTGCTTCTGCAGGTATATCCGAGAAGTTGAATTACCCCCACCTACTAGTTGGCGACTGGAATCGGAAAGTATAATAGCAAGTCCAAGCCAGAAACGTGGCTCATGGATTACCGAGTGGGTGTTCAAATTAGGGGGGGTGATGACTTCGTGGCAATGAAGCATCTCCCTCTCATGTTGGAGGGATGCGCTCGAGTCTGGTTGAAACTGCTGCCTTCTAGCAGTACCTATTGCTGGGAGGACCTGGCACGAGTGTTCATCAAGACATTTGAGGGCACGTACAAACGTTTGGGTGGATTGACAGAGTTGCAGCATTCTATCAAAAAAAGCAATAAACACCCCGGGAGTACATTCAACGATGGACTAGACTGTACAATTTGGTTGAGAATTACTGAGCACCAGGCCATCTATGATTTCAAGGATGGCACTCAATATAGAGAACTCATCCCGAAGTTTGGACGATCGGGAGATCTTTCTCTTGGCCGAGCCATGGAAATCTCAGACAAATACAACAACGACGATGAGGAAGACTACCTCTAAAGTGGCAAGGGGTGAGCAGGCGACGCCCATCATTCGGCTGGGAACACGAACAAAAAGCAAAAGCAGAAAGCTGATCCTCGGGAAAGGAGGAAGTGGCTGCTGTTCTTGGCTAGGGCAAGCCGAATCCCAAGAAAAATAAGAAAAAGGACCGGGCTAACAAGAAGAAACCCGAGTACAATTCTGAGGTGATGCATCAGCCCTGTGTTGTCCACACAAAGAAACATGAATAGGGCAACATCATTTACTGAAAGCACAATATGCTCCCTTGGTGATTTTGATAATTCATGACAACATAGATCATCTCTTTGACTAATACTTTCATCAAGTGTATTTCAGATAAAGTCCATAGAGAGAGATGGGTTGGCAAACAGGAATGTGGAGAGTATCCCCATGAAGAAGAAGGAGAAGAGATAGCATTGGCAAAGCTTGAAGCAAGAGGATTCCACATTTTACTTTTGTGAGAAATGACCTTGATTTCATAGGAAAGCGAATACTATCAAAAGGGGGTAATGTAATGTTGGTCAACAAAATGCTCATACGTGCACAAGTGATAGTCACCACATACACACACGAGCTCTTCCACCAAAAGTGTGTCCAAAGCTAAATATCCAAAATCGGTGCAACCAAAACTTTCCACTCGGTGCCACCAATTCTCAGCCTCACAAAGACTCAGCCAAACCCTACCGTTTCTGTGCAACCGATTCCATTTCGGTGCCACCGAGTTTGGGTTGCCAAATTTCTATTACGCAAACTCACAAAATTGGTACCACCGAGTTTGTTGAATTGACGTCATCGAGTTTGGCAATCTGACCGTTGGTCAGCTTATCGGTGCAACCGAGTTTTATGTATCGTCTCACCGAGATTCAAAAGTTGCTACATTTGAGGCAACTCGATACCATCGAGATTAACACATCGATGTCACTGATTTTGACTTATTAGGTGTAACGGTTGGATTATTGGAGATGCCTATATATATATCCCTCCACCACCACTCACTCACAAGAGAAGCACTCAGAACAGATCCCCACTCATACCAACTGATTTTCTGAGAGAGAGCCACCTACTCATGTGTTGAGATCATGCCATTCTATTCCAACCATATGAATCTTGATCTCTAGCCTCCCAAAGTTGCTTTCCACCCAATAAATCTCTTCCACAATACCCAAATCTATGAGAGCGTGATTGTGTATTGAGGAGTCTATCATCTTGAAGCACAAGAGGAAGGAGTTCATCGACATTATCGAGCCTATTACCTTTTGGAGGGTGGTGCCTCCTAGATTGGTTAGGTGTCGCTTGGGAGCCTCCTACTTTGAGTTGGGGAGTGAACCAAGAAGTTTGTAAGGGTAAGGAGATCGCCTAATTTGTTAAGATCTACCCATAGTGAGGCTAGTCCTTCGTGGACAGAAGCCGTTATGGAATAGTCAAGGTTGCTACTTCGTGGACCCTGATGGGTGGAACCCTTCGTGGACTCTCGCAATCATTACCCTTCGTGGGTTGAAGACTCCATAAACATGGACGTACGATAGCACCACCTATTGGAACCACGGGAAAACTCTTCGTGTTCTCCATGCGTTTGATCTTCCTATATCTACTACTTACTTCCATCTGTGACTTGCTATAATTGCTAAAATCTGCCAACACTTAACTTTGCACCTTGTGCAGATTTTAAATTCCTGCTAGTAGTCTATTCACCCCCCTCTAGACATACTCTTCTAGTGATCCCGCATTTATCCAAAGCACACCAGTAGGGAGTGACGAATGATCAAGAATGAGATGGGTAAAGAGACTTCCGTAGAGAAGGAAGACGACGACGAAGGCGAGGGCAATCTCGAATACCCTAATGTCGACAAAGTATTGAACATGATCTTTGTGGATGTCGAAAGCAAGAGTCGATTGAAAGTCATCAATCGGGAGGTGAACATGGTACCTTCGACTACCGTAAAGTACCTCAACTGAACAAAGGCTCCTAACATGTTCAATCAGTATGATCACCAAGCCCATATAGCCACCCTTGAGAGGCAGACGTTGGTTTTCGACCCAACTATGCATGGAGTCCGACTGTGCAAGGTCCTGATGGATGGTGACAGCATACTCAATATAATTTATGCGGATACACTCAGCAAAATGGGCATTCCGATGTATAGCCTGAGTAAGAGTAACATGCATTTCCATGGCGTCATTATTGGGAAGAAAGCCGAGTCACTCGGTCAAATCGCTCTGGACGTCGTGTTCGGAGGAGAGAAAAACTTCCGAAAGGAATGCTTGATGTTTGAAGTGGTAGACTTTCGGAGTGCTTATCCTGCCATCCTAGGTAGGCCCGCCTACGCATGTTTCATGGCCTGACCATGCTATGTCTATCTTAAACTTAAGATGATAGGATCGAATGGTGTGCTAACAATGGTCGGCAATCGGAAAGTCGCCGAGGAGTGTCTCTAGTAGGGCTCCAAGATTACCAACAACCAAGTTCTCGTAGTCGAACTTGACGGATACAAGAAAGCAGTGAACACTATAGACTTGCTAAAGTCTAAGCACCTAAAAACAGAATCAACCTTTCAGTCAGCCGACGAAACCGAGCAGGTTCACATTCACCCCAATGTTCCGAAGGCGACTCCCAACAACATCTCGTCGTCACTCGGTGACAAGTAGGAAGCCAAGCTCATCCAGTTCCTCCATGAGAACTAGGATATCGTTGCACAGAATCTGTCTAACATGCTGAGGGTACCTAGGGGATTGGCTGAGCATCGACTCGAAGTAGATCCGAAAATCAAGCCAGTCAAGCAGCACTTGCGTCGATCCTCCATCGAGAAGTGCAAGGTGATTGGTGAAGATATGACTTTTCTCCTGGCCGCCAAATTCATTCGCGAAGTTTTCCATTCCGAGAGGCTGGCCAAACTAGTATTGGTGCCCAAGAAGGACAAGACCCTCCGGATGTGCATCGACTTCAAGCAGATCAGATAGTAGATTCCACCGCCGGATGTGAACACCTATCGTCCTAAGATGAGTAATCGATTTTCTTTCAAAACTAGTACATATTTTGTACCAAATTCGAAAAGCATATGTGGAATTTGAATTTTTTTTCAAAATAGCACCCCTGGCCTCTGGTGGGCCGAAGAGGGGCCTGTCGGCCACCGCCAGGATGAATAGTGGCCTGTCGGCCAGTGAGAGTCCGAAGAGGCCTCGTCAGCCTCCAAGAGGCCGATGGGCCCCAGGATAAGGCCGAGGACTGTTTTCTTTCTCCTCTTACCACTCCTTTCACCTTCCCTCATCCTCCAGGCTCCCCATCTCCACCTCCCACTCCCGTTGCTCTCTGGTGCTTCCATCGCCGCACCGATCTTTTCACTCATCCACCCATTTTCGTATCCAAGCTGTGTAAGCAATAGATCAGGGCACTGTCCAGAGGCCTACGGTATTTTTGTTGCTTCCAACTCAATCAAATGTCAACTTTCAACTCGGTTGTGGATTTAGTTCTTATTGGTCACCGTCTATTTGCAGGTAAATGGCTTTCCCATTTTGCCGAGCTCCAGGTGGCCCTTGTTCTGCTGTTGATTCCGATGCATCTGTATTCACTGTGGTGCTGGATCGTTGATGTTCAAGGCGTGTTGTAAGATTATACATCTTGTTTATCTAACTGTGGCATATGGTTGATGTTGTTTTGGTCGGAATGTATTCGAATGCATTTGTTTATATGATTATGATGTTTGCTTCCATTCTTGTTGTAGTATGTTCTATGTAGTGTTAGATCACATCTTTCTCGGTACATTGAGGAGTGCATAGCTTTAGCTATTTGGAGGGGTGACACAGATATTGATCTTGCTCTTCACAACAGTGAGGGTAACTTATACCATGTTCTATTTAGACATGGTTAGATGAGCAGTAAATTCCATGGTCCTTCGTGGGAGGAACTTGTGAATGTTTATGGTCTCCATCATCGTGACATGCTGACTGTTAGGCTTGAGCACTATGGAACTATGATTAGCGTCGATTTTCATCGGGATGGTGTTATGTTGTTTCCTTTACTCTGTGTTGGTAAGTTATTTGTTTGAATTATTCTCAGTTTTGTTTTAGCTTATACGTTTTGCTGTTCTGCTCAGTTTGTGATTTTTTTTGTAGCTCTTGAGGATCTGAGTGAAACTCAGAGGGAACTTGTTGACAACTGTTCTTATAGTCGTTGTGTCACTCTGAATTATCATCAAATGTATGTCATGTCGCGGCAGCTCTTTGATGATAACTACATATTTTGTACTCCTTTTGTTCATAGAATGGATTCCATGAATGTTATTTCTCAACATATGGTAAGATTTGGTTTCGGGTATTTTTTATTTATTTGTTCTTTGCTGTAGCATAATGTCTTAAATTTGTAAGATGAATATCATATAACTTGATGTTTTTTGTCAAGTTATTCCTACCATGGTTGTGAGGAGTTTGAAGGAATTTGTGTCAATTCCTAGTACTGGTTCTTTAACTCTTGAAATTACTTTGGATTCTGAAGATGATGATATATTTGTGAGCATTCCTTGTTCCTACTTCGTTGACTCGGGTGGTAGAATGGTGTTGAAGAAGGAAGGTTTCGGTAATTTTTTGCTGGCATCGTGTATTGAAGTCAACAATTTGGTGATCATAACCTTCAAAGACCGTGAACAGGAGCTAGTTGTTGTTTTCAGCTATCTGCCACAGTGATCGTATTGTCTCGCCCTAATATCCCCCATTTTATTTTCCCACCCTACTATCCTGCCATATTCTTTCCCACCATACTCTGCCACCACTTTCTTTCCCGTCATTCTTTACCGTCATTCTCTCCATCCACTTTCTTTCCCGCCATTCTCTCCCGCCATTTTCTTTCCCGCCTTTCTCTCCCGCTATTTTCTTTCCCGCCTTTCTCTCCCGCCATCTTCTCTTGTGAACCTATATAATCACATCTATAGTAAGGTGGGTCAGGAGGCCATTCCTTTCCCTTTTTCTCCCGCCATTCTTTCGCTCCCGCCATCCTTTCGTGGACATGTCTCATCCTCATTATCCTTTTGATTGTAATTTTCACTCTGGTATGTTCGACCGTCTTCTCCGTCTAGCTGCCAATTTCAAGATGGATGATAGAGTAGTTCCATGGGAGGAACTCATTAGTAGTGACACCATAATGAATGAGTTGGCTCACTCATTAGCTAGGAGTGGGTGGCCTCCCAAGACTTTTGAGGAGATACGGAAAGAACTTCTCAGGTTGCATGGTAGATGGCAAAAGCAACTTCATAAGGGTGATGCTTACCTCATGATTGCTTTGAATAATTCAGATTTATGGTCAACAGATAGTGAGGACAAAGATGGCCTCTTCATGCCGAGCACCAAGGTCAAGACTACCGCATCGTCGATGGGAAAGATTTCTACATCGACGAAGGGGAAGAGTTCTACATCGATGAAGGGCAAGAGTTCTACATCGACAAAGGATGAAGACGACATCTTCATGCCGAGAACCAAGGTCAAGACTACCGCATCGTCGAAGGGCAAGAGTTCGGCATCAAAAAAGGACAAGAGATCTACATCGACGGAGGATGGTGATGCATTCATGTAGTACTGTTTTCTGTAGTGCTGTTTAATTTCAGTTGTACTGTTTAATTAAGTTGTAATGTTTAATTCAGTCGTATTGTTTAATTAAGTTGTAACGTTTAATTCAATTGTACTGTTTAATTCAGTTGGATGCATTTAGTTTGCAGTACTAGTGTTGTCTCTCTAAACCAATTGACCACTGAAATAGAACATGAATATGTCTCATACATGAATATGTCGCATACATGAATATGTCCCATACATAAAATAGACATATGTCTCATACATAAATAGATAGTCATGTCTCATATGTAGATAACTATATCACTGCTAGGGATGGCGATGAATCTTGGGCTTCCTCGGACGTGGACCGGAAGGCGATAAGCGCTGAGGCGATGGATGAGTGTCACGATAACCACGACTATAGACCAACTTGTCCGTTGGTGTCTGTGTCTCCTGCGTCGATGGTGGTGGTGGTGGAGTGACAAGAACTGTCTCCGAGATATCATAGGTGTTTGCACCTCGGTCATCATCCTCGCTGTCGCTGGGTATGCACGAACCAGGTCCAGTAAACACAGGTAACTGAACTGAAATCATGAATGCTGGCGACTGGCTGTTGACTGTGGTAAAGTAAAACATGTAAAAAAATGAATGCGGTAAAATTGATTTACGAGGCTACAATTTTTAAAAGAATGTACAAAGTAAAGTTACCTAGGTCCATATGATGAAGCCAAGAAGAGCCCCCGGGTTGTGAAGGAGGTGGCTGCTGGTAGAAATAGCTCCCTGGTTGTGAAGGAGGTGTCTGCTGCCAGGAGGAGACCTCGGGTTGTGAAGGAGTTGTCTGCTACCAGGAAGAGATACCTGGTTGCGAAGGAGGTGCCTGCTAACAGGAAGAGATCATTGGCTACAAAGGAGGTGCCTGCTGCCAGGAGGATCTCCCTGGTTGTGAAGGTCGAGGTTCCAAACGCTACACAGAGGTTCGAGGTTCTGAACGCTGCAGAGAGGGGCGTGGCGGACGATGTGCTGCACGAGTGTTAACAACATCCGAAGATCGTCTACACGTAACAGCTGTGTAAATCCTGCGTAGCTTCCCTTGAATACTCTTCAATATTGTTAGTTGCTCTTGCGGTGGGATATTTTCTCCTCTCTCAAAGCAGTCCACTAAAGCGGTAACCTCCTCTAGCACCTCAGATCTCAATTCACCCTGTACATAGAAAGTTAACCAATTGTACATGTTCAGGTTGAGGGAAAACTTAACATGTGAGAAAAATAGCACATACCGCGTGGTGTCTGGTTCCCACAACTGAGGCAGTTGGGAACAGATCGCTGGTGAGAGGGGCTTGGATATGATCCAGAGCTGATGATCTAACCAAGTAGATCCTCGTGCTATGCCGGTAACGTTGGAGATACAACCCGAACTTGTCCCAGTCAAAGGCCCGAACTTCATCCTAGATATTTGTCGGTGCAGTAGTCCATTCGTCGATGCAAGGGCTGATGTCATGAAGCCAAGAAGCCTGGGACTTGTTTCCTCCTACGCAACTGTACCTGAGATTGAAATGCACGTTACATGATTAGTTATGTGCCAAATGCAGACATGAGCACTAAAGTAGCATTACTTACTTGTGCATGTGATCTGGTAAGTGTGGAATAACAGGAATGTCAGGCTCTTGGCATAGACCGAACTATCTCATCACCCTATGAAGAGCCATCTCCTCAACCGTCACGTCGAACACCAACTTGGCCTTGGTCATCCATTAATGCCGATCTCTAGTGCACAATCCAGAAATCCCAACTGGGCACCTTTCTGAAATAGCCTGATGGGAGTATGGCTCCCATATAACTTGATCCTCGTGCAAACTATCAAACTGCGCCGTGAAGGAGGGGTAGCAGCCCCTCACCTGGCTATGCGCAAACCGTCTCTGTGCATGACAACAAACATTAATATTGAATAGCGAGAAATAAACATTAGTAATTCATATTCTTACTAATTATGATAATACCTCTCTTCGTGCCCAAACAGATCCCATAGTAGGCAAGTCGCCGATAGAAGGCACGTAAGTCCCAGCCATGTCCTCATTACCAAAAGGTTAGTCAACACTAACGTAGGGTCGACCAATAGGGAATCTCTCATATGACCAAAGCTGCAACAATAGTGGACATCTGACAAGACCAGATTTTCTAGACTTCAACTGGCAAGCTTTGCACAGGACTCTATACGTAGCCGCTAACACAGCATAACCAAAACTCCTCTGCACAATGTTCTTCGAGCAATGTGCGTCAGCTATCTCTCGTGCAACACCGATGAGTCGTGCATCTATAGTGGTGACATGGTTCTCCATGAACATCGTCTTTCCGAACAACCACATAATATACGCCTCTAGGGATCGGTCAATTTGTGCTTCTAACAACTGAACATTGTGATATCCTAAGGAGACAATCTGAAACTAGCTCAACCACCTGAAAAGAGGCCCATGACGATCGTTGTCTAGCACCATAGTAGTTGGCACCGCAGCTAGAAAACAAGCATGCATAGATGCTAGCCAACCACTTTCTACCTCTAAAGGACATATGACAGCACCTGCCAGAGGTAATCCCAACAAGTAAGCCACATCCTGTATAGTAGGCGCCATCTCTCCCCAGGGAAAGTGAAACGTATGTGTCTCTGGTCTCCATCTATCTTCTAAGCAGGTAAGGAGTGACCTATCGTAAGAGAAACGTATTACTTGCCTCTTGTGCAACTGCATTGCTTCACCTGCCTCATCCAAGTCCGTATGATCAACCCACTCATCCAATGTACCGTTAACCAGTCGTGCCAAGGGTAGAAGTTATGCCCAACTTAACCTACAAAATAAATAGAATGTAGCATACAGTTAGCTTCTATCAAAAGGATGTCAAACATAGTAAGTCATTATACCGACACATACCTATCAACCCATAAAGGGTGTATCATCCAGTTAGACTTTAGGGTGCGAGTGATCAACACGTCTAAGTTTGTGCCCGATTCCATAAGTCCGCCTCGGTGCCCTCTATCGATATTACCATTAAGCAGCGTATACGAAGCCATATATGCAATTAGAACATAGTCCACACATATTACAGAATAAAACATACTCCATCATATTACACGTTAAAACATAGTCCAAACTTATTACAAAATAAAACATAGGTGTTTGCATATTACAAATAAAAACATAGTCCAACATATTACACATTAAAACATAGTGCATGCATATTTCAAATTAAAACATAGGCCGACACATTATGTAGCTTTTGAGTTATTTATTCCTCGCCCGCCCCTTCGACCTCGACTGCCACGTCCACCACGATTGTTAGGACCTCCTCTTGCTACTATTGTCGTAGTCGTTGATGTGGAAGCACTCATTGATGTGGAAGCATCGTCTTTCTTCAGGTCGGGGCAATATTTCATCCTATGCCCTTAAGCCGCACAGAGCAAACATTGTCTAGTTTCTCCACCAGCTTCAGATTGGTCCATATCATTTCGGATGCGCTTTACCTTACGCCTGCCCCTGCTAGTTCGCTGAAGTCCAGGACCCGGGATGTATACTCTCTCACCATTGTTTACCTTGTTGAAATTGCCGATGACTCTAAACCCTGTCATCTCACTTGTCCAGACATTGAGTATTGCCTCTTTTGAATAGTACGAAGACACGAAGGAGATAGCGTCCAACACAATCTGGCCACAGGCAGCCAACACATGTGATCAAGGCAGGTGCAATAACTGCAGTTTGTTGCATGTACACTCACAAGTTGGATAAAATTCCATTTCAATTTTAACCTCATGTGTCTTCACCTCATTTGCAGAACCAAAACCATCAGTAGGCTGAATCTCATACCTCCTTTCCTGACTACCTATGAGTGTGAAAATGTGCTTTTTTGCTTTCTTTATCTTCTGAGCCATGTACTCCATGACACGGCTACAATAAGGTGTGTTGTGATTATTTGCAATATGCTTCTTTGCTAACTCGTGCCTTTCTCTGAAATATCTCAAAGTGCCATGGAATACACCTCCACAATAGTTGTAAGTGGCAATGCTCTATTCCCTCTGAGTACAAAGTTATACACCTCTACAAGATTGGTTGTCATGTGGTCATACCTAGCTCCATGGGTGTCATGCAGCAAAGACCAATTCACTGGAGGCTCTTTCTCTATCCACTTAGAAGAATTCTTTATTGCCCGGCCCTTCTTTCTCTTCATATTAGGAGGGTCAATTGCTAGAAAGTCACAAAGACCTACTGACTCCTCAAGCTCCGTGATGAGTGCTCTTAATTTAACCTGGTCTTTTTCCATTTTCTTCCTAGCAAGGACCCGCTTCTTAGTAAACTCATCTAGTTTTGACCAAATAAATTCAAATTTGCGATGCTAGTTCTGCTTGCATAACTTTTTGAACAAGTTCATCAACCATTTGTTCTTGAACCGTGAGAAAAAAATTGCACCCAGATGGCGCGTGCACCACCGGCTTT